>CM002496.2:5422647-6022647 GCA_000573905.2 Oryza punctata
TGAACTTTTTCGTTCCAGCTAATACGTGCACCCACGTGTGCCTATAAAAGCCAATATTGGCAATAATTGACAAAAGTTCGTCGCGCCAGTCACGCAGTGATTTTTTCGACACGTACGCACTCAATACACTCCAATATGTCCAAAACTCATGTTTTGGTGCTTTTTCAATTTTTCGTTCCGGCTAAATACGTCGCACCCACCTGTGCCTATAAAAGCCAATATTGGCAATAACTGACAAAAGTTCGTCGCGCCAGTGACGAATTGATTTTTCGACACGTACGCACCCAATCCACACCAATATGTCCAAAATTCATATTTTGGTGCTTTTTGAACTTTTTCGTTCCGGCTAAAAAACGTCGCACCCATGAGTGCCAATATTGGCAATAATTGACAAGAGTTCGTCGCGCCAGTCACGAATTGATTTTTCGACACGTACGCACCCGACCCACACCAATATGTCCAAAACTCATGTTTTGGTGCTTTTTGAACTTTTTCGTTCCGGCTGAAAACGTCGCACCCACGAGTGCCTATATTGGCAGTAAACTGACAAAAGTTCGCCGCCCCAGTCACGAAGTGATTTTTCGACACGTACGCACCCAATACACTCCAATATATCCAAAACTCATGTTTTGGTGCTTTTTGAACTTTTTCGTTCCGGCTAAAAACGTCGCACCCACGGGTGCCTATATTGGCATTAATTGCCAAAAGTTCGACGCGCCAGTCACGAAGTGATTTTTCGACACGTACGCACCCAATACACTCCAGAATATCCAAAACTCATGTTTTGGTGCTTTTTGAACTTTTTCGTTCCGGCTAAAAACGTCGCAACCACGTGTGCCTATAAAGCCAATATTCGCAATAATTGACAAAAGTTCGTCGCGCCAGTCACGAATTGATTTTTCGACACGTACGTACCAAATCCACACCAATATGTCCAAAACTCTTGTTTTGGTGCTTTTTGAACTTTTTCGTTCCGGCTAAAAACGTCGCACCCACGAGTGCCCATATTGGCATTAATTGACAAAAATTCGCCGCGCCGGTCGCATAGTGATTTTTCGACACGTACGCACCCAATACACTCCAATATGTCCAAAACTCATGTTTTGGTGCTTTTTGAACTTTTTCGTTCCAGCTAAATACGTCCAAAACTCGTGTTTTGGTGCTTTTTGAACTTTTTCGTTCCAGCTAAATACGTTGCACCCACGTGTGCCTATAAAAGCCAATATTGGCAATAATTGACAAAAGTTCGTCGCGCCAGTCACGCAGTGATTTTTCGACACGTACGCACTCAATACACTCCAATATGTCCAAAACTCATGTTTTGGTGCTTTTTCAACTTTTTCGTTCCGGCTAAATACGTCGCACCCACCTGTGCCTATAAAAGCCAATATTGGCAATAACTGACAAAAGTTCGTCGCGCCAGTGACGAATTGATTTTTCGACACGTACGCACCCAATCCACACCAATATGTCCAAAATTCATATTTTGGTGCTTTTTGAACTTTTTCGTTCCGGCTAAAAACGTCGCACCCATGAGTGCCAATATTGGCAATAATTGACAAGAGTTCGTCGCGCCAGTCACGAATTGATTTTTCGACACGTACGCACCCGACCCACACCAATATGTCCAAAACTCATGTTTTGGTGCTTTTTGAACTTTTTCGTTCCGGCTGAAAACGTCGCACCCACGAGTGCCTATATTGGCAGTAAACTGACAAAAGTTCGCCGCCCCAGTCACGAAGTGATTTTTCGACACGTACGCACCCAATACACTCCAATATATCCAAAACTCATGTTTTGGTGCTTTTTGAACTTTTCGTTCCGGCTAAAAACGTCGCACCCACGGGTGCCTATATTGGCATTAATTGCCAAAAGTTCGACGCGCCAGTCACGAAGTGATTTTTCGACACGTACGCACCCAATACACTCCAGAATATCCAAAACTCATGTTTTGGTGCTTTTTGAACTTTTTCGTTCCGGCTAAAAACGTCGCAACCCACGTGTGCCTATAAAAGCCAATATTGGCAATAATTGACAAAAGTTCGTCGCGCCAGTCACGAATTGATTTTTCGACACGTACGTACCCGATCCACACCAATATGTCCAAAACACATGTTTTGGTGCTTTTTGAACTGTTTCGTTCCGGCTAAAAACGTCGCACCCACGAGTGCCTATATTGGCAATAATTGACAAAAATTCGCCGCGCCAGTCACGAAGTGATTTTTCGACACGTACGCACCCAACACACTCCAATATATCCAAAACTCATGTTTTGGTGCTTTTTGAACTTTTTCGTTCCGGCTAAAAACGTCGCACCCACGAGTGCCTATATTGGCATTAATTGACGAAAGTTCGCCGCGCCGGTCGCGTAGTGATTTTTCGACACGTACGCACCCAATACACTCCAATATATCCAAAACTCATGTTTTGGTGCTTTTTGAACTTTTTCGTTCCGGCTAAATACGTCGCACCCACGTGTGCCTATAAAAGCCAATATTGGCAATAATTGACAAAAGTTCGTCGCGCCAGTCACGAATTGATTTTTCGACACGTACGTACCCAATCCACACCAATATGTCCAAAACTCATGTTTTGGTGCTTTTTGAACTTTTTCATTCCGGCTAAAAACGTCGCACCCACGAGTGCCTATATTGGCATTAATTGACAAATATTCGCCACGCCAGTCGCATAGTGATTTTTCGACACGTACGCACCCAATACACTCCAATATGTCCAAAACTCATATTTTGGTGCTTTTTGAACTTTTTCGTTCCGGCTAAATACGTCGCACCCACGTGTGCCTATAAAGCCAATATTCGCAATAATTGACAAAAGTTCGTCGCGCCAGTCACGAATTGATTTTTCGACACGTACGTACCCAATCCACACCAATATGTCCAAAACTCATGTTTTGGTGCCTTTTTAACTTTTTCGTTCCGGCTAAAAACGTCGCACCCACGAGTGCCCCTATTGGCATTAATTGACAAAAATTCGCCGCGCCGGTCGCATAGTGATTTTTCGACACGTACGCACCCAATACACTCCAATATGTCCAAAACTCATGTTTTGGTGCTTTTTGAACTTTTTCATTCCGGCTAAATACGTCGCACCCACGTGTGCCTATAAAAGCCAATATTCGCAATAATTGACAAAGGTTCGTCGCGCCAGTCACGAATTGATTTTTCGACACGTACGTACCCAATCCACACCAATATGTCCAAAACTCATGTTTTGGTGCTTTTTAAACTTTTTCGTTCCGGCTAAAAACGTCGCACCCACGAGTGCCCATATTGGCATTAATTGACAAAAATTCGCCGCGCCGGTCGCATAGTGATTTTTCGACACGTACGCACCCAATACACTCCAATATGTCCAAAACTCATGTTTTGGTGCTTTTTGAACTTTTTCGTTCCGGCTAAATACGTCGCACCCACGTGTGCCTATAAAAGCCAATATTGGCAATAATTGACAAAAGTTCGTCGCGCCAGTCACGCAGTGATTTTTCGACACGTACGCACCCAATACACTCCAATATGTCCAAAACTCATGTTTTGGTGCTTTTTGAACTTTTTCGTTCCGGCTAAATACGTCGCACCCACCTGTGCCTATAAAAGCCAATATTGGCAATAACTGACAAAAGTTCGTCGCGCCAATGACGAATTGATTTTTCGACACGTACGCACCCAATCCACAGCAATATGTCCAAAATTCATGTTTTGGTGCTTTTTGAACTTTTTCGTTCCGGCTAAAAACGTCGCACCCACGAGTGCCTATATTGGCAATAATTGACAAAAGTTCGTCGCGCCAGTCACGAATTGATTTTTCGACACGTACGCACCCGATCCACTCCAATATATCCAAAACTCATGTTTTGGTGCTTTTTGAACTTTTTCGTTCCGGCTAAAAACGTCGCACCCACGAGTGCCAATATTGGCAATAATTAACAAAAGTTCGTCGCGCCAGTCACGAATTGATTTTTCGACACGTACGCACCCGATCCACTCCAATATATCCAAAACTCATGTTTTGGTGCTTTTTGAACTTTTTCGTTCCGGCTAAAAACGTCGCACCCACGAGTGCCTATATTGGCATTAATTGACAAAAGTTCGCCGCGCCAGTCACGAAGTGATTTTTCGACACGTACGCACCCAATACACTCCAATATATCCAAAACTTCATGTTTTGGTGCTTTTTGAACTTTTCGTTCCGGCTAAAAACGTCGCACCCACGAGTGCCTATATTGGCCATAATTGACAAAAGTTCGCCGCGCCAGTCACGAAGTGATTTTTCGACACGTACGCACCCAATACACTCCAATATATCCAAAACTCATGTTTTGGTGCTTTTTGAACTTTTTCGTTCCGGCTAAAAACGTCGCACCCACGAGTGCCTATATTGGCATAATTGACAAAAGTTCGCCGCGCCAGTCACGAAGTGATTTTTCGACACGTACGCACCCAATACACTCCAATATATCCAAAACTCATGTTTTGGTGCTTTTTGAACTTTTTCGTTCCGGCTAAAAACGTCGCACCCACGAGTGCCTATATTGGCAATAATTGACAAAAAGTTCGCCGCGCCAGTCACGAAGTGATTTTTCGACACGTACGCACCCAATACACTCCAATATATCCAAAACTCATGTTTTGGTGCTTTTTGAACTTTTTCGTTCCGGCTAAAAACGTCGCACCCACGAGTGCCTATATTGGCATTAATTGACAAAAGTTCGCCGCGCCAGTCACGAAGTGATTTTTCGACACGTACGCACCCAATACACTCCAATATATCCAAAACTCATGTTTTGGTGCTTTTTGAACTTTTTCGTTCCGGCTAAAAACGTCGCACCCACGTGTGCCTATAAAAGCCAATATTGGCAATAATTGACAAAAGTTCGCCGCGCCAGTCACGAAGTGATTTTTCGACACGTACGCACCCAATACACTCCAATATGTCCAAAACTCATGTTTTGGTGCTTTTTGAACTTTTTCGTTCCGGCTAAAAACGTCGCACCCACGAGTGCCTATATTGGCATTAATTGACAAAAGTTCGCCGCGCCAGTCACGAAGTGATTTTTCGACACGTACGCACCCAATACACTCCAATATATCCAAAACTCATGTTTTGGTGCTTTTTGAACTTTTTCGTTCCGGCTAAAAACGTCGCACCCACGAGTGCCTATATTGGCATAATTGACAAAAGTTCGCCGCGCCAGTCACGAAGTGATTTTTCGACACGTACGCACCCAATACACTCCAATATATCCAAAACTCATGTTTTGGTGCTTTTTGAACTTTTTCGTTCCGGCTAAAAACGTCGCACCCACGAGTGCCTATATTGGCATTAATTGACAAAAGTTCGCCGCGCCAGTCACGAAGTGATTTTTCGACACGTACGCACCCAATACACTCCAATATATCCAAAACTCATGTTTTGGTGCTTTTTGAACTTTTTCGTTCCGGCTAAAAACGTCGCACCCACGTGTGCCTATAAAAGCCAATATTGGCCATAATTGACAAAAGTTCGCCGCGCCAGTCACGAAGTGATTTTTCGACACGTACGCACCCAATACACTCCAATATATCCAAAACTCATGTTTTGGTGCTTTTTGAACTTTTTCGTTCCGGCTAAAAACGTCGCACCCACGAGTGCCTATATTGGCATAATTGACAAAAGTTCGCCGCGCCAGTCACGAAGTGATTTTTCGACACGTACGCACCCAATACACTCCAATATATCCAAAACTCATGTTTTGGTGCTTTTTGAACTTTTTCGTTCCGGCTAAAAACGTCGCACCCACGAGTGCCTATAAAGCCAATATTGGCCATAATTGACAAAAGTTCGCCGCGCCAGTCACGAAGTGATTTTTCGACACGTACGCACCCAATACACTCCAATATATCCAAAACTCATGTTTTGGTGCTTTTTGAACTTTTTCGTTCCGGCTAAAAACGTCGCACCCACGAGTGCCTATATTGGCATAATTGACAAAAGTTCGCCGCGCCAGTCACGAAGTGATTTTTCGACACGTACGCACCCAATACACTCCAATATATCCAAAACTCATGTTTTGGTGCTTTTTGAACTTTTTCGTTCCGGCTAAAAACGTCGCACCCACGAGTGCCTATATTGGCAATAATTGACAAAAGTTCGCCGCGCCAGTCACGAAGTGATTTTTCGACACGTACGCACCCAATACACTCCAATATATCCAAAACTCATGTTTTGGTGCTTTTTGAACTTTTTCGTTCCGGCTAAAAACGTCGCACCCACGAGTGCCTATATTGGCAATAATTGACAAAAGTTCGCCGCGCCAGTCACGAAGTGATTTTTCGACACGTACGCACCCAATACACTCCAATATATCCAAAACTCATGTTTTGGTGCTTTTTGAACTTTTTCGTTCCGGCTAAAAACGTCGCACCCACGAGTGCCTATATTGGCATTAATTGACAAAAGTTCGCCGCGCCAGTCACGAAGTGATTTTTCGACACGTACGCACCCAATACACTCCAATATATCCAAAACTCATGTTTTGGTGCTTTTTGAACTTTTTCGTTCCGGCTAAAAACGTCGCACCCACGAGTGCCTATATTGGCATTAATTGACAAAAGTTCGCCGCGCCAGTCACGAAGTGATTTTTCGACACGTACGCACCCAATACACTCCAATATATCCAAAACTCATGTTTTGGTGCTTTTTGAACTTTTTCGTTCCGGCTAAAAACGTCGCACCCACGAGTGCCTATATTGGCATTAATTGACAAAAGTTCGCCGCGCCAGTCACGAAGTGATTTTTCGACACGTACGCACCCAATACACTCCAATATATCCAAAACTCATGTTTTGGTGCTTTTTGAACTTTTTCGTTCCGGCTAAAAACGTCGCACCCACGAGTGCCTATATTGGCAATAATTGACAAAAGTTCGCCGCGCCAGTCACGAAGTGATTTTTCGACACGTACGCACCCGATCCACACCAATATGTCCAAAACTACATGTTTTGGTGCTTTTTGAACTGTTTCGTTCCGGCTAAAAACGTCGCACCCACGAGTGCCTATATTGGCAATAATTGACAAAAGTTCGCCGCGCCAGTCACGAAGTGATTTTTCGACACGTACGCACCCAACACACTCCAATATATCCAAAACTCATGTTTTGGTGCTTTTTGAACTTTTTCGTTCCGGCTAAAAACGTCGCACCCACGAGTGCCTATATTGGCATTAATTGACGAAAGTTCGCCGCGCCGGTCAGCGTAGTGATTTTTCGACACGTACGCACCCAATACACTCCAATATATCCAAAACTCATGTTTTGGTGCTTTTTGAACTTTTTCGTTCCGGCTAAATACGTCGCACCCACGTGTGCCTATAAAAGCCAATATTGGCAATAATTGACAAAAGTTCGTCGCGCCAGTCACGAATTGATTTTTCGACACGTACGCACCCAATCCACACCAATATGTCCAAAACTCATGTTTTGGTGCTTTTTGAACTTTTTCGTTCCGGCTAAAAACGTCGCACCCACGAGTGCCTATATTGGCATTAATTGACAAAAGTTCGCCGCGCCAGTCACGAAGTGATTTTTCGACACGTACGCACCCAATACACTCCAATATATCCAAAACTCATGTTTTGGTGCTTTTTGAACTTTTTCGTTCCGGCTAAAAACGTCGCACCCACGAGTGCCTATATTGGCCATAATTGACAAAAGTTCGCCGCGCCAGTCACGAAGTGATTTTTCGACACGTACGCACCCAATACACTCCAATATATCCAAAACTCATGTTTTGGTGCTTTTTGAACTTTTTCGTTCCGGCTAAAAACGTCGCACCCACGAGTGCCTATATTGGCATTAATTGACAAAAGTTCGCCGCGCCAGTCACGAAGTGATTTTTCGACACGTACGCACCCAATACACTCCAATATATCCAAAACTCATGTTTTGGTGCTTTTTGAACTTTTTCGTTCCGGCTAAAAACGTCGCACCCACGAGTGCCTATATTGGCATTAATTGACAAAAGTTCGCCGCGCCAGTCACGAAGTGATTTTTCGACACGTACGCACCCAATACACTCCAATATATCCAAAACTCATGTTTTGGTGCTTTTTGAACTTTTTCGTTCCGGCTAAAAACGTCGCACCCACGAGTGCCTATATTGGCATTAATTGACAAAAGTTCGCCGCGCCAGTCACGAAGTGATTTTTCGACACGTACGCACCCAATACACTCCAATATATCCAAAACTCATGTTTTGGTGCTTTTTGAACTTTTTCGTTCCGGCTAAAAACGTCGCACCCACGAGTGCCTATATTGGCATTAATTGACAAAAGTTCGCCGCGCCAGTCACGAAGTGATTTTTCGACACGTACGCACCCAATACACTCCAATATATCCAAAACTCATGTTTTGGTGCTTTTTGAACTTTTTCGTTCCGGCTAAAAACGTCGCACCCACGAGTGCCTATAAAGCCAATATTGGCAATAATTGACAAAAGTTCGCCGCGCCAGTCACGAAGTGATTTTTCGACACGTACGCACCCAATACACGCCAATATATCCAAAACTCATGTTTTGGTGCTTTTTGAACTTTTTCGTTCCGGCTAAAAACGTCGCACCCACGAGTGCCTATATTGGCAATAATTGACAAAAGTTCGCCGCGCCAGTCACGAAGTGATTTTTCGACACGTACGCACCCAATACACTCCAATATATCCAAAACTCATGTTTTGGTGCTTTTTGAACTTTTTCGTTCCGGCTAAAAACGTCGCACCCACGAGTGCCTATATTGGCAATAATTGACAAAAGTTCGCCGCGCCAGTCACGAATTGATTTTTCGACACGTACGCACCCAATACACTCCAATATGTCCAAAACTCATGTTTTGGTGCTTTTTGAACTTTTTCGTTCCGGCTAAAACGTCGCACCCACGAGTGCCTATATTGGCATAATTGACAAAAGTTCGCCGCGCCAGTCACGAAGTGATTTTTCGACACGTACGCACCCAATACACTCCAATATATCCAAAACTCATGTTTTGGTGCTTTTTGAACTTTTTCGTTCCGGCTAAAAACGTCGCACCCACGAGTGCCTATATTGGCATTAATTGACAAAAGTTCGCCGCGCCAGTCACGAAGTGATTTTTCGACACGTACGCACCCAATACACTCCAATATATCCAAAACTCATGTTTTGGTGCTTTTTGAACTTTTTCGTTCCGGCTAAAAACGTCGCACCCACGTGTGCCTATAAAAGCCAATATTGGCCATAATTGACAAAAGTTCGCCGCGCCAGTCACGAAGTGATTTTTCGACACGTACGCACCCATACACTCCAATATATCCAAAACTCATGTTTTGGTGCTTTTTGAACTTTTTCGTTCCGGCTAAAAACGTCGCACCCACGAGTGCCTATATTGGCATAATTGACAAAAGTTCGCCGCGCCAGTCACGAAGTGATTTTTCGACACGTACGCACCCAATACACTCCAATATATCCAAAACTCATGTTTTGGTGCTTTTTGAACTTTTTCGTTCCGGCTAAAAACGTCGCACCCACGAGTGCCTATATTGGCATTAATTGACAAAAGTTCGCCGCGCCAGTCACGAAGTGATTTTTCGACACGTACGCACCCAATACACTCCAATATATCCAAAACTCATGTTTTGGTGCTTTTTGAACTTTTTCGTTCCGGCTAAAAACGTCGCACCCACGTGTGCCTATAAAAGCCAATATTGGCCATAATTGACAAAAGTTCGCCGCGCCAGTCACGAAGTGATTTTTCGACACGTACGCACCCAATACACTCCAATATATCCAAAACTCATGTTTTGGTGCTTTTTGAACTTTTTCGTTCCGGCTAAAAACGTCGCACCCACGAGTGCCTATATTGGCATTAATTGACAAAAGTTCGCCGCGCCAGTCACGAAGTGATTTTTCGACACGTACGCACCCAATACACTCCAATATATCCAAAACTCATGTTTTGGTGCTTTTTGAACTTTTTCGTTCCGGCTAAAAACGTCGCACCCACGAGTGCCTATATTGGCATAATTGACAAAAGTTCGCCGCGCCAGTCACGAAGTGATTTTTCGACACGTACGCACCCAATACACTCCAATATATCCAAAACTCATGTTTTGGTGCTTTTTGAACTTTTTCGTTCCGGCTAAAAACGTCGCACCCACGAGTGCCTATATTGGCATTAATTGACAAAAGTTCGCCGCGCCAGTCACGAAGTGATTTTTCGACACGTACGCACCCAATACACTCCAATATATCCAAAACTCATGTTTTGGTGCTTTTTGAACTTTTTCGTTCCGGCTAAAAACGTCGCACCCACGAGTGCCTATATTGGCCATAATTGACAAAAGTTCGCCGCGCCAGTCACGAAGTGATTTTTCGACACGTACGCACCCAATACACTCCAATATATCCAAAACTCATGTTTTGGTGCTTTTTGAACTTTTTCGTTCCGGCTAAAAACGTCGCACCCACGAGTGCCTATATTGGCATTAATTGACAAAAGTTCGCCGCGCCAGTCACGAAGTGATTTTTCGACACGTACGCACCCAATACACTCCAATATATCCAAAACTCATGTTTTGGTGCTTTTTGAACTTTTTCGTTCCGGCTAAAAACGTCGCACCCACGAGTGCCTATATTGGCATAATTGACAAAAGTTCGCCGCGCCAGTCACGAAGTGATTTTTCGACACGTACGCACCCAATACACTCCAATATATCCAAAACTCATGTTTTGGTGCTTTTTGAACTTTTTCGTTCCGGCTAAAAACGTCGCACCCACGAGTGCCTATATTGGCATAATTGACAAAAGTTCGCCGCGCCAGTCACGAAGTGATTTTTCGACACGTACGCACCCAATACACTCCAATATATCCAAAACTCATGTTTTGGTGCTTTTTGAACTTTTTCGTTCCGGCTAAAAACGTCGCACCCACGAGTGCCTATATTGGCATTAATTGACAAAAGTTCGCCGCGCCAGTCACGAAGTGATTTTTCGACACGTACGCACCCAATACACTCCAATATATCCAAAACTCATGTTTTGGTGCTTTTTGAACTTTTTCGTTCCGGCTAAAAACGTCGCACCCACGAGTGCCTATATTGGCATAATTGACAAAAGTTCGCCGCGCCAGTCACGAAGTGATTTTTCGACACGTACGCACCCAATACACTCCAATATATCCAAAACTCATGTTTTGGTGCTTTTTGAACTTTTTCGTTCCGGCTAAAAACGTCGCACCCACGAGTGCCTATATTGGCATTAATTGACAAAAGTTCGCCGCGCCAGTCACGAAGTGATTTTTCGACACGTACGCACCCAATACACTCCAATATATCCAAAACTCATGTTTTGGTGCTTTTTGAACTTTTTCGTTCCGGCTAAAAACGTCGCACCCACGAGTGCCTATATTGGCATAATTGACAAAAGTTCGCCGCGCCAGTCACGAAGTGATTTTTCGACACGTACGCACCCAATACACTCCAATATATCCAAAACTCATGTTTTGGTGCTTTTTGAACTTTTTCGTTCCGGCTAAAAACGTCGCACCCACGAGTGCCTATATTGGCATAATTGACAAAAGTTCGCCGCGCCAGTCACGAAGTGATTTTTCGACACGTACGCACCCAATACACTCCAATATATCCAAAACTCATGTTTTGGTGCTTTTTGAACTTTTTCGTTCCGGCTAAAAACGTCGCACCCACGAGTGCCTATATTGGCCATAATTGACAAAAGTTCGCCGCGCCAGTCACGAAGTGATTTTTCGACACGTACGCACCCAATACACTCCAATATATCCAAAACTCATGTTTTGGTGCTTTTTGAACTTTTTCGTTCCGGCTAAAAACGTCGCACCCACGAGTGCCTATATTGGCCATAATTGACAAAAGTTCGCCGCGCCAGTCACGAAGTGATTTTTCGACACGTACGCACCCAATACACTCCAATATATCCAAAACTCATGTTTTGGTGCTTTTTGAACTTTTTCGTTCCGGCTAAAAACGTCGCACCCACGAGTGCCTATATTGGCATAATTGACAAAAGTTCGCCGCGCCAGTCACGAAGTGATTTTTCGACACGTACGCACCCAATACACTCCAATATATCCAAAACTCATGTTTTGGTGCTTTTTGAACTTTTTCGTTCCGGCTAAAAACGTCGCACCCACGAGTGCCTATATTGGCATTAATTGACAAAAGTTCGCCGCGCCAGTCACGAAGTGATTTTTCGACACGTACGCACCCAATACACTCCAATATATCCAAAACTCATGTTTTGGTGCTTTTTGAACTTTTTCGTTCCGGCTAAAAACGTCGCACCCACGAGTGCCTATATTGGCATAATTGACAAAAGTTCGCCGCGCCAGTCACGAAGTGATTTTTCGACACGTACGCACCCAATACACTCCAATATATCCAAAACTCATGTTTTGGTGCTTTTTGAACTTTTTCGTTCCGGCTAAAAACGTCGCACCCACGAGTGCCTATATTGGCATTAATTGACAAAAGTTCGCCGCGCCAGTCACGAAGTGATTTTTCGACACGTACGCACCCAATACACTCCAATATATCCAAAACTCATGTTTTGGTGCTTTTTGAACTTTTTCGTTCCGGCTAAAAACGTCGCACCCACGAGTGCCTATATTGGCATAATTGACAAAAGTTCGCCGCGCCAGTCACGAAGTGATTTTTCGACACGTACGCACCCAATACACTCCAATATATCCAAAACTCATGTTTTGGTGCTTTTTGAACTTTTTCGTTCCGGCTAAAAACGTCGCACCCACGAGTGCCTATATTGGCCATAATTGACAAAAGTTCGCCGCGCCAGTCACGAAGTGATTTTTCGACACGTACGCACCCAATACACTCCAATATATCCAAAACTCATGTTTTGGTGCTTTTTGAACTTTTTCGTTCCGGCTAAAAACGTCGCACCCACGAGTGCCTATATTGGCATAATTGACAAAAGTTCGCCGCGCCAGTCACGAAGTGATTTTTCGACACGTACGCACCCAATACACTCCAATATATCCAAAACTCATGTTTTGGTGCTTTTTGAACTTTTTCGTTCCGGCTAAAAACGTCGGACCCACGTGTGCCTATAAAAGCCAATATTGGCCATAATTGACAAAAGTTCGCCGCGCCAGTCACGAAGTGATTTTTCGACACGTACGCACCCAATACACTCCAATATATCCAAAACTCATGTTTTGGTGCTTTTTGAACTTTTTCGTTCCGGCTAAAAACGTCGCACCCACGAGTGCCTATATTGGCCATAATTGACAAAAGTTCGCCGCGCCAGTCACGAAGTGATTTTTCGACACGTACGCACCCAATACACTCCAATATATCCAAAACTCATGTTTTGGTGCTTTTTGAACTTTTTCGTTCCGGCTAAAAACGTCGCACCCACGAGTGCCTATATTGGCATTAATTGACAAAAGTTCGCCGCGCCAGTCACGAAGTGATTTTTCGACACGTACGCACCCAATACACTCCAATATATCCAAAACTCATGTTTTGGTGCTTTTTGAACTTTTTCGTTCCGGCTAAAAACGTCGCACCCACGAGTGCCTATATTGGCATAATTGACAAAAGTTCGCCGCGCCAGTCACGAAGTGATTTTTCGACACGTACGCACCCAATACACTCCAATATATCCAAAACTCATGTTTTGGTGCTTTTTGAACTTTTTCGTTCCGGCTAAAAACGTCGCACCCACGAGTGCCTATATTGGCATAATTGACAAAAGTTCGCCGCGCCAGTCACGAAGTGATTTTTCGACACGTACGCACCCAATACACTCCAATATATCCAAAACTCATGTTTTGGTGCTTTTTGAACTTTTTCGTTCCGGCTAAAAACGTCGCACCCACGAGTGCCTATATTGGCATAATTGACAAAAGTTCGCCGCGCCAGTCACGAAGTGATTTTTCGACACGTACGCACCCAATACACTCCAATATATCCAAAACTCATGTTTTGGTGCTTTTTGAACTTTTTCGTTCCGGCTAAAAACGTCGCACCCACGAGTGCCTATATTGGCATTAATTGACAAAAGTTCGCCGCGCCAGTCACGAAGTGATTTTTCGACACGTACGCACCCAATACACTCCAATATATCCAAAACTCATGTTTTGGTGCTTTTTGAACTTTTTCGTTCCGGCTAAAAACGTCGCACCCACGAGTGCCTATATTGGCATTAATTGACAAAAGTTCGCCGCGCCAGTCACGAAGTGATTTTTCGACACGTACGCACCCAATACACTCCAATATATCCAAAACTCATGTTTTGGTGCTTTTTGAACTTTTTCGTTCCGGCTAAAAACGTCGCACCCACGAGTGCCTATATTGGCATAATTGACAAAAGTTCGCCGCGCCAGTCACGAAGTGATTTTTCGACACGTACGCACCCAATACACTCCAATATATCCAAAACTCATGTTTTGGTGCTTTTTGAACTTTTTCGTTCCGGCTAAAAACGTCGCACCCACGAGTGCCTATATTGGCATAATTGACAAAAGTTCGCCGCGCCAGTCACGAAGTGATTTTTCGACACGTACGCACCCAATACACTCCAATATATCCAAAACTCATGTTTTGGTGCTTTTTGAACTTTTTCGTTCCGGCTAAAAACGTCGCACCCACGAGTGCCTATATTGGCATAATTGACAAAAGTTCGCCGCGCCAGTCACGAAGTGATTTTTCGACACGTACGCACCCAATACACTCCAATATATCCAAAACTCATGTTTTGGTGCTTTTTGAACTTTTTCGTTCCGGCTAAAAACGTCGCACCCACGAGTGCCTATATTGGCATAATTGACAAAAGTTCGCCGCGCCA
The DNA here is from genome assembly GCA_000573905.2 of Oryza punctata. Lineage (NCBI taxonomy): Eukaryota > Viridiplantae > Streptophyta > Magnoliopsida > Poales > Poaceae > Oryza > Oryza punctata. The sequence continues at coordinate 5,437,516 of CM002496.2, forward strand.
GTCACGAAGTGATTTTTCGACACGTACGCACCCAATACACTCCAATATATCCAAAACTCATGTTTTGGTGCTTTTTGAACTTTTTCGTTCCGGCTAAAAACGTCGCACCCACGTGTGCCTATAAAAGCCAATATTGGCCATAATTGACAAAAGTTCGCCGCGCCAGTCACGAAGTGATTTTTCGACACGTACGCACCCAATACACTCCAATATATCCAAAACTCATGTTTTGGTGCTTTTTGAACTTTTTCGTTCCGGCTAAAAACGTCGCACCCACGAGTGCCTATATTGGCATAATTGACAAAAGTTCGCCGCGCCAGTCACGAAGTGATTTTTCGACACGTACGCACCCAATACACTCCAATATATCCAAAACTCATGTTTTGGTGCTTTTTGAACTTTTTCGTTCCGGCTAAAAACGTCGCACCCACGAGTGCCTATATTGGCATTAATTGACAAAAGTTCGCCGCGCCAGTCACGAAGTGATTTTTCGACACGTACGCACCCAATACACTCCAATATATCCAAAACTCATGTTTTGGTGCTTTTTGAACTTTTTCGTTCCGGCTAAAAACGTCGCACCCACGAGTGCCTATATTGGCCATAATTGACAAAAGTTCGCCGCGCCAGTCACGAAGTGATTTTTCGACACGTACGCACCCAATACACTCCAATATATCCAAAACTCATGTTTTGGTGCTTTTTGAACTTTTTCGTTCCGGCTAAAAACGTCGCACCCACGAGTGCCTATATTGGCATAATTGACAAAAGTTCGCCGCGCCAGTCACGAAGTGATTTTTCGACACGTACGCACCCAATACACTCCAATATATCCAAAACTCATGTTTTGGTGCTTTTTGAACTTTTTCGTTCCGGCTAAAAACGTCGCACCCACGAGTGCCTATATTGGCATTAATTGACAAAAGTTCGCCGCGCCAGTCACGAAGTGATTTTTCGACACGTACGCACCCAATACACTCCAATATATCCAAAACTCATGTTTTGGTGCTTTTTGAACTTTTTCGTTCCGGCTAAAAACGTCGCACCCACGTGTGCCTATAAAAGCCAATATTGGCCATAATTGACAAAAGTTCGCCGCGCCAGTCACGAAGTGATTTTTCGACACGTACGCACCCAATACACTCCAATATATCCAAAACTCATGTTTTGGTGCTTTTTGAACTTTTTCGTTCCGGCTAAAAACGTCGCACCCACGAGTGCCTATATTGGCATAATTGACAAAAGTTCGCCGCGCCAGTCACGAAGTGATTTTTCGACACGTACGCACCCAATACACTCCAATATATCCAAAACTCATGTTTTGGTGCTTTTTGAACTTTTTCGTTCCGGCTAAAAACGTCGCACCCACGTGTGCCTATAAAAGCCAATATTGGCCATAATTGACAAAAGTTCGCCGCGCCAGTCACGAAGTGATTTTTCGACACGTACGCACCCAATACACTCCAATATATCCAAAACTCATGTTTTGGTGCTTTTTGAACTTTTTCGTTCCGGCTAAAAACGTCGCACCCACGAGTGCCTATATTGGCATAATTGACAAAAGTTCGCCGCGCCAGTCACGAAGTGATTTTTCGACACGTACGCACCCAATACACTCCAATATATCCAAAACTCATGTTTTGGTGCTTTTTGAACTTTTTCGTTCCGGCTAAAAACGTCGCACCCACGAGTGCCTATATTGGCATAATTGACAAAAGTTCGCCGCGCCAGTCACGAAGTGATTTTTCGACACGTACGCACCCAATACACTCCAATATATCCAAAACTCATGTTTTGGTGCTTTTTGAACTTTTTCGTTCCGGCTAAAAACGTCGCACCCACGAGTGCCTATATTGGCATTAATTGACAAAAGTTCGCCGCGCCAGTCACGAAGTGATTTTTCGACACGTACGCACCCAATACACTCCAATATATCCAAAACTCATGTTTTGGTGCTTTTTGAACTTTTTCGTTCCGGCTAAAAACGTCGCACCCACGAGTGCCTATATTGGCATTAATTGACAAAAGTTCGCCGCGCCAGTCACGAAGTGATTTTTCGACACGTACGCACCCAATACACTCCAATATATCCAAAACTCATGTTTTGGTGCTTTTTGAACTTTTTCGTTCCGGCTAAAAACGTCGCACCCACGAGTGCCTATATTGGCATTAATTGACAAAAGTTCGCCGCGCCAGTCACGAAGTGATTTTTCGACACGTACGCACCCAATACACTCCAATATATCCAAAACTCATGTTTTGGTGCTTTTTGAACTTTTTCGTTCCGGCTAAAAACGTCGCACCCACGAGTGCCTATATTGGCATAATTGACAAAAGTTCGCCGCGCCAGTCACGAAGTGATTTTTCGACACGTACGCACCCAATACACTCCAATATATCCAAAACTCATGTTTTGGTGCTTTTTGAACTTTTTCGTTCCGGCTAAAAACGTCGCACCCACGAGTGCCTATATTGGCATAATTGACAAAAGTTCGCCGCGCCAGTCACGAAGTGATTTTTCGACACGTACGCACCCAATACACTCCAATATATCCAAAACTCATGTTTTGGTGCTTTTTGAACTTTTTCGTTCCGGCTAAAAACGTCGCACCCACGAGTGCCTATATTGGCATTAATTGACAAAAGTTCGCCGCGCCAGTCACGAAGTGATTTTTCGACACGTACGCACCCAATACACTCCAATATATCCAAAACTCATGTTTTGGTGCTTTTTGAACTTTTTCGTTCCGGCTAAAAACGTCGCACCCACGAGTGCCTATATTGGCATAATTGACAAAAGTTCGCCGCGCCAGTCACGAAGTGATTTTTCGACACGTACGCACCCAATACACTCCAATATATCCAAAACTCATGTTTTGGTGCTTTTTGAACTTTTTCGTTCCGGCTAAAAACGTCGCACCCACGAGTGCCTATATTGGCATTAATTGACAAAAGTTCGCCGCGCCAGTCACGAAGTGATTTTTCGACACGTACGCACCCAATACACTCCAATATATCCAAAACTCATGTTTTGGTGCTTTTTGAACTTTTTCGTTCCGGCTAAAAACGTCGCACCCACGAGTGCCTATATTGGCATTAATTGACAAAAGTTCGCCGCGCCAGTCACGAAGTGATTTTTCGACACGTACGCACCCAATACACTCCAATATATCCAAAACTCATGTTTTGGTGCTTTTTGAACTTTTTCGTTCCGGCTAAAAACGTCGCACCCACGAGTGCCTATAAAAGCCAATATTGGCCATAATTGACAAAAGTTCGCCGCGCCAGTCACGAAGTGATTTTTCGACACGTACGCACCCAATACACTCCAATATATCCAAAACTCATGTTTTGGTGCTTTTTGAACTTTTTCGTTCCGGCTAAAAACGTCGCACCCACGAGTGCCTATATTGGCATTAATTGACAAAAGTTCGCCGCGCCAGTCACGAAGTGATTTTTCGACACGTACGCACCCAATACACTCCAATATATCCAAAACTCATGTTTTGGTGCTTTTTGAACTTTTTCGTTCCGGCTAAAAACGTCGCACCCACGAGTGCCTATATTGGCCATAATTGACAAAAGTTCGCCGCGCCAGTCACGAAGTGATTTTTCGACACGTACGCACCCAATACACTCCAATATATCCAAAACTCATGTTTTGGTGCTTTTTGAACTTTTTCGTTCCGGCTAAAAACGTCGCACCCACGAGTGCCTATATTGGCATAATTGACAAAAGTTCGCCGCGCCAGTCACGAAGTGATTTTTCGACACGTACGCACCCAATACACTCCAATATATCCAAAACTCATGTTTTGGTGCTTTTTGAACTTTTTCGTTCCGGCTAAAAACGTCGCACCCACGAGTGCCTATATTGGCATAATTGACAAAAGTTCGCCGCGCCAGTCACGAAGTGATTTTTCGACACGTACGCACCCAATACACTCCAATATATCCAAAACTCATGTTTTGGTGCTTTTTGAACTTTTTCGTTCCGGCTAAAAACGTCGCACCCACGAGTGCCTATATTGGCATTAATTGACAAAAGTTCGCCGCGCCAGTCACGAAGTGATTTTTCGACACGTACGCACCCAATACACTCCAATATATCCAAAACTCATGTTTTGGTGCTTTTTGAACTTTTTCGTTCCGGCTAAAAACGTCGCACCCACGAGTGCCTATATTGGCATTAATTGACAAAAGTTCGCCGCGCCAGTCACGAAGTGATTTTTCGACACGTACGCACCCAATACACTCCAATATATCCAAAACTCATGTTTTGGTGCTTTTTGAACTTTTTCGTTCCGGCTAAAAACGTCGCACCCACGAGTGCCTATATTGGCATTAATTGACAAAAGTTCGCCGCGCCAGTCACGAAGTGATTTTTCGACACGTACGCACCCAATACACTCCAATATATCCAAAACTCATGTTTTGGTGCTTTTTGAACTTTTTCGTTCCGGCTAAAAACGTCGCACCCACGTGTGCCTATAAAAGCCAATATTGGCCATAATTGACAAAAGTTCGCCGCGCCAGTCACGAAGTGATTTTTCGACACGTACGCACCCAATACACTCCAATATATCCAAAACTCATGTTTTGGTGCTTTTTGAACTTTTTCGTTCCGGCTAAAAACGTCGCACCCACGAGTGCCTATATTGGCATTAATTGACAAAAGTTCGCCGCGCCAGTCACGAAGTGATTTTTCGACACGTACGCACCCAATACACTCCAATATATCCAAAACTCATGTTTTGGTGCTTTTTGAACTTTTTCGTTCCGGCTAAAAACGTCGCACCCACGAGTGCCTATATTGGCATTAATTGACAAAAGTTCGCCGCGCCAGTCACGAAGTGATTTTTCGACACGTACGCACCCAATACACTCCAATATATCCAAAACTCATGTTTTGGTGCTTTTTGAACTTTTTCGTTCCGGCTAAAAACGTCGCACCCACAAGTGCCTATATTGGCAGTAATTGACAAAAGTTCGCCGCCCCAGTCACGAAGTGATTTTTCGACACGTACGCACCCAATACACTCCAATATATCCAAAACTCATGTTTTGGTGCTTTTTGAACTTTTTCGTTCCGGCTAAAAACGTCGCACCCACGAGTGCCTATATTGGCATTAATTGACGAAAAGTTCGCCGCGCCAGTCACGAAGTGATTTTTCGACACGTACGCACCCAATACACTCCAATATATCCAAAACGCATGTTTTGGTGCTTTTTGAACTTTTTCGTTCCGGCTAAAAACGTCGCACCCTACGAGTGCCTATATTGGCATTAATTGACAAAGTTCGCCGCGCCAGTCACGAAGTGATTTTTCGACACGTACGCACCCTAATACACTCCAATATATCCAAAACTCATGTTTTGGTGCTTTTTGAACTTTTTCGTTCCGGCTAAATACGTCGCACCCACGTGTGCCTATAAAAGCCAATATTGGCCATAATTGACAAAAGTTCGCCGCGCCAGTCACGAAGTGATTTTTCGACACGTACGCACCCAATACACTCCAATATATCCAAAACTCATGTTTTGGTGCTTTTTGAACTTTTTCGTTCCGGCTAAAAACGTCGCACCCACGAGTGCCTATATTGGCATTAATTGACAAAAGTTCGCCGCGCCAGTCACGAAGTGATTTTTCGACACGTACGCACCCAATACACTCCAATATATCCAAAACTCATGTTTTGGTGCTTTTTGAACTTTTTCGTTCCGGCTAAAAACGTCGCACCCACGTGTGCCTATAAAAGCCAATATTGGCCATAATTGACAAAAGTTCGCCGCGCCAGTCACGAAGTGATTTTTCGACACGTACGCACCCAATACACTCCAATATATCCAAAACTCATGTTTTGGTGCTTTTTGAACTTTTTCGTTCCGGCTAAAAACGTCGCACCCACGAGTGCCTATATTGGCATAATTGACAAAAGTTCGCCGCGCCAGTCACGAAGTGATTTTTCGACACGTACGCACCCAATACACTCCAATATATCCAAAACTCATGTTTTGGTGCTTTTTGAACTTTTTCGTTCCGGCTAAAAACGTCGCACCCACGAGTGCCTATATTGGCATAATTGACAAAAGTTCGCCGCGCCAGTCACGAAGTGATTTTTCGACACGTACGCACCCAATACACTCCAATATATCCAAAACTCATGTTTTGGTGCTTTTTGAACTTTTTCGTTCCGGCTAAAAACGTCGCACCCACGAGTGCCTATATTGGCATTAATTGACAAAAGTTCGCCGCGCCAGTCACGAAGTGATTTTTCGACACGTACGCACCCAATACACTCCAATATATCCAAAACTCATGTTTTGGTGCTTTTTGAACTTTTTCGTTCCGGCTAAAAACGTCGCACCCACGTGTGCCTATAAAAGCCAATATTGGCCATAATTGACAAAAGTTCGCCGCGCCAGTCACGAAGTGATTTTTCGACACGTACGCACCCAATACACTCCAATATATCCAAAACTCATGTTTTGGTGCTTTTTGAACTTTTTCGTTCCGGCTAAAAACGTCGCACCCACGAGTGCCTATATTGGCCATAATTGACAAAAGTTCGCCGCGCCAGTCACGAAGTGATTTTTCGACACGTACGCACCCAATACACTCCAATATATCCAAAACTCATGTTTTGGTGCTTTTTGAACTTTTTCGTTCCGGCTAAAAACGTCGCACCCACGAGTGCCTATATTGGCATAATTGACAAAAGTTCGCCGCGCCAGTCACGAAGTGATTTTTCGACACGTACGCACCCAATACACTCCAATATATCCAAAACTCATGTTTTGGTGCTTTTTGAACTTTTTCGTTCCGGCTAAAAACGTCGCACCCACGAGTGCCTATATTGGCATTAATTGACAAAAGTTCGCCGCGCCAGTCACGAAGTGATTTTTCGACACGTACGCACCCAATACACTCCAATATATCCAAAACTCATGTTTTGGTGCTTTTTGAACTTTTTCGTTCCGGCTAAAAACGTCGCACCCACGAGTGCCTATATTGGCATAATTGACAAAAGTTCGCCGCGCCAGTCACGAAGTGATTTTTCGACACGTACGCACCCAATACACTCCAATATATCCAAAACTCATGTTTTGGTGCTTTTTGAACTTTTTCGTTCCGGCTAAAAACGTCGCACCCACGAGTGCCTATATTGGCCATTAATTGACAAAAGTTCGCCGCGCCAGTCACGAAGTGATTTTTTCGACACGTACGCACCCAATACACTCCAATATATCCAAAACTCATGTTTTGGTGCTTTTTGAACTTTTTCGTTCCGGCTAAAAACGTCGCACCCACGAGTGCCTATATTGGCATAATTGACAAAAGTTCGCCCGCGCCAGTCACGAAGTGATTTTTCGACACGTACGCACCCAATACACTCCAATATATCCAAAACTCATGTTTTGGTGCTTTTTGAACTTTTTCGTTCCGGCTAAAAACGTCGCACCCACGAGTGCCTATATTGGCATAATTGACAAAAGTTCGCCGCGCCAGTCACGAAGTGATTTTTCGACACGTACGCACCCAATACACTCCAATATATCCAAAACTCATGTTTTGGTGCTTTTTGAACTTTTTCGTTCCGGCTAAAAACGTCGCACCCACGAGTGCCTATATTGGCATAATTGACAAAAGTTCGCCGCGCCAGTCACGAAGTGATTTTTCGACACGTACGCACCCAATACACTCCAATATATCCAAAACTCATGTTTTGGTGCTTTTTGAACTTTTTCGTTCCGGCTAAAAACGTCGCACCCACGAGTGCCTATATTGGCATAATTGACAAAAGTTCGCCGCGCCAGTCACGAAGTGATTTTTCGACACGTACGCACCCAATACACTCCAATATATCCAAAACTCATGTTTTGGTGCTTTTTGAACTTTTTCGTTCCGGCTAAAAACGTCGCACCCACGAGTGCCTATATTGGCATTAATTGACAAAAGTTCGCCGCGCCAGTCACGAAGTGATTTTTCGACACGTACGCACCCAATACACTCCAATATATCCAAAACTCATGTTTTGGTGCTTTTTGAACTTTTTCGTTCCGGCTAAAACGTCGCACCCACGTGTGCCTATAAAAGCCAATATTGGCAATAATTGACAAAAGTTCGCCGCGCCAGTCACGAAGTGATTTTTCGACACGTACGCACCCAATACACTCCAATATGTCCAAAACTCATGTTTTGGTGCTTTTTGAACTTTTTCGTTCCGGCTAAAAACGTCGCACCCACGAGTGCCTATATTGGCATTAATTGACAAAAGTTCGCCGCGCCAGTCACGAAGTGATTTTTCGACACGTACGCACCCAATACACTCCAATATGTCCAAAACTCATGTTTTGGTGCTTTTTGAACTTTTTCGTTCCGGCTAAAATCGTCGCACCCACGAGTGCCTATAAGCCAATATTGGCATAATTGACAAAAGTTCGCCGCGCCAGTCACGAAGTGATTTTTCGACACGTACGCACCCAATACACTCCAATATATCCAAAACTCATGTTTTGGTGCTTTTTGAACTTTTTCGTTCCGGCTAAAAACGTCGCACCCACGTGTGCCTATAAAAGCCAATATTGGCAATAATTGACAAAAGTTCGCCGCGCCAGTCACGAAGTGATTTTTCGACACGTACGCACCCAATACACTCCAATATATCCAAAACTTATGTTTTGGTGCTTTTTGAACTTTTTCGTTCCGGCTAAAAACGTCGCACCCACGAGTGCCTATATTGGCATTAATTGACAAAAGTTCGCCGCGCCAGTCACGAAGTGATTTTTCGACACGTACGCACCCAATACACTCCAATATATCCAAAACTCATGTTTTGGTGCTTTTTGAACTTTTTCGTTCCGGCTAAAAACGTCGCACCCACGAGTGCCTATATTGGCAATAATTGACAAAAGTTCGCCGCGCCAGTCACGAAGTGATTTTTCGACACGTACGCACCCAATACACTCCAATATATCCAAAACTCATGTTTTGGTGCTTTTTGAACTTTTTCGTTCCGGCTAAAAACGTCGCACCCACGTGTGCCTATAAAAGCCATATTGGCAATAATTGACAAAAGTTCGCCGCGCCAGTCACGAAGTGATTTTTCGACACGTACGCACCCAATACACTCCAATATATCCAAAACTCATGTTTTGGTGCTTTTTGAACTTTTTCGTTCCGGCTAAAAACGTCGCACCCACGAGTGCCTATATTGGCAATAATTGACAAAAGTTCGCCGCGCCAGTCACGAAGTGATTTTTCGACACGTACGCACCCAATACACTCCAATATATCCAAAACTCATGTTTTGGTGCTTTTTGAACTTTTTCGTTCCGGCTAAAACGTCGCACCCACGTGTGCCTATAAAAGCCAATATTGGCAATAATTGACAAAAGTTCGCCGCGCCAGTCACGAAGTGATTTTTCGACACGTACGCACCCAATACACTCCAATATGTCCAAAACTCATGTTTTGGTGCTTTTTGAACTTTTTCGTTCCGGCTAAAAACGTCGCACCCACGAGTGCCTATATTGGCATAATTGACAAAAGTTCGCCGCGCCAGTCACGAAGTGATTTTTCGACACGTACGCACCCAATACACTCCAATATATCCAAAACTCATGTTTTGGTGCTTTTTGAACTTTTTCGTTCCGGCTAAAAACGTCGCACCCACGAGTGCCTATATTGGCATTAATTGACAAAAGTTCGCCGCGCCAGTCACGAAGTGATTTTTCGACACGTACGCACCCAATACACTCCAATATATCCAAAACTCATGTTTTGGTGCTTTTTGAACTTTTTCGTTCCGGCTAAAAACGTCGCACCCACGTGTGCCTATAAAAGCCAATATTGGCAATAATTGACAAAAGTTCGCCGCGCCAGTCACGAAGTGATTTTTCGACACGTACGCACCCAATACACTCCAATATATCCAAAACTCATGTTTTGGTGCTTTTTGAACTTTTTCGTTCCGGCTAAAAACGTCGCACCCACGAGTGCCTATATTGGCATTAATTGACAAAAGTTCGCCGCGCCAGTCACGAAGTGATTTTTCGACACGTACGCACCCAATACACTCCAATATATCCAAAACTCATGTTTTGGTGCTTTTTGAACTTTTTCGTTCCGGCTAAAAACGTCGCACCCACGAGTGCCTATAAAGCCAATATTGGCCATAATTGACAAAAGTTCGCCGCGCCAGTCACGAAGTGATTTTTCGACACGTACGCACCCAATACACTCCAATATATCCAAAACTCATGTTTTGGTGCTTTTTGAACTTTTTCGTTCCGGCTAAAAACGTCGCACCCACGAGTGCCTATATTGGCATTAATTGACAAAAGTTCGCCGCGCCAGTCACGAAGTGATTTTTCGACACGTACGCACCCAATACACTCCAATATGTCCAAAACTCATGTTTTGGTGCTTTTTGAAACTTTTTCGTTCCAGCTAAAATACGTCGCACCCACGTGTGCCTATAAAGCCAATATTGGCAATAATTGACAAAAGTTCGTCGCGCCAGTCACGAATTGATTTTTCGACACGTACGCACCCAATACACTCCAATATGTCCAAAACTCATGTTTTGGTGCTTTTTGAACTTTTTCGTTCCGGCTAAATACGTCGCACCCACGTGTGCCTATAAAAGCCAATATTGGCAATAATTGACAAAAGTTCGTCCGCGCCAGTCACGAATTGATTTTTCGACACGTACGCACCCAATACACTCCAATATGTCCAAAACTCATGTTTTGGTGCTTTTTGAACTTTTTCGTTCCGGCTAAATACGTCGCACCCACGTGTGCCTATAAAAGCCAATATTGGCAATAATTGACAAAAGTTCTTCGCGCCAGTCACGAATTGATTTTTCGACACGTACGTACCCAATCCACACCAATATGTCCAAAACTCATGTTTTGGTGCTTTTTGAACTTTTTCTTGCCGGCTAAAAACGTCGCACCCACGAGTGCCTATATGGGCATTAATTGACAAAAGTTCGCCGCGCCAGGCCGCATAGTGATTTTTCGACACGTACGCACCCAATACACTCCAATATGTCCAAAACTCATGTTTTGGTGCTTTTTTGAACTTTTTCGTTCCGGCTAAATTCGTCGCACCCGCGTGTGCCTATAAAAGCCAATATTCGCAATAATTGACAAAAGTTCGTCGCGCCAGTCACGAATTGATTTTTCGACACGTACGTACCCAATCCACACCAATATGTCCAAAACTCATGTTTTGGTGCTTTTTGAACTTTTTCGTTCCGGCTAAAAACGACGCACCCAAGAGTGCCTATATTGGCATTAATTGACAAAAATTCGCCGCACCGGTCGCATAATGATTTTTCGACACGTACGCACCCAATACACTCCAATATGTCCAAAACTCATGTTTTGGTGCTTTTTGAACTTTTTCGTTCCGGCTAAAGTACGTCGCACCCACGTGTGCCTATAAAAGCCAATATTGGCAATAATTGACAAAAGTTCGTCCGCGCCAGTCACGAATTGATTTTTCGACACGTACGTCACTCAATCCACACCAATATTGTCCAAAACTCATGTTTTGGTGCTTTTTGAACTTTTTCGTTCCGGCTAAAAACGTCGCACCCACGAGTGCCTATATTGGCATTAATTGACAAAAAGTTCGCCGCGCCAGGTCACGATAGTGATTTTTCGACTACGTACGCACCCAATACACTCCAATATGTCCAAAACTCATGTTTTGGTGCTTTTTGAAACTTTTTCGTTCCAGGCTAAATACGTCGCACCCACGTGTGCCTATAAAAGCCAATATTGGCAATAATTGACAAAAGTTCGTCGCGCCAGTCACGAATTGATTTTTCGACACGTACGCACCCAATACACTCCAATATGTCCAAAACTCATGTTTTGGTGCTTTTTGAACTTTTTCGTTCCGGCTAAATACATCGCACCCACGTGTGCCTATAAAAGCCAATATTGGCAATAATTGACAAAAGTTCGTCGCGCCAGTCACGAAGTGATTTTTCGACACGTACGTACCCAATCCACACCAATATGTCCAAAACTCATGTTTCGGTGCTTTTTGAACTTTTTCGTTCCGGCTAAAAACGTCGCACCCACGAGTGCCTATATTGGCATTAATTGACAAAAAGTTCGCCGCGCCAGTCACGCATAGTGATTTTTCGACACGTACGCACCCAATACACTCCAATATGTCCAAAACTCATGTTTTGGTGCTTTTTGAACTTTTTCGTTCCGGCTAAAATTCGTCGCACCCACGTGTGCCTATAAAAGCCAATATTGGCAATAATTGACAAAAGTTCGTCGCGCCAGTCACGAATTGATTTTTCGACACGTACGCACCCAATACACTCCAATATGTCCAAAACTCATGTTTTGGTGCTTTTTGAAACTTTTTCGTTCCAGCTAAATACGTTGCACCCACGTGTGCCTATAAAAGCCAATATTGGCAATAATTGACAAAAGTTCGTCGCGCCAGTCACGAATTGATTTTTCGACACGTACGCACCCAATACACTCCAATATGTCCAAAACTCATGTTTTGGTGCTTTTTGAACTTTTTCGTTCCGGCTAAATACATCGCACCCACGTGTGCCTATAAAAGCCAATATTGGCAATAATTGACAAAAGTTCGTCGCGCCAGTCACGAATTGATTTTTCGACACATACGTACTCAATCCACACCAATATGTCCAAAACTCATGTTTCGGTGCTTTTTGAACTTTTTCGTTCCGGCTAAAAACGTCGCACCCACGAGTGCCCATATTGGCATTAATTAACAAAAATTCGCCGCGCCGGTCGCATAGTGATTTTTCGACACGTACGCACCCAATACACTCCAATATGTCCAAAACTCATGTTTTGGTGCTTTTTGAACTTTTTCGTTCCGGCTAAATACGTCGCACCCACGATGTGCCTATAAAAGCCAATATTGGCATAATTGACAAAAGTTCGCCGCGCCAGTCACGAAGTGATTTTTCGACACGTACGCACCCAATACACTCCAATATATCCAAAACTCATGTTTTGGTGCTTTTTGAACTTTTTCGTTCCGGCTAAATACGTCGCACCCACGAGTGCCTATATTGGCAATAATTGACAAAAGTTCGTCCGCGCCAGTCACGAAGTGATTTTTCGACACGTACGCACCCAATACACTCCAATATGTCCAAAACTCATGTTTTGGTGCTTTTTGAACTTTTTCGTTCCGGCTAAAAACGTCGCACCCACGAGTGCCTATATTGGCATTAATTGACAAAAGTTCGCCGCGCCAGTCACGAAGTGATTTTTCGACACGTACGCACCCAATACACTCCAATATAGTCCAAAACTCATGTTTTGGTGCTTTTTGAACTTTTTCGTTCCGGCTAAATACGTCGCACCCACGTGTGCCTATAAAAGCCAATATTGGCAATAATTGACAAAAGTTCTTCGCGCCAGTCACGAATTGATTTTTCGACACGTACGTACCCAATCCACACCAATATGTCCAAAACTCATGTTTTGGTGCTTTTTGAACTTTTTCGTTCCGGCTAAAAACGACGCACCCACGAGTGCCTATATTGGCATTAATTGACAAAAATTCGCCGCGCCGGTCGCATAGTGATTTTTCGACACGTACGCACCCAATACACTCCAATATGTCCAAAACTCATGTTTTGGTGCTTTTTGAACTTTTTCGTTCCGGCTAAGTACGTCGCACCCACGTGTGCCTATAAAAGCCAATATTGGCAATAATTGACAAAAGTTCGTCGCGCCAGTCACGAATTGATTTTTCGACACGTACGTCCTCAATCCACACCAATTTGTCCAAAACTCATGTTTTGGTGCTTTTTGAACTTTTTCGTTCCGGCTAAAAACGTCGCACCCACGAGTGCCTATATTGGCATTAATTGACAAAAATTCGCCGCGCCGGTCGCATAGTGATTTTTCGACACGTACGCACCCAATACACTCCAATATGTCCAAAACTCATGTTTTGGTGCTTTTTGAACTTTTTCGTTCCAGCTAAATACGTCGCACCCACGTGTGCCTATAAAAGCCAATATTGGCAATAATTGACAAAAGTTCGTCGCGCCAGTCACGAATTGATTTTTCGACACGTACGCACCCAATACACTCCAATATGTCCAAAACTCATGTTTTGGTGCTTTTTGAACTTTTTCGTTCCGGCTAAATACGTCGCACCCACGTGTGCCTATAAAAGCCAATATTGGCAATAATTGACAAAAGTTCTTCGCGCCAGTCACGAATTGATTTTTCGACACGTACGCACCCAATACACTCCAATATATCCAAAACTCATGTTTTGGTGCTTTTTGAACTTTTTCGTTCCGGCTAAATACATCGCACCCACATGTGCCTATAAAAGCCAATATTGGCAATAATTGACAAAAGTTCCTCGCGCCAGTCACGAATTGATTTTTCTTCACGTACGTACTCAATCCACACCAATATGTCCAACACTAATGTTTTGGTGCTTTTTGAACTTTTTCGTTCCGGCTAAATACGTCGCACCCACGAGTGCCTATATTGGCATTAATTGACAAAAATTCGCTGCGCCGGTCGCATAGTGATTTTTCGACACGTACGCACCCAATGCACTCCAATATGTCCAAAACTCATGGTTTGGTATTTTTTGAACTTTTTCGTTCCGGCTAAATACGTCGCACCCACGTGTGCCTATAAAAGCCAATATTGGCAATAATTGACAAAAGTTCGTCGCGCCAGTCACGAAGTGATTTTTCGACACGTACGCACCCAATACACTCCAATATGTCCAAAACTCATGTTTTGGTGCTTTTTGAACTTTTTCGTTCCGGCTAAATTCGTCGCACCCACGTGTGCCTATAAAAGCCAATATTCGCAATAATTGACAAAAGTTCGTCGCGCCAGTCACGAATTGATTTTTCGACACGTACGTACCCAATCCACACCAATATGTCCAAAACTCATGTTTCGGTGCTTTTTGAACTTTTTCGTGCCGGCTAAAAACGTCGCACCCACGAGTGCCTATATTGGTATTAATTGACAAAAATTCGCCGCGCCGGTCGCATAGTGATTTTTCGACACGTACGCACCCAATACACTCCAATATGTCCAAAACTCATGTTTTGGTGCTTTTTGAACTTTTTCGTTCCGGCTAAATTCGTCGCACCCACGTGTGCCTATAAAAGCCAATATTGGCAATAATTGACAAAAGTTCATCGCGCCAGTCACGAATTGATTTTTCGACACGTACGTCCTCAATCCACACCAATTTGTCCAAAACTCATGTTTTGGTGCTTTTTAAACTTTTTCGTTCCGGCTAAAAACGTCGCACCCACGAGTGCCTATATTGGCATTAATTGACAAAAATTCGCCGCGCCGGTCGCATAGTGATTTTTCGACACGTACGCACCCAATACACTCCAATATGTCCAAAACTCATGTTTTGGTGCTTTTTAAACTTTTTCGTTCCAGCTAAATACGTCGCACCCACGTGTGCCTATAAAAGCCAATATTGGCAATAATTGACAAAAGTTCGTCGCGCCAGTCACGAATTGATTTTTCGACACGTACGCACCCAATACACTCCAATATGTCCAAAACTCATGTTTTTGTGCTTTTTGAACTTTTTCGTTCCGGCTAAATACGTCACACCCACGTGTGCCTATAAAAGCCAATATTGGCAATAATTGACAAAAGTTCTTCGCGCCAGTCACGAATTGATTTTTCGACACGTACGCACCCAATACACTCCAATATATCCAAAACTCATGTTTTGGTGCTTTTTGAACTTTTTCGTTCCGGCTAAATACATCGCACCCACATGTGCCTATAAAAGCCAATATTGGCAATAATTGACAAAAGTTCCTCGCGCCAGTCACGAATTGATTTTTCTTCACGTACGTACTCAATCCACACCAATATGTCCAACACTAATGTTTTGGTGCTTTTTGAACTTTTTCGTTCCGGCTAAATACGTCGCACCCACGAGTGCCTATATTGGCATTAATTGACAAAAATTCGCTGCGCCGGTCGCATAGTGATTTTTCGACACGTACGCACCCAATGCACTCCAATATGTCCAAAACTCATGGTTTGGTATTTTTTGAACTTTTTCGTTCCGGCTAAATACGTCGCACCCACGTGTGCCTATAAAAGCCAATATTGGCAATAATTGACAAAAGTTCGTCGCGCCAGTCACGAAGTGATTTTTCGACACGTACGCACCCAATACACTCCAATATGTCCAAAACTCATGTTTTGGTGCTTTTTGAACTTTTTCGTTCCGGCTAAATTCGTCGCACCCACGTGTGCCTATAAAAGCCAATATTCGCAATAATTGACAAAAGTTCGTCGCGCCAGTCACGAATTGATTTTTCGACACGTACGTACCCAATCCACACCAATATGTCCAAAACTCATGTTTTGGTGCTTTTTGAACTTTTTCGTTCCGGCTAAAAACGACGCACCCACGAGTGCCTATATTGGCATTAATTGACAAAAATTCGCCGCGCCGGTCGCATAGTGATTTTTCGACACGTACGCACCCAATACACTCCAATATGTCCAAAACTCATGTTTTGGTGCTTTTTGAACTTTTTCGTTCCGGCTAAGTACGTCGCACCCACGTGTGCCTATAAAAGCCAATATTGGCAATAATTGACAAAAGTTCGTCGCGCCAGTCACGAATTGATTTTTCGACACGTACGTCCTCAATCCACACCAATTTGTCCAAAACTCATGTTTTGGTGCTTTTTGAACTTTTTCGTTCCGGCTAAAAACGTCGCACCCACGAGTGCCTATATTGGCATTAATTGACAAAAATTCGCCGCGCCGGTCGCATAGTGATTTTTCGACACGTACGCACCCAATACACTCCAATATGTCCAAAACTCATGTTTTGGTGCTTTTTGAACTTTTTCGTTCCAGCTAAATACGTCGCACCCACGTGTGCCTATAAAAGCCAATATTGGCAATAATTGACAAAAGTTCGTCGCGCCAGTCACGAATTGATTTTTCGACACGTACGCACCCAATACACTCCAATATGTCCAAAACTCATGTTTTGGTGCTTTTTGAACTTTTTCGTTCCGGCTAAATACGTCGCACCCACGTGTGCCTATAAAAGCCAATATTGGCAATAATTGACAAAAGTTCTTCGCGCCAGTCACGAATTGATTTTTCGACACGTACGCACCCAATACACTCCAATATATCCAAAACTCATGTTTTGGTGCTTTTTGAACTTTTTCGTTCCGGCTAAATACATCGCACCCACATGTGCCTATAAAAGCCAATATTGGCAATAATTGACAAAAGTTCCTCGCGCCAGTCACGAATTGATTTTTCTTCACGTACGTACTCAATCCACACCAATATGTCCAACACTAATGTTTTGGTGCTTTTTGAACTTTTTCGTTCCGGCTAAATACGTCGCACCCACGAGTGCCTATATTGGCATTAATTGACAAAAATTCGCTGCGCCGGTCGCATAGTGATTTTTCGACACGTACGCACCCAATGCACTCCAATATGTCCAAAACTCATGGTTTGGTATTTTTTGAACTTTTTCGTTCCGGCTAAATACGTCGCACCCACGTGTGCCTATAAAAGCCAATATTGGCAATAATTGACAAAAGTTCGTCGCGCCAGTCACGAAGTGATTTTTCGACACGTACGCACCCAATACACTCCAATATGTCCAAAACTCATGTTTTGGTGCTTTTTGAACTTTTTCGTTCCGGCTAAATACGTCGCACCCACGTGTGCCTATAAAAGCCAATATTGGCAATAATTGACAAAAGTTCGTCGCGCCAGTCACGAATTGATTTTTCGACACGTACGCACCCAATACACTCCAATATGTCCAAAACTCATGTTTTGGTGCTTTTTGAACTTTTTCGTTCCGGCTAAATACGTCACACCCACGTGTGCCTATAAAAGCCAATATTGGCAATAATTGACAAAAGTTCTTCGCGCCAGTCACGAATTGATTTTTCGACACGTACGTACCCAATCCACACCAATATGTCCAAAACTCATGTTTCGGTGCTTTTTGAACTTTTTCGTGCCGGCTAAAAACGTCGCACCCACGAGTGCCTATATTGGTATTAATTGACAAAAATTCGCCGCGCCGGTCGCATAGTGATTTTTCGACACGTACGCACCCAATACACTCCAATATGTCCAAAACTCATGTTTTGGTGCTTTTTGAACTTTTTCGTTCCGGCTAAATTCGTCGCACCCACGTGTGCCTATAAAAGCCAATATTGGCAATAATTGACAAAAGTTCATCGCGCCAGTCACGAATTGATTTTTCGACACGTACGTCCTCAATCCACACCAATTTGTCCAAAACTCATGTTTTGGTGCTTTTTAAACTTTTTCGTTCCGGCTAAAAACGTCGCACCCACGAGTGCCTATATTGGCATTAATTGACAAAAATTCGCCGCGCCGGTCGCATAGTGATTTTTCGACACGTACGCACCCAATACACTCCAATATGTCCAAAACTCATGTTTTGGTGCTTTTTAAACTTTTTCGTTCCAGCTAAATACGTCGCACCCACGTGTGCCTATAAAAGCCAATATTGGCAATAATTGACAAAAGTTCGTCGCGCCAGTCACGAATTGATTTTTCGACACGTACGCACCCAATACACTCCAATATGTCCAAAACTCATGTTTTTGTGCTTTTTGAACTTTTTCGTTCCGGCTAAATACGTCACACCCACGTGTGCCTATAAAAGCCAATATTGGCAATAATTGACAAAAGTTCTTCGCGCCAGTCACGAATTGATTTTTCGACACGTACGTACCCAATCCACACCAATATGTCCAAAACTCATGTTTCGGTGCTTTTTGAACTTTTTCGTGCCGGCTAAAAACGTCGCACCCACGAGTGCCTATATTGGTATTAATTGACAAAAATTCGCCGCGCCGGTCGCATAGTGATTTTTCGACACGTACGCACCCAATACACTCCAATATGTCCAAAACTCATGTTTTGGTGCTTTTTGAACTTTTTCGTTCCGGCTAAATTCGTCGCACCCACGTGTGCCTATAAAAGCCAATATTCGCAATAATTGACAAAAGTTCGTCGCGCCAGTCACGAATTGATTTTTCGACACGTACGTACCCAATCCACACCAATATGTCCAAAACTCATGTTTTGGTGCTTTTTGAACTTTTTCGTTCCGGCTAAAAACGACGCACCCACGAGTGCCTATATTGGCATTAATTGACAAAAATTCGCCGCGCCGGTCGCATAGTGATTTTTCGACACGTACGCACCCAATACACTCCAATATGTCCAAAACTCATGTTTTGGTGCTTTTTGAACTTTTTCGTTCCGGCTAAGTACGTCGCACCCACGTGTGCCTATAAAAGCCAATATTGGCAATAATTGACAAAAGTTCGTCGCGCCAGTCACGAATTGATTTTTCGACACGTACGTCCTCAATCCACACCAATTTGTCCAAAACTCATGTTTTGGTGCTTTTTGAACTTTTTCGTTCCGGCTAAAAACGTCGCACCCACGAGTGCCTATATTGGCATTAATTGACAAAAATTCGCCGCGCCGGTCGCATAGTGATTTTTCGACACGTACGCACCCAATACACTCCAATATGTCCAAAACTCATGTTTTGGCGCTTTTTGAACTTTTTCGTTCCAGCTAAATACGTCGCACCCACGTGTGCCTATAAAAGCCAATATTAGCAATAATTGACAAAAGTTCGTCGCGCCAGTCACGAATTGATTTTTCGACACGTACGCACCCAATACACTCCAATATGTCCAAAACTCATGTTTTGGTGCTTTTTGAACTTTTTCGTTCCGGCTAAATACGTCGCACCCACGTGTGCCTATAAAAGCCAATATTGGCAATAATTGACAAAAGTTCTTCGCGCCAGTCACGAATTGATTTTTCGACACGTACGCACCCAATACACTCCAATATATCCAAAACTCATGTTTTGGTGCTTTTTGAACTTTTTCGTTCCGGCTAAATACATCGCACCCACATGTGCCTATAAAAGCCAATATTGGCAATAATTGACAAAAGTTCGTCGCGCCAGTCACGAATTGATTTTTCTTCACGTACGTACTCAATCCACACCAATATGTCCAACACTAATGTTTTGGTGCTTTTTGAACTTTTTCGTTCCGGCTAAATACGTCGCACCCACGAGTGCCTATATTGGCATTAATTGACAAAAATTCGCTGCGCCGGTCGCATAGTGATTTTTCGACACGTACGCACCCAATGCACTCCAATATGTCCAAAACTCATGGTTTGGTATTTTTTGAACTTTTTCGTTCCGGCTAAATACGTCGCACCCACGTGTGCCTATAAAAGCCAATATTGGCAATAATTGACAAAAGTTCGTCGCGCCAGTCACGAAGTGATTTTTCGACACGTACGCACCCAATACACTCCAATATGTCCAAAACTCATGTTTTGGTGCTTTTTGAACTTTTTCGTTCCGGCTAAATACGTCGCACCCACGTGTGCCTATAAAAGCCAATATTCGCAATAATTGACAAAAGTTCTTCGCGCCAGTCACGAATTGATTTTTCGACACGTACGCACCCAATACACTCCAATATATCCAAAACTCATGTTTTGGTGCTTTTTGAACTTTTTCGTTCCGGCTAAATACATCGCACCCACATGTGCCTATAAAAGCCAATATTGGCAATAATTGAAAAAAGTTCGTCGCGCCAGTCACGAATTGATTTTTCTTCACGTACGTAGTCAATCCACACCAATATGTCCAACACTAATGTTTTGGTGCTTTTTGAACTTTTTCGTTCCGGCTAAATACGTCGCACCCACGAGTGCCTATATTGGCATTAATTGACAAAAATTCGCTGCGCCGGTCGCATAGTGATTTTTCGACACGTACGCACCCAATACACTCCAATATGTCCAAAACTCATGGTTTGGTACTTTTTGAACTTTTTCGTTCCGGCTAAATACGTCGCACCCACGTGTGCCTATAAAAGCCAATATTGGCAATAGTTGACAAAAGTTCATCGCGCCAGTCACGAAGTGATTTTTCGACACGTACGCACCCAATACACTCCAATATGTCCAAAACTCATGTTTTGGTGCTTTTTGAACTTTTTCGTTCCGGCTAAATACGCCGCACCCACGTGTGCCTATAAAAGCCAATATTCGCAATAATTGACAAAAGTTCGTCGCGCCAGTCACGAATTGATTTTTCGACACGTACGTACCCAATCCACACCAATATGTCCAAAACTCATGTTTTGGTGCTTTTTGAACTTTTTCGTTCCGGCTAAAAACGACGCACCCACGAGCGCCTATATTGGCAGTAATTGACAAAAATTCGCCGCGCCGGTCGCGTAGTGATTTTTCGACACGTACGCACCCAATACACTCCAATATGTCCAAAACTCATGTTTTGGTGCTTTTTGAACTTTTTTCTTCCGGCTAAATACGTCGCACCCACGTGTGCCTATAAAAGCCAATATTCGCAATAATTGACAAAATTTCGTCGCGCCAGTCACGAATTGATTTTTCGACACGTACGCACCCAATACACTCCAATATGTCCAAAACTCATGTTTTGGTGCTTTTTGAACTTTTTCGTTCCGGCTAAATACGTCCCACCCACGTGTGCCTATAAAAGCCAATATTGGCAATAATTGACAAAAGTTCGTCGCGCCAGTCACGAATTGATTTTTCGACACGTACGTACCCAATCCACACCAATATGTCCAAAACTCATGTTTTGGTGCTTTTTGAACTTTTTCGTGCCGGCTAAAAACGTCGCACCCACGAGTGCCTATATTGGTATTAATTGACAAAAATTCGCCGCGCCGGTCGCATAGTGATTTTTCGACACGTACGCACCCAATACACTCCAATATGTCCAAAACTCATGTTTTGGTGCTTTTTGAACTTTTTCGTTCCGGCTAAATTCGTCGCACCCACGTGTGCCTATAAAAGCCAATATTCGCAATAATTGACAAAAGTTCGTCGCGCCAGTCACGAATTGATTTTTCGACACGTACGTACCCAATCCACACCAATATGTCCAAAACTCATGTTTTGGTGCTTTTTGAACTTTTTCGTTCCGGCTAAAAACGACGCACCCACGAGTGCCTATATTGGCATTAATTGACAAAAATTCGCCGCGCCGGTCGCATAGTGATTTTTCGACACGTACGCACCCAATACACTCCAATATGTCCAAAACTCATGTTTTGGTGCTTTTTGAACTTTTTCGTTCCGGCTAAGTACGTCGCACCCACGTGTGCCTATAAAAGCCAATATTGGCAATAATTGACAAAAGTTCGTCGCGCCAGTCACGAATTGATTTTTCGACACGTACGTCCTCAATCCACACCAATTTGTCCAAAACTCATGTTTTGGTGCTTTTTGAACTTTTTCGTTCCGGCTAAAAACGTCGCACCCACGAGTGCCTATATTGGCATTAATTGACAAAAATTCGCCGCGCCGGTCGCATAGTGATTTTTCGACACGTACGCACCCAATACACTCCAATATGTCCAAAACTCATGTTTTGGTGCTTTTTGAACTTTTTCGTTCCAGCTAAATACGTCGCACCCACGTGTGCCTATAAAAGCCAATATTGGCAATAATTGACAAAAGTTCGTCGCGCCAGTCACGAATTGATTTTTCGACACGTACGCACCCAATACACTCCAATATGTCCAAAACTCATGTTTTGGTGCTTTTTGAACTTTTTCGTTCCGGCTAAATACGTCGCACCCACGTGTGCCTATAAAAGCCAATATTGGCAATAATTGACAAAAGTTCTTCGCGCCAGTCACGAATTGATTTTTCGACACGTACGCACCCAATACACTCCAATATATCCAAAACTCATGTTTTGGTGCTTTTTGAACTTTTTCGTTCCGGCTAAATACATCGCACCCACATGTGCCTATAAAAGCCAATATTGGCAATAATTGACAAAAGTTCGTCGCGCCAGTCACGAATTGATTTTTCTTCACGTACGTACTCAATCCACACCAATATGTCCAACACTAATGTTTTGGTGCTTTTTGAACTTTTTCGTTCCGGCTAAATACGTCGCACCCACGAGTGCCTATATTGGCATTAATTGACAAAAATTCGCTGCGCCGGTCGCATAGTGATTTTTCGACACGTACGCACCCAATGCACTCCAATATGTCCAAAACTCATGGTTTGGTATTTTTTGAACTTTTTCGTTCCGGCTAAATACGTCGCACCCACGTGTGCCTATAAAAGCCAATATTGGCAATAATTGACAAAAGTTCGTCGCGCCAGTCACGAAGTGATTTTTCGACACGTACGCACCCAATACACTCCAATATGTCCAAAACTCATGTTTTGGTGCTTTTTGAACTTTTTCGTTCCGGCTAAATACGTCGCACCCACGTGTGCCTATAAAAGCCAATATTCGCAATAATTGACAAAAGTTCTTCGCGCCAGTCACGAATTGATTTTTCGACACGTACGCACCCAATACACTCCAATATATCCAAAACTCATGTTTTGGTGCTTTTTGAACTTTTTCGTTCCGGCTAAATACATCGCACCCACATGTGCCTATAAAAGCCAATATTGGCAATAATTGAAAAAAGTTCGTCGCGCCAGTCACGAATTGATTTTTCTTCACGTACGTAGTCAATCCACACCAATATGTCCAACACTAATGTTTTGGTGCTTTTTGAACTTTTTCGTTCCGGCTAAATACGTCGCACCCACGAGTGCCTATATTGGCATTAATTGACAAAAATTCGCTGCGCCGGTCGCATAGTGATTTTTCGACACGTACGCACCCAATACACTCCAATATGTCCAAAACTCATGGTTTGGTACTTTTTGAACTTTTTCGTTCCGGCTAAATACGTCGCACCCACGTGTGCCTATAAAAGCCAATATTGGCAATAATTGACAAAAGTTCATCGCGCTAGTCACGAAGTGATTTTTCGACACGTACGCACCCAATACACTCCAATATGTCCAAAACTCATGTTTTGGTGCTTTTTGAACTTTTTCGTTCCGGCTAAATACGCCGCACCCACGTGTGCCTATAAAAGCCAATATTCGCAATAATTGACAAAAGTTCGTCGCGCCAGTCACGAATTGATTTTTCGACACGTACGTACCCAATCCACACCAATATGTCCAAAACTCATGTTTTGGTGCTTTTTGAACTTTTTCGTTCCGGCTAAAAACGACGCACCCACGAGCGCCTATATTGGCAGTAATTGACAAAAATTCGCCGCGCCGGTCGCGTAGTGATTTTTCGACACGTACGCACCCAATACACTCCAATATGTCCAAAACTCATGTTTTGGTGCTTTTTGAACTTTTTTCTTCCGGCTAAATACGTCGCACCCACGTGTGCCTATAAAAGCCAATATTGGCAATAATTGACAAAAGTTCGTCGCGCCAGTCATGAATTGATTTTTCGACACGTACGTACCCAATCCACACCAATATGTCCAAAACTCATGTTTTGGTGCTTTTTGAACTTTTTCGTTCCGGCTAAAAACGACGCACCCACGAGTGCCTATATTGGCATTAATTGACAAAAATTCGCCGCGCCGGTCGCATAGTGATTTTTCGACACGTACGCACCCAATACACTCCAATATGTCCAAAACTCATGTTTTGGTGCTTTTTGAACTTTTTCGTTCCGGCTAAATACGTCGCACCCACGTGTGCCTATAAAAGCCAATATTGGCAATAATTGACAAAAGTTCGTCGCGCCAGTCACGAATTGATTTTTCGACACGTACGCCCCCAATACACTCCAATATGTCCAAAACTCATGTTTTGGTGCTTTTTGAACTTTTTCGTTCCGGCTAAATACGTCGCACCCACGTGTGCCTATAAAAGCCAATATTGGCAATAATTGACAAAAGTTCGTCGCGCCAGTCACGAATTGATTTTTCGACACGTACGTACCCAATCCACACCAATATGTCCAAAACTCATGGTTTGGTGCTTTTTCAACTTTTTCGTTCCGGCTAAAAATGTCGCACCCACGAGTGCCTATATATTGGCATTAATTGACGAAAGTTCGCCGCGCCGGTCGCGTAGTGATTTTTCGACACGTACGCACCCAATACACTCCAATATATCCAAAACTCATGTTTTGGTGCTTTGTGAACTTTTTCGTTCCCGCTAAAAACGTCGCACCCACGAGTGCCTATATTGGCATTAATTGATCAAAGTTCGCCGCGACAGTCACGAAGTGATTTTTCGACACGTACGCACCCAATACACTCCAATATATCCAAAACTCATGTTTTGGTGCTTTTTGAACTTTTTCGTTCCGGCTAAATACATCGCACCCACATGTGCCTATAAAAGCCAATATTGGCAATAATTGACAAAAGTTCGTCGCGCCAGTCACGAATTGATTTTTCTTCACGTACGTACTCAATCCACACCAATATGTCCAACACTCATGTTTTGGTGCTTTTTGAACTTTTTCGTTCCGGCTAAATACGTCGCACCCACGAGTGCCTATATTGGCATTAATTGACAAAAATTCGCTGCGCCAGTCGCATAGTGATTTTTCGACACGTACGCACCCAATACACTCCAATATGTCCAAAACTCATGGTTTGGTGCTTTTTCAACTTTTTCGTTCCGGCTAAATACGTCGCACCCACGTGTGCCTATAAAAGCCAATATTGGCAATAATTGACAAAAGTTCGTCGCGCCAGTCACGAATTGATTTTTCGACACGTACGCACCCAATACACTCCAATATATCCAAAACTCATGTTTTGGTGCTTTGTGAACTTTTTCGTTCCCGCTAAAAACGTCGCACCCACGAGTGCCTATATTGGCATTAATTGATCAAAGTTCGCCGCGCCAGTCACGAAGTGATTTTTCGACACGTACGCACCCAATACACTCCAATATATCCAAAACTCATGTTTTGGTGCTTTTTGAACTTTTTCGTTCCGGCTAAATACATCGCACCCACATGTGCCTATAAAAGCCAATATTGGCAATAATTGAAAAAAGTTCGTCGCGCCAGTCACGAATTGATTTTTCTTCACGTACGTACTCAATCCACACCAATATGTCCAAAACTCATGTTTTGGTGCTTTTTGAACTTTTTCGTTCCGGCTAAATACGTCGCACTCACGAGTGCCTATATTGGCATTAATTGACAAAAATTCGCTGCGCCGGTCGCATAGTGATTTTTCGACACGTACGCACCCAATACACTCCAATATGTCCAAAACTCATGGTTTGGTGCTTTTCGAACTTTTTCGTTCCGGCTAAATACGTCGCACCCACGTGTGCCCATAAAAGCCAATATTGGCAATAATTGACAAAAGTTCGTCGCGCCAGTCACGAATTGATTTTTCGACACGTACGCACCCAATACACTCCAATATGTCCAAAACTCATGTTTTGGTGCTTTTTGAACTTTTTCGTTCCGGCTAAATACGTCGCACCCACGTGTGCCTATAAAAGCCAATATTCGCAATAATTGACAAAAGTTCGTCGCGCCAGTCACGAATTGATTTTTCGACACGTACGTACCCAATCCACACCAATATGTCCAAAACTCATGTTTTGGTGCTTTTTGAACTTTTTCGTTCCGGCTAAAAACGACGCACCCACGAGCGCCTATATTGGCAGTAATTGACAAAAATTCGCCGCGCCGGTCGCGTAGTGATTTTTCGACACGTACGCACCCAATACACTCCAATATATCCAAAACTCATGTTTTGGTGCTTTTTGAACTTTTTCGTTCCCGCTAAAAACGTCGCACCCACGAGTGCCTATATTGGCATTAATTGATTAACGTTCGCCGCGCCAGTCACGAAGTGATTTTTCGACACGTACGCACCCAATACACTCCAATATATCCAAAACTCATGTTTTGGTGCTTTTTGAACTTTTTCGTTCCCGCTAAAAACGTCGCACCCACGAGTGGCTATATTGGCATTAATTGATCAACGTTCGCCGCGCCAGTCACGAAGTGATTTTTCGACACGTACGCACCCAATACACTCCAATATATCCAAAACTCATGTTTTGGTGCTTTTTGAACTTTTTCGTTCCGGCTAAATTCGTCGCACCCGCGTGTGCCTATAAAAGCCAATATTCGCAATAATTGACAAAAGTTCGTCGCGCCAGTCACGAATTGATTTTTCGACACGTACGTACCCAATCCACACCAATATGTCCAAAACTCATGTTTTGGTGCTTTTTGAACTTTTTCGTTCCGGCTAAAAACGATGCACCCACGAGTGCCTATATTGGCATTAATTGACAAAAATTCGCTGCGCCGGTCGCATAGTGATTTTTCGACACGTACGCACCCAATACACTCCAATATGTCCAAAACTCATGTTTTGGTGCTTTTTGAACTTTTTCGTTCCGGCTAAATTCGTCGCACCCACGTGTGCCTATAAAAGCCAATATTGGCAATAATTGACAAAAGTTCGTCGCGCCAGTCACGAATTGATTTTTCGACACGTACGCACCCAATACACTCCAATATGTCCAAAACTCATGTTTTGGTGCTTTTTGAACTTTTTCGTTCCGGCTAAATACGTCGCACCCACGTGTGCCTATAAAAGCCAATATTGGCAATAATTGACAAAAGTTCTTCGCGCCAGTCACGAATTGATTTTTCGACACGTACGCACCCAATACACTCCAATATATCCAAAACTCATGTTTTGGTGCTTTTTGAACTTTTTCGTTCCGGCTAAATACATCGCACCCACATGTGCCTATAAAAGCCAATATTGGCAATAATTGACAAAAGTTCGTCGCGCCAGTCACGAATTGATTTTTCTTCACGTACGTACTCAATCCACACCAATATGTCCAACACTAATGTTTTGGTGCTTTTTGAACTTTTTCGTTCCGGCTAAATACGTCGCACCCACGAGTGCCTATATTGGCATTAATTGACAAAAATTCGCTGCGCCGGTCGCATAGTGATTTTTCGACACGTACGCACCCAATGCACTCCAATATGTCCAAAACTCATGGTTTGGTATTTTTTGAACTTTTTCGTTCCGGCTAAATACGTCGCACCCACGTGTGCCTATAAAAGCCAATATTGGCAATAATTGACAAAAGTTCGTCGCGCCAGTCACGAAGTGATTTTTCGACACGTACGCACCCAATACACTCCAATATGTCCAAAACTCATGTTTTGGTGCTTTTTGAACTTTTTCGTTCCGGCTAAATACGTCGCACCCACGTGTGCCTATAAAAGCCAATATTCGCAATAATTGACAAAAGTTCTTCGCGCCAGTCACGAATTGATTTTTCGACACGTACGCACCCAATACACTCCAATATATCCAAAACTCATGTTTTGGTGCTTTTTGAACTTTTTCGTTCCGGCTAAATACATCGCACCCACATGTGCCTATAAAAGCCAATATTGGCAATAATTGAAAAAAGTTCGTCGCGCCAGTCACGAATTGATTTTTCTTCACGTACGTAGTCAATCCACACCAATATGTCCAACACTAATGTTTTGGTGCTTTTTGAACTTTTTCGTTCCGGCTAAATACGTCGCACCCACGAGTGCCTATATTGGCATTAATTGACAAAAATTCGCTGCGCCGGTCGCATAGTGATTTTTCGACACGTACGCACCCAATACACTCCAATATGTCCAAAACTCATGGTTTGGTACTTTTTGAACTTTTTCGTTCCGGCTAAATACGTCGCACCCACGTGTGCCTATAAAAGCCAATATTGGCAATAATTGACAAAAGTTCATCGCGCCAGTCACGAAGTGATTTTTCGACACGTACGCACCCAATACACTCCAATATGTCCAAAACTCATGTTTTGGTGCTTTTTGAACTTTTTCGTTCCGGCTAAATACGCCGCACCCACGTGTGCCTATAAAAGCCAATATTCGCAATAATTGACAAAAGTTCGTCGCGCCAGTCACGAATTGATTTTTCGACACGTACGTACCCAATCCACACCAATATGTCCAAAACTCATGTTTTGGTGCTTTTTGAACTTTTTCGTTCCGGCTAAAAACGACGCACCCACGAGCGCCTATATTGGCAGTAATTGACAAAAATTCGCCGCGCCGGTCGCGTAGTGATTTTTCGACACGTACGCACCCAATACACTCCAATATGTCCAAAACTCATGTTTTGGTGCTTTTTGAACTTTTTTCTTCCGGCTAAATACGTCGCACCCACGTGTGCCTATAAAAGCCAATATTGGCAATAATTGACAAAAGTTCGTCGCGCCAGTCATGAATTGATTTTTCGACACGTACGTACCCAATCCACACCAATATGTCCAAAACTCATGTTTTGGTGCTTTTTGAACTTTTTCGTTCCGGCTAAAAACGACGCACCCACGAGTGCCTATATTGGCATTAATTGACAAAAATTCGCCGCGCCGGTCGCATAGTGATTTTTCGACACGTACGCACCCAATACACTCCAATATGTCCAAAACTCATGTTTTGGTGCTTTTTGAACTTTTTCGTTCCGGCTAAATACGTCGCACCCACGTGTGCCTATAAAAGCCAATATTGGCAATAATTGACAAAAGTTCGTCGCGCCAGTCACGAATTGATTTTTCGACACGTACGCCCCCAATACACTCCAATATGTCCAAAACTCATGTTTTGGTGCTTTTTGAACTTTTTCGTTCCGGCTAAATACGTCGCACCCACGTGTGCCTATAAAAGCCAATATTGGCAATAATTGACAAAAGTTCGTCGCGCCAGTCACGAATTGATTTTTCGACACGTACGTACCCAATCCACACCAATATGTCCAAAACTCATGGTTTGGTGCTTTTTCAACTTTTTCGTTCCGGCTAAAAATGTCGCACCCACGAGTGCCTATATATTGGCATTAATTGACGAAAGTTCGCCGCGCCGGTCGCGTAGTGATTTTTCGACACGTACGCACCCAATACACTCCAATATATCCAAAACTCATGTTTTGGTGCTTTGTGAACTTTTTCGTTCCCGCTAAAAACGTCGCACCCACGAGTGCCTATATTGGCATTAATTGATCAAAGTTCGCCGCGACAGTCACGAAGTGATTTTTCGACACGTACGCACCCAATACACTCCAATATATCCAAAACTCATGTTTTGGTGCTTTTTGAACTTTTTCGTTCCGGCTAAATACATCGCACCCACATGTGCCTATAAAAGCCAATATTGGCAATAATTGACAAAAGTTCGTCGCGCCAGTCACGAATTGATTTTTCTTCACGTACGTACTCAATCCACACCAATATGTCCAACACTCATGTTTTGGTGCTTTTTGAACTTTTTCGTTCCGGCTAAATACGTCGCACCCACGAGTGCCTATATTGGCATTAATTGACAAAAATTCGCTGCGCCAGTCGCATAGTGATTTTTCGACACGTACGCACCCAATACACTCCAATATGTCCAAAACTCATGGTTTGGTGCTTTTTCAACTTTTTCGTTCCGGCTAAATACGTCGCACCCACGTGTGCCTATAAAAGCCAATATTGGCAATAATTGACAAAAGTTCGTCGCGCCAGTCACGAATTGATTTTTCGACACGTACGCACCCAATACACTCCAATATATCCAAAACTCATGTTTTGGTGCTTTGTGAACTTTTTCGTTCCCGCTAAAAACGTCGCACCCACGAGTGCCTATATTGGCATTAATTGATCAAAGTTCGCCGCGCCAGTCACGAAGTGATTTTTCGACACGTACGCACCCAATACACTCCAATATATCCAAAACTCATGTTTTGGTGCTTTTTGAACTTTTTCGTTCCGGCTAAATACATCGCACCCACATGTGCCTATAAAAGCCAATATTGGCAATAATTGAAAAAAGTTCGTCGCGCCAGTCACGAATTGATTTTTCTTCACGTACGTACTCAATCCACACCAATATGTCCAAAACTCATGTTTTGGTGCTTTTTGAACTTTTTCGTTCCGGCTAAATACGTCGCACTCACGAGTGCCTATATTGGCATTAATTGACAAAAATTCGCTGCGCCGGTCGCATAGTGATTTTTCGACACGTACGCACCCAATACACTCCAATATGTCCAAAACTCATGGTTTGGTGCTTTTCGAACTTTTTCGTTCCGGCTAAATACGTCGCACCCACGTGTGCCCATAAAAGCCAATATTGGCAATAATTGACAAAAGTTCGTCGCGCCAGTCACGAATTGATTTTTCGACACGTACGCACCCAATACACTCCAATATGTCCAAAACTCATGTTTTGGTGCTTTTTGAACTTTTTCGTTCCGGCTAAATACGTCGCACCCACGTGTGCCTATAAAAGCCAATATTCGCAATAATTGACAAAAGTTCGTCGCGCCAGTCACGAATTGATTTTTCGACACGTACGTACCCAATCCACACCAATATGTCCAAAACTCATGTTTTGGTGCTTTTTGAACTTTTTCGTTCCGGCTAAAAACGACGCACCCACGAGCGCCTATATTGGCAGTAATTGACAAAAATTCGCCGCGCCGGTCGCGTAGTGATTTTTCGACACGTACGCACCCAATACACTCCAATATATCCAAAACTCATGTTTTGGTGCTTTTTGAACTTTTTCGTTCCCGCTAAAAACGTCGCACCCACGAGTGCCTATATTGGCATTAATTGATTAACGTTCGCCGCGCCAGTCACGAAGTGATTTTTCGAC
This sequence comes from Oryza punctata, assembly GCA_000573905.2. Taxonomy (NCBI): domain Eukaryota; kingdom Viridiplantae; phylum Streptophyta; class Magnoliopsida; order Poales; family Poaceae; genus Oryza; species Oryza punctata. Next base: position 5,469,191 of record CM002496.2, read on the forward strand.
ACGTACGCACCCAATACACTCCAATATATCCAAAACTCATGTTTTGGTGCTTTTTGAACTTTTTCGTTCCCGCTAAAAACGTCGCACCCACGAGTGGCTATATTGGCATTAATTGATCAACGTTCGCCGCGCCAGTCACGAAGTGATTTTTCGACACGTACGCACCCAATACACTCCAATATATCCAAAACTCATGTTTTGGTGCTTTTTGAACTTTTTCGTTCCGGCTAAATTCGTCGCACCCGCGTGTGCCTATAAAAGCCAATATTCGCAATAATTGACAAAAGTTCGTCGCGCCAGTCACGAATTGATTTTTCGACACGTACGTACCCAATCCACACCAATATGTCCAAAACTCATGTTTTGGTGCTTTTTGAACTTTTTCGTTCCGGCTAAAAACGATGCACCCACGAGTGCCTATATTGGCATTAATTGACAAAAATTCGCTGCGCCGGTCGCATAGTGATTTTTCGACACGTACGCACCCAATACACTCCAATATGTCCAAAACTCATGTTTTGGTGCTTTTTGAACTTTTTCGTTCCGGCTAAAAACGTCGCACCCACGAGTGCCTATATTGGCATTAATTGACAAAAATTCGCCGCGCCGGTCGCATAGTGATTTTTCGACACGTACGCACCCAATACACTCCAATATGTCCAAAACTCATGTTTTGGTGCTTTTTGAACTTTTTCGTTTCGGCTAAATACGTCGCACCCACGTGTGCTTATAAAAGCCAATATTGGCAATAATTGACAAAAGTTCGTCGCGCCAGTCACGAATTGATTTTTCGACACGTACGCACCCAATACACTCCAATATGTCCAAAACTCATGTTTTGGTGCTTTTTGAACTTTTTCGTTCCGGCTAAATACGTCACACCCACGTGTGCCAATAAAAGCCAATATTGGCAATAATTGACAAAAGTTCGTCGCGCCAGTCACGAATTGATTTTTCGACACGTACGTACCCAATCCACACCAATATGTCGAAAACTCATGTTTTGGTGCTTTTTGAACTTTTTCGTGCCGGCTAAAAATGTCGCACCCACGAGTGCCTATATTGGCATTAATTGACAAAAATTCGCCGCGCCGGTCGCATAGTGATTTTTCGACACGTACGCACCCAATACACTCCAATATGTCCAAAACTCATGTTTTGGTGTTTTTTGAACTTTTTCGTTCCGGCTAAATTCGTCGCACCCGCGTGTGCCTATAAAAGCCAATATTCGCAATAATTGACAAAAGTTCGTCGCGCCAGTCACGAATTGATTTTTCGACACGTACGTACCCAATCCACACCAATATGTCCAAAACTCATGTTTTGGTGCTTTTTGAACTTTTTCGTTCCGGCTAAAAACGACGCACCCACGAGTGCCTATATTGGCATTAATTGACAAAAATTCGCCGCGCCGGTCGCATAGTGATTTTTCGACACGTACGCACCCAATACACTCCAATATGTCCAAAACTCATGTTTTGGTGCTTTTTGAACTTTTTCGTTCCGGCTAAATACGTCGCACCCACGTGTGCCTATAAAAGCCAATATTGGCAATAATTGACAAAAGTTCGTCGCGCCAGTCACGAATTGATTTTTCGACACGTACGCCCCCAATACACTCCAATATGTCCAAAACTCATGTTTTGGTGCTTTTTGAACTTTTTCGTTCCGGCTAAATACGTCGCACCCACGTGTGCCTATAAAAGCCAATATTGGCAATAATTGACAAAAGTTCGTCGCGCCAGTCACGAATTGATTTTTCGACACGTACGTACCCAATCCACACCAATATGTCCAAAACTCATGTTTTGGTGCTTTTCGAACTTTTTCGTTCCGGCTAAAAACGTCGCACACACGAGTGCCTATATTGGCATTAATTGACAAAAATTCGCCGCGCCGGTCGCATAGTGATTTTTCGACACGTACGCACCCAATACACTCCAATATGTCCAAAACTCATGTTTTGGTGCTTTTTGAACTTTTTCGTTCCGGCTAAATTCGTCGCACCCACGTGTGCCTATAAAAGCCATATTGGCAATAATTGACAAAACTTCGTCGCGTCAGTCACGAATTGATTTTTCGACACGTACGCACCCAATACACTCCAATATGTCCAAAACTCATGTTTTGGTGCTTTTTGAACTTTTTCGTTCCGGCTAAATACGTCGCACCCACGTGTGCCTATAAAAGCCAATATTGGCAATAATTGACAAAAGTTCGTCGCGCCAGTCACGAATTGATTTTTCGACACGTACGCACCCAATACACTCCAATATGTCCAAAACTCATGTTTTGGTGCTTTTTGAACTTTTTCGTTCCGGCTAAATACGTCGCACCCACGTGTGCCTATAAAAGCCAATATTGGCAATAATTGACAAAAGTTCGTCGCGCCAGTCACGAATTGATTTTTCGACACGTACGTACCCAATCCACACCAATATGTCCAAAACTCATGTTTTGGTGCTTTTTGGACTTTTTCGTTCCGGCTAAAAACGTCGCACCCACGAGTGCCTATATTGGCATTAATTGACAAAAATTCGCTGCGCCGGTCGCATAGTGATTTTTCGACACGTACGCACCCAATACAGTCCAATATGTCCAAAACTCATGTTTTGGTGCTTTTTGAACTTTTTCGTTCCGGCTAAATACGTCGCACCCACGTGTGCCTATAAAAGCCAATATTGGCAATAATTGACAAAAGTTCGTCGCGCCAGTCACGAATTGATTTTTCGACACGTACGTACCCAATCCACACCAATATGTCCAAAACTCATGTTTTGGTGCTTTTTGAACTTTTTCGTTCCGGCTAAAAACGTCGCACCCACGAGTGACTATAAAAGCCAATATTGGCAATAATTGACAAAAGTTCGTCGCGCCAGTCACGAATTGATTTTTCGACACGTACGCCCCCAATACACTCCAATATGTCCAAAACTCATGTTTTAGTGCTTTTTGAACTTTTTCGTTCCGGCTAAATACATCGCACCCACATGTGCCTATAAAAGCCAATATTGGCAATAATTGACAAAAGTTCGTCGCGCCAGTCACGAATTGATTTTTCGACACGTACGTACTCAATCCACACCAATATGTCCAACACTCATGTTTTGGTGCTTTTTGGACTTTTTCGTTCCGGCTAAAAACGTCGCACCCACGAGTGCCTATATTGGCATTAATTGACAAAAATTCGCTGCGCCGGTCGCATAGTGATTTTTCGACACGTACGCACCCAATACACTCCAATATGTCCAAAACTCATGTTTTGGTGCTTTTTGAACTTTTTCGTTCCGGCTAAATACGTCGCACCCACGTGTGCCTATAAAAGCCAATATTGGCAATAATTGACAAAAGTTCGTCGCGCCAGTCACGAATTGATTTTTCGACACGTACGCACCCAATACACTCCAATATGTCCAAAACTCATGTTTTGGTGCTTTTTGAACTTTTTCGTTCCGGCTAAATACGTCGCACCCACGTGTGCCTATAAAAGCCAATATTGGCAATAATTGACAAAAGTTCGTCGCGCCAGTCACGAATTGATTTTTCGACACGTACGTACCCAATCCACACCAATATGTCCAAAACTCATGTTTTGGTGCTTTTTGAACTTTTTCGTTCCGGCTAAATACGTCGCACCCACGTGTGCCTATAAAAGCCAATATTGGCAATAATTGACAAAAGTTCGTCGCGCCAGTCACGAATTGATTTTTCGACACGTACGCCCCCAATACACTCCAATATGTCCAAAACTCATGTTTTGGTGCTTTTTGAACTTTTTCGTTCCGGCTAAATACGTCGCACCCACGTGTGCCTATAAAAGCCAATATTGGCAATAATTGACAAAAGTTCGTCGCGCCAGTCACGAATTGATTTTTCGACACGTACGTACCCAATCCACACCAATATGTCCAAAACTCATGTTTTGGTGCTTTTCGAACTTTTTCGTTCCGGCTAAAAACGTCGCACACACGAGTGCCTATATTGGCATTAATTGACAAAAATTCGCCGCGCCGGTCGCATAGTGATTTTTCGACACGTACGCACCCAATACACTCCAATATGTCCAAAACTCATGTTTTGGTGCTTTTTGAACTTTTTCGTTCCGGCTAAATTCGTCGCACCCACGTGTGCCTATAAAAGCCAATATTCGCAATAATTGACAAAAGTTCGTCGCGCCAGTCACGAATTGATTTTTCGACACGTACGTACCCAATCCACACCAATATGTCCAAAACTCATGTTTTGGTGCTTTTTGGACTTTTTCGTTCCGGCTAAAAACGTCGCACCCACGAGTGCCTATATTGGCATTAATTGACAAAAATTCGCTGCGCCGGTCGCATAGTGATTTTTCGACACGTACGCACCCAATACACTCCAATATGTCCAAAACTCATGTTTTGGTGCTTTTTGAACTTTTTCGTTCCGGCTAAATACGTCGCACCCACGTGTGCCTATAAAAGCCAATATTGGCAATAATTGACAAAAGTTCGTCGCGCCAGTCACGAATTGATTTTTCGACACGTACGTACCCAATCCACACCAATATGTCCAAAACTCATGTTTTGGTGCTTTTTTAACTTTTTCGTTCCGGCTAAAAACGTCGCACCCACGAGTGACTATAAAAGCCAATATTGGCAATAATTGACAAAAGTTCGTCGCGCCAGTCACGAATTGATTTTTCGACACGTACGCCCCCAATACACTCCAATATGTCCAAAACTCATGTTTTAGTGCTTTTTGAACTTTTTCGTTCCGGCTAAATACATCGCACCCACATGTGCCTATAAAAGCCAATATTGGCAATAATTGACAAAAGTTCGTCGCGCCAGTCACGAATTGATTTTTCGACACGTACGTACTCAATCCACACCAATATGTCCAACACTCATGTTTTGGTGCTTTTTGGACTTTTTCGTTCCGGCTAAAAACGTCGCACCCACGAGTGCCTATATTGGCATTAATTGACAAAAATTCGCTGCGCCGGTCGCATAGTGATTTTTCGACACGTACGCACCCAATACAGTCCAATATGTCCAAAACTCATGTTTTGGTGCTTTTTGAACTTTTTCGTTCCGGCTAAATACGTCGCACCCACGTGTGCCTATAAAAGCCAATATTGGCAATAATTGACAAAAGTTCGTCGCGCCAGTCACGAATTGATTTTTCGACACGTACGTACCCAATCCACACCAATATGTCCAAAACTCATGTTTTGGTGCTTTTTGAACTTTTTCGTTCCGGCTAAAAACGTCGCACCCACGTGTGCCTATAAAAGCCAATATTCGCAATAATTGACAAAAGTTCGTCGCGCCAGTCACAAATTGATTTTTCGACACGTACGTACCCAATCCACACCAATATATCCAAAACTCATGTTTTGGTGCTTTTTGAACTTTTTCGTTCCGGCTAAAAACGTCGCACCCACGTGTGCCTATATTGGCATTAATTGATGAAAGTTCGCCGCGCCGGTCGCGTAGTGATTTTTCGACACGTACACACCCAATACACTCCAATATATCCAAAACTCATGTTTTGGTGCTTTTTGAACTTTTTCGTTCCGGCTAAATACGTCGCACCCACGTGTGCCTATAAAAGCCAATATTGGCAATAATATACAAAAGTTCGTCGCGCCAGTCACGCAGTGATTTTTCGACACGTACGCACCCCAATACACTCCAATATGTCCAAAACTCATGTTTTGGTGCTTTTTGAACTTTTTCGTTCCGGCTAAATACGTCGCACCCACCTGTGCCTATAAAAGCCAATATTGGCAATAATTGACAAAAGTTCGTCGCGCCAGTCACGAATTGATTTTTCGACACGTACGCACCCGATCCACACCAATATGTCCAAAACTCATGTTTTGTGCTTTTTGAACTTTTTCGTTCCGGCTGAAAACGTCGCACCCACGAGTGCCTATATTGGCAGTAAATTGACAAAAGTTCGCCGCCCCAGTCACGAAGTGATTTTTCGACACGTACGCACCCAATACACTCCAATATATCCAAAACTCATGTTTTGGTGCTTTTTGAACTTTTTCGTTCCGGCTAAAAACGTCGCACCCACGAGTGCCTATAAAAGCCAATATTGGCAATAATTGACAAAAGTTCGTCGCGCCAGTCACGAATTGATTTTTCGACACGTACGCACCCAATCCACACCAATAGGTCCAAAACTCATGTTTTGGTGCTTTTTGAACTTTTTCGTTCCGGCTACAAACGTCGCACCCACGAGTGCCTATATTGGCAATAATTGACAAAAGTTCGCCGCGCCAGTCACGAAGTGATTTTTCGACACGTACGCACCCAACACACTCCAGTATATCCAAAACTCATGTTTTGGTGCTTTTTGAACTTTTTCGTTCCGGCTAAAAACGTCGCACCCACGTGTGCCTATAAAAGCCAATATTGGCAATAATTGACAAATGTTCGTCGCGCCAGTCACGAATTGATTTTTCGATACGTACGCACCCAATCCACACCAATATGTCCAAAACTCATGTTTTGGTGCTTTTTGAACTTTTTCGTTCCGGCTAAAAACGTCGCACCCACGAGTGCATATATTGGCATTAATTGACAAAAGTTCGCCGCGCCAGTCGTAGTGATTTTTCGGCACGTACGCACCCAATACACTCCAATATGTCCAAAACTCATGTTTTGGTGCTTTTTGAACTTTTTCGTTCCGGCTAAATACGTCGCACCCACATGTGCCTATAAAAGCCAATATAGGCAATAATTGACAAAAGTTCATCGCGCCAGTCACGAATTGATTTTTCGACACGTACGCACCCAATCCACAACAATATGTCCAAAACTCATGTTTTGGTGCTTTTTGAACTTTTTCGTTCCGGCTGAAAACGTCGCACCCACGAGTGCCTATATTGGCAGTAAATTGACAAAAGTTCGCCGCCCCAGTCACGAAGTGATTTTTCGACACGTACGCACCTAATACACTCCAATATATCCAAAACTCATGTCTTGGTGCTTTTTGAACTTTTTCGTCCCGGCTAAAAACGTCGCACCCACGAGTGCCTATATTGGCATTAATTGACAAAAGTTCGCCGCGCCAGTCACGAAGTGATTTTTCGACACGTACGCACCCAATACACTCCAGTATATCCAAAACACATGTTTTGGTGCTTTTTGAACTTTTTCATTCCGGCTAAATACGTCGCACCCACGTGTGCCTATAAAAGCCAATATTGGCAATAATTGACAAAAGTTCGTCGCGCCAGTCACGAATTGATTTTCGACACGTACGCACCCAATCCACAATAATATGTTCAAAACTCATGTTTTGGTGCTTTTTGAACTTTTTCGTTCCGGCTAAAAACGTCGCACCCACGAGTGCCTATATTGGCAATAATTGACAAAAATTCGCCACGCCAGTCACGAAGTGATTTTTCGACACGTACGCACCCAATACACTCCAATATATCCAACACTCATGTTTTGGTGCTTTTTGAACTTTTTCGTTCCGGCTAAAAACGTCGCACCCACGAGTGCCTATATTGGCAGTAAATTGACAAAAGTTCGCCGCCCCAGTCACGAAGTGATTTTTCGACACGTACTCACCCAATACACTCCAATATATCCAAAACTCATGTTTTGGTGCTTTTTTAACTTTTTCGTTCCGGCTAAAAACGTCGCACCCACGAGTGCCTATATTGGCATTAATTGACAAAAGTTCGCCGCGCCAGTTACGAAGTGATTTTTCGACACGTACGCACCCAATACACTCCAATATATCCAAAACTCATGTTTTGGTGCTTTTTGAAACTTTTTCGTTCCGGCTAAAAACGTCGCACCCACGAGTGCCTATATTGGCACTAATTGACAAAAGTTCGCTGCGACAGTCACGAAGTGATTTTTCGACTTGTACGCACCCAATACACTCCAATATGTCCAAAACTCATGTTTTGGTGCTTTCTGAACTTCGTTCCGGCTAAATACGTCGCACCCACGTGTGCCTATAAAAGCCAATATTGGCAATAATTGACAAAACTTCGTCGCGCTAGTCACGAATTGATTTTTCAACACGTACGCACCCAATCCACACCAATATGTCCAAAACTCATGTTTTGGTGTTTTTTGAACTTTTTCGTTCCGGCTAAAAACGTCACACCCACGAGTGCCTATATTGGCATTAATTGACAAAAGTTCGCCGCGCCAGTCACGAAGTGATTTTTCGACATGTACGCACCCAATACACTCCAATATGTCAAAAACTCATGTTTTGGTGCTTTTTGAACTTTTTCGTTCCACCTAAAAACGTCGCACCCACGTGTGCCTATATTGGCAGTAATTGACAAAAGTTCGCCGCCCCAGTCACGAAGTGATTTTTCGACACGTACGCACCCAATACACTCCAATATATCCAAAACTCATGTTTTGGTGCTCTTTGAACTTTTTCGTTCCGGCTAAAAACGTCGCACCCACGAGTGCCTATATTGGCATTAATTGACAAAAGTTCGCCGCGCCAGTCACGAAGTGATTTTTCGACACGTACGCACCCAATACACTCCAATATATCCAAAACTCATGTTTTGGTGCTTTTTGAACTTTTTCATTCCGGCTAAAAACGTCGCACCCACGAGTGCCTATATTGGCAGTAAATTGACAAAAGTTCGCCGCCCCAGTCACGAAGTGATTTTTTGACACATACGCACCCAATACACTATAGTACAAAAATAAGTACATGCATGAAGCTATGTCATCAATCCTAAGTCATTTGATCACATTAGTATAAAAATTATTAACCATTGGATTAAGGAGTTACTTATTCGCATTCATTTTTATCTCTTATCCTCCTCTTTAGATACACACCATGGGTAATCGTAATCATAAGCCATTCGATCATATTAGTATGAAAATATCAATAGTTGGATCAAGGAGTTACTTATTCACATTTATTAGTCATCTCTTCTCCTCTCTACTCTTAGTAGTACCTATATGGTAACACCTCCTGCCGAGGAAAATAGACAAAATGGGAGATATGCACACGATCAAATTGCGGTATCAACATTAATTAAACAATCACATAATATTTCATAATAGTACATAATTGTAACACCCTGAAAATTTCGGCTTTGAAATACGGAAATATAAATTTGGAATAATCAAAAATCTTCTTCAAAATACATTCATGCGGGGATTAATTTATTTCCTTTAGCCGAAGCCCACCAACATTTTGCCTCCTTACCAAAAGTCCATGAAAATAATATTTCCAAAAATATTCCAACTTAATAAATTATTTTCCACAATCCATAAAGTCCTTTAATCTTCCAAAACTCGTATCTCTCCAACCGTAACTCCGATTAACTCCGTTCAACTTCCATTGTCTCTCTAAAATCGAGATCTATTTATTGGCACCATTAGTTTGTATTGAATATTCTGTTATTTTATTTTTAGGATTATGTGTGGTGTTCTTCAGTCTTTTGTCGGAAGTTCTGGATGATCGGGATATTCTTCGAGCGAGGATATTCCGGTTATTCTAACTGACACGGATTTCTCGAGGATTATGCGAACGTAAAGAAAGGCAAGTTACTACGCCCCCTTCCTCGAACATGTTGATCCTAATTTTATAAAAATGTGTTGATTACAAATAAAATTCCATGCTAATTATAAAACGCGTACATTTGTTTAAGCCTTACCTTTGATATTGTTTACCTTTATATACTTATACACCTTTTTTACTTGAGTCTATTATTTATGCGCGGTTAATTATCTATACTGCTTAGCGTTGCATATGTGTAGACGTTTGTACACTCCATACTTATGATATATGGCTATAGATGTGGATGTGGCGATCACTCAGTGGGAGTGATTGTCAGAGACGGGTGGAGACATAAGCGCCACCCGCAACATTAAAACCTTTGTGAAAACCAAAAACTTAATAAAACAAAACTATTTCGACTGGGGTGGCATGAATAGAATAGGGGTGGTTCTGGGAACGGTAAGCCGCTGACCCTGGTCAATTAAGGACCGAGTCAAGAAGCTATGCGAGAAACGAACAGAGTACGGCCGCATTTCTCGAGTGGGGTATGACCCGGTGGACTAGGAAATTCTCGTGGGGTGGCACCCCAGACATGGTAGGTTCTGAATATTCGTTGATGTGTTGATGAAGTGTTGTGGTTTAGATCGCTTGGGTCGATCTGTTGAACGCCGGCAAAAACTTAAAATGCACCCTAAGTATATATTATGTAACCCCCTAAGATCTCAGGAGCGCCAGGACTCCTCTCACAACAGGCTCGAGGTAGGAATATGGCGCCGGCGGTGCAACGGGGATTCATAGTCCTTGGAGCGGGTGCCGCCATGCGAGGGTAACCGAAAAACCGGGCCATGACAAGTCTCATGTGTTGGGTGCGTCACGGAGTGCGGGATTAAAAGCGTACATCCACTGCAGTGTGAGTAAACTAAACTATTCGAATAGCCGTGCTCACGGTTAATGAGCGCCGGGATTTGTACTACTCTTGACTAGCCTCATTTATTTTTAATATTGCTTAAAATATGATTGGAATGGAAGGTGTGACCTTGCCCAATGTGCGGGGAGGTCCTAATGGTGAAAACTGTGGAAATTGGATGCGAGGGTAAACCGGACCAAGCGAGGCTTGGGGAAGGTGGATGAACCCTCGAATGTAATGACAACTTCAACCTAACGATTGTTTTCAGTTAAAACTGCTACGTCATAAGCTTGTGAAATAATTTGTGAAAACTAGCTTTATGCAAATAAATCAAGCCATCCTTTAACCGCTATGAACATTATATGCATTCCATAGTGGTGGCTTGCTGAGTACGGTTGGTACTCACTCTTGCTTATTCAAATCTTTTAGGAAGGTATTGGTGTCGACTTGTACATGTGCTATGCTGGCAAGGAGTTACCAAGGACGGTGGAATAGGGACCTAGGTTCACCAGTCGATGCGTGTGGGATAAGATGGACCGCCACTGCTTCGTTTCCACTACCGCATTTATTTCTTTGGTATTCTGTGTTGTTGACGACCATGCTTGGTCTAATTGGGTCCCATTTGGGTTACCCTTGTATTATTAATTTACTGTAAGAAATGTATGACGATGTAAGCTTGTGATATACAACTGTACCATGTGTGTACCAGCTACTGATCCAGGGAATGGTATTGTAATACACATGGGGTTTCCGGTATACAAAATCGGGGCTTACAATAATAGTGCACATGATTTAAATTTAAAGCAAGATTTTCAATTGATAATTTAAATTTCAATCTTTACCATGCTAAATTTAACAAATCCCGTAATAAAGTGTAAAGTATTTTCTAGTTACATCTAGATGGATAACTGAAGCATCTAGGCCCCTGTTGTTAATTTTAGTAACTAATGACAAGCACTAATTGTAGACTAACTATTCTATTTGAGTTATATATTTCAAGTTAGGACCACATGATGCTTTTGCCATGGATGATCACTAAGGATTGAGATTGACGTCGCAAAGAAAAGGAATCAAGACGGTAAATTTAGTATTTTGTTTTAATTGATCGAGGCATTGGGCGATCAAAATTTGCTAGGTTTATTTCTAGCTTTGCCATACTATTAAGAGGGGTAGTGACCTAAACAAAGAGATGACCAAAATACCACATTTGGTCATATGCATTCACTTGGTTCAATTTCTTTCATATCCTTTCTCACTGATAGTGGCCGGTTTGATCGAGTGCCACGTGCCGGTTTGATCGGTGTGCCTGGATGGTCTGACCGAGCCAGGCCTGATGTGACTGGGCAGCGGCTGTACCGAAAGGTGTAGCTTCGGTCTTGCAAGACCGAGGCGCATGTACCGCTGCTGGTCTGACCGATGGTCACCGGTCGGTCTGATCGGCGTGCCTTGCTAGTGTGACTGTGCACCGCCCGGTCTGACCAGGTGGCCGCTGTGTCCTCGGTGTGGTCTCGACCTGGCAAGACAAAGCCGATGTCGGTCTAACCGAGCCGATGGCGGTCTGACCGAGATGATGGCGGTCTGACCGGACGACCCATGTCGGTCTAATCGGTGGAGCGTTGACCAGTGCATTTAATGCACTGTAACAACTAGTTTTCTAGCAGTTACATTTGTAGGTGGTCTGACCGGCCACCCCATGATGGTCTGACCAGCAGGCAATGGAGGTTGGGGATTTTGACCCCAACGGCTCGTTTTGTAGTAGCAAGGGGACTCTCTTTACACTTGCTTCATTTGCTAGGTCATCATTTTGTGTGTTAGAGAGTGGATTGAGCCAAGTGCATTGTCTCATTATAGAGCTAGTGTGACACTTGATCATCTTCGAGGTAGGTCATCGCTTATTACTCTTGGAGGTTGCCGCCTACTAGATAGCTTGTAGAGGTGCTTGCCCGGTGACCTCTCCAAGGAGATTGTGGAGAAGGCCCAGTGCCGTTTGTGGGTGGTTTAGAGTTCACCACCTTCGGAGTGAAGGAAGAACTACCCTGGTGATCGAGACTTCGGTAGTCCACTTTCCCACCTTGCCCACCCCTTGACGAAGGGAGCTTGCAGTGGCTTCGTGGTTTTGAGCGGTCAATTTGGGCTCGCCTCAAAGGGGATTAGGAAACCGACGAGTTTCCGAACCTCGGATGAAAAATTTCTTGTCTGTTGTCTCATTTACTTATTGCATTTACTTTTGTGCAATTTACATTCATAGAGACATACTGGAGCCCTTATCATCCTAGGAATGCAAAACTTTAACTTAGTTGCTTAGTTAGAGTTTTCCCTCAGCTTGCCTAGCAACTTAGGTTAGTTTGATTAGGTGTAATTTATTTTTATAACGCCTATTCACCCCCTCTAGTCGACATCATGATCCTACGATAATCTTTGCTCTAAATCCGAGGTATGCCACTGCATGGAGGCAAGCATGTACATGTGCCTTTCTTACAATAATATCTAGCTATTAGGGGTGAAAACGATACGAAAATTTCCGACCATACTAACCAGGATCCTGGTGGCTGGAGAGGAAAAAATGGTATGGTGTGGGCGACAACAACAGTGTTGGAAAGGAAGTCCCAACGTCGATGGATTTCTCTAGCAAGTTTGCCTTCCTATAGCAGTAGTGGTAGAAGAGGAAAAAATAGAGAGGGAGTGCGGCAGTGAGATGACATTCATCTCACTGGCAACGGGATCACCTGATCGGGGTTGCATGGTGAGGCGAGGGGATGACAATGGTGGCTGAGAGGGAGAGGTGAGTGATTGCGGCCGCTAATGGAGGGTGAGGAGATCACGTGGTGAGGGAGGTAATCAGTGGCGGAGTTAGAAAGATTTTTAAGCCTGAGCAAACTTAAGTATAACAACTATTTTCTATAGAAGTTTCATCATCAATTTACTCACTAATATTAAAATTTAATTGAGTTTTTGTTAGCGCCCTCGCCAGCTGGTGGGGTAATCATGAAAGGGGCGCGTGTGGGGATACTGAGATGATAGGAAAGGGGAATCGAGGATATTCGTTTGCACACAATAGGCATTGGATTTGATAAATAATGAATGATGATGGCTCTGTATTATATGGTAAACATGCTTGCGCATTATATGGTAGATCGATAGATAATTTATGCACATATTCTCTATAACAATTTGAAATTCAATACTGTTATTATGCATTGTGAATTTGTGATGATACGAGGATACGTAAAACATGGATTCGTTTCGGAGAGTGGAAGAAAAATTTTAGGGAAATATTTGCATTACCCATCCATGAGGAGGTAGTATGCTTATAAAACATAAAAAATGCAATGTCTCTCTGAATTCCAACCTGAGCATGCAGCCATAAATGATTTTCAATTACCTCAGAACTCAGAAAAAAGAACGATTTTGCAATTAAGCCTCTGCCTCTTGGCTCTTGGCTCCCTCTCCAGCAATGGCCCCACCTGTCAGGGAGGGTGGAAGCCTCTGCCTCTTGGCTCCCTCTCCAGTAAAAGCCTTCGCTACAAGAACTGAGTCGCTCGACGCAACGGTCGGAAAGATCCCACTTTCTCAGACAAATCCAGTTTGATGCTCTAAGCTCTAGCCCCAAACCCTAGCCCCATCTCTACTGGTCTGGATCGGCTGCGCTCCCGCCGGAGTCAGCCGCCGCATTGCCTGTCGAGGGGCCTCGCCGCCGGTTGGCCGTCTCGGTCAGTTCGTTTCATTCCCCTGCCACATTTCGATTTCGTGTCCGCTCTATCTGGTTTTCTGGTGTGGCTTGTAGAGGGACCTCGCCGCCGTCGATCACCTGCCGCCCCATCCACCGGTCCGGGAGGCCGCTCCGCCTCGCCGCATCCAATCTGGTCCGGTTGGATTTGGGACTCGTGCCAGCCTTACCTGGGTTTCGGTTTCTTCTGCTTCTCTGAGTTGAATTGCCCAGTGTCTTGTGCCTTTTTTTTTCTTGATTCGAGTTCCCTTTTCCTGGTTCGCAATACCGAGTTGGCTGTGTGCTGGGGCTCGTGCTTAATGACTACGGTGCGGTGCTGATTCTCGTACTTGTTTGATTCCTTCGCGGCAAGTTTGGCACGATTCGACCGGTGGATTGATTTGGGTTTTCCTTTTGTTGTACTTATGGCGGGATGTGCGGTTCGAGGCCATGGGATAAGCGATTCAGACTTGGTTGGTTAAGTTTGGTCTAGGCGTGCAGTTAATTCGTTGGTCCGGTCAATATCTTTGTGGTTGTGCTGACAAATGTAATTTGAGTTTTTTTTTGCTCTGTTGATTCGATTAGTTTGTCAGCCCATAGGGTGAGATGCACATACTCATGAATAATGGATGTAATTTTGGTTCTTGTGTTGAAATGCATGCTTTGAGAGGTCGATTGATCCAATTTTTGTTTGTTCATCGTTGCCATGAGAAGTTCATTTCACTGCAGGATGTGATTCTTTTTTAGTTTATATTGCTTTGTCCAAGAATACAATTTAGTCCTGCATTTGGGTGGCAACCCTTCTCAATAGCAGAAGTAGTTGTGCTTTTGTTAAAGAATGTGATCAAAGAATGGGTTGCTTTTGCTGTCATGTCTTTTGATTGCCGTTGTACTTCTAAATGAGAAAGTAATATTTTCGTTGCTCTGTGGAGAGGTAACATTTTGCTGGATTCCTAAATGTGTTTTTGGCTGATTGATTATATGTGATATGCTTCAGCTGGTTATATGCTGTATTGGCTTAAATGAAGTTTGTGATTTTAGTTAGAGAAAAGTTATTTGCCCTGATACTTGCATCAGCATTTGATACAAGCAGAGGAAAACACTCTTGGTTTTAGATTTTTTCCCCTCATGTTTTTCTTTGTTTGGTTCTGGTGAGTTACTACTTCTACATGTAGAAGCACATGTCTTCTGGGTTAGTTAGCACTGCATCCATTAGGCATAATCATTGAAAGAGTACCCAATTGGCTAGCTGAAAGCTGAATATGCAAAATCAAATAGCCGTGTTATTTTGTGCAACGGTGCTGGAATTTTGTGATGCTTGAATAATCAAGGAAAATAAAAAAAATCAATTAGCTCATCCATCTGATTGTCCAACAACTCACATCGTCTTTCATCTAATCCTTGGTAATTTATTATGTTCGTAATACCTGTTTTACTCTGCTATTTGCTTAGGCAATACAGAGGGAACCTTTCATTATCTACACTTTTTACATTGTAATATAGTAACTGCTATTAAAATACATTTTAGTCTCTCTTTTCTCCCTTTTTTGACATAACCTACAGTTCATATGTTCATCCTTTGTTAATTGTTTTTTATCTAAGCAAAATCATGCACTGGTGTAAAACTCGAGCATGTTTCCCAGAGTTTTGCAGTTGGTCTAGATAAGAATATAATGTTGAACACGGATAATGGTTTGTCTGTCAGGAGGTTAGAAGGGTAAGTTCAATCGAAGTTCACTTCAATTTGCAACTTTTCTGTCTACTTACCAATCTGTAATTTATTGATGCGGTCCAGTAACATTCTTCTCTGGTTACGGGGCTTTGTGTTTCTTCTTTGTTTTGGGAGGACTTCAGATTCATCAAAGAGCAATTTATGCAGAATTGGTACAGATGGGGATGAATCATTACAGAGCAGAAATCTTTTTGGACCAAACATCACCATGCAAATAAGTAAGAAATGTATGGATACACATTTTTCATAAGTAATTTGAGTTCTAGTATATCTTAGAATACAGAATCACTGAGTTCTATCCTCCCTGTTTTGAGAAACAATCATTATGTTCTAGTTTTGTAGTATGCATCCCTCAAATGTTTATCTATTTTTATTTTGAGATATGTTCTTCTCTAAAACAAGTAGAAACTTAATAAAATTGAATGCAATTGCAGAAGAGATCTGATTTGCCAAATTTGAGCATATAGATGGGTTCACAACCAATGCATGCGATGTCCTTAGTGATGAAGGTGATTAGCATGCACAAACAAATAGTGAACTGAATCAACTCCAGATGTGAAACATGTCACAATTTCTCTCTTTTGTGCAATAAGTGACTGTTGGGAGTTCAGATGCATGATCATGGTTCTGTTCTGAGATCAGTAATATTAGACTTTGATGTGCCACCGGTATCCCACAGGAGACCACCATTAACTTTGATGTGCTGCCATAGTACAAGATGTCACAGCCTCATCCTCGATAAGACCCTGCCATCTCATCCTTCTAGATCTGTGTTATTCCTCTCAATTATTCAGTTTTGATTTTGCAATACGATGCTAACAAATTTCTTGGTTGTCAAAACAACAGAGATCGGACTTGGAGATGCTTATTACGTTAAGGTCTGTCTGAAATACACCTTTTATTCTTTCTACATTTCTGTATTATTTTATATCCACGGAGTTCATCATATCCTCCATGTAAATTTATGATGCTCATAGTTTGCTCATGTTGCTTGTTTTTGCACAGTTCCGATGCCAGTCCTTTGGGCTTGTCAATGCACAGGAAAGACATTTTTCCTTCCGCTCACCTTTGAAGTAGAAGGTTCCATTTGTTTTTTCTTCTGTACGTGTTGTTTCAGTTTATCAAAGGGTTGTAAAATTCATATGTATAGGGCACTGTAAGAACTAAATTATTCAGGGCATAAGAAACTAATATAAAAAACAAGTTTTTTGGTTGCGTCCAAAAAGTTTCTAATGAAATTTAGTAAAGGTACATGAACAATCATGATTAAGTTCAAAAGGAATTGAAGTATTCAATAGATCAGAACGAGCACCTTAGTTGTTGTTTGCATACGATGTATGTATTCACAAAGGCATCCGATACACCACTTTCTGAACAAACTTGGGGCAAGAAAGCCATCCACACCAAGATAGAAAAGATATTATTGGTATTTCACAAATGAACCTGTTACCTAATGTGCCCAGTCGATTAGTGCTTTTGCAATATGTAAGAGAACAAACAAACGAGTGATATTCAGGAATCAAGGAAAACAAAAAGCTGTCAATGCACACAGTTCTTATAATTCATCTTGTAGAAATTAAATAGAAGAATAGAAGGATGGCATTCGAAATCATAGCAAAGCATTGCCACACCATGATCAATGGCATAGTAGTATTTTGTTGTCTTTCCATGTTTGTTGGCGCAGCCAAACTCTTCCCACATGATGGTATTATCACAGTGGGCTTATAGTTAGTAGAATCCTCTCTTTCTAGTTCTTTTGAGGTTTCAGTAGTGCTTTGGACCTTTATGCTCTGATTGCTGGCAGTGTATAGTCGGTAATTTTTTACTTGCTGATTCCAAAGTATGGAAATGGTCACGAGTTTTTAGAACTATATCTCCACAGTGGGACACTTAAGGATAGGAATTTACTTGATAAACTTTTAATGACATTAATAGATAATGGGAATTTACTTGATACACAACTGTGTGCTTATGCAAATACATAATACTTTGTTATTTAACCTATACTTTCATCACATGGATCTGCACATATATATAATGATTAAATACTGTATCTTGATGCTATGATGGTTTACACACATGATATTATGGTATTATTTGCTGCAAGTATAGTGCTATGAAATAAATCATCTTTGAGATTTTTAAGTAGTATTGGACCTCCTAATTTCGTTATAAATAATTTCATTATTATTTATAGATAATGAGCACCCAACTTAATTGTTTTTGGGTAGGAGTAACAATCAAGTCAGATCTTTTTTCATTTTTCAACCAGCTATTTTGAATTCAAAACAGACTTAAATGTAAGTCGATTGATAAGGTTAATATCTGTAGCTAATCTGGTCGTTTCTTTTGTAGGTTTTGGAGGGTTTTGCATCTGGGGGTCCTCGCAAGTAGCTCATGATATTAAACCTAGATTAGATTTAACATCTACAGAGACTGAACAATCTGTGCTTATCAAGTCTATGGTAAGCTCAAGTGTTGAACTCATTCCTTCTGTTTACCTCTAGTTAAGGTGCTTGTTTGTTTTGCAATAACTCTTGTATATATACTGCTTGAAAGTGTCAAAACTTTATTTTCATTACTTCACCGACACATCTGATCCCAGCCTTCTATTGCTTTAATTTCTTTGCTAGATGGCTAGCATTTGCAAAATGACCATGTGGTTAGATTGACTGGTCCTCTTTCTTATCGCTGCTCCTTTTTTCATTCCTCCTATTAACTTCTGCCTTAATATGGTCTCTTATTATAGGAGAGACAATTACACCATCAGCATTTAAGACTTTCTTCTGCTCAGTCATTGCCACATGCTAGCCACTTCATTCGCTACAGTAGTGAAATTGGTTTACGTATTTTTTTGGACAATTTTTTTCAATATTTATCAGGGACACTAAACCCGTATTAATTTTCCAGATTGTTAAATAGACGAACCACTATGTTCAGGGGGTTGAATAGACATTTTATATATAACTTTTGTGTTGTTGAACTTATCTATATTTATACTATGTCAATGAAATAGAACACTGACTCAGGAATTAATTTGACATGGCCAAAAGTATTGAATTGATGCCAGATTCAGAGAAGATCTAAGGGAAGAACTCTCATCCTTAATTGAGATGCCTACTTCTGAATGTCCAGACTGATCTTTCAGCAGGTTTGTTTTCTCTCACTAGGATGATGCCTTCATTGCCTGGTCATTGTTGTTGTCCCACCTGCAAATCTGCAATTATCACCACCAGCTTCTGTTACTAGGGAAAAGGTACTTCAATATATGCAAGATAAACTCAGCCCATGCATATTGGATTGCATTTTCTAGCATATTCCTTTAAAGACTGGTACACCTTGTGGGTAGAAAAAAGATGCTGAACTAATGCCTAGCAGATGTTGCTGCGGTAGCTTCTAAGAATGCCATACATACATGTTCACTGCTCCCATTCATTTAATCTCTTTGGCTAGATGATGACTAGACTGTTGCCTTCCTGCACGTACATGGTTTACTAGTTTAAGAGATCGTTCATTGTGATACTCAATCGAGTCTTTCATAACTCTTGTCCTAAAAGTCAAATATTTATGACCAGATGGAGTCTGGTTCATAAATGGGTAAAAATCCACAAGCTCTCGAGCCCTATTTACTATGATCTCAAGATTTATTTTAATGATACATTAGTAGTACCCAACCATGTTCCCTGCTTTCTGAGATCCATTAAGCAGCCCTTACAAGATAATCTGTTAATCCTATACCATTGCGGCAGCACCGGATGCACTAAATGGTTGATGTGGTACTGGAGTTCTCAGTGGTGGGTAAAAGTTATAAAAATCAAGCACTATGCCAAGTCAAACTGGAGGGGGTATCGGGTAAAAATTACTTTGAAATTTGAAGAAAATATCTTAAGAAATTTCCATATGTAGGGGGTGTTATTATACAATTATATGTATTCTCTCAATTTAAGTTTATAGATTGCATGAAAAAAGTGTGTAATAAAATTACTATCACGCAAGGTATAACATACGATTTCTACTATTTTAAAAGTTTGCTATCATGCATGTATTTGTGTGATTTGTGTTGCAACAAACATGTACTTGGCTATAACCGATGACCAATGCATGTTCAATTAGATGCATGCCTCCACATTTTAAAGATGATGAATGCTGTATATATGTGGCCATTGCAATCGGAAAGAAACAGTGTGTATATGCTGCAGTACATCTGTACATGGCATACTTAATATTATGTAGCACTTTTTAGTCTAAACATTTTCTCTATATTTCTAACTGCAGTTTGAGGTTCTAAATTCTGAACTAGGCTCACATTTTTTAAATTGCCGTAAGTTCAGTTGTGAAAACATGTGTTGTAGTAAATTTAGGATTGTGATGAATCTAAATTTTTGTCCCCTTTTTTAAAATGTGTAACACATAGTTTTGCATATATAAACTTGTTGGGGGATGGATTTGTATTATTGTTTTGTTATAATAATCTTTTCAGACATAAAGTAAATTAGGTATTAGACTGATGGAAGTTTTAACAGTTGTGTAAAAACAAAGGCATTAGACTGGCTCCCTTGCTAGCAGCCTAGCGACATATTGCTCAATCTACTAACTTATTCTTGTTGTTATCAAGTAAGTTGTAATCTTGTATACATAAAACTATGCATTCTCGGTGTTGTCAAGGATAAAACTCTTTGATGGATAAAATTCATGGAGAAATACAATAGCTTTGTTTTAAAACTCATATATCTTGCATAAATAATAAACTACCTTTCATAGTACATGTAAGTACTGAAAGTAACTCAACGGTTTCCGGAGTAGATGAACGTGCAATCTACCCATGCGTTCTCTATAGAGAATTATGTCTACATTAATTAAGTTTTATAGAGGAAAGGCTTAGTGCATTTTTTCTGTAAGTATTGATGCAAGACTATCCAACCATTTCAATTCTACATACTACGAGTTCATTTCAATTCTATTGGTAGGGAAGTTCATTCTGATTAAAGTAGAGTTTTCATTTCCTGTCTCCCTTGGAACATAGGAAATACAGAGGATTTGAATCCTATGGTTTTGTTTTGTAACTTATCTATACTTATAGTAGTTGGATAATTCGGTTAAGCGACTTGCATATATGGCCTATTTAGCTACCTTTGTTGACAATGCATGAGAATACGTATGGATTAGATCCAATTGAAACCTTAGGCATCCAACCGCTGTTATCTCTATTTACAATAGTCCATCAAGCATAGCAATAATGGCCACATATGCATCTCAAACATTATATACCAAACATAAAAGAGCTGGCATAAGGTTCCTGGTATGAAAATTTTCTGTTACTGTAAAAATAGTCAATAAAACTTCTCCATTGTCTGTGTTGCTTATTTCCATTAAATTACTTCTCAGAAGCTATATTCCTTCTTTGTCTTGCTAGCCTGTCCTTTTCACTGGGTTCACTTGTAAGAAATGAATTATTCTGCCATTTAACCCATGTAAATTCTTTTGA
Source organism: Oryza punctata (assembly GCA_000573905.2). Lineage (NCBI taxonomy): Eukaryota > Viridiplantae > Streptophyta > Magnoliopsida > Poales > Poaceae > Oryza > Oryza punctata. The sequence continues at coordinate 5,490,516 of CM002496.2, forward strand.
AAGGACATTTAATCTTGGGATCCCATAATCACCTACTGCAATCTTATTGTTTGCTTTCCAATGCCTGGTCTATTAAGAAAGTCGTCAATGATTCACACTTTCCTCTTTACAGTTAACATAACTTTGTTTAAGATATTTTGTTAGACTTATCTTCTTCTGCTGAAAAAACACAAGCATCATTATTTTTTGTATTCCCTTGTATGTTTATACAATGTGAAAAACTGTAATCCCCAACAATTGTTTTTCATATCAATAACAAGTACCAACTTTTTTTATGATTAGTTGCTATTAGTACATTTTGTAGCCTAATATATCTGTATAGCAAAAGCAATAATCAATCTACATAAACTAACAGAATTGTTGACAGTAGTTGTTGAAGAATGTGATCAGTGATGCCTTTTGACGGTTGTTCTGCTTTTAAATGAGCAAGTAATGTTTTCATTCCTCAGTAAAGAGGTAGCAATTTGCTGAATTCCTATAATTGTTTTTGTCTGATTGAAAAGATGTGATATGCTTCAACCGCTTATATGTTGCATTGGCTTAAATGAAGTTATGATTGAGTTAGAGAAATGTTATTTATCTTCATACTTGCATCAGCGTATGATCATATGTCTTCTGGGTCAATTAGTATTGCATCCATTCGGTATAATCATTGGAAGAGTACCTAGCCGGCTAGCTAAAATTACAAAATCGCATAAGCATGTCGTTCTGTGCAATGATGCTAGAATTTTGTGGTGATTGAATAATGTATGCATGAGGCATGCAAGTATTTGCTTGAATTATTTTTTTCCCGCCCTCCACCCTGCCCGCGCCTCCCCCACCACCTGTATTGGCTGCATCTCGGTTGCTTGCTCCATGTGTTCCCTTTTTTTTCACTTGCATCTGCAGTTGCTGGGAGAATGAAGTTCGATGCGCCAGTGAAGCAGTGGAACCAGAACCACGCAGTGAAGCCATGAGATCTCAGGGGAAATTTTAACTGCTATTCTTCCTTTTCCCGTTATGGTTCATAATTCTGATAGTATTCACCTTCTACCAATGTGAGCTACTGATAGTTTTCGCTGCATCGCTATTGTTGGTCCTATTTAAGAGCATGAAATTTGCAAACATTTTTTGTTTTCTTTGTGATGAAAAGTACTTCTAATGCAGTGAGTTTTTCTTTGAAAAAAAAATATTCTTATTGTTGAAATGTCCTTCGTATTTGCTCAGCGGAAAATATTTATCCAAAAGTTTCACTTTTCAGTGGTGGTATATTGTGAAGTATGTAATGATCAAATGTTCAGAACCATGTTCATGATGTCCTTTTATTAATTAAAATACTCGTGCCATTCTGATTCTATAAGTAGATTAATCAGTTGTAAAATCAGTGCTTATTAGTAAGAAATGGCAGCTAGCCGTGGAGTTGTGCATGAAAAGCGGAAAGAGTTTTGCACTAAAGATCTGTCTGCTACTAACAGACCTAAAATTTTGTATACAATGACCATGAATCCGTGATGTATCAATCCTAATTATTTTTTGTAGATAGGCATTTTTCTGTACATTAACCATCAAGGTTTGTGTTCTAAGTGAATATACATTATTTTCCTTAGCTTATTTCTGGTGGCCAAATCTCAGGTTGATAGTTTGCTGCTTTCAAGATTAGCAGTTCAATGTTCTTGATGTATTCTACTTAACCTTGGCATTTGTAGTATTATAACTCTGAAGGTAGTAAACATGATTTTACTGAACTTCCTTGATTTAAGCAATAAAAAATAAGTGATTTAAGCATGGTTTTTGGACATATGGTCATCCATTGACGTTCCTACATCAATTCCAGTTTGTATGTTATTCTATCGTTCTGAATGATATTTTCGGTGCTTATGGAAGGCCTTAATGAACTGAAGTTTGTGTTGGCAGTGATCTCCATCAGATGTCCTGTCTCTTCAGCAGGTCGTCCATGATTCAACCAGCTCGCACATGAGACAACAGTCCCCTCCAACCCACCTGTTGAAGGGTTGGCTTGCCTGGTTTGATTGTTGCGTGAGAATGAGGACATAGAACATACTGTCACTGCAACCTAATGATACTGTTAGTAATCATCCAATTTAGCAATGGTGCTGTTAGTAATCATCCATTCAAAGCGTAATGAAATAAATGACCATTTGCATAAACACTAGCAAACAGTTTCATGACCATGACAATTTGGAACTTGTATTTTATAAACAAATTCGCTCGTCCGTAGCATCAGCGTAAGACACTTGTTTCATCAGTATTGTTGCTTTATGCCATTTTTCTTAGAGCTTTATCCCTATTACTATGCTTCTGTAAATCATCCAATCGTAAACTGGACCAGCAAAGCAATTATCTGTTTGCACCACTGCTAACAAACAGTGCCTATAAACGATCCTCGGAGATATATGTTTCTCTTTTCTGTTACTGTAAAGTATTTGCTTTATTTATCACACCCTTTAATTTGATTTTCCAACCGAATCTATTTATGATTTACTGTACAGATTAAGAATGGAGCAAAATAATTGGGAGGATGGTGTTGGTATGCATTTCCCGTGATCCAGTGCACCAGTACCAGCGCCACGTAAGATCCTCACCGCTACCCCAACTTGGAAGCTTTTGTTTTGCTTCCTAGGTTTATGCTTCACTGGCACTGGCAATTGCACTGGCACCAGGTGAGATCCTCACAGCATTGAGGCTGCACCAGTGCCGACGTCTGTGCATGTATTTTCCTTGTTTGCTTCGTGTCTCCATTTCTTGATGTGGTGCTTGCAGACAAGTAAGACATGCCAATCCATGCCCACCATGTGTTTGTAGAAATGCCAGTCAAATAGAATGCATTTCCTCCTCCAAATTCCTAAGCTCTCTTTTTCACACACTCACTCTATGACAAATTGTAGGTTTCTTCAGGCATACTGATTGTCTTGGTATTACGTGACTAAGGCATGCATAATTGTAGGTTTCAACCATGTGTTGGATCAGACTTGGTGGCATGAAACCATCATTCGAAGGCATAATAATAAAAAAAAACTTTAGTTTATGATTTGTGGTACCGCCACCTGTTGAACTTGGACTAATCCTTTCTGTCACATATGTGCACCAAACGAATTCATTTTATGATGATCCTAATGACAGTAGTTGGAGAAAAGAGTATGGACATGTAAAATTTGGCCCCTTTGCATGGAGCTATATATTTTCGCATACAACTTTTTGCACTTCTACTTCACCTTGCTGTGACCTGTGGGTTGTCAGCCAACTGTGTAAGTTGGCGGTGCCACACTACTGCAATGGACATGTCATCTGCACCATTAACTTATTTTCATGTCGTTCTCCCTTCGCCCTGCTGCAAGGTACTTTATTTATCACTTATAGTTGTGCATTGTTAATTTACTTGCATACGTTATATAGCAAGAGGTATGCTTGCCAACATTACTAACTTAAGTATCTGGTCGAAGTTTGAAGACAACATGACAGGGAGATATGCTTCCCTCACGGTATTTGTTCATGTCGTGCTTAGAGTTTAGTTAACAACAGGTATAAATAATGGAAAAACAAGGTTGACCGATCTGGTTGAAGTTGCTGCTTGATTCTGATGGGATATGTTTATTGTGCTTTCCAGTTCCTAACCATTTTGAAGCAGCAATATGCTAGCATGCTGTCATTTCTACTTAAGTAAAGAATTTGATTACTATCTTGAACCACTTGCTTTCTAGCCTTGATATGGATGATCATATCTGCAGTATATATTAGTATTAGTTTGACACCTCAATCATATTGATTTTCGGACTTATTGTGAATGACTCTTGTGGAGGCGACGTATTTCAAAATCTGTAATAGGTACAGATATATACTGCAAAACATCCATAAAAGCATCTTTTCAAATTTCAATATACCTTTGTCGGTGAAAAACAATTTATATGTAATGTTACAGTATGTTTCTTCTCGGCTATGCCATGAACTTTAGGTTTTTAAGTAGGGCCTAACACACCCCTAGAAATTTGTTGTCCAATTAAATTTTATTTCAGTGCCTGATAAGAGAGATGTCCCTAAATTCTATCTACTGCATTACGTTGTGTAAACCACTTTATACAAGATTTTAACATTATATGTTATCTTAGTTTCAGGTGCACTGGAGGTTTGGAATACAGTAAAGCATATTAGACAAGGAGTTGATGGACACCTGAAAAAAAAACGAAATGCTTACACGATAATCCATGGAAATAAAAAATCAAATGCTATACTGATGAAAAACAGTTCCAGATATAATACATTTACAATAATTATTTTTGTTGTATTTCATTTAAGGCATATTTGCAGTGCTTCTTTTAAGGCAATATGTCAATATTGACCTTACGTAGAGTATTTGTTCAACATTTTGAAGTCATACACAAAATTAATCATATATCGTCCTAGTTGTTAGATTTGGCTTCTGCTTGCTTAGAAGTACTTAGTTTGCTAATCCAAGTGATTCCATATTGTTCAGAGTTTGTAACGTTAACAGTTTCTGGAGTGGATTCTCAAGTAGCTTTCTGTATTTGGTAACTCCTTCCTTGGATTCCTATATTTGGCTGAGTTAAAGATAGCACTCTCATTTTGTTGTTTTCTACTGACATATGTCTCCTTTTTTATATAGAACTGAACCTGTTGCCATATGTGATATATAAATATCAAATGGAACCTCAAATCTTCCAGCTATATAGGTACCTCTCCTTTTCTCTCTCCAGCATCTTACTGAAGTTGGATGGTGCAAATGCTTTGTTTGGTGAAGCCCACATATTTCACTGTTTTCTAGCAATCAGCTGCCACCATTTTGTTTTTCACTTTAAAGTTGTTATGCGAGTATGTGCACACAGCCTATATTTTCATATAATGTGAATGGGAAATAAATCCAACTTTAGTACACATACTCATGCCTTAGTTTGCTGCATCGTATTTCTGTTGAATCTGGCCTTCGGTTTATATATTGTAGGAACTTGTTTTATTCCCTGTGATGTATTTTTGTTGCTAAGCAGTAGTGAACCGTAAAATTCACATTTTCTAGTTGACAAAGTTTTTAAATGGTTTGTGCACACATTTTTTTTGACATGTGTAAAACTAAATTTTGACAATCTAGGCATTTTAGAAAACTAATTTTACAAACCCTTCGAAAAACTTATCCCAGGAATGGGCCCCTAGCTCGGCTCCAACTACACTGGCGCTGAGCGAAATCTACGTCAGCAGGTCGACGGCAAAATATTTATTGCTGAGCTCATAAACTATAAAAAGTTCAACACACCTATTGAATCAAATATGTATGTGTAGCATAATGGTTGGACACCATCATGCAAGCAACCTGTGTGTTCCATCCTTGCTTTCTGTATTGCTTTTTTTGTTGGCAAGGAATAACTGTTGCATAGTTAATTATTCCTTTTAGTTGGCTGGGGCTAATTGCTGCATAGTTAATTATTCTTCTTTTCAATAGTTAATACTACCTGTCCCAAAATATAGCAACTTTTAGTTATGAATCTGGACATGGGCATGTCCAGATTCATAGCTAAAAGTTGCTATGTTTTGGGGTGGAGTAGACAGGTAGGAGCTTTCTTAGTTAACTTCTGTTGGTCGCGAGTCACAACGAGTTCGACTGCATCAGATCTTCTTGATTGAGGTTTAGTTAGCATTTTCTGTTGACTTTCTGTTGGTCACGAGTTCGGTTGCCACTTAAAATAGATTCTTAGTTGAGGTTTAGTGATTAGCGGCGTGCCGGTGTCATTACATTTTGTTGGTCAGGAGTTGGCTGCCACTTAAAAAAGGAGAGCACAATAGGGGAACTGATATAGGTCCGTCAGGTTGTAAGATATACATATAACCACTACCACTACACTACACATGCCACTGGTCCATTGGTGTATTAAGATTTTAAGACATATGAGCTCGTCATACATCTTGGCACCAACCTGCTGACGTGGATTTCGCTCGACGCCAGGGTGGTCGATGTCTAGAAGTTGGACCTCGACACCAATGACAGCTAGGGGTCCATTTCTGGTACAAGTTTTTTTTGTAGGGTTCATTCATAAACTAAGTTCTCAAAGGGGCTAAAATGTAAAAAAAAATCCAGTTCTATTCTGTTTTAATAGAGCTGTCATGTTTTGTACCAATGAGATGGATTCAACTAAAGATGACAACTAGAAATATGATTAAATCCACATTATTCAACTATTCCAAGTGCATGGAATATACTGAGAATGAATATGACCACTTATAAGCTTTAGATTGCATTGTGACATTAGTGTATGATTTTGATTTTGTCCTTGTTAAGAAATTTTCCATTGCTATATGCTTGCCAATAGAAGAGCCATCCTTTGCAGTTATTGATAAATTAATTTGTATTTAATACGAAATTCACATGGTGATAAAAAGACCATGCTTTCTTCAAGTATATTGACAATAGGAAGTATCATTTTGAACCCACAAACTTTTACTAATTGACTGATGATATTGGACGCAGATCACAATATACCTTACCCACTGTTTCCTTTTTTCCACTTGACAGAGTTGTTATGCCATGGTAAAAGTTTCAATTGGCTCATCCATCTCATTGTCCAACATCTCACATCCTCTTTCACCTAATCCTTGGTAATTTATTATGCTTGTAATACCTGTTTCATTCTAGTATTTTCTCTTTATGCTTGGGAATGTTGAATGTAATGTAGTTATGTTGACTAGGCCAGGATCCAGAGTGCTTGAGTCAGTTATATGTGGAAGTAATTAGTGCTGATGATAGACAGGTGCTTTATGAGGCTCTGTAGAAGTGCAGAGTGTGGTAAATTAGAGGGAAAAGGTCACTACGTCACTCATGGCATTTCAGTATAGCAGATATTTACTACAATCATTAATCATCTCAATAACTATTTTTCGTTCCTGCAATCTTATTATTGTAACATAATGTTAAAGTGTGTATTATTATTAGTTTCCATGTAGTAATATATGGTGCTTTCCTAGCTCTGTATGTGTCATTCCTGAAAAAAAAAACTGTGTCGCTGGAGAATTTTGTAATATATGGTGCTTTCCCAGCGACACAAAATTACACAGCTGTCCTTTTGTGCAATGGTGCTGGAATTTTGTGATGCTTAAATAATAAAGGAAAACAAAAATTTCAATTTTCTCATCCATCTGATTGTCCAACAGCTGACATCCTCTTTCAGTCCTTGGTGATTTATTATGCATGTAATACCTGTTCTGCTTTGCAATTTGCTTAGGCAATATAGAGGGAACCTTTCGCATCGTAATCTAGTTACTGCTATTAAAATACACCTTTTCTCCTTTACATTGACCTATATAAATTTTATATGTTCATCCTTTGTTAATGTTTTTATCTAAGCAAAAATCATGCACTGGTGTAAAACTTGAGCATGTTTCCCAGAGTTTTGCAATTGGTCTAGATAAGAATATATTGTTGAACACATTTAATGGTTTGGCTTTCAGGAGGTTAGAAGGGCAAGTTCAATTGAAGTTCACTTCAACTTGCAAATTTTCTGTCTGCTTACCAATCATCGATATGGTTCCAGTAACATTCTTCTCTGGTTAGGGGGCTTTGTTTTTCTTCTTTGTTTTGGAGCGAACATCGCCATGCAAATAAGTAAAAATGTAATACACAATTTTCATAAGTAATTTGTGTTCTAGTATGTTTTAGAATAGAGAATCTCTAAGATCTATCCTTCCGGTTTTGAGAAACAATCATTATGCTCTAGTTCTCTAATGTGCATCCCTCAATTGTTTATCTATTTTTAATTTGAGATATGTTCTTCACTGAAACAAGTAGAAACATAATAAAATTGAATGCCATCACAGAGATCTGATTTCCCAAATTAGAGCATATTGAGGTATTCACAATCAATGCGTGTGATGTCCTTAGTGATGAAGGTGATTAGCATGCACAAACAAATAGTGCACTGAATCAACTCCAGATGTGAAACAGGTCACAATTTCTCTCTTTTGTGAAATAAGTGACCGTTGGGAGTTCAGATGCATAATCATTTGGTTCTGTTGTGAGATCAGTAATGATATACTAATCCTATTTTTATCAGATGTAATGCAAGGTACTATTAGACATTTGATTAGGCTTTTCTCCCTCCAATTTGTCTTAAAAAAATCTTGTTTTGCCTGTAGTCTAGAACTGAATGAAACATTTTATTTTTGCTTGTTGTGAGAGTAGCACCTATTCCGCCTCATCCACGCCTAGACTGCCACCGGCGTGTCACCAAGACCTGTACCACCGGTGTTCCACAGGAGATTACCATTGACTTTGATATGTTGCCATAGTAAAAGATGTCGCAGCCTCATCCTCGATAAGACCCCGTCACCTCATCCTTCTAGATCTGTGTTCTTCCTCTCGTTTATTCAGTTTTGATTTTGCAGTACAATGCTAACAAATTTATTGGTTGTCAAAACAACAGAGATCAGACCTGGTCACCTGGAGATGCTTTCAAAGTTAAGAGCTGTCTGCATTTTTTTAAAAATGAATATATTTTTTTTTCTTTATAATTGTTAAGGGCCATCTTAAATACACCTCGTATTCTCTCTACATTTCTGCAATATTTTATATCCACTGAGTTTATCATATCCTCCATGTAAATTTAAGACGCTGATAGTTTTCTTATGTTATTTGTTTTTCCACAGTTCCGAGGCCAGTCCTTTGGGCTTTTCAGTACACGGGAAGAGAGAAATTTGTCCTTCTGCTCACCTCTGAAGTAGAAGGTTCCATTTGTTTTTACTTTCATACGGCCCTTGCCCCCTGACTAGGCAGTGGCAGGCGGCACCAGATCTAGAGGGGCGAGCGAAGCAGGTAAGGTTAGTAGTTCCACAACCACATCACTTGAGTGCAGATAATGGGCATGCCTCTGCCTAAGCTGCTAAGCAGAGAAGCACACTGCAAATAAGAGCTGAGTGAGCTGAGCTGCCAATCTTTGGTTTCTCTCGTTCTTGAATTGCAATTTGTGATTTTTTGATTGGATATTTGAGAGAAGGGATAGAAAAGGGAAAGGGAAAGGGATGCCTTTACATTGTACCTATTTTTCCTTACGTTACCTATATCAAATGTGGCCATACTAATATACCTTTTCCTTTGTTTGGCATGCTTTTTATATATCTATGCTCCACTGATATATCAGCCGATCCATGTGCCATTTGGTGATTTCTGCTTACATGGTTGTTTTTATCTCCCTACGCTGTGTGATGTTAGATTCCCTTCGCTATATATACATCAGATTTGTTAATACAAAATGTTCTCCGATCTGGTATTCAGCTCCGCTACCTGTACATGTTACAAGTTCTATCTTCCACGAGCAATTGAGAAAGGTCGCAGGTGGGAGATAAGCAGAAGCATGAACTGAAATATTATTTATCATGAGGTATTCTCTTTACTTACATGACAACCGTTGTGCCATTAGGTACTAATCCTAACCGCATTATTTTAAATCCTGCCCCTTGTATAGGTTGTTTCTCTGGCTGCATGTACTATAGCTGATTCCTTGCTGTTATGTGATGTTTTGAACATCCTATAGATGTTGTGTGTGCTATTTAATTTCCTTTTTTGTTTTTCATGCTCTGCAGTGTCATCTGGATATAACCTAAATAATTTTACGGTGCTCAACTGGATCACTACAAGTGTAGTTTCATTGCTCATTTCCCATGTGAGTATTAATTTATTGGCAATTCTAATTGCATCTGCCATTTGATCTCCTTTGCGATGTTTTACCTGTCCAAATTTTTAGGCCAATGGGTATCCTTGAGGTATATATGTGCTTATATTATAGGTGCTCGCTGATGGTTGGTTTTGCTTCATTTAATGGCTTAGCTTGATTAAGCTGAAAATGTGAACTGTGTTGTTAGGGGTTTTTATACCATATAATGTGATCTCTTACCTTTTTCAGCCTTGGACAATCGAAGGTCATTGAGATATTGGTGTAATTGGACTTACCAAGTGCTCTGGTACTCATGGGATTTTTCCCCTGCATGTAACACCTTCTTGTTTTTATGAGTTCAGAGAGAATTTTTGTGTGCATACCTTGGATATCATGATTCGGGGTAAATCTTCTACTTAATTCTACTCTTCCTTCTAGCGATTGTATTATCTTTTACATTTGCCCATAACACAAGCTAGGTTTCAGTTAACATGTAATTTTGTGGCAGATTACTTCCTACCTACAGCACTGCTGAAGTGATGCTTTGTTACAGCTTATGCTCAGACTACAATCACTAGCAGTTCGTCCAGCCTGCTTCATGCCTCTTTTCATATGATCACACGTATCTACATGGATTAATTGTGTGATGCTTTTGATATGCATTTTAAATCTGAAGGTTTTTTTCAACAAAGTTTCTACATCTGGATTGATTCATTAATTCATTTTCAAGCATGCAATCTTGGTTTGCAGCTCCATGGAAATGAAGTGTAGGAATTCAACCACAAAAACATGGTGTATGTTCATAGTATCTTCTAGATCCGTTGTACAATCATTGATTAGTGAAACTGGAATAAAATATAAAGCTAACAGTGGTGGATCTTTTCAAACAATGTTTAATGGACTGATGCAGTTAGCTGCAGTTAAAACTATCATTTATATTGCATTAGTTTACTATGTTGGTGCTCTTGTCCTGAATAAGAAGAGTTATTCTGTGGATAATGCCATTGTATTTTTAGCTATTTGAATCACAGAGTTGTCAGTGATAGTATTACCCAAGGCTGATTCTTTCATGGTTTCATTTTTGTACAATTTTACTATGTTATTACTAAGGCATAAGACATAGTTTATCTTGCATGCGCTGCTCAATAAATCACTAACTAATGTCTTTTTTCATTTGGCTGAATCTGTTTCAGAAAGCAAGGGATGCTTAATGTATCCACAGGAAGATGGGCATTTTGTCTTTTGTATGGTTGGTAGGTGCTCTTCATTGTGCTAGCCCACTCATATATAGTATAGTATGTTACAGCAAGATACTGTTCTTTATCGTTCCGCTTGATGAATTAGTATCTTTGCATTAATTTACTCCGGTTTTGGTGTGCGCTATCCTCAATCCCAGACATAAATGGCTCTCGAAATAAGGTATCCTTTATTTTTTTAAAAAATGGATAAAATTATTGTTCTATCTGAACCTACTTGAATTTCAGGCTGAAAGTTTGCATCTTTACTAATCTGCAGTTTTTCCCATATCAGGAGAAATATTTCTCAATGTTTTCTTGAGGGAATAACAGATCAAAGAAAATTTGGTGCCTGCTACAGATAATGGAAAAGACTGAGTGTGTGTTTACATTATCGATTACTACATTACTTCTCTTTTATTTGTATTTGTCATGCACTTCTACCTTTTTATTAGAAAATTGTACCGCCTTTTTAGTTATATATCTACTATTTGAAGTACTAAATTTTATGTTCATCACCTAACAGAGACAACAAGCAATGACAACCTTGGACGTGAGTGATGGTGACTTTTTCATGTCTGGGAGTTCCAACTGATGAAGAGGCCAGTGATGAATGGACTGACAAAAATGCAAAATATAATCCTCCCTCATGTTTGTTGCACCCTCTTGTTCCATCTGATATGTGTTATCCTACAATGTTGTATTCATGCCATTTATTCAGATAAATACATATAACTAATAAATTTGTGCTTTGCATCTCAGATAGCAATATAGCTTTACAGTTGGTTATTAGTATTACTTATTGTTTATGGTAGTTTACCTAAGCTTGTCCAAAACTAGAATCTTATGCTATTGTAATATATATATGCCTCTGCATAAACATTCTGCAGAAAAGGCATAAGACATCTATACTGAGAGTGAGAACATGTTGGGTTGATTTGCAGGCGATGAGAAAGAGCTGACCAGTGACCACACTTGTCCTTGACTTAATCAAGTCCCAACCCCATTTCCCATCATCAATTTCATATTTGGTGAGCAATGTTAGTGATAAAACACATTGTTTTTTGCTCACCAATATTATGGTAGACACCTTTTTTTGCTTGTTTGTCGTAGCTGATCTAGGGGGCAAAGGCAGCTGCCCTCATGAGCATAGCTAAAATTTCTAGATTTAAATATTGTTCACCTTTCCTCAGTTTATACAAAACTTTGTTTTTTATATGATCAGAGATGAATATCAACACTGTCATTATATGATGTATATACTGCAATGCTCATTCCAACTGAGGGTAGAATGAGCATTGCAGTATATACATCATATAATGACAGTGCTGATATTCATCTCTGATCATATAAAAAAACAAAGTTTAGTATAAACTGAGGAAAGGTGAAGCAATTCTACAGGTGCGTTTTTGTCCTGTACTCTTTGGAGATACTCCAGTCAAAGTAGCTTCTGTTGGAATCTGTGTTTTACTATGCATTTATGTTTATTCAAAAATCTAAAAGAAAATTTGTCTGTGTTCCACGAAATTGCATGTTTTGCAGGCTTGCAGCCCTGTTGAATATGCATGATCTGTTCCATTTGCTTCCGTGGCATAATCTTTGCCTTTTATTACAATTCCCTTTTTTTCCCAATTTTTTTTCAACTTTAGCAAACTTCGTGACATAATATACTACTAAACTGAATTAGTGGAAGTTTATATTGAAGATGAATATATATATGTCTATGTAGACCACTTCTGATTTATTATAGGGAAACCAATATGAAAACATCTCACTCAGTATCAATTTTAATTTACCTTCATATATATTCTACGGTGAAAATTTTCACATGAATGCCAAGTGTTTTGCTATTGTACCTAGCAAAGATTTACATTCCTAATTTAAGCTTCAACTAATTGCTTACATTTTTAGCTAAGAAGTGTTTTAACAATTTGCTAATTGTATTCATAAAACTTTATTGGCTGTATCGCGCACCTTCTTCATTTTTTAAAAAAATTTAGAACTCTAGAGGCCAAACCGCCAAAGCATGAAAATTTCAATGAAAAAAAGTGCTTGCATGTTGATAGATATATATGCACTTCATTGTTTTTTCTATACGAGCTTTCAATTTTTTTATGCTGCTTGTTGAGTTTAACGCGTACATCTGCTGGAGTCAGACAATGAAAAATCCTTAATTCCTTTTATGTCATCTAAAAATTGACAAATTGTACTCGTTTTGTGTCACGGAATCTTTAGTGGACCTGACACATGAGTTAAAGCAAAAGGCAGATGCTTGTGTGAGAGCAGTTCTTGCAGATTTCTGAAAGCAAAAGGTTTATATGTTTAAATGGAAGTGATTGTTCAAAGTTCTGATATCTTCACTGAAAAGTTCTGTTATCCCTTCTAAAACTTTTAATGTAATTTATGGCATATACATATGGTTATCGACAAACCCAAATTAACTTAAGTACACTATTATGCTATGCGACAAGCGAGGCAACCAGTTGTCTCCTACATGTCTGGGCATGTCTAGGGTGAAAAAATATCATCTGTAGAATTGCTTCTACAGATTCCATGTATATTATATCTGATATCCATCCCTCCTTTCTTGATTGCATGGAGTCACAGTGATCATCGTACGACTAGCAGCTGGTCCATGGCTGCAGATCAATTACAGTTCAGATATGAAGAAAAAATGTGAGTGTTCATGATTATATGTTTAATGTAAAATTCAGTTATTTGGATCGTATGAATGGATCATACTAACTCTCTTTTTTGTTTAGGTGCTATTTAGAATTAACAGCAATAGTTGTATGTCCCCGTTGCTTAATTTTGGAATTGTTCAGGTAACTATTCATGCCCTAGTTAAATGTTCTCAATTAGCAATCCCCAACCTGAGTAGACCTTATCCATTGGATACATAGTGTTCTTCTGACTAAAATTACCTTGCATATGTTAGTTACTCCTTTACTATTTATCTATCAGAATTAGTACCTGACCTTCTAGGGAATTATTTAGTGTTATATCGTGTACTTCCATACTTATATCAACATATTTCCTTTCCATCATATTTTTCTTGGTTTCCATATTAATTAAGTTAAGTTGGTTTTTATATCCATATGAGTATTTGTATAGTTTTTTGCTTAGCAGGATGTTAAAGGTTTCTATGACTTGATGACAACTCATGCATGACAGCTATATGTATGCATGCTATGCTTGCCATTAACTCTAATCACATCAATTATCATGGTATTCATATAACATGATCTGCAGTAGATTTTAACTTTGTCACGATATTTTTAGTGCAGCTTATTTTGGGCTGTTAAGTGTCAACCGAATGTTTATCATATTCTTTGTTAGGTTTGGTTCTTGGCTGACATAGGGAATTGGGAAATCCTCCAATATGTGTTTTACAATTATTATTAACTTAGGATGAAATTAATGGTTGGGTAGTGTTCTTAGACTAACATATGCAAAGGTTGGCTTGATTGGACTGTCAAACTAAAGTTGGAGCATTTAAATTGGTTCTCTGATCATATTGGCTGCTTGCCATACTACAGAATCACTTTCACTCTATGCCATGTAATTGTCAATTGAGCCACAACCATATTTACCATGCCTTCTTATTTCCCTGCCATTTATATTTTTTTTCCAACTAACAAGGCCAAACAATAAGCTGGGCCATGTACTGATGTAAGTGATCAGGCTGCAAGTTAGTTTGATCTAAACAGGTATGTCTCAATATAAGTTAGCTACGTTACCTGCAATTTTTGTTAAGGAGACTTACATGGCATGATTTCTTTCTTCAACGAGATTCACTTCCTTAGATTGTTTGCTTGCTGGTTTTGCAGGATTGCATTGAAATTTATGTATATGTATGTGATATGGAACTTATAAACTAAAATGCCTTCATCAATTTGTGATTTATAGCTCAAGATGACTCCATCGCATGCTTAAGTGAACAAGCTAAGGTGGTAAGCTAGGGAATGTGGCAGAGCAATGGTAGTTGCAACCACACAACGGGATGTGAGTCATTTGTGGTAAACACTAGTATTCAAGTGGGAACTGTTCACATCTTTCACTAGCATATGAAGTCACACATTTGTGCGACTAACCATCCTGCTATCTACTCTATAAGAAAAAGATTAATGAACTATATTGGTGCACGAAGAATTTATGAACATAGTTGTGCTAACTGCGCTCTATATTTAATTTAGCTTATTTAATTTTTATTTTTAAGAGAATAAAGTCAGTAGGAAATCTAATAAACAATTAATAGAAAACCTTACATTCACATTTTGAACTAAATTTACATTACTTTAATACTATTTGTGCCATCTTCGTACTTGTATGACAGTATGAGTTCCCCCTTTTCCTCTGTTTCCTATCTCCGTTATTGTATAACCTCTTACTTTTTATCAATGGTGTTCTTGCTTTGAAAGGATATGCTTATGAGTTTTTATTTGAAATTAAATCAATAACTCTGTGTATTATTTCAAAATCATCCTCAAAATTTATATATTTGCCAAACACATTTTTTTAACCTTTTACTCGGACGGCTCTCGTTTCCCCTCCTTACTTTGTCCCATTGCCGATCCAACGATCAGCGTTTTATTGATTACATGTCTCATCGTGGTAGTACTATCTTGGATGGAGGAGCTAGCTCGTACTGCAGTTGGTGCCTGGTAGAGCTTGAAGCCTTGAAGCGAGTGTTTCTGTGTCAGAATCATTTAGCTATCCTTGTCCTATTTCCTTGAATCCTCTGCATCTAGCTGTTCTCTCTCATTTCACTTCTCAGTTCTTACCCTCTCACCACCACGGCTCTGAGCGAAGTCATTTTTGCCGCCGCTTCAACTGCATCATGAGCAATGGAATCTCCATCTTTTCCATCCATGCTGCATTGTGCCACCACCGCCTTCTACGTCTTCCCCACGGGCCACGGCAAGGCAAGAGTGGTGAACTTGTCAGTTGCGTGGACTGAGGTGGCCGTGAGAGGTTGGGGTCTTGGGGAAGTCAACGGAGTGGGAAGCCAGGAGATGGGGCTCGGCGGGTGAGATCGTGAGAGTGGTATGGATTCAGTCAAAACCTCCTCTCCTTAATTTCTTTCGTTCCTTTCTTTCTTTTTTTACGTATTGCCTAGACAAACAATTTTTATTTGTGCTTCACTCTTTTTTTTTCTTTTAACACATAGGAGTGTACATACTCCGTTTCATATCATAAGTCGTTTGACTTTTTTCCTAGTCAAACCTTATTAAGTTTGACCAAGTTAATAGAAAAAAATAGCAATATCTAAAATATCAAATTAGTTTCATTTAATCTAACATTGAACATATTTTGATAATATATTTGTTTTGGGTTAAAAATATTATTATATTTTTCTATAAACTTGGTCAAACATAGAAAAGTTAAGTTTGACTAGGAAAAAAGTCAAACGACTTATAATATAAAACGGAGTATGTACACTCCTATGTGTTAAAAGAAAAAAAAAGAGTGAAGCACAAATAAAAATTGTTTGTCTAGGCAATACGTAAAAAAAGAAAGAAAGGAACGAAAGAAATTAAGGAGAGGAGGTTTTGACTGAATCCATACCACTCTCACGATCTCACCCGCCGAGCCCCATCTCCTGGCTTCCCACTCCGTTGACTTCCCCAAGACCCCAACCTCTCACGGCCACCTCAGTCCACGCAGCTGACAAGTTCACCACTCTTGCCTTGCCGTGGCCCGTGGGGAAGACGTAGAAGGGGGAGGGCTGAAGAACACCCAACACCCCTTAACACATTCAAAGTCCAAAACCTTAATTACAAGGAAAAAAAACAATTCTGTTCAGTTATCTTTGTACTCTCTTGAAAAAGTAAATATGCTACATGAAATAGTTCTATTTTCCAAAGAGTATTCCTTACGTTCAGTTATTTCAATTTATGCATATAAATGATATTCCCTAGTCCCAAAATATAACAAGTTTTAGCCTTCGGCAAGGGTATTAAAGAGTTGGTTGCTTCCTCGCTATGTGTGAGGTATTGGCCCGGACTAGTTTGAACTCTATAATTTGTTATATTTTGGGATGGAGGGAGTATTTTTATTTATGGATTTCACACATTCTGTTTGTGATTCCAACTGCACTTCTAATAACTGTAGATTTTTTCTTTGGCCTACCTCAGTATCATCATCACTAGGCGTTACATTCGGCAATGACAACTCTAATTGACATTTTATTAGGTGTAACATTACAAAATTGTGGCTGTGACAGTTAGAATTCTGCTACATTGTCTTCTGCTGAATCTGCATTTTCTCATGATTTCCTCAAGTAAAAAGGATGTGATTATACGAATGCCACATACTCACTGATCAAGTTATATCAAACATGTTTCTCATGTTTTCAATGAAGGAACCATAAAGTTACTATATCCTGCATTCTCTAGAAGGTTACTAGAGGCTTGGTCATATTTGCAAATCACAAGGTTGTTTTCAGCCGGTTTTGGCACTTCCTACAAAATGGATGCTATGGGTCCAGGGAAGCCTCATACCGACCGCTGATTCAATTTTTGAAGTCTATACCATCTAAAGCTGTCACTGCAGAGCAATTTTTCTGACTTCTTATATAATCTCTGGGCTAGAAGAAACCATAGGCAATTATTGGCTGCTGTCAGTTTGGCTATATTTACTGTCTTTAAACAGAGTTTTTTGTGGCTTCCAAAAGTTGTATCGAGGTACTATTTTTCTTTACTATTTGGTTTCATTTACTTTGTAACTTCTGAAGTTTTTGCATACCTTTCCCAGACATTCTATAAGTCATCATGACTTTTTTCCTAATTTAAGTTAGATCTAATTTATAGAAAAATTTAGCAACATATAGTCAAATTAGTTCCATTAAATATAACATTGAATATATTTTGATAATATGTTTGTTTTGTACTGAAAGATGTTTGACTAGGAAAAAAGGTTTGCAATAGGCAAGGTTTTCAATAAACTTGGTGTCAACTTTCGAATAGGCGAGGTTTGCGCATGTGATGTTGTTGCCTACTGAATCAGGGCACTTGAAGGTTATAGGAGCACAATCATTGAGATGGTAGCTTATTTGCCCTGACAATGCTAGAGGAAGATTCTTTATTTCCTTTTATTCAGAACATGGTTTGAAATGTTATAAAGAAGATATTGATATCGGGTTATGCGTGCAACAGTTCAGATGATCATTTGGATGAGAAAATGCATTTGAAGGCTAACCTTGCAGGGAGTACACACCTTTTGGCTAAGCTTAAGCCCATCCTTGTGGAGTGACATTCATCCAGCACCTTAAATAGTTTGTTAAATATTTTAGCTCGGTCTGTCAGGAGGGTGGAGGACATGTTGAAGTACACACCTTTTGGCTAAGCTTAAGCCCATCCTTGTGGAGTGACCTTCATCCAGCACCTTAAATAGTTTGTTAAATATTTTAGCTCGGTCTGTCAGGAGGGTGGAGGACATGTTGAAGCACATATAATAGCAATGTCTTTTTTTAATCTTCTTTTATCTGAGGGAGAATATTGGATACTCTGGGTGAAGCTATCTTTACAGAATGAGAGTGCACCAGTGAAGATCCAATTTGAGCAAGTTATTACAGATGAAACTGTAAGAGTGTCTCTGTTTTCCGTTCAAGTTAGTAAAACTATTTCGTTTTCTTCTACATAGTGTAATATACAGATACTCTAGTTCAAATTTAATATGGTATACGTGCGGGGACGCAAGTGTGCCATGTCTTTTACTGCCATTTTAACAAATTTTGTTCATGTTCTGAAATTTATGAAAGTTTAGTGCCTGACAAAGAAATATATAATGGCAGTTGTTAGGTTATTTTCTTCTGAATCACCACCAATTTGTTGCTTTTGTTGACAAGCTTGTTAGGTTCTCCAGGAAATACGTGTTACAACACATCACAATCAATTGGTACTACTTCAACTGTTCCTTCATTCTCTAGAGCATTGGTTGCTGCTGAGATTCTTTGCACTTGGAAATGGAAAGGAGAGAGTGTATTTGGCACAGTCTTACCTTCTCTGATTCAGCACTCGAACATGGAATCATTTGTGGAGCTCAGCATATTGTCCTTATTGCTTCACACATTGTTGGAAGGAGCTTTTCATGGGTGTAACCAGAGGGTACTGGTCAATGCTTGACACATTTCTGACAATGAGATGGGGAAAAAAATTAAAGATCATTTTCTACAAGCTCTTGTGGCTTTGCTGTTTAGTACCAATATCAATGGTTGTATTTGGAGATAATATGGCGTACTTGTGTTTTTTAGAAACAATTATCTTTTTAATGTTTCAACAGTAAATAGAAAATGTGTAAAGGCTCTTCCTTTTGTCATGAGTATAATTATCAAACAGTTGTCAGGAAAATTAAAATTGAATCAAGCTTCTTGCTATGCTGATTTTGGGGAAAAGCATATTGAGTTGGCTTAATGTAGTGATCTTTTGCCTATCATCCAACCCAAGGAAAGTAGTACAATAAGGTAAGCTGCACCAAAACATTTTTCGGTCGTACTAGTACAACACTGCATTCATATGATCTGTTATTTTTGGGAGATATTGTTGATTCCCATTGTCAATAATATTTGAACTATTGGTGGGGTGGGTGTGAAACTGACAGCAGTTATATATGGTTGGCTGTTTTGGACAGATCATAGGAAAATGATTGCAACAACCTCTGCTTGGAGAAGCTTAAATTAGTGGTTAGCACTATAGATGAGTTAATGTTAAGCTTTGGTGAATCTGCTTTGGTTACATTGTGTGTTACCTCAACTGAGTTGAATCTGCTTTGGATACCCAAGAAACAGAAACTTCCTGAGTTTGCAGATTATTAATTCAGGGGATTATGCTGAGAGAAATAACAAGATGATGGAATCATTTGTTCTTGGCCTCTGGTGTTTCAGTGGCAATTGCAAAGTCTTGTTGTGAAGAGGCTTCATTCATCATAGCTTCAAGTCGTATTGCTTGTAAGTTTTTGGGAACTTGTGGCATCATTTGCCATTTATGCTTCACCACAGACTGGAAGATGTGCACTGGAGTTGATGGAACTGTGGGGGCTTGTGAAAGGCTCAGTCAGTGGGCTATATTCTTAGTTCTCTTCACAGCCAATATCTCATCCACAGTTTGCTACTTACTCTCTACTTCTTTTTGAACCCCTCTCTCAATTTTCATTTGTAAAGAAGTGTTCTCCGGGATTAATTAGAACACTGACTCAGGAATTAATCTGACATGAGCCAAAGTATTGAATTAATGACAAATTCAGAGAAGTTCTGAGAGAAGAACTCTCATCCTTAATTGAGATGTCTACTTAATTTCTCCAAACTGATCTTTCAGTACATACTTCAACATATACAAGATTCCTTTAAAGACATATTGGATTGCATTTTCTAGCGTATCCCTTTAAAGACCGGTGCTGAACTCATGCCTGAAGCAGAGGTTGCCTTGATATCTTCTAAGAATGCCATACGTACATGTTCACAGCTCCCATTCATTGACTCTCTTTGGCTAGATGATGACTAGACTGTTGCCTTCCTGCACGTACATGGTTTACTAGTTTAAGAGATCGTTCATTGTGATACTCAATCGAGTCCTTCACTAGAGCATGGTGCAGTCTCCTCACTAGAGCAATCTCTTCTACCTGATTAATTTTCTTAGGTATGACAATTTCATTTTTTTAAACATGCTTATTTAATTTGTTTTCCAGTTCAGAGCCCTTCTAAACCCTAAACCCTAGGGGCCAACTTTAGACCCTGTGTTACGACAATGTATCTCAATGTGAAAAAAATGTTAATCAACTTTTTTAGCCAACCCTTGGACCTGCTTGGGTGAGTATCATTTCTCTGTCAAGAAATACTCCTATCATAAATATACTTTTGAAGTTTAGGAAAAATATTCGGTTAAACTTTTTAAACTTTGACTTTTAATTTTATATTAGAATAAGCTTACAATTTATTAAGCTTATTTTCCTTGATGTCAAGATCTATCATAATGATACATTAGTATTACCCAGTCATGTTCCTTGCTTTCTGAGATCCATTAGGCAACCCTTACAAAATAATCTGTTAGCTATATACCATTGTGGCAACACCGGATGCACTAAGCGACTGATGTGGTAGTGGAGTTGTCAGTGGTGGGTAAAAGTTCTGAAAATCATACTCTATGCCAAGTCAAACTGGAGGGGGTATCAGGTGGAACTTACTTTAAAATTTTTTTAAAAAAAAGAGATTTGGAGGGAGAGATGTCTCTCTAAACATTTTTTACGAAGAAATTGTGAGCGTGTTAGGGATTACACATGAGATCTTGGGGTTGAAACCACACACCCCTTACCACTGCACTATCAAGTGCATTTCATTACTTTGAAATTTAGAAGATCATAGAAAAAATTCCATATGTACGGGGTGTTATTGTAGAACCACTTTCATTCTCTCAATCTAAGTTTTTAGATTGCATGCAAAAAAATGTCTAATAAAATTACTATCATACCATGCAAGGTATAAAATACGATTTCTACTATTTTAAAAGTTTGCTACCATGCATATATTTGTGTGATTTTTGTTGCAACACACATGTACTTGGATAAAACCAGTGACCAATGCATGTTCAATTAGATGCATGCCTCCACATTTTAAAGATCATGAATGTTGTATACATGTGGTCATCGCAATATGAAAGAAACTGTGTACTTATATGTTGGTGTACATCTGTACACGGCACACTTAATATTACGTAGCACCTTTATTCTAAACATTTCATCTTTAGTTCTAACTGCAGCTTGAGGTTCTAAATTCTGAACTAGGCTCACATTTTTTAAAGTGTGATTAGTTCAGTTATGAAAACATTACAGTAAATTTAGGATTATTGTGATGAATCTATATTTTTGTCCCTTTCTAAAAAATGTGTAACACATAGTTTTCCATATATAAACTTGTTTAGTGATGAATTTGTATTATTGCTTTGTTATAATACAAAATGCATGGATGGTCATCCAACTTATCTAGATGTGTCATATAGGTCACTCTACTTTCAAGATGCACATCTGTGTCACTAATGTGAGTTAAGTGAGTCATTTAGCCATCCAATTATCCACATGGGAAAACTTTATACACATAGCATAACACCTGGGATAGAAAAAGTTGTTTGGACATCAGCAGCCATTGCACACCCCAGCTGCTACCTCCTATGATTTCGCCTCTGTCGTTGCTTATTCATAGCTGGTTGCCGCCACTGCCTAGGACTTCACCTCTGTTGCTATTTATATTCATACCTTGTCATCGTAGCCGCCACTGCTGTCGGGTTTGATGGCAAGTGAGAGAGAGGACTGGGAACTAGAAAAACTCATCAAAACAAGCATAAATGAAATGATTTGGTTCTCCTAATTTTATGTATTTTCAATTGCTAGTGATATGAAAAAGGAAAAATCACGTGTTTACTGCACAAGGTATGCTGACGTGGATAGTTTGATGGATAAATGACTCATTTAACGTACATTAACGTACATTAGTAATCTAGATGTGCATTTTAAAAGTAGAGTGACTTGCATGACACACCTAAACAAGTTAAGTGACCCTCCATGCATTTTACTCTAAAATAAATTAGGTATTAAACTGATGGAAGTTTTAATAGTTGTGTAAAAACAAAGTTATTAGTCTGGCTTCCTTGCTAACAGCCTAGTGACATATTGTTAAATCTACTCGTACATTCTTGTTGTTATCTAGGAAGGTCTAACCTTGTATACATAACGTGCAATCTACCTGTGCATTCTTGGTGCCGTCAAGGATAAAACACTTGGATGGATAAAGTTCATGGAGAACTAATACAATAGCTTTATTTTAACTGTTTTGTTTTTAGCACTCATATAAATTATCTTCCATAGTACATGTAAGTAGTGAAAGTCAACTTTCGATGGTTTCAGGAGCAGACGAGCATGCAATCTACCCATAGTTTATAGAGGAATATACTTAATGCATTGTTTTCAACAAGTATTGATGTAAATCCAACCATTTCAATTATACATACTATGAGTTCATGCCAGTTCTATTGGCAGGTACATTCATGTTGATTAAAATAGAGTTTTCATTTCCTGTCTCCATTTGAACATAGGAAATATGGAGAATTTGAATCCTATAGTTTTTTTTTGTAACTTTTCTGTAATTATAGTAGTTGGATAATTCGGTTAAGTGAGTTGCTTATATGGCCTATTTAACTATTCTTTGCTGACAATGCATGAGAATACCTATTACTGGATTAGATCCAACTGATCTTAAGCACCCAAGAATACCTCCTTTCGAAATTCTTTATTATTTATCCCAGAAAGACTTCATTTTTTTGGGACGTTCTGGACAAGTGCTTTATCTAGATCGTGGCAAAAAAATGAAGTCTTTTTGGGACGGAGGGAGTACAATAATTCTCCAAGATATGGCATGAAAATCTCTTGGATGTGGAGGCTTTTTCTTGATTGTCACAAAAGGTGCCCTTGCTTAGATGCGTACCAATATCATCTCTGTAACCACCCTGCTAAGGTAAGCATGATTCCTTTGCAGCTTAGAAAAGTAATCATTGTGGTTTGAAGAAATAAAACGACATGTCATTTTTAATCTAAAATGCGAAAACAACACTCTTGGTTTGTATTCGCTTTGCTGTAGGGAAATAGGGTGGAAAGTAATCATTGTGGTTTGAAGAAATAAAACAGCATGCCATTTTTAATCTAAAATGTGAAAACAACACTTTTGGTTTGTATTCGCTTTGCTGTAAGGAAATAGGTTGAGCTAACTTTACATCTTCTTGCACTATATCGATTTCAGTTCTTCACTGCAGAGAATAGAGGCATAAGGTTCCTGGTATGAAAATTTTCTGTAACTGCAAAAATAGTCAATAGAACATATATATTGTCTGTGTTGCTGATTTCCATTAAATTACTTCTCGGAAACTATACTCCTCTGTCTTGCTAGCCTGTCCTTTTCACTGGGTTAACTTGTATGAAATAAAATTCTTCTGCCATTCAACCCGTGTAAATTCTTGGGAAATGGCATTTAATCTTGGGATCCCATAATCATCTACTTGCGTCTTATTGTTTGCTTTCCAATGCCTGGTCTTTTAAGAAAGTCGGCAATGATTCATACTTTCCTCTTTACGGTTAACATAGCTTTGGTTAAGAGATTTTGTCAGACTCCTTTTCCGCTGAAAAAACACAAGCAACATAATTTTTTGTATTCGTTTGCATGTTTATACAATATGCATAATTGTAATCCCCAACCATTTTTTTCATATGATACCAACATTTTTTATCTAATTAGTGGCTATTAGTACATTTTGTAGCCTAATATATCTGTATAGCAAAAGCAATAATCAGTTACATAAACTAACACAATTATTAATATTATTTGTTCTTTTGTTGAAGAATGTGATCAAACGGTGGGTTAGCCTTTGCTTTTGCTGTGATGCCTTTTGATTGCTGTTTTGCATTTAAATGAGTAAAGTAATGTTTGTGTTGCTGTGTAGAGGTAGCAATTTTCTAAATTCCTATTTGTTTTTGGGATCTGATATGCTTCAACTGCTTATATGTTGTGTTGGCTTAAATGAAGTTGTGGTTTTAGTTAGGAAAATGTGATTTGCCTTCATACTTGCATCAGCGTCTGAGCACATGTCTTCTAGGTCAATTAGTTCTGCATCCATTAGGCATAATCATTGAAAGGGTACCTAGCGAGCTAGCTAAATCTACAAAATTGCATAAGCATGTCATTTTGTGCAGCGGTGCTAGAATTTTATGGTGATTGAATAATGTATGCATGAGGCGTGTATTTATTTGCTTGAATATCATTCCTTTTGTTTTGTTTCTAGCTATGCAGTTATTGTTCGAATGCAAGTGTGGAATCCCTTTGAAATCTTCCAACACATTAACCCATACGTATATTTGCCATGCTTATTTTTAAAGGCGATATGCCAATATTTACCGTACGTTGAATATGCGTTCAACATTTTGAATTCATATATAGAAGTAATCGTATATCTTCATAGTTGTTGCATCTGTATTCTGCTTGCTTAGAAGTATTTGGTTTGGTAATCCGAGTGATTCCATATTGATCAGAGTTTGTAACATAAACAGTTTATGGAGTGGATTCTCAAGTAGTTAAGGATAGCACTCTCATGTATTTTGTTGTTTTCTATTGACATATTGGTTCCTGTTTTATTTAGAACTTGATTTTTCTTTCTCCTGGACCTGTTGCCACATGTGATGTATAAATATCAAACATAACCTCAAATCTTGCAGTCATATAGGTACCTCTCTCTCTTACTGTAGTTGGATGGTGCAAATGCTTTGTTTGGTGAAGACCACATATTTCACTGTTTTCTAGCACATAGCCTATATTTTCAGATAATGCAAATGGGAGATAAATCCAACTTGAGTACACATACTCATGCATTAGTTTGCCTGCATTGTATTTCTGCTGAATCTGGTCCTTGGTTTATAGATTCTTGTTAGTTGAGGTTAAGTAAGTAGTGGCCTCCTTACATTCTTGTTAGTTGAGGTCAGGAGCTTGGCTGCCACTTAAAAAAGAAAGCACAGCGGGAAATCGAGCTTGGTCTGTCAGGATGCAAGACCTACATATCACCGCTAGTATTACACATGCCACTGATCCATTGTGTATTAAAATTTTAAGACGTATGAGCTCCACGCCATACACCTTGACACGGTGTCGAGACGTTAGACCTTGACACTAATGACAACTAGGGATCCATTTGTGGTTTATAAGTTTTCTTGGAGGGTTCATTTATAAACTAAGTTTTCAAAATGGGCTAAAGTACAAAAAGATCCAGTTCCATTTTATTTCAATAGCCCTGTCATTTTTTGTTCAAATGAGATTTATTCGACTAAAGTGATGACTAGAAGTCTGATTCAATTCACACTATTCAACTATTCCAAGTGCATGGAATATATTCTCTAATACCACTACTCATAAGCTTTAGATTGCATTATGACATCAGTATATGATTTTGATTATCTTTGTTAAGAAATTTTGTGTTGCTAAATGCTTTAATACTAGCCAATAGAAGCCATGTTTTGCAGTTATTGATACATTAATCAATATTTAATATGGATTCAGTTATTGACAACAGGAAATATTATTTTAAACCCACAAACTTTTACTAATGGGCTTACATGACATTGGACGCAGATCACATTATACCTTACCCACTGTTCCCCTTTCCATTTGACAGTAGTTGTTATGCCATGGTAAAAGTTTCAATTGGTTCATCCATCTTATTGTCCAACAGCTCACATCGTCTTTCACCTAATCCTTGGTAATTTATTATGCTTGTAATACCTGTTTTGACCTAGTATTTGCTCTTTGTGCTTAGGAATGTTGAAGGTAATGTTGTTGTGTTGACTAGTTCAGGATACAGAGTGCTTGAGGCATATGCGTAAGTCATTAGTGCTGACAGGCAGGTGCTTTATAAGGCTTTTGTAGAAGTGCAAACTGAGCTAAATTAGAGGGAAAATGTCATTACGTCAATCATGGCATTTTAGTATAGCAGGTATTCACTACAATCATTAATCATCTCAATAACTATTTTTCGCTTCCTGCAATCTTAATATTGTAACATAATATATAGAAATGTATTATTATTGTTTTCCATGTAGTAATACTCCCTCCATCCCAAAATATAAGGTACAACCACCACAAACACAAAGACCGAGAAATGATTATTATCACCATCTTGTTTGGATCATCGCAATAAATATTATCCATGCACCCAATAAGTTTAGAGATTTTAAGGGTGTAGGATTTAAAAGAAATGAATTTAGAGGAGATGGAGGTGCTATTTAGTTGCATGCATGCATGGCCTTATATTATGAAAATAGGAAAAAAATGGTTCTGCCTTATATTTTGAGATGGAGGGAGTATATGGTGCTTTCCTAGCTTTGGATGTGTCATTCCTGAAAAAAAACATTTATATGTGTCGCCGTGGTGATGAACACCGGATAATTTGCTCTATGTAGATGGTTTTGATCTCTCCTGATCAGACCAGTAAAGCACTTGATGAGACAACCATTTCGGTAAGGGATTTTGGGTTATTGTGCATATGTTTTAATTTGTGCATCTGCTAAACCATTTGTACACACAGAATCTGCTAAACCATTGGATTTTACTAACTGATGGACAATTTGAAAAGTGCATCTGGATCAGAATATACTAATCCTTTAATTTACACACGAACTATACCTGTTTAGTACAGTTTTGGATCGATTAGAATTGCACAATTCTTCTACTAACAAAGATAGGTATATAGCCTTTCTGTGTTACTTATTTTTACTGTGTGAAAACATGAACTTAATTAAACAACAAAGTATACCTTCAAGAAACTGCATAACCTGTCAAGCTTTCCAAGAGAGGGCTGCAGCACCCGTTGGTGTGCCCCCTTTGTGATCAAGCTGAGGAAACTATTAATCACATCCTAGTCACTTGTGTGTTCAGCCGGCAAGTGTGGTGTTTGGTTCTTCAACGGCTTGGCTACTCTAACTTTTCAAGCCCAAACAATGCTAAGTTTGCTAGTTGGTGGTCAAGGACAGTGAGGGGATTGTCTTCTAATGAGAAGAAGGGGCTCAATTCTTGTATTATCTTGATAGCTTGGGAGATATGGAAGCACATAAATAATTGTGTTTTCAACAGCGCTGCCCCGAGTGTGGCTGATGTTCTTCAAGCCATTACTAGTGAGGGCGCACTTTGGTACCTAGCAGGAGCATCCAAACTTTGAGTCCTTTGGTATAGGGCTATAGTGCTAGGGCACTAGGGTTGTTTTCATTTGGGTGTGTATAGTGTTGTCATTGTAATTCCTAGTGGGTGGGTAGTTTTCTCTCTAACACCGTCCACCTTTTTTCCCTCTTAATGAAATGATGCGCAGATCTCATGCGTATTCTTAAAAAAAAAAGAAACTGCATAGCCTATAGGAGTTTCACAATTTTAGTATTATATGCAGATTAGAGAACAATTTTTACACCAAAATGTAGTTACTGCTGTTAAAATACATTTTAGTCTCTCTTTTCTCCTTTTTTGACATGACCATCAGTTTATATGTTCATCCTTTGTTAATATTTTCTTTTATCTATGCAAAATCATGCACCAGTGTAAAACTTGACCTTGTTTGAGTTTTGCAATTGGTCTAGATAAGCATGTAATTTTGAACACAGATAATGTTCCCCTTTCAGGACGTTAGAAGGATTTCAATTGAATGTTCACTTCAATTTGCAACTTTTTTTTTTGTGTACATACCAATTTGTGATTTACCCATATGCTTCTGCTCTAGTTATGGGGTTTTATTCCCCCCTTTTGGTTTTGAGCGGACTTCAGATTCACCAAATAGCAAGTTAGGCAGAGTTGACGGAAATGAGGATGAATTATTGCAGTGCAGAAATGTTTTTGGAGCAAATATCACCATGTAAGGAAGGAACAAATGTATGGGTACATAATTTCCATAAGTAATTTGAGTTTTAGTATATTTCAGAATACAAAATCGATGACTTATGTCCTTGTTTTGAGAAATAATCATTGTGTTCTAGTTTTACGCATCACTCAAATACTTATCTATTTTTATTTTCAGATAAAGGGTTGTTTATGCTTTTTTTTTTTTGCATTATGCAAGCAATATTGTTCTCTGAAACAAGTAGAAACGTGATAAAATTGAATGCAATTGCAGAAGAGATCTGATCTGCCAAATTAGAGCATATAGATGGACATAATGTAAAATTTAATCTTTTCTAACTGCATGGTATTCAACAAGCTTATATTTTCAAAATTTAAACAAGTGTTCTAAAGGTATGATGGGATATATTATGGATAACTGTTTATAAGGATAAATTAAATATTCTTCCTCCCATCCCAAAATGTAGGTATTTCTAGAGTTCAAATTTATCTCAATTATAGTTATTTCTCTACCTAGCCTCTCATCTACCATTTAATATATCCACCTACTTCCTTTTCTCAACAAATCACGACCTTCGACTATTGAACTCCAGCTACTTCCTTAATTCCCCTAAAAACCTCTAGAAATGCTAACATTTTAAAATGGATGGAGTATATATTATTGAAAGGACCTTGATATCACCCAGAGGGGGTGAATAGGTGTTCCTAAAAATTATCATAAACTCATAGCATATTAAAATGAAGAGAACTTTCGGATCAAATCGGAATTTTCGGTCTTGATTGAAAAGATCGGCGGATAACGGAATAAAACACTAGCTATGAACTTGTAGCTCGAACAAACAAAATGTATATGAATCAAAAGGTGATAAACAAGATATCTAAGCAAGATATATGGTCACCAACTATATTAATTAAGCATGCAAATAGATTGGGTAAAAACAAGCTCAAACACAATATGTGAGATGGCAAGACTGAGTAAACCAAGAGAGGAGACACGTTGATTTGTTTCCCGAAGTTCGGATCCACGGATCCTATGTCTCTGTTGAGGGGATACAAAGGTCGGGTCTATTTTAGCCCTTTTCTCACGAGGTTGCACAAATCCACTCCTTGATTTCACTCTTGATTTCTTCCCTTGCGGAGGCGAAATCGAAGCCTTCGCAAACTTTCCGTGGCATACCACAACCTTGGGTGCTCACCAGTGACGCCTATCCGTCTAGAAGACCTTAGTCCCTAAGAGTAACAAACACAATCGAAGATTTGCTTGCTATGAATTCGAGTGCTCAAAGTATCGAGTGAAGCTCACTAGCTCTTGACTTCTCAATCTCTCAATCCAACTCTCTCCCCTTCTTAAATCCCTCTCACAAGAGGCCCCACAAAGGTACGGGAATAGGGATAACTATTTGGCTTTAGATATGTCTAATAATGCCCAAGAACAGCAGCCACTCAAAGGAGGGTTGGAGGAGTTTGTATACCCGAGCCTCTAAAAACTAGCTATTTTTCGGAATTTCCGAAATGCATTTTCGGACAAGTCCGAAAATCAATCTCAATTTCGCAGCCATTTTTGGAATTTCCGAAATTTTTTTGAAAAGTACCAGAGTAAAATGACCATAACTTTTTGCTCGGAAGTCCATTTTTAATGATCTTGGACTATGGAAAGCTCACTCAGAGAACTACCCAACTCAACCAAAAGGAAGGTCTAAAACTACTCAAAGGATAGGTTAAAACTCGGGTTTCTCTTAAGGTAGCACTAGGATAGGTCACTTTGAGTACGAGACATATACAAACATATCGATATTGTATCCCTCTGAATAGTACGGAAGTAAATAGGAAGAGAATTATACTAATGGGAATATCTTCTTTCCATCTTTCTTCTTTGTCTTAAGGGACACCAACATCAAAGCCGTTTCAACACATATTCTTCAAATGATTGATGCGGTTACTTGTAGCTTCAAATGGCCTCACACGGTAAATCATGACAAAGCTGTCACTCACCTTTCACCACCGGATTTGGTTCTTCGGCGCTAAGACCTTTGCTTGCCCTTCACCACCGCATGGTCTATCACGACCGAGCATCTCTTGCCCTTCACCATCTTGCCGTAGTAGCTACTTTGTATCTCACGTTTTCAATATCTTCATTTTGTCATCTTAGTATTTTTAGGTGTAATGATATCACTTAAGCATCAACACCTTTTCAATCCTTGGGACCTATTTGTTTCATTCAACTCAATGAAATTATTAGTCCCAATGATCCGGTTGTCAACCTCCACATGTTGACCAACTGATCGCGTATATAAAAGGATATGAATAAGTGGATGAGTATTAATCAACACCACAAGTGTCATATACTCAAATGTAGATATCCTAATTAAATGAAAGTGAATAACTTGGATTGCATAACTAAAGTATATGATTTGCTCCCCTAAATATATTTTGTGTGAAGCAAGAGTATACATAAAAGGATAAGGATAGAGAGCTTATCCTATACAAGCATAGAAGGCATTTATCAAATATAGATATTAAAATAAAAACATGCCTTCATCATCTCCATGTTCTCAATGTAAAGAGACTTAATAAGATATGGCTCAAAACAAAATATTAATCTCACATGTATATGTAATCATATGGAAATATTAAATATGAACATATGAATTTGTGCATGGAGAGAAGGGATGATACATATTGATCTCTGTACACTTCAGAAGGAATGATACATATAACTTGATCTCCGTGTACTTTATTCTTGTTGTGATTTAGGTCCACCATCAACAAATATTTCTATCTCAACTCATATGAAGTCCGGGAACCACCTCGCATAATTTTCACTTTTATATCCACATGAGACTAGTAGGCAAATAAATGCTTATAAAAATATCAGTCTCATGTAATTGGATTTATCATTAATCACCAAAATCAAATTAATAGCACTTGAATTTTCAATTATAAACCTAAAGATAGCTTCTAAGCAATGTTAATGCAGAAATCGTAGTTTGAGAACTGTGGACTGAAAAGAATGTGTCCTTGACATTTGTTAAGTTCTTATCTATAGATTTTATTAATAAATATTTTCTTATTTGTAGCGTTCTGTTTTGAAGCATGCTATGCCATTACTATTAGGTAGCGACAGAGATACATTGACCTTTTGATTAGCCTTTCTCATCTGCTTAAGCATTCGTTTATTTTTGATGTGCTTGCAGTGAAAGGATTAATGTGATATGAATAGTACCTGTTGCTCTCCATGGTTACAGTTCCCCACCCCCCACCCCCCAGCACCACCACCCATGCACCGAAAACACACACACCCTCTCACGTATTAGCAAGCTAAGGCCTATTTTGTAGATGATGTATAAAAGTATCAGTAACATTATAGATTAGTCATAGCGGTGCATCAATCCAAAGGGTGCCAGCGGGATTCCCTTTTTGGCAATGAAGTTGAGAAATTGATAGAGGAAATGGAGGGATTTGCAGGGTATTGGAAGATGCGGCATGACTTTCATGGCAAGAAGCATAAGCTACTTGAGCAGGAGCATAGCATGCTTTGACTTTACGGCTGGAAAACTGAAAAAAAGGATCCCTCATCAATTTGATTCAATTTTCAACATTTAAAAGAGAGATTGATTAGGGAGATTGATTAATGGGTGGGAGGAATTGGAAGAGATGTGCTCTTAAGGATGAGCAGGAACGTGGATATTTGAAGGAGGAGGAAGGTGAATAGCCGGGAGATGATAGGTCACTGGGAGTTATAAAAATTGATTCAGCTCATCAAGGTGATTTAATTTTTGGTATTGGTGAAGAAAGAATTGATGGGAGGGAGAGGAAGAGATTAGTGATGGGAATTGAAGGACATGTTGCTGCTGTGACGGAGAAGAAGAAAAGCTGTTGGAGGTCGAGGTTGCATGGAGAGAATGGCGGCTCGATCGGGCTGGATGCTAACTCAGCCTTGATGTAGAGAGAGAGATATCGAGGGACATTAGATGAACGAGAAACAGAGAGAACACAAAGGAGGCAACGGGAGGAACTAGGAAGGAAAAGGAACAAAGGAAGAAGGGAATAGGAAAATAATGATTTTTCTAGAAAACTTCGGATTGGAGATTTTTGGAATGTTGGTAAATTTTGAGGAATTTTTCTGAATTGAGAATTTCTTTTGAAAATTTCAGAAATTGAGCTCCACATCCAAAGCACAATCAAAAATCAAATAACTCCATTTAACAAACGGTAGGAAAAAATGAAATAAAAGGCAACGCATTTAATCCTTTTTCATTTAAGAAATTTTATTAAGCTATTTCAGACGAATAAACACGAATGTGAAATTTCCAAATTGAGCAAACTAGAAAACAGGAAAAACTGGACGTGACAGTATTATTTCTATGTGATAAAAATAAATAAATAAATAAATATAACTACTACGTATAAAACTACGTTCTACATAGCTTAATAGCACGTCCCACAGCACCTTCCCAATTCTCACCTGCGCATTGTAATTTTTTTACTCACGCGCCACCCCAGCAGAGCAACCCCGCACCCCATCATATCTCCTCTTCGGCCCAAATAGTAATAATATTTTTACTCAGACCAATAATTCTATTTATATAGCTTATTTATTCCTTCCACCGCTCTCTCCCTATTCCTTTTCTCCGTTTGTCCGGCATCTGGGGGATCAGAGCGTTGACGGGTTCATCGGCGTCGATGACGAGACGTCGGAGGCAACCTTCCTCCTCCCCCTCCAACGGGCGGAGCCGTTCCGAGCACTGGCCAACGACGAGCGGGGGGTGAGCAGCGACCGACGGCCATTCCATCACCTGGCAGAGCACGAGCGCGTTGCCAAGGGAGGATGGATTCGGTGACCGATCTGGAGGGGTTACCATTGGCGACAAGATCCGGCTATCGTCCTCAAGCTGCAGCCACCGGTCTCCCTGGATTTAGATCAGCAGTGATGCGGGAG
This sequence comes from Oryza punctata, assembly GCA_000573905.2. Taxonomy (NCBI): domain Eukaryota; kingdom Viridiplantae; phylum Streptophyta; class Magnoliopsida; order Poales; family Poaceae; genus Oryza; species Oryza punctata. Next base: position 5,523,735 of record CM002496.2, read on the forward strand.
AAGGGGGTGTTTGGGGTACCGAGCACATGCAGAATGGCCATCAGGTAAGGTAGGCGACGGCGGCGTGCGTCTCGTCCCTGTGACCCAGCCCCACCGCGAAGCCCTCCTTCCAGGCGCCTCCCTGTAGTGGTCACAGCATCGGAGGGGTACAGCCTCTAATCAGTCGGTGGAGGCTGCGGACGAGACGGCATCGGCGGCAGCCTGGATCCAATGCTGTGGGTCTCCGTCGCCAGTTGTCGAGCTCCAGCTAGGAGTCTCCTGGAACGTGCTGCCCAGACCCTCTTCATGTTGGGGGTATTGCTCGGAGCAGCATCGCCGTCAACCTATCGACTGTGTCTAATTTCCGGCGCAGCCACCTGTTGGCAAATCGTGCATCTCCGGTACTGCTGCCTGGTCCATGTATTTGGCTGCGAGATTCTCTTTTTCCTTGCACCTCGAAGTCATAGCGTTCATTCATGTGTTTGTGCTCTTTCTCATAGAGTCAGATAATTTTTTTTGATAGATTTGATGTTTGTGATCTAATTATGCATCGTAAAATAATTATTATCCACGTTTTGTTATGGTTGAATTTGTTTTACCGTGATTTTTAGTGGGCATAACGGAATAAATATATTTCTATCCAAAATAAACGAGTAAAGAAATTACTACGGATTGTACGGATAACAAAACAAATGAGTAAAGAAATTATTATAGATTAAAAACAAAGGTACGGAGGTATAGAGGAGAGAACCGTGATTTTTTAACTTGATCTTTTTTGACTTGATCTAAGCAGATAGTAATTTTTTTACTGATGATAACCATGTTTTTTAAACAAATCTAACCTATGAGTAATAGTTTTATTTTACCTGTGTGAGTAAAGTTTTACTTTGGTCTTACCGAGGTGAGGTGGACCCAATCTTACCGGTGGATAATATTTTTACTTTGATCTTAGCGAGGTGGGTGTGCACGGATAACCCGGATAGCGTGAGCGCTACATGCAAAAGAATTAAAAACGGAAAATCCAGGATAAGAAGAGGGAAGGCAACGAATAAAAAAAGGAAAAATACGGAGGGATCACCACTGGGCCCTGGGGCGCTACTAGCTACGTAGCTGTATATAATTATATAATTTTCTAGGTAGCTGAGATTTGAGAATAACCTATAAAGGGGATGGATGAACGCATAACCTATAAAGAGGATGGATGAACGCATAAATACACAATTAGATATACTGTAAATGCATAAGAGCAAGGATAATAATAAGATAAATAGTGTTGACTTTAATGTAAAAATTAGCTTAACACATGCTCCAATACAACAACATCAAATATACAAGTGAGAGAAAGAGAGAGGAGAAGAAAATTTAAGCTAACCAAAACTAATCTATTATGTATATTAACTTAATTTAAAATAAATTAATATTTGATAGTAAGCTCTAGATTAAACTTGCTCTAAAAACGATAATAGTATGGTTCTGCAACTTGAAACAAGTATTTGAGTAATGACAAACCTGAAATTAATGTTTTGCATGTCATTCACCGATTAAAAAAATTCTATAAATGTTTTTAAAAAACAAATAAACCTACTTTTTAAAGTATTTAGTAATTAATTATATATAATAAGCCAAACATCACCTCCGACAACAGAGCATTGTTACTGGCTGTTGTGAACTTGCGATTAGTTATGCGGATGGTAAGGCCGTAAAAGGGGCATAACGCTCGTGCGCATAATACGACAACGCCGATGACTTATCCGGTAATATGACAAAAGAAAAGAACGTTTGCTAACAACAGCGGCAGGCGGCAGGTTATGGATAGCCGCCCACAGAAGCCATATTGTACAATACTTTACGCATACAGCTGAGAACAAGATAAACTCTACAGAAATTACCATAATACCACAGCTGGGAGAGGGGGAACTAATTATGGAGATTATGGGTACCACGTACCCACAAATTTAGTTTAACTGACTGAATATAGAGGATAGATTATATACATAGATTATGGATTATGTAACAAGCTTATTGTCATGATTAGGTAATGATTAGGTAAGATTGTAAAGTAGTTTTAGGAGATTTAAACCGTGAGGAGTTAAATCTCTATCTTGAAAATCTTGTAAATCTTGTAAACCGGTGACGGAGAACAAGCTCCTCAGCAGGGGACAGTGAGGACCCCCTTTGTGAGTTTGGCCTAGGACGCGTAATGTGATCCGGCACTCCGGTGCGCTGAGATCTAGAGCGGTCAAGCACGAGAAAGATCATGACACGAGAGATTATACAGGTTCGGACCACCGGCGAGGCGTAACACCCTACTCCTGTGTGTAGTGAATTTGATGTGTTCTTTTTCAGCCATCCAACCCTTTTTCTCTAGGCCTGGGCCTCCTTTTATACTCCCAAGGAGACATGGGTCAAAGAGGCTACTCCTCTAGAGAAAATGAAATTTTTTTTTCCATTTGAAGGCAGCCGTGTTGCTTGGCGTAGAAGTCGCCTGCACCGTAATGACGACGCGACGCTTGTCAGGCTGCCCATCAACTGCGCGCGACGCCGTGCATCATTCTTCATTAAATGGCCAGAGATTTATGTCCCCCATCCCGTACATGGCAACGCACGCCACGTGATTAGACCTAGCTCACCAACTCCGGCCGGATAAGATAGCAGAAACGGCTCCCATGGTTTTGATGTGACCCAATGGGACGTGCAGCGTACCTAACGGCGTGCAACTGCAACGCCCGGCACTGTACCGAGTCCCATCGGTTATTCGCACCGGTCAAAGACCGGTCAGCCGGCCATGTCTGGTGTCAGACGCGCGCGTGCGTGTCTATTCGCATTTAATGCGCAAGCGCACTCCACCTGTACCGCCATTAATAGGGTTAGGTGAGCGCTGGAGCGCCCACCTACTCTGACACACGTGGCAGTGGCCCAAGGGGGTCGGGGGAGCCCGACCCCTGCTACAGTGGCGAGTGGGGGGAGTTGGGACGTAGAGAGGGTGGCCACCACGTCACCCTCGGGCCCGATCCCCCCTCGGGGGATGGCCACGTGGGCGTAAGGGGCCGCCTCAAGCCCTAAATCAGTATACCCCTGGGCCCATGACGCTGACAGTAGCCCCCAGCGTAAGGCCTATCGGGGCCCACTCAAGGGGCGACCAGGCTTAACGCCACCCTGTGGTCCGGTGTTACGTGGGCCTAGGATCTTGGAGAAAATGAATGGTCGCCGTTCTTACGCAGGGAAAAACTGCCTCTCGGCGATAATGGGCCATCACTTCGTAACAGCCTCATTATCCGAGGCGGCGTGCAAACCGGGGCACGTCCATCTATCCATCCGGAGTTGTGATAATGGCATATCTTTCGGTAACCGCACGCAATTAATGCGGACGCGATCTGCCTCTCCATCGCCGTAACGGCTGCGGGATTTCGCACGCGCGCCGGAAACGGGGTAGTGAGGCTAGTGGAGGGAGTGCGCGCGATAATCGAGGGGGCGAGTTAGTGGGCGCGGGAAACGAGGAGCCAGTCGCGGTGGTGGCTAGAGTATAAATGGCGTGGAGAAGGGGATTCATCCCTTCCTTCGCCACTTTTGCCCAACACAGCCTCCTTATGCCCTAGCTTTCTCCGTTCTCCTGCACTTCTCTTCGCCACTCACTCTCTTTCGCGTGCTCATTTTCTCCGGTGAGATGGCACGGGGCTCCTCGCTAGTCTACGGCAGCGTCTGTTGCCGCCTTCTCGCATTACCAACGAGAGGGTGGCCAGCCTGTCGCGCAAGTTCATGCCGGTAGTGCTCGACCGGGAAGCAGTGGTGTTTGGCGAGGCACGCCCGGCGATGTTAAATCTCTATCTTGTAAATCTTTTCCCTCCGGCTATATAAGGAGGACAGGGTGCCTCTTCTGGGTATAAGCTAATCAAGATCGTAAGATCAATACACCACTCGATGGATCCAATCCCCAAAACAGGTGTAGGGTATTACTTCTTTGAAGAAGGTCTGAACCTGTCTAAATCCTTTGTTTGTCTCATAACCCATCCACTTTCTATCTTATGCGCTACCCCTTTCATATTGCTGAATTCTAATTTCGATAGTTGGTGCGTCAGGTAGGGGAGCGTCAAGTTCTTCGCCGATCAAGTGAGATGGAATCTTCATCAGACATTGACAACTTCGCCTTTCCTCCGGGGCAGGCGTACCGCTGCGGCAGCCTCGACTTCATCACGGATAACTTCGGCAACATATCTCTTCTCGACTCGGCATCAGACCAGTCGGGAAGGGGTGACATCTCACCGTCGTTTGGTCTCCTAAACACGGCTGAGATCTATTCCAAGGCACCCTTCCTCTAGATGGCTTCAAACCACTCGGGCAAGGTATCTACGACGACTTCTCTTCCTATGCCAAGCCTCAAGATGCACAAGCATACCCATGATCGTCATGCAGCTCCCGCCAGATCTTGCCACGGTTTTCGGATCAAGGCCGCCGTGCCGCCGTAGGTCCAGATCCAATCTGACCCCGACCAAGATCGGATCTGGCTTTAGAGAGGTCGGTGTCATCCTTCCGTCGCTCGACACTTGCTCCTCCACCAAACTTGCTACCTATGCCAGCTCCTCTGAAGAAAGCGTCCATGGCGGTTGCACCAACACCAAGGCTGGAGATGACTCTAACTTCGATGACGACGACGACTATACTTCAGTATTCAACGGAGTTTTCATGACCAACAACGAGACCGACGCAGAGGTAGCCGCGAGGCTACAAGCTAAAGAAGCGGCTCGAGCCAAAGTGGAGCAAGAACAAGTTAGGCTGGAGCAAGACAAAATCAGATTAGATCAAGACAGAGCTAGACTGGAACAAGAAAGATAAGTACAAGCAGATAAAGACTGCCTGCGTAGGGAAGACGAAGAAAGGAGGCGCAAGGAAGAGGAGGACGTAGACTCAAAGATCTGGCCGAGGCCGGGCGCAGGGCTCGACAACTCATCGGGTAGACAGTCGTCGACAGCACCAATGTGTTCCTTACACCATAGCAAAATGCCATTGGGGCCGTCACCCTCCTTGACATGCTACTCAGCGTGGCTCCAGCCCACGTCACACCGCTGATCAACCAAGTGAAGACCCTCGTCGCGGCAACTATCCCGGCCGCCGACACAAGTCAACGACACAGTGAATCTACATTGAGAACTCCTGCCGGCAGCCATCCACCATCTTATAGGACGAGAGATAGCAGAAGGAGAACTAATTCTCACGCCAACCACAATGCCGTAGCAGGCCGAAAACAGTCGGTTCAATCGCCCGCAAGCCATGTCGCCCTCTGCCACCTCGCACCATAGATCATAGAGCTCATTCGAATTATCACAGTCACCCCAGGGCTTCAATCGACTTGAGGGACACTTTGAAAACAACGCAGAGAAAGAGGCATCACAATTCAAGACGATGATGATTGTGAAGGAGTCCCCCCGCCTTCACCAGCGACCTGTGTCGAGTGAATTGGTCGACCGGTTTCAACCCGACCAGCATCAAGAAGTACGACGGTAAAACCGACCCCGAGTCATGGTTTACCATCTACACGCTCGCAATTTGTGCAGCAACCATGACAAAGTACTTGCCGGTGGCACTGACCGATTCGGCCAGGAACTGGCTCGCTGGGTTACCGCGAGACACCATCAGTTCCTAGAGCGAGCTTCGCGACCACTTCATCGCCAACTTCTAGGGCACTTTCGAGCACCCCGTCCAGGTCCTTGAGTTGTTGTTGCTGAAAAATAGGTAGAAAGGTGCTAAAAAAGAAAGAACACAAAAGCCACACCAATAAAAGGAAAGAAAGAAGGAAAAAAAGAAGAAAAAAAAGAAAGAAAAGAGAAAATCAGCTGTTATCTTTAGTTTGCTTTTGTATATTAGAGTTGTGCTTGAGTTGCTCCCAGTGTTATCTTGTGGTATCGTTTGTGTCTAGGCTCGCGTGTCTAGTACGTTCTAGCCTAGGACCAGCACGGTACTGACTTTGAACGATTATTCAACTTTGCATTCTCTGATTTGAGCATTTGCTATTCCTTTGCTAAATATTTAAGCCTACCCAAAGCTCTACAAATTTGATTGTAGCCGTACAGCAATTGTTTGCCAAGGCATCGATACATCCAACCTCCATTGGGGTGCTTGGTTGAGTCGGTGTATATCACCATTCCGCTTGCATTGGTAAGAACTTGTAAGAGCTCGGTTAAAAGCTTGAGTGTGTGTGATATTTGAGCCTCCTCTACCTAGTAGTTAAGAGGAACGTGCATAATTTTGTATGTTTCTTGTTTTCTACTAACAATGGCAGCGATATGGAAGATGATTGGGAATAGCTGTGCTCAACATCGATATCTTCGTCGAGACATGAGGAGTAATCAACATGACCATTATGAGGTAAGTGATGATGTTCTAGCTAAGATCAAATCTGCACTACCTTATTTTGAAGGAAATTATGATCCTCATGCTTACGTTGATTGGGAGCTAGCTGTTGATAAAGAATTTCAAAAACATAAATTGTCTGAGAAACATATGGTTATGTGTGCCTCTAGTGTTTTAGTTAAATATGCTTCTGATGATTGGAAATATCTTTGTAGGCACAACAAAATACCTCAATCTTGGAAAGACATGAAACGATATTTGAGAGATATTTATGTTCCCATGTATTATGCTGATATTCTGTTCAATAAACTGCAATGTTTAAAGCAAGATACTAAAACTGTTACTTCATACTATCATGATATACATACTTGTTTATTACGTTGTGGTTTAGATGAATGCGAAGAAGCAACAAAATTGAGGTTTTTACGTGTGCTTAATAGTAAAATTAAGGACATGCTTTCATGTCAAAGTTATAATTCTTTTGCTTATTTGTTACAGCTTGCTTGCAATGCGGAAAAACAAATTGAGGATGTAAAGAAGCAACAAGTTGTACACGTGCCTCCTATTGCTAATAATTTGCAGGAAGTAAACAATTGTCAAAAGGAGGAGAATGATGTTCTTGAGAAGGAAGAAGAGAACCATGAAGCACCTGCGATGTCTGAAGAAAGTTCGCAAGGTAAATTAAATGGTGATGAAGTAAATGAAGGTGAGTATTCTCAAGCTGAGCTACACATGTCCACTTTTCATGCTGTAACAGAGCAATCATTAGTGGAACCAATTGCTGATATTCCTTTGTCACAAGTTAATTTGTTTGTTGTTCCTTGTGATAAAGAAGAGTTGTGTGATAATCCTTCACTTATATCCATGCCACAACTTGTGAATGAACATGCTATTTCTAGTGTTAGTTCTTTATGTGCTGATTTTAAGCATGTTATTCACATTGCTAATGAAGTAGAGGAACGTGAATTGATATCTTCTTTAAATACTTTGGGCTATATTCAGTTTGATGAATTTTGTGAGCTCGACAATTTGAAGGAGAAATTATTTGTTAAGTCTGATTTGAGATGTCCAATGAATGCTATTTTTCATATCTTTGGTGGATATACTGATAGAGGAATATATTTGGTGCATAGAGTTTATATATGTTCAGATTTGGAATGACTAATCATGTTTCTCGAGTCTGTCTTGTTTTGATTTTGTGAAACAGGTTATTTTAAATGGACTCCGTGAAGAGCACCGTATGGAAAAACTGAGGACGGTTTTCCGTGAAGAAGGGGAGGATGATGTGACCATGGCTACAATGGATACAACCGTTGTTCACATCATGGATCAACAAGAAGACATCAAGATCAAGTCCTCCAAGTGCTGGATTCCAATTCGGCCACCTGCAGCAACGTTGCGTTCAAACGACCGCCAAATCTACATACGAGCTCCGTTTTGGGCCCGTGAGTACTTGATGGAAAGCTCTCGGAGTCCCGTTTCAATGGATCTAGCCTCATCTCCAAATTCCATCTCTGTTGGCCGCAATTACAGAAACAAGGTGCTGCATCACCTATAATGGGCCTATGGGCTTGTAACTTCATCTGTGACCCCAGCCCATGTGGGGCCCATGTGTGGTGCGCCCCAATTAGGTGGAGCACGACCCTAGGGTTCCCTTGGTCGTCCTCCCACCTCCTTAAATAGCTAGGTACCCCTTTAGGATTTCTTGGGTTTTGTTAGATTAAAGTTTAGCCATTGCTACTTGCTTGCAGCACATGTGTCGGCTAAACCGCACGTCTGCTTGTTCTTCGGAACCCCAACTTATTATTTGTATTCAATTCCTATTTGCAATATAAGATAGCTTTTATCCTGTTCTTGCTAGTTTCTTCGATTTGCTTGGAGGAATAAGGTTGATCTGCATCGATAAAATCAACAACCCACGGAGAGGTGTATCGATCGCTAAGGTGCAACACAACGTCTCGTACGGTTGTAGTTGGATCGTCAACGTTTCTCTCAAATCGTAGTTATCACAAATTCACTGAAAGATCGGGCCAAACATCAGCCGTGAGCATATCCAGTGGAGCTCAGGATTTACCACCGGGACACACTTCGAGTTGTACAACGTCGTACAAAAGCCAGACGAAACCCTTAAGGAATACATACTGCCCTTCTCCGAGAAGCGTAGCAAGATTTCGGATGTCATCGACGACAACATCATCGCCGCGTTCACAAGAGGACTCCGCAACGACTTACTCATTGGAAAATTCAGTCGCAAGCCTCCTTAGATAGCCAAGCAAATGTTCGAAAAGGCGAATGAGTATGCCAAATCGGATGATGGAGTCAAGGCCTCCAAGCAGTCGGTAGGAGGCTGGTGCTCCAAGAAGGACAATGATGGTGTGGCCGGTGCTAGCGGAAGCGGCGGAAAGCACAAAGATCACAAACGTAAGCTCGAGGATCTGGTCACCACAACTTCAAACTTCCAAAACCAACGGCCCCGAGTCAACACCTATGACAAGTTAATGAACGGCCCCTGCATGCATCACTATAACAAAGGGCACGCAGCCAAAGATTGCTACATCTACAAGCAGTTAGCAGATAAGTACGCGACCCAAGTCAAGAGGCCTTCCGATGGAGAAGGCACCTCTAGACAAAAGAAGAACGACGACGACCCGAGTCAAGGAGCCTTTCAAGATCCCAAAAGCGAGTTAAACCACATCTTTGGGGGTCTACTCACCTATGAATCAAAGAGAAAACAGAAGCTGACTGACATGAGGTCAACGTGATGCAACCAAGAGTCCCCTAGTACTTGCGGTGGTCAGAGATTCCAATCAAGTTCGACTGCTCCGATCAACCCAATCGAGTGGTCCACCCGGGGCGGTACCCCCGGTATTAGACCCAGTCGTCTGCAACGTCAAGCTCAAGCACGCACTCATCGATGGCGGCAACACGCTCAACATCCTTTTCGCCAAGACCCTGGACGAGATGCAGATCCCACGTTCCGAGATGAAGCCGAGCTCTGCTCCTTTCCACGGAGTTATCTCTGGATTATCTTCCACACCACTTGGCCGGATCACTCTTCCAGTCACCTTCGACACAAAGGAGAATTTCCACACGGAAAACATCTGCTTCGAGGTCGGACTTCAAGACAGCCTACCACGCCATCCTGGGCCAGCTGGCGTTAGCCAAGTTCATGGTTGTACCTCACTATACCTACATGATGATGAAGATGCCCGGACCACGCGGAGTCATATCCCTACGCAGCGATCTCAAGCACGCTCTCACTTGTGACGAGGAGAGCTGCGAGCTGGCCCAATCTCGTGAGAGATCACTCGGCCAACAAGAAGTCTGATTGGCTGCGTCGACATCACAAGAAGGAAAAGTCCCCGCTAAGAAGACGACCAAATCAGGAGAAGGCGACGCCAAGACTAAGAAAATGTGACATCCCGACCCAGGGCTTAATAGGATTAATACTCATATCAACAAGTTGCAACTTCTTTTCCGGAAGCCGATCTCCAAAGAACTATGAAGTTAAGCGTGCTTGGCCTGGAGCAATTTGGGATGGGTGACCGATCGGGAAATTGTTCCCGGGTGTGCACGAGTGAGGACAAAGTGTGCAGAAAAGACTTGTGTTGGTCTGTGAGGGCAATCTATGTCCTAGGAAAGCTGCCAGAAGTAAGTGGGCCCGGCCTTAGAGAGGCGGGACGTTACAGAAAATCCCTTTAGATCCCTCTGATCCCTCTAAGACTGCTGTAATAGGCCCTATGTTAGATATCAAATAGGAAAGCGCGCTCATCACCTTTCTTCAAGCGAATAAAAATATTTTTGCGTGGAAACCATCTGATATGCCTGGTATCCCTAGAGAGGTGATTGAACACTCTTTAAATGTCAAAGAAAACGCCAAACCTATCAAGCAACGACTCCACCGATTTGCACAGGACAGGAGAGATGCCATCAAAGGAGAGCTAACCAAGCTCTTGGCAGCTGGATTTATCAAGTAAGTCTACCATCCCGACTGGCTGGCGAACCTAGTCTTAGTTCGGAAGAAGATAGGGCAATGGCGCATGTGCGTTGATGTTGATGCAAAAAACACACACTGGCCTGAGAGATTTGCTTTACTCTAGTGCAGGTCCAAAATTAGTTCTTTAGGTTCGAGGGCGTGCCAGTGCAATCAACAAGAAAAGTATGCAAAGAGTATTAGTAAACGATAGTTCATCGGCTATCTAGCCGATTTCATATCGTATGTGACCTAGCCGATGCAATAAAGCATGAATCGGCTGTAAGGCATAGTCAATGAAAGAACTAACCCTAAAACTAGTATATCGGCTGTAAAGATCAGTATTACATAATGAATATATCAATATTACTTTAGAAATAAGCAATTGGGATAAATCGGGCTGAACCGAGACAATATAAATTGCCCAAGTCTAAAAATAACATGAAATAACGATTATATAGACTCATGTCATAGCCGATATCTAGATTTAAGTATGTATCGGCTATAGCTCCGACAACCCTATACTAGGATATTCTCTTGCAACAAATATATTCAACTATTACCAATTAGATTGGTAGTAAGTCCAATATATTTGTATTAGATTAGATCCTGATATAAGGGGTAGATATAGAATATTAAACAAAGCATAAAACTAAGTAAAACATCTATACCAGGTAAGATCGGCTGAAACCCCGATACTATCCTTATTAACAACCATAAAACAGGCTAGATATCATGATTCTAAATACAACTTAATAGGTTGGACTTAACCAATGCAGCATTAAGTATAAAGAGAAGCATGAGATCTAGACAGTCAAGCCGACGGTTGCCTTTTCAGGATGGTGGATACATTATATAATCTAAATCAACAAAATAATCTAGCCGATATCGAAAAAACCCTAAAAAAATCCAGCCGATGCAAGTAGATTGCATTGTCGATCTAAATTATATAACGTATATGAAAACTCGGAGATTCACAAAATAGAACTAGAGTGTCATAAAGATGTAAGCACTAGCTCCAATAATGCAAATCGCCATGACAAGACTCGAAAGCACGAACTTGTCGAAAGTAGAAAATAAAAGGTTGGCGATGCACCAAGATTGATTGAACTTGTGTTGTTGTTATTTACAGGACCTCGGGACTATATTTATACCCGAAAATACAAACATTGTCCATCACGGACACGACTCATATTGACCTAATACAAATCCAACTAACGAACAAGTCCCTTTGGTGGACTGTTACCATGATTATTCATAAAGAAACTACATAAAATATCCTAATTTATAGATACAATTGCCTCCTCGGGACTCTATCCATGCATGGCAATCCGTATGAAGCACCTTGACTCAACCCGATGACGTGTACCGAGTCACATTTCCAAAATCAGCTCAATCGGCTAACCCTGTCCGACTCTGACTCTGCCGATTCTGTCCGCAGCCGATTCGGACTACAGCCGATTTTCACTCTGTTTCCGATACGATCTAATCTCCTGGATTTTCTTTGATTCTATCCTTATCTCCGATACTTGAATTACCAAATTTGGTCGTCAACACATGCCCCCAAGTCTGGAATATATGGTAATGTTTCGGATTTGCCAAATTCTATCTCCGAGAGAATATCGCGCTTTCTGTTTTCTAACCGTTACCACGCTGCTTTAAATACTAACCGTCACTTCCGAGAAAACTCACCCCGTTACTCCATTTCCACCGCTCTAGCGATATTCATCTTCCCTTACTCCGGCGATCCCCTCGGTGCAGCAAGGCGATTTTCAAGCGACTTCTCCTTCATCCACCTTCCGTCTACGACAATGTCTTCTTCAAGCGCTCCATCCGCCGCTCCATCTGGCGAGTACGCAGAGGTAAGTTCTCATCAGCTAGATCCCTTTTTCATGCAATAGATTTAGTTTTCCGCGATCTTAGTCCATTCTCTTCCCCGTTTTGTTTCTTTATTGTAGCATCTTGCCAACTTGATCGCAATCCCTAGCCTGAACCATGAGAACCACTACTTCCTTGGTCCAATCGGCAATACCGATCCTACTGAGTTTATCATCGCCGAAACCAACAAATCCCCTTTAGAATAACAAATCCCAACCTAGGGCATTGGAAAAACACTTTTAAGTCTTGGCCCTCTCTGGAGAAAAGCTGGCCCGCTTGGTATAAACGTGTATCGGCTAATAATCAGAGCCACTGGGATGAGTTGGGAATCGGCCAAGCTCTTGCTCTCACAATAGCAAACTCGGCTAAGGATGAACCCTTGATGGCCTCTGCATCTTATTTCTGGTCCAACACCCTAAACGCCTTTTTGTTTTAAGTCTTGGCCATTCTACTTGACATCATCATGCTCACCGGCTTAGATATCACCTCATCGGCCAATCCTATGATCTTAAACTCCAAGAACAGATTTGATTTCAAAACCAAGAGCATAGGAGGATGGTCTGGATTTATCTTAGCCAACATGGGTCAAGGATCTGTTTCTCCTCGAGAGCATACAACCTTTCTATTGATGTGGTTAGAAAAGTTTCTCGAACTGGCAACACATAGCTGAAGCCCTTGAAGAGAAAAGACAGTTTCCCTTAGGAAAAATCCTTCTCGGCTATCTTTATCAAACACTGAGCAATGCATCGGCTAAGTTAGCCATCAGCTCTGTAGCCAGTGCAGATGGTCCTTGGTGGCTACTGCAATCCTGGTTAAACTTAGTGGCCATGAAAGCTATTAATCAGAAAGCTCTGACAGAAGCCGAATTCCCAAGGTTGGAGCCGATCACAGACGAAGATGGAGAAGAGATCACCCATCGAAGGTGTACATCCTTTGGGGAATATGCATCCACACCAGCCGCTGCAGGAGCAAAGCTATCGACTGAGTTACTCAAAGATTGATTCTTCAGCTTTTATGATAGCTTCCAGAAAAATGCCAGAATCTGGTTCCTGTATGAGGACTCAATCAACTTTGAACTGCCATCAGACTTCAGATTTGAAGAGATCAATCATGAGAAATTTCAGAAGTCTAGAGAAGTTTGTGTCGCTACCATCAGTCCATGCATCCTCCCTGTCGGCATCCACCAAGGCAGAAACATTAAGGTATCTTATGAATTTTACCACCCCATGAGCTCAGCTAGACAATTTGGCATGGGACAACTGTCAATCGGCTTATGGTTTGCCGACAAAATCCAGTGCAGAGGAGAAATCTCTTCATCCTTGATGATGGATTGGCTGCTCAACATCCCAGGGCCTCCCCTTGGCAGTATCGAAAATATTGAGTTAGCCATGTTCAGGAGTAGAATCTTTACTGCGTGGTGGGCTGAATGAAACAACATCTCTTCCATCAATCAGCTACAATTTACATGACAGACCTTTTTCCTGACATGATCCCTCAAGTAAGCTTCTTTACTTCTTCTGTTAATTCTTGCTTTAAACCTATCAGCCGATTCTGTATTAACTTTATATCCCATCTTTGTTTCTGCAGACAACAGACTCATGTCCTCTACGTACAAGCAAAAGCGGCAAAGATATCAAATATGCTGCAGGCCTCCTACCTAATGGATGCGAACTAGCTCCTCCAAGCATCAGTTACCATGCCCCCAAGACCTCAAGTCTGCTTCAAGGACAAATAAGAGAACCAGCCGATGCCGGTAAAAAGAGAAAAACCAGAATATCGGCTATTGATCCATCGGTTGCTAAAAAGAAATTAAGAAGCAACAAGTTAAACCAGCCGATGATCTGCCCAATATTGAGGAAACCTTGGACGAGGAAGAGATTGAAAAAGCCATTGACGAAGCTACAGTTGAATTGAGTGATGTAGGAGAAAGATTCCATCGGCTTCTCCAGCCCCCAACCAAACTCCTTCAACTCTTGCTGCTCCAGCCGTTTTCACTCGGCAACCAAGGGTAAAACGATTCTTTAATTACAAAATATTTTACTGCCAATCTCCTTATTTAAACTTTACACTTTGCAGAAAAAGAGGCTAGCTGAGAAAAAGAAACCAGCTCCAACATCGGCCAAACCAGCTCCCCAAACTGCACCGGTAACCTCTTAACTCCTTTAAACTGCATCCTCATTTTGGCCGATATTAGCTAATACTTGTTCAACTTTTAAAAATTTGACGGCCTCCTTTTCCACCATTGCCTCAAGCACAACCAATTTCTAGTGAACATACTGCATCGGCTGTAGGCAGCCATCATATTGAAGAAGAAGAAGCTGCTACTCCTGCTATTCCTGTAAGTCCTACATCCCTAAAAATTTCAAATCGGCTGTGTAACATGCTCTGTTACTTAGATCCTTTTAATTCTTCTTTTTGCAGGTCTTAGCCGATCTGTTCTCCTTTGACATTAAGGACTATTTTGATGAGGAAACAGAAGGAGAAACAACGAGCAAGGCTCTAGCTCCTCTAGCCGATGATGTGACAAGAAATCTTGAAGACATTTCCCATCAGCTAGAAGCATCTTTGGATAGTTTGGTGGTTGACAGCAGATCTCTCCGGGCAAGATTCCAAGAAATTCAAGCTTTGATTCCAGACGAGTTGTCAAATACCATCACTCCAGCTGTTTACCTTGAACAACATCAATTCAAGCTGGAAAAGGGTAGACAGAGAATAGAAGACTGGAGAAGAACAACATCGAAGCTACAATTCAAGCTAATCGGCAACTTGTGCACACCAAGAAAACCAAGCTTGATCAATTAGCCGAAGAGCCGATCAAATCTGCTATAGATCAGTTGGAAGCCGAAAGGATTGATCTCCTAGCCAAACTTGAAGAATGTAATGCCAAGAATGTGCTGGAGAAACATAAATTAGCCGATCTCCCGAAGGCCATTGATGAATAAAAAACAAAACTAAAATCGGCTATTAAAAATGTAGCCAATATGACCAAATTCGAAGCTCAAGACGCCCAAGCAATCGTTGAAGTTGAAGAAATTCGACAAAGGGCAATATCGGCTATCCAACGCTATCTCTCTCAATAATATCATGTAATAGGGACTTAGAAAATTTTTTGTAATTTTGTAACCGGCTAGAAAACTTCATCTTATGTAATACCTACTCTGATCTCCTTTATGACGATTGATATATTTTGCTTTGAAATCCCATAATTTCTGTATATGCCCCCCTAATTTTTGCATGGTGACAATCATGGAAAAAATTAAAACTTGACTAAGGGCGATATAACATATATCGGCCATCATACATCGGCACAACACAACCGATTATGATAAAAGAAAAGTCTAAGGGCGATATAAACCATATCGGCCATCTATATGAATTGACAGAACATAGCCGATTATGATCCAATCCGGACACTTGGATGATACTTCTTCAAATATTTTCCATTAAGTGCGCGACCAAAAATTTCTCCATCCAATCCTTTTAACATATAAGCCCCTTTAGAAACACATTGATGAATCTGAAAAGGTCCTTCCCAATTCGATGACCACTTGCCAAATTTATTATCTCTGGTTCCTATTGGCAGCACCAATTTCCAAACAAGTTCACCCTCCTCAAAAAACTTTGGCACAACTTTTTTATTATAATATTAAGCAACCCTTTCTTTATCTTTTCTAACCTTTTCAAGAGC
Organism: Oryza punctata; assembly: GCA_000573905.2. NCBI lineage: Eukaryota > Viridiplantae > Streptophyta > Magnoliopsida > Poales > Poaceae > Oryza > Oryza punctata. The sequence continues at coordinate 5,539,598 of CM002496.2, forward strand.
ACACATCCTTGCTTAAACCAAATATTCTGACTCATCGACCATGAAATTATGATAATCATTGGCTGTCAGCTCATCTTGTAAAGAAATCCACCTACAGCTGATATTGGTTTCCCATGGTAACATAGCTTCATGCCCATAAACCAATTGATATGGAGGTACTTGAATGGCACCATGACAAGCCATCCGATAGGACCATAATGCCTCTACCAATATAGTATGCCACTTTTTGGGATATTCTGCAATCTTCCTTTTGACCAACTTAATCAAGCTCTTATTGGATGCCTCAGCCTGTCCATTTTCTTGTGCATAATATGGTGAAGAATTCAACAATTTAATCCCCATGCTATCTGCAAACTGAACAAACTCATCTGACAAAAAAAATTGACCCTTGATTGGTTGTAATCGTCTGTGGCAAACCAAACCGGTATATAATGTGTTCCTTGACAAATTCAATAGCATCTTTGCTGTCAACTTTCTTCAAAGGAATTGCCTCAACCCACTTGGTAAAATAATCAGTAGCAACCAATATAAATTTATGCCCTTTACTTGATGGTGGATTGATCTGGCTGATCATGTCAATACCCCAACCTCTGAACGACCATGGCTTGATAATAGGATTCATAGCCGATGCTGGCGCTCTTTGAATTGCTGCAAATTTCTGATAATCTTGACATCCCTTGTAATACCGAAAACAATCTTCCAGTATTATCGGCCACAAATATCCAACTCTTCTAATCAGCCATCTTATCTTGTGAGCCGATTGATGAGTCCCACAGATACCTTCATGTACTTCACACATGACAACTTTTGCTTCTTCCAAACTCAAACATCTCAAAAGAATTCCATCAATCGTCCGATAATATAATGTATCATCCAATAGAACATATTTGAGAACTTTATATCTTAACTTTCTGGAAACCGATTTAGAAGGATTCTTCAAATACTCAAATATATCAAACCTCCAATCATCGGCTGATATGCAGGCAACTTCTACCTCAACTCCTTGCAACATCGGCTTGTAGCCTGATGCACCTTGAGCTAAATCATTGGCTTCAACATTCTGCTCCCTGGGGATATGTTTCAAAGTAACTATCTTGAAAGTCTTAATCAACTCTTAACATTTCTCATTGTAGACCATCAAAATATCATTTTTGCACTCATAATCCCTAGATAATTGACTTATCAGCAATAATGAATCACCCATGATTTTAACAGCATCGGCTTCAACTTCTCTCAACAGTTGCAATCCTTTCATAACAGCTTCATATTCGGCTTGATTATTTGTAGAGTAAGGCTTGATAGTAAAAGCAAACTGAAAACTTGCCCCCCTAGGCGATATAATCACCAAGCCAATACCGCAACCATGAGTGCATACAGAACCATCAAATAATAAAGTCCATGGCATAATGTCAACATTATCAATACTGGTATCCCTGTGTTCAACTATAAAATAATCTATCGCCTGCCCTTTAACTGCCTTAGCCGATTCATACTTCTAGTCAAATTCCAATAGAGCAAAAATCCACTTTCCAATTCGCCCCTTTAGTACTGGAGCCGATAGCATATATCGTACTACATCGGCTTTACATACTATTATGCACTCATTGAAAAGCAAATAATGCATCAATTTTGTACAAGAAAAATATAAACATAGACATAATTTCTCCACAAGTGAATACCTTGTTTTTGCATCCAAAAGTCTTCTGCTGAGATAAAATATGACTCTTTCTTTACCCTGAACCTCTTGGATCAAAACTGAGCCGATAGAGTTCTGATCGACTGACAAATATAATTTGAAGGGAAGCCCTTTCTGTGGCGGTATGAGAACTGGAGGAGAACTCAAATATTCCTTGATATTGTCCAATGCTTGCTGTTGTTTTTCTCCCCAGACAAACTCCTGATCGGCTTTCAACCTTAAAAGTGGAGTAAATGGTTCTATTCAACTAGATAGATTTGATATGAAACACTGAAAAAAATTTATTTTGCCGATGAAAGATTGCAATTTAGTCTTATATTCTGGGGGTTTTATGTCTTTAATTGCCTCAAAACTCCTCTGGGGTATCTCAATCCCACGCTCATGTACCAAAAACCCGAGGAATTGCCCAGCTGATACATCAAAAGCACAATTAGTTGGATTCATCTTTAAACCATACTTCCTTGCTCTTTCCAGTACTTGTCTTAAATCGGCTATATGTTCATCAACTTCCTTAGATTTGACCACCACATCATCAATGTAGATTTCTACCAACATGCCGATAAGATCATGAAATATATAATTCATAGCTCTTTGATATGTAGCACCAGCACTTCTCAACCCAAAAGTCATGACAACCCACTCATATAAGCCGATTGCACCAGGACATCTGAAAGCAGTTTTGTGAGTATCCTTCTCAGCCATAAAAATCTGATTATAACCTGCATTGCCATCCATGAAGCTGATAATTTTATGTCTAGATGCTGCATCAACCAGTTGATCGGCTATTGGCATTGGGTACTCATCTTTTGGTGTAGCTTTATTTAAATTTCTGAGATCAATGCAAACCCTAAGCTTGCCATTTTTCTTGATGACTGGTACTATATTAGAAATCCATTCAGCATATCGGCATGGTCTAATGAAATTGACATCATAAAGTCTTGTAATTTCGGCCTTGATAGCATCGTACATGTCAGCTTTACAACGTCTTGGAGGCTCTTTATATGGCCGATAGCCTGGTTTGATAGGGAGCCGATGTTCAACAATCGATCGGCTAAGTCCTGGCATTTCATAGTATTCCCAGGCAAAACAATCTCTATATTCTTTTAAAAGTGTTATTAATTTACATTTAAACTCCTTTGATAAATCCTTACTAATATATGTCGGCCTAGGCCCATCACCTGATCCAATGTCGATTTCTTCCAACTCATCGGCCGACATAAATCCTTGTCCTAACTTGCCATCGAGATCATCAACAATGTCCTTTGTGTAGAAATTGGAACCCTCCACGGCGCCCTCAAAACAATAATTTGGGCTCTCCATCTCCTGTTGGCTATATGGCATAATCAGAAATTTTTAAGTAATCTCCTTGCCAAACTTTTCCGGATGAACAATCAATTCCTTCCATCTCCCAAACAGATAAATCGACACTAGCTACATTGACTGACCTGTCGGCTGACACGATTTCAATTTGGTCTCATTGCCATTGAATCAAACTCTGATGCATTGTTGAGGGAATACAACAGTTGGCATGGATCCAATCTCTTCCTTGCAACAGACTGTAGAAACCCTTCCCATCAAAACACAAAGAACGTGGTAGGAATTGTTTTACTGCCGATGGTTAGCTCCACATTCAAATTCCCTTGGTCTCAGATGGATTCCTACCAAAATCTTTCAAAATCATATTTGTCTTAATCAGATCCTCTGAATTCTTCCCAAGCTTCCTGAAGATTGAATATGGCATTAAATTTACAGCTGCTCCTCCATCGACTAGCATTTTTGACATCGGCTTGCCGTTGATAAATCCCTTAACATATAGTGGCTTGAGGTGCCGATGATCAGTTCCTTTGGGCTTCTCAAAAACAGCTTGCTGTGGAGATAACATCAACTTAGCTGATGGCAACTCATCTACTTGCTCAACAACTTGTTCAGCTGCATATTCAGCTGGTAGCATGAAAACCATGTTTATTGCAGATGACATCACCCCCTTGCCCTTGTTCTGGAGACTTCTTTCCTGATCGGCTTGGACTTTATCGGCTGGCACTACCTTGCTCTTCACACGCCAAACCTTCTTTGTTTTCTGCTTTAGCCGATGCTCAATTTCTCCTTTAACCTCCTAGAATTGCTCCCTGTTCCTCATCCTTTGGACTCTTCTCTTTTGATTTTTGGTAAAAATCCTAGAAGGGCACCATTGTGGTTGCATATTTTTGGGCTTTGTCTGTGAGTCATCTTCATCATTGTTTTGCTGGATCGGCCCAAGTCTCTCGTGAACTGGCAACTTTCTCTGGATCGGCCGATGCAGACATGCGCTCTGTCGGCTTGGTCTTTGAACAAATTGGGCATCAGAATCACTACACCCGGGACAATCTTCAATGGATGGCAACCTCATACCTTCATTCCAGCAGAATCTGAAAAATTCACAGCTCCAATCGAGATCAAAATATCTCTCATCATCATGGTGATATGATTCCTCTTCCCTTTGGCGTCTTTTTTTTATACTTGTTAATCATGCTAGCCGATCTGATGTTCCTGGTGTAATTTTTACCTCCGTCGGCTGAATTCCGGTTAAAACCGGAGTGCACCATGTTTACTGGAAAAGGATGTCGATCTATCTTCATCGGTCTCTTGGATTCATCAATCTTGATCTTTCCTTGTTCAATAGCCGATTGGATCTGTTGCCTGAAAATTTTGCAATAATTGGTGCTGTGAGATCCTGTATTGTGCCACTTGCAATATTTTCTCCTCTTCAACTCTTCAGCCGATGGGATCACATGTCCTGCCGGCAACTGAATTTGTTTCTCTTGAAGAAGAAGATCGAATATTTTGTCAGCTTTAGTGATGTCAAAATCGAATCTTTCTTCCTTTCCCGAATTCTTGACCCATTGGTAAACTACTGTTTTCTTGTTCCTAGCCCACTCGGCTGCATTGACTTCTGGATCATCATCTTCGGAATCAGAATCATAGCTATAAATATTGTTGACATTGTTGGCTTCTTGATGAACTTTCTAGCCTCCTGGAATCTTGTTTCATGAGTAGATACTTTTTGAGCTAGATGAGCTAAACTCTCGAAGTCTTGAGCCAAAAATCTTTCCCTTATCAGCGCCAATAAACCATGGAAGGCTAGATCGGCTAATTGTGAATCTGTTAAGGCTAGACTGTAGCACCTATTCCTCACATCTCTAAATCTTTGAATATAATCAGGAACGGGTTCATCTGATTTCTGTCTGATTGTTGTGAGGTCTGACAACTTCATCTCTTGAACACCACTGAAAAAGTATTTATGAAATTTCTTCTCCAAATCGGCCCAACTTCTGATGGAATTGTAGGGCAGAAACGAAAGCCATGTGAATGCCGATCCGGATAAGGAGAGTGGAAACAATCTGACTCTAAGGGCTTCTGTAGCCGATGCTTCACCACATTGAGCTAGAAATCGGCTAACATGCTCATAAGTTGAGACATTATCTTGCCCTGAAAACTTGGAGAAATCTGGCTCCTTGTATCGGTTTGGCAATGGCACCCGATCAAAGTATTCTGGATATGGATGCCGATACATGTTGCCATTGTCTTTAGGCTTGAGCCCAAACTGTTCCCTCATGACATCAGCGATCATATCAGCCCACGGCTGCTGTGGTGTTGCTCCACCGTATTGCTGTTGAATTGGATCAAACTGGCCGTATTGGATCGGTTGAGGCCGTGGAGAATGAGGCTGATAGGATATGATTGAAATTAGTCGATATGCCTTGAGGTGGCACATATGGAAGTTGTTTTGTGCTGTACTGCTAGCTTATCAGCTGAGTAATTCCAATCGGCTGTTGTGGAACCGAAGGAATTTGATATGACGTGTCAACAACTGGCTGTTTTGGATTGAGGATGCTGATCAATTTGTCCGGTGTCAACTGACTTGAAGCTTGCCCCCCCAGTGATCGGCTGTGGCCTTGTCATGATCGCTGGAATATTTGTTAATGTGTAAGGAGCCGATGGAGCCTGGGTTTGAAGTATTTGTTGATTCCGTTGATTCCCGCTAATATCTATTTTCACAGTTCTGTAGCCCGGGTACGTACCGTCTGGTAGATATATGGGTCCTTTAGCTTTTTCTTCGGCTATGGTTCCATCAACTACGGACTTGATCATATTTGTTAATGTGTTCACAAGTACTCCAGATTGGTTGATAAGGGCGTGGTGGACAGCCGAATCGATGCGATCTTGTATGGTGTGGAGTTCTTCATCACCTTATTCGATCGCCAAATGGGCCTTGGAATTGATGGCATTAGATATTACTTTTAAGGCCTGGGTCTCCATAAAGTCCCAGGTGTTAGCCAACTTCGTGGCAGAGTGGACCAAGCGCAAAGAAGTACCCATGAAAAGTTAGAATACTGGACAATGCACTTTGACGGGTTGAAGAGGATTTTAAGGGCTGGTGCTGGAGTCGTTCTAATCTCCCCGACCGGAGAACACTTGAGCTATGTACTTTGGATTCACTTTTCTGCCTCGGACAATGTGGCCGAGTACGAAGCTCTCCTTCACGGGCTGCGGCTCACCGTGTCTCTTGGGATACAATGTTTAGTCATACGCGGTGATTCCCAGTTGGTAGTCAATCAGGTAATGAAGGACTGGACATGTCTCGATGACAATATGGTTGCCTATCGACAGGAAGTTCGCAGGTTGGAGGACAAATATGATGGACTAGAGCTAACTCATGTTCTTCGACACAATAATGAAGCTACAGATCGACTGGTATTGATGCAAAAAACATACACTGGCCTGAGGCTTTACTCTAGTGCAGGTCCTAAATGATGATTAAATGTGGGCGTGCCAATTGATTTGATCCTGCAATCAACAAGATAAAACATGCAAACGTTATTAGTAAACGATAATCGATCGGCTAGGAAGCCGATGTCATATCGTGATGTGACCTAGCCGATGCATTATGAGGTAAATCGGTTGTATGGCATATTCCCAACAATAAATCCACCCTAAACTTGATTTATCAGTTGTAAATATCAACGTTATATAATCTATAAATCAGTATTACTTTAGAAATGAACAATTGGGATAGATCGGACTTAACCGAGATAGCATAAATTGCCCAGATCTAAAAGAACATGAAATAACGATTATAAATATTTATATCATACCCGATGTTCAGTTTTAAGCATGTATCGGCTATAACTCCGATACTACCTTATATCAAACTAACATCAATTAGATTGGCAGTAAGTTTAATATATTTATATTAGTTAAGATCCTGATATAAGGGGCAGATATAGTATATTAAACAAGACATAAAACTATGTAAAATAACTATACCAGGTAAGATCGGCTAAAACCTCGATACTATCCTTATTAACGACCATAAAACAGGCTAGAGATTATGATTCTATTCACGACTTAGTAGATCAAACTTAACTGATGCAACACTAATTATAAGAAGAAGCATAATATCTAGACAATCAATCCGATGGCTTTCTTTTCATGATGGTAGATATATTATATAATCCAAGTCAACAAGTCAATCTAGCCGTTATCGATAAAACCCTAGATGGAAGTTGGCCAATGCCAGTAGAAAGCATTGTCAATCTAGATTATATAACACATACGATCACTCGACGGATTACATGATCAAGATTAGAGTGTCATAAAGATGTAAGCACTAATCCCGAGAACGCAAACCATCATAACAAGTAATTACCTTGTTATCGAAGATCGAACCCGATGCAGCTCGACTCAAAAGTAAGAACTCGTCAAAACAAAGTAATGAGAAAAGGTGGCGATACACCGAAATTGGATTGAACTAATGTTAATTATTTACAAGATCTCTGGCTTACATTTATACCCGAATATACAAACTTGTCCGTAATGGACACGACTCATACTTCCCTAATACAACTCTAATCGATAAATAAATCCCTTAGGCGGACTCTTGCTTTTGTTTGTATATGAACCAACATTTTTAAAGAAACCAGTTCTAGAAATAGAAGCCAGCGACCAAGTCTTACTAATCTACGTTGACTGGAGAACACCATTTATCAAATATTTGAAGCATCAGGAGTTACCTCCCGACAGGAACAAGGCCGAGCAGATTTCTCGTCGTAGCAAGGCCTACATCATGATCGAAGAGGAGTTGTACAAGCGGAGCCCATCTAGCGTCTTGCAAAGATGTGTTTCACTCGAGGAAGTTCTATAACTTCTAAAGGACATCTGTCACACCCCGAAGTTCCCCTCTCTCTCTCTAGTTTAAAAATCGTAAAATAAATCACCCGAAGAAATTATTAATTTTAACCTAGAGCGAATCTCTAAATTAATAAATGCATTTAACAAACGGAAATGGCATTGTAGGATTTTTCTTGGGTTCTCCTTGCCAAAATTCACTAACAGGATTTTTAGTGGAATTTTCAGAGCTCCAGAAATAATTTAAAACCAATTAAAAGAATTCTCCAACACAAATTAATCCCTGGAATCTCCTTTCTTCTCTTTCTTTTTCTTTTCCCCCTTCTTGGGCCGGTGGCCCAGTCCACCGCCGCCTCCCTCCCCCCTCGCTGGGCCTGCCGAAGGCCGAGGCCCGCCAGCTCTAGCCGAGTCCACCGCCGCTTCCTCCATCGCTGGGCCGATCGAAGGCCGAGGCCCACTCGCCCACAAGTCAACACGCCCTCCCTCTCTCTCGGGGTCACCGACAGGTGGGCCCACCTGTCCGATGGTTAACCAACCTCCGGCCGGCGCCACTGTGTGGCGTAGCCGCCCACCCTGCGCATCCCGACGCCACTCCCCCACCTCCTCCGCATCCGCCACCCTCGCCCACACCTTCCGCCCCACTGCCGCACGCCTCCATCGCGCACGAGCTCGCGAGATGGCCGGAATTCAATTTTTGAATCCCGCCTCTCTCTTCTCCCTCACGTTCGCTGCATCTCCGGCAAAATCTGACCGATCCAGGCCACGTTCGCCTCTCCCAACCCCATAAAACCCATCCCCGCACACTCCTCTCCTCTTTTCCCCAAACACCGCCCTTTCCCGGGCCCTCCATCACCCCCGCGCCGCGCCACCGCCTTCGCTGCCGTTGCCACCGCATCCAGCCGCCTCTTGCAGCCGCCGGAGTCACCGCTGCGCTGTGCCACCGTCGCCGTCGGGCTCGCGAGCACGTGGGGCTCCCCGACCGGCGCTCGCACCGCCGTCGCCCTCGGTGAGCCCTCCCCTTCCCCTCTTCTTCCTCCCCTCCGGTGTCCCTAGCCGCCGCGCGCCCCGGCCGCGCCGCGTGCCGCCGGCTGCCGCGCCACGCCTCCGTGCCGCTGCCGCATCGCCGCCCGTGCGCCGCGCCCGGCTATCGCCGCACCGCCGCGACGCGCTGCCACCCACTCATGCCGCCGCGCCGCGCTGTCCCGCCCCGCCTCGCCGTGACGCCCGCGCCTTCGCGCGCCTCTCAGCCGCGTCGCACGCCGCCTGGTAGCCGCGCTGCGTCGTGCTGTCGCCGCTTCATCGTGCCGCCGCCGTGGAACCGCTTGGCGCCGTGAGCCATGCCGCCACCTTGGGCCCGCTCGCCGCTCGCCGCCGCACGCTGCACGCCGCACACGCCACCGGCCGGGTCGGCTTGTGCTGCCCGTGCCTGGACTGGCCGGCCTTGGTCGTGGACCGGCGGTGGACCACCCTCGTGGTCCCGGTCCACGGTGGACCAGCCCTTTGTGCCACTGATCAGTGGGGCCCGCCTGTCGGCGCTAGCCCCACTCCCCTATGCTGATGTCATCCAGGGATTAACTGCGCAATAAAATAATTTAGGGTTTTCTCTTTAGTATTAAAACGCAGTAAAACTTGCAAAATTCATAACTAATTCATCCGATGTCCGTTTAAGTCCATTCAAATTGCAGTAAATTCGTAAAAGTACAGAGAATCCATTAAAAATACTTTTGTTCTCTGTTTCAGTAGACTTATAGCCTGTATTGCTCGTGTACTTTGTATGTCGTGTAGAATCCGGCAGTTCGAACGCGCCCGTCTACTTCGAGGTAGTCACCGAGGTCGATCCAGCACCAGAGCCAGGCAAGTCATGCTTCATTGTTGATCATATTGTACCAATTTGCGCAATGCTCTACTTTCCTTTAAACACTACATTATTTTATAATGTCATCTATATGGGTGTTACTGTCCTATTGTACTCGGCCTTATACATTGTTTACCTTGTACCTTTGATAGCTTGGGTAATTAAATGTGTAGCTTTGTGGTTTAGGGCATGCTTAGCCCGCTTAATTGATACAACAGTTTTACTACTTTCAACTACTGTCTTTAAATGCTAGCTTTATGCAAATGAACCCTAGCCTTTCCTTGGAAACACTTGCATCATACCCTCTCTTCTGGTATGACTTGCTGAGTACAGTGGGTAGTACTCAGTCTTGCTCTTTTCCCCCCACACCAGAGTTGGAGTATGCTTCTGATGGTGGTTTCTTCGAGTGATCTCCGTCCTATCGTCGAGGATGCCTGTGGAGTGGTTTCGTCGCGCTGCAAGCGTCAAGCATAGAATAAGCTTGTTTATCTTTATCCGCTGCATTTATGTAAGACATTTGAATGTTTTGTAAGACGTGGATCTGTATGTCAACTTTGTCGTTTGTGTACCCTGACCGGTCCTGGACAGGGGGTTTAATGCACATTCAGTTCAGAGATTCGGTTTCGCGAGTTTCTGGGCGTGACAAGTTGGTATGAGAGTCGACCTTGACCGTAGGATAAGCCAACAAGAAAAACCTAAGAGCCCTCTGAAACTCTTTCATATGCATATGCTCTTTTGCATTTGGAGTTGTTTCGGGAAAATTTGGGATTTGGTTTCCTTGGTTTATGGGAAAAATCTTGGTCGTCTATTCGAATGGGGTATTTGGAAAATCAGTCGGTCTAGGGTATTAGCAATTTGGAATAAATGAGTCTGTGGTTAATTGGAATTTTATTCGACAGTCGGTCGGGAATATAGTGGGAATAATGCATTAGGATATGTCTAGTTGGAAAGGGGTTGCAAATTTTATTCCTACTGCTATTATCATGTAATACTTTGTGCATTATTTTATTATCAATATTAAATTAACTGTGTTTTCATTTAACCCCATGAAAATATTTAATGTATAAAGTTCACTTTTATTCGTTCATTTACTTGAGTCCTTATTTGCTTTATTTAATTTGGATTTGAGCATGCATTGATTCTATCCCTTTGTCTTCTATAGATGGCCAACCGTCCCACTAACCACCGCGGTGAACACATGGATGGCTTCGTGGCAGAACTGGCTCACAAGACCTTGGTGGTGGGATACCGCAACGCGCCAGAGTACTCGACCATCCCACTGCTCAGTGGCGAGTTTCCTTACCATGTCCGACTGGAGGTTCACGGTGCTTTGGGTACTTACCTCGACAACATGGTGGTTGAGGCATTAGGAGGCATGTCTGATCACGCTTGTCAGGAGGCGGCGTACCTGATGATGACCAGGCTTCGAGACCGTCACGTCCTCATCTTCCGTGACTCGGCGTACCGCTACCTCCCCAGTCACGCCAACGCCGCCAGAGTCAGCTCCTTCCGTCCAACGACAGGGGATGGACAGGATGCATGCGGATCTAAAAGATGCATCCAAAGCCTTGAACGATGGGAAGCTTGTGACGATCGCAACTTTGAAGGACGAGATAGCACGTCTAAAGAAGGAGAACGCGCAGCTGAAGGGACTCCCAGCTCCAGGGGGTACGGATTCGCACCACGGCTCGCAAGACTACTACAGCTCCGGTGCGCAACCAGCTTGCGCCCAGGCACCCTCCTCCACCGCCTCCAGCAGCACCAGCCCCAGCTCCTCCACCATCACCTATTGCAGCTCCAGTTCCAGCTCCAGCTCAGGCACCCTTGTCTCTCACTTTCGCCACGGCTTCAGCTTACCGGGGTGGCAGTGGTAGTGGTGGTTGGCTGCCAGCTACTCCCAGTGGCAGCAACGGCAGTGGCAGCAGTTCCAACTGCGAGGCAGGTAGTGGGGATACCTACCTGCAGGACTCGAGGATCCGTTCCGAGAAGGAGGGCGACGAGCAGGAGAGCGACTTCGACTCCACTGACCGGGGGAGGCGTTCGGAGCATTAGGCGCTACCCTAGCTTTTACCGTTTTCATTAGTTTGCTTCCTTGTTTGTTTCCGTGTGTTAGGTGTGCTGTCTTGGGCTAGTCGATGGTCGATATCATGGTTATGGTATGGCTGTTCAAATAAGGATTGTTGGGTGTTTTAAGTGTTTTTAATTCAGATCAGAACAATTGCACAATTTAATTATGTTGTAATAAAGTTAAGTTTCTAAGCTTTCTATTTTTCTCCTTTCCACTCCTGTTCGATCTATCCCTCCAGATGGTGAACACCCGTACGAGTGGCGGCAATGGTGGTAATGACAACACAACTAGTGGTGCTCATGTCAATGGTGGTCCTCCGCCGTTGCCTGAGAACCCCACTATTGCACAAGTACTAGCTGCGCAGACGCAGATGATGACAACCATGATGCAACAAATGCAGCACCAACACCAACAAATGCAGCAGCAGATGATCCAGCACTTGCAACAGCAGCAGCAGCAGAACCAGCAGTTTGGACCCCCACCGCCACCTCCACCCCAGTCCAAGCTACCAGAGTTCCTCCGCGTTTGCCCGCCTACCTTCTCCAGCACCACAAACGCCATGGAGGCAAACGACTGGCTCCATGCTATTGAGAAGAAACTGGACCTTCTGTTGTGCACCGACCAGGAGCGGGTCTCTTTCGCCACTCAACAGCTCCAGGGTCCCACCTCTGCTTGGTGGGACAATTATCTGATGACCCATCCAGCTGGGACCGTCGTCACCTGGGATGAATTCTGTCGTAGCTTCCGTAAGGCGCAGGTTCCTGATAGCATAGTAGCTCAGAAAAAGAGGGAGTTTCGTGCACTGAACCAGGGCAGCAAGACAGTGATAGAATACCTGGATGAGTTCAATCGCCTCGTACGTTATGCCCCAGAGGACGTGCGCACTTATGCCGAGCGCCATGAGAAATTTCTGGCTGGTTTGGATGATGAGCTCACAAACCAACTAATCTCCGGTGACTATGCTGACTTCGAGAACCTGGTGGTCAAGGCGATTCACCAGGAAGACCAGCGTAACAAGATGGACCGTAAAAGGAAGGCAGCTCAGCTCAGGGCACTCCGGGACAGCAGGGTGGACCTTCCACCTTGATTGTTCGCCAGCATCGCCCTTACCACCCTGGTAACTGCCGGTGCTGGTTATAATGGAGGCAACAACAACCAAGGTGGGTAGCATAGTCGTCCAGCTCCACGCCCGCCAACTGCACCAACTCCATCAGCCCAACCAGCTCAGCCCAAGAGGGATACTGGAGTGAAGCCAGGAGCTTGCTTCAACTGTGGTGAACCGGGGCACTTCGCCGACAAATGCCCGAAGCCGAGACGTGCTGGGCCTAGGATCATCCAGGCTTGCATCAACCATGCATCGGCAGAAGAGGCGTTGGCAGCACCGGAAAGTTGTACTGGGTATGTTTCCTGTCAACTCAGTCCCAGCCACAATTTTATTTGATTCTTGTGCAACGGATTCGTTTATTTTCAAGAATTTTGTGGGGAAGCATGGTCTAAGAAAAGAGGAACTTAAAATACCAATGCGGGTCTACACCCCAGGAAATAATTCCACCTCCGTTAGTTATAGCCCCTCTGTGGTGATAGAAATCAAAAGATCACAATTTCTAGCCAACCTTATCATTCTCGAATCTAAAGACCTAGATGTCATTCTTGGGATGGATTGGTTGACGAGGAACAAGGGAGTGATCGATTGCGCAAGACGCATCGTCACTCTAACCAATGACAAGGGAGAAAAGATCACTTTCCAATCTCCGGCACCACAGAAGTTCATAGCAAGTTTGAATCAGGTTGCTACCGAGGATTAGACCAACGAAGTGAAGAAAGCTACTAAGAAGTTGGAGGATATTCCGATCATCAAAGAATATCCTGAAGTGTTCCCAGATGATCTTATCTCAATGCCACTCGTGAGGGAAATCGAGTTCCGGATTGACCTGGTACCAGGAACTACTCCGATTCACAAGAGACCGTATAGGATGGAAGCAAATGAGTTAGTAGAAGTAAAGAAGCAAGTGGATGAACAGTTGCAGAAAGGCTATATCCGCCCGAGCACGTCACCTTGGGGTGCTCCGGTGATCTTCGTGGAGAAGAAAGACAAGACTAAAAGAATGTGCGTTGACTATCGCGCACTTAATGAGGTCACCATCAAGAACAAGTATCCGTTGCCAAGAATCGACGACCTGTTTGATCAATTGAAGGGAGCAACAGTGTTCTCTAAGATCGATCTGCGATCAGGCTACCACCAGTTGAGAATCCGAGAAGAGGATATTCCGAAGACGGCATTCATAAGTCGTTATGGGTTGTTCGAGTGTACAGTTATGTCCTTTGGGCTCACCAATGCCCCGGCTTTCTTCATGAACTTGATGAACAAGGTGTTTATGGAATTTTTGGACAAGTTTGTTGTGGTATTCATTGATGACATACTTATTTATTCAAAGTCTGAAGAGGAACATGAGCAACACCTCCGTTTAGCTCTTGAGAAGCTGAAGGAACATCAATTGTATGCAAAGTTCAGTAAGTGTGATTTTTGGCTAAAGAAGGTTCAATTCCTCGGTCACGTCATACAAGCTCAAGGGGTAGCCGTGGACCTCTCAAATGTGGAGTCTGTCATGAAGTGGACCCCACCGAAGTCGGTATCTCAAATCCGGAGTTTCCTTGGACTCGCGGGTTATTACCGCCGGTTTATCGAGAATTTCCCCAAGATAGCTAAACCAATGACCCAATTGTTGAAGAAGGATGAAAGGTTCAAGTGGTCAGATGAATGCAACAAGAGTTTTGAGGAACTCTATGGAAAAGTTGGTGACCGCACCGGTTTTGATACTGCCAGATCAGGCGAAAGACTTCCAAGTTTATTGTGATGCATCCCGCCAAGGGCTGGGATGTGTTCTGATGCAAGAAAGCAAGGTGGTTGCATATGCTTCTCATCAATTGTGTCCGCATGAGAGCAACTATCCAACTCATGATTTGGAGTTAGCAGCAATGGTCCATGCCCTAAAAATCTGGCGGCACTACCTTATTGGCAACCGTTGTGAGGTGTACACGGATCACAAAAACCTGAAGTATATCTTCACTCAACCAGATCAGAATCTCCGACAGCGAAGATGGTTGGAGTTGATCAAAGATTATGACATGGGAATACACTATCATCCCGGCAAAGCTAATGTGGTAGCCGATGCCTTGAGCAGAAAAAGTTATTGCAATGCCTTGAGCACAGAAAGGTTGTGTAGTAAATTGCAACAGGACCTTGAGCATTTGAACGTGGGAATCGTTGAGCACAGGTTCGTGGCCGCTCTTGAAGCACAACCAACGCTCGTGGAACAACTCCGAGTAGCTCAGTCCAGAGATAGCTGAGCTTAAGAAGAATATGAGGGTCGGCAAAGCTCGCGACTTTACTGAGGATGAACATGGAACAATCTGGATGGGAGAAAGATTGTGTATACCTGAGAACAAGGAATTGAACGACCTGATACTCATTGAAGCTCATCAAACCCACTATTCCATCCATCCTGGCAATACTAAAATGTATCAAGATCGCAAAGAGAAGTTCTGGTGGGTTAGTATGAGAAGAGAGATAGCTGAGTTCGTCGCACTCTACGATGTTTGCCAGCGAGTCAAGGCTGAACATCAGAGGCCAGCAGGATTGTTGCAACCGCTCCGAATCCCTGAGTGGAAATGGGAGGAAATTGGGATGGATTTCATCACAGGAATGCCAAGGACATCATCGGGTCATGACTCAATTTGGGTGATTGTCGATCGACTCACCAAAGTCGCCCATTTCATACCGGTGCATACCACCTACACTGGGAAGAGGTTAGTAGAGATATATCTGGCAAGAATTGTGTGTCTACATAGGGTACCCAAAAAGATCGTATCCGATCGAGGAAGTCAGTTCACTTCGAAGTTCTGGCAGAAATTGCAACAAGAGTTGGGGACCCGTTTGAATTTCAGTACAGCTTACCATCCACAAACCGATTGTCAAACGGAATGAGTGAACCAAATACTGGAAGATATGCTAAGAGCCTGTGTGATTGATTTTGGTGGAGCTTGGGATAAGAGTTTACCTTATGCCGAGTTTTCATATAACAACAGTTACCAGGCTAGCCTACAGATGGCACCCTTCGAGGCACTGTACGGTCGGAAGTGCCGCACTCCGCTCTTTTGGGATCAAAGCGGGGAGCATCAATTGTTTGGGATTGAGGTCTTAAGTGAAGCAGAGGAGAAAGTCAGAACCGTCAGAGAAAGGTTGAGGATCGCATAGTCTCGGCAGAAAAGCTACGCCGACAACTGCCGCAGAGAACTCGCTTTTGAAGCAGGGGATTATGTGTATCTTCGGGTTACGCCACTTCGAGGAGTGCACCGTTTCCAAACCAAAGGGAAATTGGTACCACGCTTTGTGGGACCATACAAAATCTTGGAGCGCAGAGGCGAAGTTGCTTACCAACTTGAGCTTCCTTCCAACATGCTTGGTATCCATGATGTGTTCCACGTCTCCCAGCTAAAGAAATGTTTGAGAGTACCCGAGGAACAGGCCAGCCCGGATCAGACTGAGATTCAAGAGGACTTGACCTATGTGGAGAAGCCTGTTCGTATCCTTGAAACCAGCAAAAGAAGAACCAGGAATAAGGCCATCAGGTTTTGCAGAGTTCAGTGGAGTCATCAATCTGAGGAAGAAGCCACCTGGGAAAGTGAAGATGAACTGAAGGCTGCTCATCCGCACCTCTTCACCAGCTCTTACGAATCTCGGGGTCGACATTCCATTTAAGGAGGGTAGGTTTGTCACAACCCTAAGTTCCCCTCTCTCTCTAGTTTAAAAATCGTAAAATAAATCACCCGAAGAAATTATTAATTTTAACCTAGAGCAAATCTCTAAATTAATAAATGCATTTAACAAACGGAAATGGCATTCTAGGATTTTTCTTGGGTTCTCCTTGCCAAAATTCACTAGGATTTTTAGTGGAATTTTCAGAGCTCCTGAAATAATTTAAAACCAATTAAAAGAATTCTCCAACACAAATTAATCCCAGGAATCTCCTTTCTTCTCTTTCTTTTTCTTTTTCCCCCTTCTTGGGTCGGTGGCACAGTTCACCGCCACCTCCCCCCCTCGCTGGGCCGGCCGAAGGCCGAGGCCCACTCGCCCGCAAGTCCACACGCCCTCCCTCTCTTTCTCGAGGTCACTGTTGACGATGAAATTTGGCAAGTAATATAATTTACATGAATCGGAAACACAATCCAATCCGAAGCGGATTCGAAGATACGCGGAAATCTCGGAAAACAGAGTGCGTATCGGCTGGAGTCCGTATCGGCTGGAAATCGAGTCCGATTAGGATAGCCGATGGGGCCAATATCGCATGTGAAATCAACATCGGATTCAACAATGAGCTTACAATGGTATTGCCGGGCGAGGATAGAGTCCAAGATTGGCAATTGTATCTATTTATTAGGAATATATGTATTTTCTTTATAGATATTCCCGGTAAGAGTCCGCCTAAGGGACTTGTTTGTTAGTTGGATTTGTATTAGGTTAATATGAGTCGTGTGCGTGATGGACAATGTTTGTATTTTCAGGTGTAAACATAATCCCGAGCGTATCGGCTGGGCAATTTCTTAGATTTTTGGTACATGAGCGTGGGATCGAAATTCCTTAGAGGAGTATTAAGGAAATCAAAGATATAAAACCTCCAGAAGATAAAACCAAGTTACAGTCATTGATCGGCAAAATAAATTTTATTCGGCGTTTCATATCGAACTTGTCTGGCCGAATAGAACCATTTACTCCGTTGTTGAGGTTGCAAGCTGATCAAGAATTTGTATGGGGAGAAAAGCAGCAGCAAGCATTGGACAATATCAAGTAATATTTGAGTACTCCTACAGTTCTTATACCACCATAGAAAGGGCTTCCATTTAAACTTTATTTATCAGCCGACCAGAACTCTATCGGCTCAGTTTTGATCCAAGAGGTTGAGGGGAAGGAAAGAGTCATATTCTATCTCAGTAGACGACTTTTGGATGCAGAAACAAGGTATTCACCTGTGGAGAAATTATGCCTGTGTTTATATGTTTCTTGCACAAAATTGAGGAATTATCTGCTTTCCAATGAGTGCATCATAGTATGTAAAGCCGATGTAGTACGATACATGCTATCGGCTCCAGTTTTGAAAGGGCGAATTGGGAAGTGGATTTTTGCTTTGTCAGAGTTTGATCTCAGGTATGAATCGGCTAAGGCAGTTAAAGGGCAAGCGATAGCCGATTTCATAGTTGAACACAGGGATACCAGTATTGATAATGTTGATATTATGCCATGGACTTTGTTCTTTGATGGATCTGTTTGCACTCATGGTTGTGGTATCGGCTTAGTAATTATATCGCCTAGGGGGGCAGGTTTTCAGTTTGCTTTTACTATCAAGCCTTACTCTACAAATAATCAAGCAGAATATAAAGTTGTTCTCAAAGGATTGCAATTATTAAGAGAAGTTGAAACCGATGCTGTTGAAATCATGAGTGATTCATTATTAGTAATAAGTCAATTATCTGGGGAATATGAGTGCAAAAATGATATTTTGATGATCTACAATGAGAAATGTCAAGAGCTGATGAAGACTTTCAAGATAGTTACTTTAAAACATATCCCTAGGGAGCAAAATGCTGAGGCCAATGATTTAGCTCAAGGTGCATCAGGTTACAAGCCGATGTTACAAGGGATTGAAGTAGAAGTGGCCTGTATACCAGCCGATGATTGGAGGTTTGATTGTCAGAAAGATATTACAAAGGTTTTCAAGATTGTCAGAAATTTGGAGCAATTCAGAGAGCACCATCATCGGCTATGAATCCTATTATCAAGCCATGGTCGTTCAGAGGTTGGGGTATTGATATGATCGGCCAGATCAGTCCATCATCGAGTAAAGGGCATAAACTCATATTGGTTGCGACTGATTATTTTACTAAGTGGGTTGAGGCAATTCCCTTGAAAAAGGTCGACAGCAAAGATGCAATTGAATTTGTCAAGGAACACATTATATACCGGTTTGGTTTGCCACAGACAATTACAACTGATCAAGGTTCAATCTTTGTGTCCGATGAGTTTGTTCAGTTTGCTGATAGCATAGGGATTAAGTTGTTGAATTTTTCACCATATTATACACAAGCAAATGGGCAAGCTGAGGCATCTAATAAAAGTTTGATTAAGTTGGTTAAGAGAAAAATTGCAGAATATCCCAAGAAGTGGCATACTATTTTAGCTAAAGAATTGCGGTCATATCGGATGTCTTGTCATGGTGCAATCCAGGTGCCTCCTTATCAATTGGTTTATGGGCATGAAGCTGTGTTACCATGGGAAACCAATATCGCCTCTAGGCGGATTTCTTTACAAGATGAGTTGACAGCCGATGACTATCATAATTTGATGGTTGATGAGTCAAAAGATTTGGTTCAAGCTAGATTACGAGCTCTTGAAAAAGTTAGGAAAGACAAGGAGAGAGTTGTCAGGCATTGTAACAAAAAGGTTGTACCCAAGTCTTTTGAAGAGGGTGAGCTTGTTTGGAAATTGGTGTTGCGGATAGGGGCCAGGGATAATAAATTCGGCAAGTGGTCACCGAATTGGGAAGGGCCTTTTCAAATTCATAAATGTGTTTCTAAAGGGGCCTATATGTTAAAAGGACTGGATGGTGAAATTTTTGGTAGAGCACTTAATGGAAAATACTTGAAGAAATATTACCAAGCGTTTGGATTGGTTCATAATCGGCTGTGTTATGCCGATGTATGGTTGATAGCCGATGTGTTTACATAGCCTTTTAGATGGCCGATATTGTCATCGCCCTTAGTAATAATAAGTTTGCAGCATTATGTTCCCTACTACAAACTTGGGGGGCATGGAGGATAAAAGTTGGAAATTTTTCGAGCAAATTTTTACACAATGTAGAGCTATACAAGTCAAGATAATGTCAGATAATATTGGCTCGATGGCCAATACTAGATTGTGTTTCAGGAGTTTGACTGAGGATAAATTGGCTCGACGGCCGATACGTATGTTACAGCAAAAATACTGTGTGAAAATGTTTAATGTGTTACATCAAGCCAAGTATTTCTGGATAGCCGACACAACGTTTTGTCTAATTTGTTCTACTTCTTCAATAGCCCGAGCGTCGGCTGCATCTGTACCCGGAATTGGTTTCAAGGCCTTGCTCAGGGCAGAAAGATGCTTTACAGATTTCTTGAGGTTCAATTTTTGGGTTTCAATGGCTTTCGGCAGATCGGCTAGTTTCTGTTCTTCAGTATTGATCTCAGCTCGGCAAGCTTCAAGTTGTTGAAGTAGATTGGTTTCTTTCTTCTTCAGTATATCTCAATCTTCGGTTGAGTAGAGTTTGGTCCAGCTTCTAGTTCATCCAATTTGGTTTTCTCATCATTAACTTGCTGTCGGCTGGACTGAACATTCGCCTCATGAGCAGAGCGCTCTAGCCGATCAGAAATTCTTTTCCTTGCTCTCCACAATTTAAAACGGTGTTGCTCAAGGAAGACTGCCGTAGAAATCATTTCAATGAGCTCGTCAGGGATCTGGTTTTGGATTTCTTCAAATCTCGCCCTGATCGGCCCACAGTTCACGACTAGTGCATCTAGGGAAGCACTTAGCCGATCTGCGATGTCAGCTAAAGTTTTCCTTAAGTCTTCTAATATGGGAGAGATGGCTTTGCTAGTTCCTTCTTCTTCCTCTTCATCCAAAAACTGGTTGATGTCAAATGAGAACATGTCGGCTAGGAGCTGAAACAGAGAAAGTTTTGTTAGATGATACTATTGAGAATGAGCCGATGGATATAGATGTAGGAAAGTATTTACAGGAATTTGAGGGGTTGGAGTTGTGGCAACAATCTCTTCATCTTGTTGGCTAGCCGTGGCCGATGGAGTGTGTTCACTAGATATTCGACGAGGAGATGGTACTTGAGGAGGCTGTAATAATAACACGTGTTAGTCAGTATCGGCTGCAGATAAGTTTAAAAGTTGAATGAGTTTAAGACTACCAATACTGTTGGCAGAGTTGGTTTCTTCCTAGTAGCAACTTGTTTCTTCTTAGGCTGAAAGGAGATAGTTGAGTTAAAGTATATATGAAGCATAACAGTAGACGATCATTATTAGAACAGTCTTACTTGTACTCTTTGAGGTTGTTTTGGAGGACTTGGAGTTTTTGCAGCTTGAGATTGTATTGCAGGAGGCGTATCGGCTTGGGGTGTGGTAATGTCAGTTTCACTGAATTGAGCAGCAGCCTCGTCAATTGCTTCTTCCATCTAATTTCCTTCAGAATATCATCTATCTCTTCGACTTGAGAGGTTTCTGTATCGGCTGCTTTCTTTTGCTTCTTGGTTGGTTTCTTCAAGAGAGTTGGCTTTATGGCAACTTGCTTGGTTCTTTTCCTCTTGTCACCAGTTTGCATCAGCTCTCTGACTTGACCTTGGAGTAAGGTGGTGGTCTTTGGAGCAGTAAAGCCAATGATGGATGGAGCTGGTCCACAGCCGTTTGGGAGTTTGGCGGCAGCATATTCTATCGGCTTGCCACTTCGGCTGACAAGAGGAGGAGGAGGATCTGTTGTCTGTAGAGAAATTAATAAATTATGAGTGTTAAGCAGTCGATTGTAATAAAGTGCAAGGTTTGAGGAGGAGAAATTTACCTGAGGAGCCAAGTCTGGTATGATCCGGGTGAGATATGATTCGACTGGCAGATGGAATATATGGGTTTTTATTTCTGACCACCATCTGTCAAACTGTATACTCCTCATTAGGATGAGGTTCAACCTGTCTATACTGCCAAGAGGGGGACCAGGGATGTTAAGTAATTTGTCCATCATCAAAGCTGATGCAATGTTACCCCTGGTTTGAATTTTATGGGCATAGTACAAGCGAATGGGCAGTTGTCCCATGCCAAGCTGTCTTACTGCTGTCATTGGGTGATAAAATTCATAAGAGGGCTGGATGTTTCTGCCTTGAGATATGCCAATTGGGAGTATGCATGGAGAGATTGCAGCAGTTAAGATTTCTCTGGGTTTTTCAAATCTTTCATCATTTATTTCATCTAGTCTGAAATCGGCTGGCAGCTCAAATCTCTCAAAAGATTCATAAGCGAACCAGATTCGGCTGTCTCTAGGAAATCCATCACAAAAATTGTCGAACCAATTATGGAAGTGCTTAGCCGATGGTCCATGTCCAGCGTAGCTAGTCGTTGCTTCACCATATGATGTGCATCGACGCACTTGGTTTGTTTCACCGTCACTTTCAGGATCGACTATGGATGAGAATTCTGCTTCCAAGAGTGCTGATCTTTTTGCAACTTTTAGGGTGTGCAGGGTTAACTAGAGTTGGATGAACCACCATGGGCCGCCAGTGTTAACATTTGAATCCATGATCAATCTGGCCGATGACTGGCTTAGTGTTTGGTTTACTGCACCTAGTAGGTATTTTCCTAGAGGAAATTATTTCTTCGAGACGATGGCTTCAGCTAGGTGTTGCTAGTTGGCTGTTGGGCCGCAGGTAGATCCACAAAATACAAATTTATCCAACCACATCATTAAGAAGGCAGCATGCTCTCTAGCCGATACATGACCTGTGCTCATGTTTACAGAGATAAATGCAGACCAACCTCCAATGTTCTTGGTTTTGAACTTGTAAGTACACTTGGTCTTCATGCTGATAGGGTTAGCCGATGTGGTTATATCCAAGCCAGTTATCTTGGTTATGTCTAGCAAGCTGGGGGTCATCGGCCCATGGTTGAACATGAAGGCGTTTAAGGTATCTGACCAGAAGTATGCAGCAGATGATAGCATCGGCTCATCTTTTTTCATATCGGCTATGGATAGAGATAAACATTGAGCTATTCCTATTTCGTCCCTGTGATCCTGTTTGCTAGCATCAACCCTCTTATACCAATCTATCCACTTGTCAACTTGAGAAGGCCAAGATCTGAAAGTTGTGGTCCAATGAGAAAGAGATGGGGAGGATGTTCTGAAGGGGAATATGTTCATTTCTGCATTAATGATATGGGTGGGATCTATATCGCCTATCAGGCCCAAATAGAAGTGATTGGGGTCTTTCAAGCTGGGGATAGCTATCTGGTGGGCTAAGTGCTGCAGATTTTTTTACAAAAAGAGAGGGGTTGAAGGCGGAAGAAAAACGAAGAACTCGAAGAAAAACTTTGAGCCGATGGAGACTTACCTCAGGGAATTCCTTGGCGGTGTTGGATGGACTCGATGATGGTGCCATTGCTACGTGAAGATTGTCGCCGGGGGAGGATTCGCTGTTTCGGTCACCGGAGAAGAGAGAGAGAGCAATCACCGGAGTTCACGGAGAAGCGGTTGGTATTTAAAGAAGTAGGTGCGTAACGGTCACAGCGGAAACCCTAGATTTTTGAGGTTTTGAAGAGATAATTCCGTTGCATTATATAATACTTCGGAATTGGGGGCATGTGTTGACGATGAAATTTGGCAAGTAATCTAATTTACATGAATCAGAAACACAATCCAATCCGAAGCGGATTCGAAGATATGCGGAAATCTCGGAAAACAGAGTGCGTATCGGCTGGAGTTCGTATCGGCTGGAAATCGAGTCCAATTAGGATAGTCGATGGGGCC
This sequence comes from Oryza punctata, assembly GCA_000573905.2. Classification (NCBI taxonomy): domain Eukaryota; kingdom Viridiplantae; phylum Streptophyta; class Magnoliopsida; order Poales; family Poaceae; genus Oryza; species Oryza punctata. The sequence goes on from CM002496.2 coordinate 5,562,984, forward strand.
GATATCGCATGTGAAATCAACATCGGACTCAACAATGAGCTTACAATGGTATTGCCGGGCGAGGATAGAGGCCAAGATTGGCAATTGTATCTATTAATTAGAAATATATGTATTTTCTTTATAGATATTCCCGGTAAGAGTCCGCCTAAGGGACTTGTTTGTTAGTTGGATTTATATTAGGTTAATATGAGTCGTGTCCGTGATGGACAATGTTTGTATTTTCGGGTATAAACATAATCCCGAGGTCTTGTAAATAACAACAACATACATTCAATCAATCTCGGCGCATCGCCACCTTTGTTTTCTACTTTTCAACAAGCTTGTGCTTTCGAGTCGTGCTGCATCAATTCGATCTTCGACGAAAAGGTATATATTGTCATGGCGGTTTGCATTACTAGAGTTAGTGCTTACATCTTCATGACACTCTAACTCTATCTTGTAGACTTCCGAGTTATCATATATGTCATATAATCTAGATCAACAATGCTATCTTCTTGCATCGGCTGGATTCTTTTTAGGGTTTTGCCGGTATCGGCTAGTTTACTTTGTTGATTCATGTTATATGATGTATCTACCATCCCAATTTGATGACTATTGGCTTGTTTTTCTAGATGTTGTGCTTCTTTTATGCCTAATGCTGCATTGGTTAAGTCCAACCTATTAAGTTGTTTTAGAATCATGATTTCTAGCTTACTTTACGGTTATTAATAGGGATAGTATCGGGGTTTTAGCCAATCATATGTAATTAGAATATTTGACATGGTTTTATGCTTTGTTTAATGTTCTATATCTAATTCTTATTGCTTTATCATAAGATTGTATTGGAATTATGACCGATATGCACTTAGATCTAGGTATCGGCTATGACATGGGTTTTATGTAGTCATTATTTCATGTTACAATAGACTTGAGCAATTTATACTGTCTCGGTTCAGTTCGATCTATACCAATTGTTTATCTCTAAAGTAATATTGATTCTTTGATCACATAACACTGATATCTACAGCCGATATACTAGTTTTAAGGTTATAGTCATATTTGATTATATCTTACAGGCGATTCATGCTTTATTGCATTGGCTAGGTCACATACAATATGAAATCGGCTGTCTGGCCGATTGTCTATTATTTACTAACATTCTTTGCATATTGTTTCTTGTTGATTGCAGGATTAAATCAATTGGCACGCCCTGGAACCTAAATGCTTAATTTTGGACCTGCACTAGAGTAAAGCAAATCTCTCAGGCCAGTGTATGTTTTTTGCAACAACAGTCACCGACAGGTGGGGCCCACCTATCGGATGCTTCCCTAACCTCCAGTCGGAGACACCGTGCGGCGCAGCCGCCCACCCCGCGCATCCCGACGCCACTCCCCCACCTTCTCCGCATCCGCCGCCCTCGCCCACACCTTCCGCCCCACTCCCGCACCCTCCATCGCGGACGCGCTCGTGAGATGGCCGGGCCGGGATTCAATTTTTGAATCCCGCCTCTCGCTCCTCCCCCACATTCGCCGCATCTCCGGCGAAATCAGACCGATCCCGGCCACGACCGCCTCTCCCAACCCCATAAAACCCATCCCCGCAAGCTCCTCTCCTCTTTTCCCCAAACACCACCCTTTCCCGTGCCCTCCATCACCCCCGCGCCGCGCCACCGCGTTCGCCGCTGTTGCCGCCGCATCCGGCCGCCTCTAGCCGCCGCCGTTAGGCTCGCGAGCACGCGGGGCTCCCCGTCCGCCGCTCGCACCGCTGTCACCCTCGGTGAGCCCTCCCCTTCCCCTCTTCTTCCTCCCCTCCGGTGTCCCTAGCCGCCGCGTGCCCCGGCCGCCCCGCGCGCTGCCTGGCTGCCGCGGCATGCCTCCGTGCAGCCGCACCACGCCTCCGTGCCGCTGCCGCGTCACCGCCCGCGTGCCGCGCCCGGCTGCTGCCTACACCCGGCTGTCGCCGCACCGCCGCGTCGCTTTGACGCGCTGCCACCCACCCGTGCCGCCGTGTCGCGCTGTCCCGCGCTGCTTCGCCGTGCCACCCGCGCTACCGCGCGCCGCCCGGCCACCGCGCCGCGTCATGCCACCGCCGTGGAGCCGCTTGGCGCCATGAGCCGTGCCGCCGCCTTGGGCCCGCTCGCCGCTCGCCGCCGCCGTGGTACCGCCGCCGCACGCTGCACGCCACACACGCCGCCGGCCGGGTCAGCTTGTGCTGCCCGTGCCTGGACTGACCGGCCTTGGCCGTGGACCGGCGGTGGACCACCCTCGTGGTCCCGGTCCACGGTGGCCCGGCCCTTTGTGCCACTGATCAGTGGGGCCCGCCTATCGACGCTTGCCCCACTCCCCTCTGCTGATGTCATCCAAGGATTAACTGCGCAGTAAAATAATTTAGGGTTTTCTCTTTAGTATTAAAACACAGTAAAACTTGCAAAATTCATAACTAATTCATCCGATGTCCGTTTAAGTCCATTCAAATTGCAGTAAATTCGTAAAAATACAGAGAATCCATTAAAAATACTTTTGTTCTCTTTTTCAGTAGACTTATAGCCTGTATTGCTCGTGTGCTTTGTATGTCGTGTAGAATCCGGTAGTTCGGACGCGCCCGTCTACTTCGAGGTAGTCACCGAGGTCGATCCAGCACCAGAGCATGGCAAGTCATGCTTCATTGTTGATCACATTGTACCAATGTGCAATGCTCTACTTTCCTTTAAACACTGCATTATTTTATAATGTCATCTATATGGGTGTTACTGTCCTATTGTACTCGGCCTTATACATTGTTTACCTTGTACCTTTGATAGCTTGGGTAATTAAATGTGTAGCTTTGTGGTTTAGGGTATGCTTAGCCCGCTTAGTTCAAAATAGCTCACTAAAGGGGATTCATGTAATTACTTTGGTATAGTTTCTATACATGGTAACTTTATGGAAATGCCACCATGGTATTTTTATGAACTTAAAACCTACTAAATGGTGGGCTGTGGGTGCTTGGGTTTTGCTAGTCGCACCCATGGTGATTAAGGACCGGTTCACGGGAACCCCTGGAAGAAACACCGTGCGTACCACAAGCCAACGTGGGCAATGGCTGGACTTGTAGTGTAGCTTCCCGCTAGCTGACGTACACTGGCTAGGGTGAGTGTGATGGAGTTTGGATGGGCCCTGTGAGAGGGGGCTGCCCGCTGCCTGTTGAGGAGCGGGGGTGAAACCTGTGGTGGTACGATTGGTTAGAGGGGGTTATGCGAAGTGTCCTGTCACAGTCCCTTTCCGGGGTACCGTGGTGGTATACCGGCACACGGTAACGTGTCGTGGGGCTGTGTCTTGTGGGTACAGATGTACATCTCTGGCCAGAGTAAAACTATTCGAATAGTCGTGCCCGCGGTAATGGGCGATCGACCAGCTCACCGTGATTAGTCTCACTTTAAAATAATTTGACTTAATGGAACTGGTGTAGTTCAGGTGGATGAGTTGGGCCTGTCGCAACGTGGGGAAGTGTTGGACAGTGATGATATAATATTGCTTAATTGATACAACAGTTTTACTACTTTCAACTACTTTCTTTAAATGCTAGCTTTATGCAAATGAACCCTAGCCTTTCCTTGGAAACACTTGCATCATACCCTCTCTTCCGGTATGACTTGCTGAGTACAGTGGGTAGTACTCAGTATTGCTCTTTCCCCCCCACACCAGAGTTGGAGTATGCTTCTGATGGTGGTTTCTTCGAGTGATCTCCGTCCTGCCGTCGAGGATGCCTGTGGAGTGGTTTCACCGCGCTGCAAGCATCAAGCCCAGAATAAGCTTGTTTATCTTATCCGCTGCATTTATGTAAGACATTTGAATGTTTTTTAAGACATGGATCTGTATGTCAACTTTGTCGTTTGTGTACCCTGGCCGGTCCTGGACAGGGGGTTTAATGCACATTCAGTTCAGAGATTCGGTTTCGCGAGTTTCTGGCGTGACAACATCCATCAGGAATATGCGGCAATGATGCAGCAGCACGTACTTTGGTTGGAATGGCATACAGGCAGGGTTTCTTCTAGCCTACAATGGTTACGGATGTTGACAAGATTATTGATGCCTGGAAGGGTTGTCGATCTTTTGCTAGGCAGATTCACTGGCAGCTCAGGAGCTACAAACTATTCCGCTCTCTTGGCCTTTTGCGGTCTGGGGATTGGATACGGTGGGTCCTTCCAAAATGGCCCAAGGTGGATATACACATCTCTTTGTTGCGGTACACAAGTTTTCTAAATGGATCGAGGCTAAACCAGTTGCTACAATTACTGCGGACAAAGCCCGAGAATTTTTCATCAACATTGTACATCGCTTTTGTGTGCCTAATCGAATTATTACTGACAGTGGTGCTCAGTTTACGGGAGGTGTGTTCAAAGATTTTTGCGAATACTTTGGGATTAATGTTTGTTATGCATCTGTGGCGCATCCCATGAGTAATGGGCAAGTTGAGCGCGAGAATAGGATGGTTCTTCAAGGGATTAAAACTCGAGTTTTTGACAGGTTGCGTCCCTACGCTGACCTGTGGACAGAAGAGTTACCCTCAGTTCTATGGTCATTACGCATTAGTCACCTTTTTTCTTGGTATATGGGGCTGAAGCTATGCTGCTGAGTGAAATGGAATTCGAATCCCTGCGTGTGTGCAATTGAGGATGAGCGTTAAGAGCAAGACAGGACAGATGACTTGTACTGACTGGGAGAAGCTCGAGAGGCTGCCCTCATTCAGTCAGCTAGATATCAGCAGGATCTTCGGTGTTATCATAATCGTAATGTCAGATCACGTGCTTTTATAGTCGAGGATATGGTTCTTCGGAAGATTCAAACAACCAAGAATAGGCATAAATTATCACCCTTATGGGAAGGGCCTTTTATAATTGCGGAAGTTACTCGGCCGGGAGCTTACCGACTGAAGCGTGAAGACGGAATAGTTGTGGACAATTCATGGAATATAGAGCATCTTCGTCGTTTCTATACCTAGAAATTTCTTTGTAACCTTTTCCTTTCGATTGCCGACTTCAAGAAACTTCTTGAGTCACTAGTCGAGGGCTATCAATAATAATGGAGAATGATATTTTTTAGTTCAATTTGTTTATATGACTTGTCATTGACTCTGTTTGTGTTTGGATCTAGTGGATGAGGACTACAAATTATTCAAAGGCTTCGACAAGTTTTAGGCTTGGAAGAAGTTGGAGAAAAGTTTTAAGATATTTAAAGCTGGATTTGAAACTTAAAGCATGGCATAAATAAGTCATCATATAACAGATTGTAATTCCATGGTCAATTTATACAAGGATAATAATTCAGTCACGAAAATTATCTAGTACATCAGAATCTATTTTCATAGCAGGTTCTTGGGCTTGATTGATTAGCTTGAGAGCTTCTTCATCTATGGTACCATCAGCGAAGCCATCTCCAGCAGCTTCTATATCAACTCAGGGATACAAGGATTTGATCATTGCCAAGGCTTGGCTTGCACACATAGTAGCAGCGTCCTTAATATTAGTGATATGCCGTGCTGGAGTGGTTTGGAGTTTCTCAAAGATCTCTACAGCATCTTCTGAGCTGGAGCCAAGACCATTTTGGTATATAGTGTTCAGGATTGGGGCAGCAGCGTTGGCTATGTCATCTCGGATGCCTTCAGCTTTCTTGACTCGCTATGCAAATACATCAAATTGGGCCTTGGTCTTTAGTTGATGGTCTATGTGTTGACAACCAAATTTGGTAATTCAAGTATTGGAGATGAAGATAGAATCGAAGAGAATCGAAGAGATTAGATCGTATCAGAAACAGAGTGAGAATCGGCTGTAGTCCGAATCGGCTGTGGACTGGATCAGCAGAATCAGAGTCGGACGAGGTTAGCCGATTGAGCCGATTTCGGTGACATGACTCGGTACACGTCATCGGGTTGTGTTAGCGTGCTTCATATAGATTGCCATGCACGGATAGAGTCCTGAGGAGACAATTGTATCTATTAATTAGGTTATTTTATGTGATTTCCTTACAGATATTCCTGGTATGAGTTCGCCTAAGGGATTTGTTCGTTAGTTGGATTTGTATTAGGTTAATATGAGTCGTGTCCGTGATGGACAATATTTGTATTTTCAGGAATAAATATGATCCCGAGGTCTTGTAAATAATAACAACATACGTTCAATCAATCTCGGCGCATCGCCACCTTCGTTTTCTACTTTCGACAAGCTTGTGCTTTCGAGTCGTGCTGCATCAGTTTGATCTCCGGCAAAAAGGTATATCTTGTCATGGCGATTTGCATCATTGGAATTAGTGCTTACATCTTCATGACACTCTAATTCTATCTTGCAAGTTTCCAAAGTTACCATATATGTCATATAGCTTAGATCAACAATTCTACCTTCTTATATCGGCTAGATCTGTTTTAGGGTTTTGTTGATTTCAGCTAGATTACTTCGTTGATTCATGCTGTATGATATATCTACCATCCTGATTTGGTGATTATTGGCTTGTTAGATATTGTGCTTCTTTTATGCTTGATGCTGCATTGGTTAAGTCCAACTTATTAAGTTGTCTTAGAATCATGATTTCTAGCTTGCTTTACGGTTGTCGATAGGGATAGTATCGGAGTTTCAGCCGATCTTATCTATCTAAAATATTTGACATAGTTTTATACTTTGTTTAATGTTCTATATTTAATCTTCAATGTTTTATCATGAAATCATATCGGATTTACGACCGTTATCGGCTACGACATTAGTTTTATGTAATCATTATTTCATGTTGCGATAGACTTAAGCAGTTTATACTGTCTCGGTTCAGTCCGATCTATACCAATTGCTTGCTTCTAAAGTAATAGTGATCCTCTGATTGCATAACATTGATATCTACAGCCAATATACTAGTTTTAGGGTTACTTTCATGCTTATTTATATCTTTACAGCCGATTCATGCTTTATTGCATCGGCTAGGTCACATACGATATGAAATCGGCCCTATGGCCGATTGTCTATCGTTTCTTAACATTCTTTGCATATATTTTCTTGTTAATTGCAGGATTAAATCAACTGGCACGCCCTCGAACCTAAAACCCCAATTTGGACCTGCACTAGAGTTAAGCAGATCTCTCAGGCCAGTGTGTGTTTTTTACATCAACACGCTTTTGGCACACCCGGTGGGACCTTGTGTCATCATGTCGCCAAACATCACTGTAGTTTCGGAGGACAACATCTTCCCGGTCACGATCGAACAGCTGAGTGAAGAACAGAGAGAAGAAATGCAACAGGTGCTGAACCAACTCCAGAAACAATATCTGCACTCATTCACAGTCACGCGGCAAGGCACGGTTATTCAAAGAGCTAAAGTCAAGCTGCCGACGATCGTGAAAAAAGATCCAAGCACTTCTGGCTCAGGAGAAGAAAAGGACAAACAGGCCAAGGTTGAATCAAGTGATGAAGAACTCCACACATTGCAAGATCGCATTGATTTGGCTGTACACCACGCATTAGTCAACCAGTCCGGAGTGCTCGTGAACACCTTAACAAACATGATCAAGTCGGTGGTTGATGGGATGATAGCCGAGGAAAAGGCTAAAGGACCTATATATTTGCCAGACGGCACGTTCCCAGGATACAGAACTGTGAAGACCAACATTGGCGGGAATCAAGGGAGTCAATGATTGCCTCAAACCCAGGCTCCATCGGCTCCTTACTCAAGCTCAAATATTCCAGCAATTCTGACCAGGTCATAGCTGATCACTGGGGGGCAACCACCGACTCAGCTGACACCAGAGCAATTAATAAGTATTCTCCACCCAAAACCGCTAGTTGTCGACACATCTTACCAAATTCCTTCGGTTCTACAACAGCCGATTGGAATTACTCAGTTGATAAGCCAGCAATACGGTACAGACCAACTCCCATATGTGTCACCTCAAGGCATATCGGCCGGCTTCAATCATCTCTATCAACCTCATTCACCACGGCCTCAGCCAATCTAATACGGCCAGATGGATCCACTCCAGCAACAGTATGGTGGAGCAACACCACACCAACCTTCGGCCGATATGATCGCTGACGTCATGAGGGAGCAGTTTGGACTCAAACCAAAAGACAATGGCAACATGTATCGGCACCCATATCCAGAATATTTTGATCGGGTCCCATTGCCAAACCGTTACAAGGTGCCAGACTTCTCTAAATTTTCAGGACAAGACAACATATCTACTTATGAGCATGTTAGCCGATTTTTAGCTCAGTGTGGTGAAGCATCGGCTACAGAAGCTCTCAGAGTTAGATTGTTCCCACTATCATTATCTGGATCGGTGTTTACTTGGTTTTCATCTCTACCTTATAACTCAATCAGAAGTAGGGCCAATCTGGAGAAACAATTCCAGAAGTACTTTTTCAGTGGGGTTCAAGAGATGAAGCTATCGAACCTCACAGCAATCAGACAAAAATCAGATGAGTCAGTTCCATATTATATTCAACGGTTCAGACATGTGAGGAACAGATGCTATAGTCTAGCCTTGACAGATTCTCAGCTAGCCGATTTGGCCTTCCAAGGTTTGTTGGCACCGATAAGGGAAAGCTTTTCGGCCCAAGACTTTGAGAGCTTGGTTCATCTAGCTCAGAAGGTATCGGCTCACGAAACAAGGTTCCAAGAAGCAAGGAAATTTATCAAAAAAGCAAACAATGTCAATAATGTCTACAGTTATGACTCTGACTCCGAAGATGATGACCTAGAAATCAATGCAGCCGAGTGGGCTAGGAACAAGAAGACGGTGGTCTGTCAATGGGTCAAGAGTGCAGGAAAGGAGGAGAGATTTGATTTTGACATTACCAAAGTCGATAAGATTTTTGATCTTCTTCTCCAAGAAAAACAGATTCAACTGCCAGTAGGACATGTTATCCCATCGGCTGAGGAGTTGAAGAAGAGGAAATACTGCAAGTGGCATAATACAAGGTCTCATAATACTAATGACTACAAGATTTTCAGGCAACAGATCCAATCGGCTATTGAACAAGGCAAGATCAAGATCGACGAATCCAAGAGGCTGATGAAGATAGATGGACACCTGTTTCCAGTTAACATGGTGCACTCTGGATAAAATCGAAATACAGCCGATGGAGGTAAAGATTATACGAGGAGCATCAGATCGGCTGGTTTGATCAACAAATACTAAAAAAGGTGCCAAGGAGAAGAGGAGTCATATTCTCATGAAAGTGAAAGATATTTTGATCCTCACTGGAGTTGTGGATTTTTTAGATTTTGCTGGAATGAAGGTACAAGGTTGCCATCTATTGAAGATTGTCCTGGATGCAGTGATCCTGACGCACAATTCATCCAAAGGCCAAGCCGACAGGGTACAACTATACATCGGTCGATTCAGTCAAAGTTGCCAGTTCATGAAAGACTTGGGCCGATGCAGCAATACAATGATGGAGATAACTTACCTAGAGAATCCAAGCCAACGCATCCTCAATGGTGCCCTTCTAGAATATTCACTAAAAATCAAAAGAGGAGAGTTCAAAGGATGAGAAATAGGGAACAATTCCAGGAAGTTGAAGGGGAAATTGAACATCGGCTGAGGCACAGGGCAAAGAAAGTCTGGCGCGTGAAGAGTAAAGTGGTGCCAGCCGATGAAGTCAAAGCCGATCATAGTAAGAACCAACAACATAAGGGCAAAGAGGTGGTGTCGTTCGCCATAAACATGGTTTTCATGTTACCAGCCGAATATGTAGTTGAGCAAGTTGTCGAGTAAGAAGAAAATCTACCATCGACTAAATTGATGCTATCTCCACAACAAGCTATTTTTGAAAAGCCCGAAGTAACTGATCATCGGCACCTCAAGCCGTTGTACGTTAAAGGATTTGTCAATGGCAAGCCGATGTCAAAGATGCTAGTCGATGGAGGAGCAGCTGTCAATCTAATGCCATATACAACATTCAGGAAACTTGGGAAGAATTCAGAGGATCTAATCAAGACTAACATGGTTCTAAAAGATTTTGGCGGGAATCCATCTGAGACCAAAGTAGTTTTGAATGTGGAGTTAACCATCGGCAGTAAAACAATTCCTACCACGTTCTTTGTTATTGATGGGAAGGGTTCCTACAGTCTGTTGCTGGGAAGAGATTGGATCCATGCCAACTGTTGTGTTCCCTCAACAATACACCAAAGTTTGATTCAATGGCAAGGAGACCAAATTGAAATCGTGCCAGCCGACAGGTCAGTTAATGTAGCTAGTGCCGATTTATCTGTTTGGGAGATGGAGGGAATTGATTATTTGTCTGGAAAAGTTTAGCAAGGAGATTACTTAAAGGTTTCTGATTATGCCATACAACCAACAGGAGATGGAGAGCCCCAATTCTTGTTTTGAGGGCGCCGTGGAGGGTTCCAACTTCTACACAAAGGACACTGTTGATGATCTTGACGGAAAGCTAGGACAAGGTTTTATGTCGGCCGATGAACTAGAAGAAATCGACATTGGACCAGGTGATAGGCCTAGGCCGACATATATTAGTAAGGGTTTACCAAAGGAATTTAAACGTAAATTAATAGCACTCTTGAAAGAGTATAGAGATTGTTTTGCCTGGGAATATTATGAGATGCCAGGACTTAGCCGATCGATAGTTGAACATCGGCTCCCTATCAAACCAGGTTATCGGCCGTACAAACAACCCCCAAGACGTTGTAAAGCTGCAATGTATGATGCTATTAAAGCCGAAATAACAAGACTTGATGATGCTAATTTTATCAGACCATGCCGATATGCTGAGTGGATTTCTAATATAGTGTCAGTCATCAAGAAAAATGGCAAGCTCAGGGTTTGCATTGATTTCAGAGATTTAAACAAGGCTACACCGAAAGATGAATACCTAATGCCAGTAGCCGATCAAATCGTCGATGCAGCATCTGGACACAAAATCATCAGTTTCATGGATGGCAATGCTGGTTATAATCAAATTTTCATGGCTGAGGAGGATATTCACAAGACTGCCTTCAGATGTCCTGGTGCTATCGCCTTATATGAGTGGGTGGTTATGACTTTCGATTTGAGAAGTGCTGGTGCTACATATCAGAGGGCCATGAACTATATTTTTCATGATCTTATCGGCACGTTGGTAGAGATATATATTGATGATGTGGTGGTTAAATCCAAGGAAGTTGATGAACATATAGCCGATTTGAGACAGGTCTTAGAAAGGGCAAGGAAGTATGGGCTGAAGATGAATTCTACTAAGAGTGCTTTAGGCGTATCGGCTGGTCAATTTCTTGGATTTTTGGTACATGAGCGCGGGATTGAAATTCCTCAGAGGACTATTGAAGCAATTAAAGATATAAAACCTCCAGAAGATAAAACCAAATTGCAATCATTGATCGGCAAGATAAATTTTGTTCGGCGTTTCGTATCAAATCTATGTGGCCGAATAGAATCATTTACTCCTTTACTGAGGTTGAAAGCCGATCAAGAGTTTGTCTGGGGAGAGAAGCAGCAGCAAGCATTGGATAATATCAAGGAATATTTGAGTACTCCTCCAAGTCTGATACCACCACAGAAAAGAATTCCATTTAGACTGTATTTGTCAGCCGATCAGAACTCTATCGGCTCAGTTTTGATCCAAGAGGTTGAAGGGAAGGAGAGAGTTATATTCTATCTCAGTAGACGTCTTTTGGATGCAGAGACAAGGTATTCACCTGTGGAAAAATTATGCCTGTGTTTATATTTTTCTTGTACAAAGTTGAGACATTATCTACTTTCCAATGAGTGTATCATAATATGCAAAGCCGATGTGGTGCGATATATGCTATCGGCTCTAGTTCTGAAAGGGCGAATTGGTTAGTGGATTTTCGCTTTGTCAGAATTCGATCTCAGGTATGAATCGGCTAAGGCAGTTAAAGGGCAAGCGATAGCCGATTTCGTAGTTGAACACAGGGATGCTAGTCTGGACAATGTTGATATCATGCCATGGACTTTATTCTTTGATGGATCTGTTTGCACTCATGGTTGTGGTATCGGCTTGGTAATTATATTGCCTAGGGGGGCAAGTTTTCAGTTTGCTTTTACCATCAAACCGTACTTCACAAATAATTAAGCAGAATATAAAGCTGTTCTCAAAGGATTGCAATTTTTAAGAGAGGTTGAAGCCGATGCTGTTGAAATTTTGGGTGATTCATTGCTAGTAATAAGTCAGTTGTCTGGAGAATATGAGTGCAAAAATGACATCTTGATGGTCTACAACGAAAAATGTCAAGAGCTAATGAAAACTTTCAAGATAGTTACTTTGAAACATATTCCTAGGGAGCAAAATGCTGAGGCTAATGATTTAGCTCAAGGTGCATCAGGCTACAAGAAGATGTCGCAAGAGATTGAAGTAGAAGTGTCCTGCATCCCAGCCGATGATTGAAGGTTTGATGTTTTTGAGTATTTAAAGAATCCTTCTCGATCGATTTCAAGGAAATTGCGATACAAGGCTCTCAAGTATGTTCTTTTGGATGATGTGTTATATTATCGGACGATTGATGGAGTTCTTTTGAAATGTCTAAGTATGGAAGAAGCAAAAGTTGTCATGTGTGAAGTTCATGAGGGTATTTGTGGGACACATCAATCGGCTCACAAGATGAAGTGGTTAATTCGAAGAGTTGGATACTTTTGGCTGATAATGCTGGAAGATTGTTTCAGATATTACAAAGGTTGTCAGGATTGTCAAAAATTTGGAGCAATTCAGAGAGCACCAGCATCGGCTATGAACCCTATTATCAAGCCGTGGCCGTTCAGAGGTTGGTGTATTGATATGATCGGCCAGATCAATCCACCATCGAGTAAGGGGCATAAATTCGTATTAGTTGCAACTGATTATTTTACCAAGTGGGTTGAGGCAATTCCTTTAAAGAAGGTTGACAGCAAAGATGCAATTAATTTTGTCAAAGAACACATCATATACAGATTTGGTTTGCCACAGACGATTACAACTGATCAAGGTTCTATATTTGTGTCTGATGAGTTTGTTCAATTTGCTGATAGCATGGGGATTAAGTTATTGAATTCTTCACCATATTATGCACAAGCAAATGGGGAAGCTGAAGCATCTAACAAGAGCTTGATTAAGCTGGTTAAGAGAAAAATAGCTAAATATCCCAAGAAGTGGCATACTATTTTGGCTGAAGCATTGTGGTCCTATCGGATGGCTTGTCATGGTGCAATTCAGGTACCTCCTTATCAACTGGTTTATGGGCATGAAGCTGTATTACCATGGGAAACCAACATCGGCTCCAGAAGGATTTCTTTACAAGATGAATTGACAGCCGATGATTATCATAATTTGATGGTTGATGAGTCGGAAGATTTGGTTCAGGCTAGATTGCGAGCTCTTGAGAAAGTTAAGAAAGACAAGGAAAGAGTTGCTAGGCATTATAACAAAAAGGTTGTGCCCAAATCTTTTGAGGAAGGAGAACTGGTTTGGAAATTGGTGTTGCCGATAGGGGCTAGAGATAATAAATTCGGCAAGTGGTCACCAAATTGGGAAGGGCCGTTTCAAATCCATAAATGCGTTTTTAAAGGGGCCTATATGTTAAAAAGGCTTGGTGGCGAAGTATTTTGAAGAGCACTTAATGGAAAATACTTGAAGAAATATTATCCAAGCGTTTGGATTGGTTCATAATCGGCTATGTTTTGCCGGTTTTTATTCATGGCCAATATTAGTTCATATCGCCCGTAGACTTTTTATCATATTCAGCTATTGTTGTCGATGTATGGTTGTCGATATTGATCTCATCCTTAGTCATAATTTTTCCTTGGTTTATCAACATGCCCAAATTAGGGGGGCATATATATATAAGATGAAAAATGTGGGATTTCAACGCAAAAATATTAATTGGTATAAAGGATATCAAAGTATGTGTTACGAAAGAAGTGCTCTAGCCGATTACAGAATTGGTTACAAAATTTTTCTAAGTCCCTATTACATGAAATTATTGGGAGAGGTAGTGCTGGATAGCCAATATCGCCCTTTGTCGAATTTCTTCAACTTCTGCAATTGATTGGGCATCTTGTGCATCGGTTCCAGGAATTACTTTCAGGGACTTGGTCATGTTGGCAACATTCTTTATAGCCGATCTCAGTTTTGCTTTTTGTTCTCCAACAGCCTTCGGGAGATCAGCTAATTTCTGTTTTTCCAATGCAATCTTAGTGTTGCATTCTTCAAGTTTAGCCAGAAGATCAATTCTTTCAGCTTCCAACTGATCTATAGCAGCTTTAATTGGCTCTTTGGCTAGTTGATCAAGTTTATTCTTCTCATCGTGCACCAGCTGCCGATTTGCTTAAATGGTGGCTTCAACGTTTTTCTTCTCTAGCCGATCTGCTATTCTCTGTCTAGCCTTCTCCAGCTTGAATTGATGTTGCTCGAGATAAACAGCTGGGGTAATGATGTTTGATAACTCATCCGGGATTAAAGCTTGAATTTCCTGAAATCTTGCCCGGATAGAGCTGCAGTCGACTACTCAGCTATCAAGGGATGCTTCCAGCCGATGAGAGATGTCTTCAAGATTTCTCTTTACATCATCGGCTAAAGGAGCCAAAGCCTTACTTGTGATATCCCCTTCTTCTTCTTCATCAAAATAGTCTTTGATGTCAAAGGAGAATAAATCGGCTAAGACCTGAAAGGAAGAGGAACAAAGAGGATATAAACAACAAATGATTTTGTACAGCCGATTTGAGATTTTAAAGATGAAAGACTTATAGGAATAGCAGGAGCAGCGATTTCTTCTTCGACAACGTGATGATTGCCTACAGCCGATGCAGTGTGTTCACTCGAGATTGGCTGTGCTGGAGGCGACGGGGTGAAGGAGACTAGAAGATTTTGAATGTTTAAACAAGTGTTAGATGGTATCGGCTAAGAATAGATTTAAAATGATATGAGTTGAGAATTACCGGAGGAGTTTGAGCAGTTGGTTTAGTCGATACTGGTACTGGTTTTTTCTTCTCGGCTGGTCTTTTCTTCTGCAAAGTATAAAGTTTGGATAGTTAGATTGATGATAAATGAAGAGATTTTTATAACGAAAGAGATGAACTTACCCTGGGTTGCCGAGTAAAGACAGCTGGGGCAGCAGGAATTGTGGGATCTTGTTTTGGAGTTGGAGAAGCCGATGGTGTTTTCTCTCCCACATCACTTAATTCAGCTGCAGCTTCATCTATTGCCTATTCAATAGCTGCATCCTCCAGAGCTTCATCGACGACATTGGCTGGTGGAGGTGGTTGCTTTTCAGGTTTTTTCTTGGTTGCTGGTGGCATGGCAGTTGGTGCTTTGGCTTTCCTTTTTCTGCCTGCATCGGCTGGTTCTCTTATTTGCCCTTGGAGCAGACTTGATGTTTTGGGGACATAGTAGCCGATGCTAGGAGGAGCTAAACCACATCCATTGGGTAGTAGCCCTGCAGCATATTCGATGTCCTTGCCACTTTTGCTTATGCGGGGAGGATATGAATCTGTAGTCTGAAAAATCTAAGACTACAGAATCGGCTGATATATTAAGACAGGAGTGAGACAGAAGAAATAAAGGAGTTACCTGAGGGATCATGTCGGGGAAGAGATCTGTCATGTAGATTGTGGCCGATTGGTGGAAGAGGTGTTGTTTCCATTCAGCCCACCATGCAGTAAAAGATCTACTTCTGAACATAGCTAACCCAATATTGTTGATATTGCCAAGGGGTGGCCCTGGGATAGTGAGTAGCCGATCCATCATCAGACTTGAAGTTATCTCTCCTCTGCATTGGATCTTATCGGCAAACCACAAGCCAATTGGGAGTTGCCCCATACCAAACTGTCTAGTTGAGCTCATGGGGTGGTACAACTCATATGACACTTTAATGTTCCTGTCTTGATGAATGCCGACAAGAAGGATGCATGGGCTGATGGCAGTAGTGAATCCTTCTCTAGACTTTTGAAATTTTTCATGATTGATTTCCTCGAAGCTGAAGTCTGATGGCAGCTCGAAGTTGATTGAATCCTCATAAAAGAACCAAATTCTAGCATTTTTCTGGAAGCCGTCATAGAAGCTAAAGAACCAATCCTTAAGCAGTTCAACTGACAGTTTTGCGCCGGCATCGGCTGGTGTGCTAGCATATTCTCCAAAAGATGTACACCTCCGATGGGTTATTTCTTCTCCATCATCATCAGTGATCGGCTCCAGTGTTGGGAATTCTGCTTCAGTCAAGGATGGTCGATTCACAGCTTTCATGGCCACAAGATTTAGCCAAGTCTGGAGTAGCCACCATGGACCACCTGCACTAACTACTGAGCCGATAGCTAGCTTGGCTGATGCATTGCTCAGAGTCTGGTAAAGGTAGCCGAGCAAGATTTTTCCTAAGGAGAACTGCCTTTTCTCCTCAAATGCTTCGGCTATGTGCTGCCAATTGGAGGTTGGGCCACAGCTTGACCCACAAAAGAGAAATTTTTCTAGCCACATCAATAAAAATGCAGTGTGCTCTCTGGGGGAAACTGAACCTTGACCCATGTTGGCTGAAATAAACCAGACCATCGTCCTATACTCTTGGTTTTGAAGTCAAATCTATTCTTGGAATTCAAGATCATGGGGTTGGCCGATGAGGTGATATCTAACCCAGTCAACATGGTAATGTCCAACAGAGTTGGGTTCATTGGTCCTTGATTGAACATAAATGTATTGATAGTGTTGGACCAGAAATAGCTAGCAGAAGCCATCAACGGCCCGTCCTTAGCTGAATTTGCTAATGTCAGAGATTGCGCTTGGCTAATTCCTATCTCATCCCAGTGGCTCTGTTTGCTAGCCGATACGCGCTTATACCATGCGGGCCAGCTTTTCTCTAGGGATGACCAGGATTTGAAGGTGTTTTTCCAGTGCCCTAGGTTTGGGTTCGCTAGCCTGAAAGGGATTCTGTTTGTTTTAGCAGTAATGAACTCAGTCGGGTCCAGGTTGCCGATTGGTCCAACAAAGTTGTTATTGTCGTAGTTTAGGCTGGGAACCGCAACTAAATTTGCGAGATGCTACATCAACAAAGCAGAAGAGAAAGAAAACGGACTAAGATCGTGAAAAACAAGATTTGATGAGCAAAAAGGACATCTAGCCGATGGAACATACCTCTGCGTACTCGGCCGATGGGGCAGCGGATGGAGCAGATGAAGATGACATTTGCACTAGCGGAAGTTGGACGAACAGAGGATTGCTTGAGGGCTGCCTGCTTGCGCTGAGGGGATCGCCGGAGTCGAGAAAGATGAGAATCGCTAAAGCGGTGGCAACAGTATAACGGTGTGAAGTTTCTCGGGGCCGTCGGTTAGGTATTTAAAGCAGTGCGGTAACGGTCAAAAACGGAAAGTGCGATATTCTCTCGGAGATAAGATTTGGCAAATCCGAAACATTACCAAATATTCCGGACTTGGGGGCATGTGTTGACGACCAAATTTGGTAATTCAAGTATTGGAGATGAAGATAGAATCGAAGAGAATCGAAGAGATTAGATCGTATCAGAAACAGAGCGAGAATCGGCTGTAGTCCGAATCGGCTGTGGACTGGATCAGCAAAATCAGAGTCGGACGAGGTTAGCCGATTGAGCTGATTTCGGTGACATGACTCGGTACACGTCATCGGGTTGTGTTAGCGTGCTTCATATGGATGGCCATGCACGGATAGAGTCCTGAGGAGGCAATTGTATCTATTAATTAGGTTATTTTATGTGATTTCCTTATAGATATTCCCGGTAAGAGTTCGCCTAAGGGATTTGTTTGTTAGTTGGATTTGTATTAGGTTAATATGAGTCGTGTCCGTGATGGACAATATTTGTATTTTCGGGTATAAATATGATCCCGAGTCTTGTAAATAATAATAACATACTTTCAATCAATATCGGCGCATCGCCACCTTTGTTTTCTACTTTCGACAAGCTTGTGCTTTCGAGTCATGCTGCATCAGTTTGATCTTCGGCAAAAAGGTATATCTTGTCATGGCGATTTGCATCATTGGAATTAGTGCTTACATCTTCATGACACTCTAATTCTATCTTGCAAGTTTCCAAAGTTATCATATATCTCATATAGCTTAGATCAACAATGCTACCTTCTTATATCGGCTAGATCTGTTTTAGGGTTTTGTCAATATCGGCTAGATTACTTCGTTGATTCATGCTATATGATATATCTACCATCCTGATTTGGTGATTATTGGCTTGTTAGATGTTGTGCTTCTTTTATGCTTGATGCTGCATTGGTTAAGTCCAACCTATTAAATTGTCTTAGAATCATGATTTCTAGCTTGCTTTACGGTTGTCGATAGGGATAGTATCGGAGTTTCAGCCGATTTTATCTATCTAAAATATTTGACATAGTTTTATACTTTGTTTAATGTTCTATATTTAATCTTCATTGTTTTATAATGAAATCATATTGGATTTACGACCGATATGCGTTTAGATCTAGATATCGCCTATGACATTAGTTTTATGTAATCATTATTTCATGTTGCAATAGACTTAAGCAGTTTATACTGTCTCGGTTCAGTCCGATCTATACCAATTGCTTGCTTCAAAAGTAATAGTGATCCTCTGATTGCATAACATTGATATCTACAGCCGATATACTAGTTTTAGGGTTACTTTCATGCTTATTCATATCTTTACAGCCGATTCATGCTTTATTGCATCGGCTAGGTCACATACGATATGAAATCGGCCCTATGGCCGATTGTCTATCGTTTATTAACATTCTTTCCATATTTTTTCTTGTTGATTGCAGGATAAAATCAACTAGCACGCCCTCGAACCTAAAACCCCAATTTTGGACCTACATTAGAGTTAAGCAGATCTCTCAGGCCAGTGTGTGTTTTTTGCATCAACACTATGTCACATTAAATGAGGTATACAGATAAGTGAAGATGGTCAAGATATTTATGTGAAAAGGGTTTGAATGCGATTGTGATATTATCTTTGAGATCTTCTTCAGCTTTGGTTTTGTCAATAACCAACTGGGCGTTTATGCTTTCAAGTTTCTCTAGCCAAGCCATTAGAGCTTCGATTTTTGTCATTTGAGCTGAAAGAGTATAAGTAAGTTTGGTTCATCTCGTTATTTGTGTAATAAGAAGAGGGATATGAATTACCTCCAATGTTCCACGATGGTCGAAGCTGATATCCATGAGCTGGTTTATTAGGTTCAATTCCCTCTCCTTAGATTGCACTTCTTCTTGAGTTTGCCTCAACTCGGCCTTGACTTTCTCAAGAATCTCAAGATGGGGAACGAGCTTTTCTAAGGCATCTGTTTTAGCCTCATTTCGGAGATGAATTCTCTGTGGAAGGATTTTGGTTAGAAAGGAATTAATGCAGATGATAGTGATGAATAGAGAGGGACTTACGTTAACTAGCCGGGTGGACTCATTTAAGTTTTTGATTAGCATGTGGAGCTCTTCGTCCTCTTTATGCTTGTTTATGACAACGCCCTCGAGAATACCATCTCTATATCTCCATTGTAGTTTAACTGGAGGATGGGATTCTTCAACTGATTTGCTTCTAGGAATTTCTTCTGCTTCTCTAACTAGCGGTCCTGATTTGTAAATTTAAGGATGGTCAGCATGAATTATGAAGATGAATTTGAAAGCTACGAGAAACTCAACAGTGATGATTCTAGAATGTTTGAAAGGAGGGCCTTGTGCATGATTGGATGGTTTATTGATGGTGTCGGTTTTCTCCTTATCTTGTGGTGGGGAGCAAGCTGGTTGTTCTTCAGTATTGTCTGGTTGATCTTCTGTTGATGGATCTTGGTGAGATGCTATTGGATCTTCTTCACCCGACTAGTTTCCAGTTGGGGGTCTTGTTTCAGGAGCTGGCTTTGCAGATTCCGACTGGTTTCCAGTTGGAGGCTCTGACTCGGTTTCAGTAGATGGTTTGTCGGCTTTAGATTATTCCTCCGAAGTTTTCTCCATACTTGATGCTTTTTGGCTGGTAGTTTCGGAACCTAGAGGCGGGGCTTCATCTTTGCTAGTCGGGTCGATATCTTGAGGTTTCCTGCATTCGTAAGAGATAATAGCTTTGTCAGCTAAGGTTGTAATAATTAAAACAGGATGAATTCAGAGAATGAATGTTACCATGATGACTTGTGGAATTTAGGAGCAGGCCGAGTAGTGGGAGATTTGGCTGGTGTAGTTGTGGTACTAGTTTGCCGACTGCTTGGTTCATCGTCGTTAGAGTCGCTACAAACCAGTTTTCTACATTTCAGTTTTTGCCTCCAGTTTCATCCTGGTCTACCACTTGTTCTTTGTTGCTGGATTAATGGTGTGCCACCAGAAGGTTGTGCTTTGCTAGCAACTAGCTTGTGAGGAGCGTTGAGGGGAGGCTTGGAAGAAAAAAGCAGATTTTTCTGCATACGAGATGTTATGAAGAGTAGTTAAGAGAGTTATATTGAAGATAACTTGATTACATAATGAGGACGGAAGTTTGCTTATCATAGAAAGAGGTCGATGCAGGTTGTACGATGTGACTGGGAGCTTGTGGCCATAATCAATGGCTATGTCGGATAAGAAGATTTTGTACATGCGGCTGCACATGACCTTGTAGTCTATAGAGTTTGGATCTTCGCAGTTTGGATCGGTCTGACCTTCATACTAATATGCTGGTTTACTTCTCTCTTTGATTGGAGCCAGTCGGCACTTGATAAAATACCGAGTGACTTGTTCTCCTTAAAGACCTTTTGCTTGATCTCCATTAAGTGGCTGAGCAATTGATTTGCTTGGGCAAGCTCGTCGCCGATTGGGAGGTTTCTCTAGTGTTCTTGAGGAATTTGTGGGAGGCCTACAAAGTCGGGCAGACAAGGAGCTGAATTGGAGATGTAAAACCAGTTAGAGTGTCAACCATTGTTGGAGGTTTTGAAGGGAAGAGACAAATATTTCTAGGTCAGTGTGCTTTGCTAGCAGCTGGCTTGTGAGGAGCGTTGAGGGGAGGCTTGGAAGAAAAAAGCAGATTTTCCTGCATAGGAGATGTTACGAAGAGTTGTTAAGACAGTTATATTGAAAATAACTTGATTACATAAAGAGAATGGAAGTTTGCTTGTCGTAGGAGGAGGTCGATGCAGGCTGTACGGTGTGACTGGGAGCTTGTGGCCATAATCAATGGCTATGCCAGATGAGAAGACCTTGTAGATGCGGCTGCACATGAACTTGTAGTCTATAGAGTTTGGATCTTTGCAGTTTGGATCGGTCTGACCTTCATACTTGTCACGCCGGAAATTTATCCCAAATTTCCAGACTATTTTGCGTATAAATCCCTGTCCAGGAATCAAGCCAGGGTACACAAAACGACAAATCAATATACAGATCCAAACGTAAATAAAGCGTAATTACTTACAAAAGAGGCGCTTAGTCCTCACACCGAAAAGAAAGCAGCAGCGGAAAAAGGCGACGATCCTAGCGGGGCTTCAGCTCCACTCCACAGGCAAAACTCAACTGGGGTATAAGCCTTGGTCTTCTAACTTCGTTTTCGGCTCAGAAGCACTACCCTTCTGAAAAGGGGAATAATAGCAAGGCTGAGTACAACCACCGTACTCAGCAAGCCACACCAACGATGCATTCATGCAAAGGGAGACAAGGAGGGTTTGTGGCTATTTGCATAAAGGCGGTTGTAAACATTTATAGTTGAAAACGTTAAAACAATTAGTTAATTAAGGCAAGATTAAACATAACCACTGAACAACGCTACACCACGTTGAACAGGCCCAACCATTCCACATGAACTAAACCAGTTCATTAAGTCAAATTATTTTAGAGTGAGACTAATCACGGTGAGCTGGTCGATCGCCCATAACCGCGGGCACAGCTATTCGAATAGTTTTACTCTGGCCAGAGGTGTACATCTGTACCCACAAGACACAGCCCCACGACACGTTACCGCGTGCCGGTATACCACCATAGTACCCCGGAAAGGGACTGTGACAGGACCCTTCGCATAACCCCCTCTAACCAATCGTACCACCGCAGGTTTCGCCCCCGCTCCTCAACAAGCAACGGGCAGCCCCCTCTCGTGCCACATTGAATCCGGAAGCCGCATAGACCATCGCAGGGCCCATCCAAACTCCATCACGCTCACCCTTGCCAGTGTACGTCAGCTAGAGGGAAGCTACACTACAAGTCCAGCCATTGCCCACGCTGGCTTGTGGTACGCACGGTGTTTCTTCCTGGGATTCCCGCGAACCAGTCCTTAATTGCCATGGGTGCGACTAGCAAAACCATACACCCACAGCCTACCATTAATCCATACTTTAGTTGGATAATTACGACCAACGAAACGTGGCCGACATGTCTCGAGCTCGCAGCTCATCAAGATACTAGAAATAGATAATGTAATTATCCCATATTGTGAGCTAGTGGTATTAAGCATGGCTAAGTGTAAAATAATTCTAGCTAGGTCAACATGAGACACAAGCTAGTCAAATTATCACCCAAGGTTGACAAAGAAAGGACATCAAGTAAATATAGCTCAAGCGAGCAGATAGGTAAACCCTATTCCTGTGTAATTAGCAAAACATGCAATTTATTTGTAAATGGTAAAACATTTTATAAATTGGGATCAAAATGCTCAAGGGAAATGTGTGACTTGCCTTGCTTCTTCTATTGATCTTCCGAACACTTTTCCTCGCGATCGCGATCGTCCAAAATGGCGGAATCTACACGTTGGCACGCAAAACGAGGAAAAACACTAATAAAAACCAAATAAACAGTACATAAAAAGTAAACAAACATGTAGAGCTCAATTTTAGATCAATTTTGCAATTTGAATGGCTCAATTTGGAGTTCGTATGAATTAGTTATGAATTTTAGAAGTTTTGAGCCATTTAAATCAATTTCTGGAATTAAATCGCAATTAATAATATTTTTATTAAAAGAAAAGGGGCTGACCGGCGGGTCCCACGGGTCAGTGGTCAAAGGGAGGGGGAAAACCGGCCCATGGTGGACTCGCTCCACCGCGGCCGAGACGGCACCGTGGACCAAGTCCACCGGTCCACGGGCAACTGGCGGCCCGGACCGACCCGGGACCAAGGCGGCGGCGCGCGGTCCGGCGGCCAGAGGCGGCGCAAGCGGCGGGATGGCCGCGGCGGGAGGAGGCGCGCGGTCGGGGCGGCGGCGTGGGGGCACGCGGCGGTGCCGCGCGGGCGGCACGGGGGTGAGGGTGGCTCGCGGCGGGCGGCGCGCGGGAGGCGGGCGTGCGGGCGGTGACGCGCGGCCGAGGGCGGCGCGCTCGCGGCAGAGCGGCGTGGTGCGGGAGGCGACGTGGCAGCGGCCGGCGTGGCGCGAGGGCGCACGTGGCGAGCGGGCGGCAGCGCCGCGGTGGGTTGCGCGGCTCGGGCGACAGCGCTTGCGGGCGGCGCGGCGACGCGGGCGGCGGCGCCGTGGCGATGGCAGGGGCACGGTGGCGCCCGGCGCGGTGGAGCGGCGCTCGCGGGAAACGGCCGAGGCGCGGGCGGCGGTGGCGCTCGCGGGAGGTGGCACGCAGGCGGCGGTTGTGCGGCTGGGGGTGAGCGGCAGCCGAGGCACGGGAGGTAGAGGCGAGCGCGGGCGCGCGGCTGGGCGGGAGACGGCGCACGGCGGCAGAGCGGCGGCCGGCGCTGGCGCGTGGGTGGCAAAGGCGGCGGCCAGTGCGGCCGTGGCGCGGGCGGTGAGCACGGCAATGGCGCGGCGGCGCGCGGCCGAGGACGGCGCCCACGGGGCGGGGAGGCGACGCGCGCGGGCGAGCTTTTATGGGGCGCGGGTGGTGCGGCGTGGGCGGAGTGGGACGGGCGTCCCGGGCGCGTTGGGCGGTTGGCGACGTGGACGGCGTGCGGCCGGCGAAGGCGGCAACGTGGGGTGTGGCCGGGAGAGAGAGGGCGTGGGAGGCGGAGGTTTGGGATGATAGGTGGGGCCGCGGTGATGTGACCATGGCTACTATGGATACAACCGTTGTTCACATCATGGATCAACAAGAAGACAGCAAGATCAAGTCCTCCAAGTGCTGGAATCCAATTCGGCCACCTGCAGCAGCGTTGATTTCAACCGGCCGCCAAATGTGTATACGAGCTCCGTTTTCGGCCCGTGAGTACTTGATGGAAAGCTCTTGGAGTCCTCTTTCCAATGGATCCAGCCTCGTATCCAAATTCCATCCGAGTTGGTCGCTATTATATAAACAAGGTGCTGCTTCACCTATAATGGGCTTATGGGCTTGTAACTTCATCTGGGACCCCGGCCCATGAGGGGCCCATGTGGGGTGCGTCCCATGTAGGTGGAGCACGACCCTAGGGCTCCCTTGGTCGTCCTCCCACCCCTTTAAATAGCTAGGTACCCCATCAGGGTTTCTTGGGTTTTGGTAGATTAAAGTTTAGCCATTGCTACTTGCTTGCAGCCCGCGTGTCGGCTAGACCGTCCGTCTGCTTGTTCTTCGGAACCCCAACTTATCATTTGTATTGAATTCCTATTTGCAATTCAGATTGCTTTTATCTTGTTCTTGCTAGTTTCTTCGATTTGCTTGCAGGAATAAGGTTGATCTGCACCGCAAGATCAACAACCCACGGAGAGGTGTATCGATCGCTAAGGCGCAACACAACGTCTCGTACGGTTGTAGTCGGATCGTCAACGTTTCTCTCAAATCGTAGTTATCACAAACTCACCGAAAGATCGGGCCAAATCATATCCTTTAGCGCATCGAGTGGAGCTCAGGGTTTATCAAGTGGTATCAGAGCTTTCATTGCTCGGTGAGTTTTTTAACTACCTATAACCAGAAAATAGCCATATAAAAAAAAATTGCATCCTTTACCTTGCCATCTTTGTGCCACTGCATTGTTCTTTTCAGTTTTTGCTTTGTTGAGTTTTGTGTTGCATCGTCGAGTCGAGTTGTTGGTCTTAGTGTCTAGTCCATTTAGAATTTCGAGTTCTGGTCACGTCTAGTACCACTGTCGCCGTCGCCGCTGTGTCTTCGTTGTCATCGGGATCTTTGAAAACGGAATCGTGTCACCGCTAGGGTTTCGTTTTTCTCGTTTCGGGCATTTTCTATCGGTCGGTTTTGGAGATTGCTGAGTTGCATCTAGGGTTTTCTGTTCTACCCATTCTTGTGTTTGTCGTGCATGTGTGTGCTTCTGTTTTGCACGCCGAGACAGAAGGGCGAGAGTTCTGTAGATTAGATTAGTCGGTTGGTTTGTTTCCAAGCCAAGATCAGTTTGGATCGGAGTTTCCATCTAATCAATAATAGAGTCTGTCCCCACCCCACATGAAGGCCGACTAGGACTTATCTGTTCAGTCGTTTCTTCCCCCCCCCCCCCCTTTGAGTCCGACTCCTCCCTCTCTTCTCTCGGTTTCAATCTATACCGTATATTGCTAAACAGTTTGGTGAAAATTTTTGGAGTGTCGGATTCGAGATCTGTTTGCAAAAACGGAACCTATGCGACGAGAGCATTCCATTTTTGTATAATTTTAATTTTTGGGTTTGCACTTTTACATTCAAGTCCCTGTAACTTTTTATATTTACATTTGAGTCCCTGTAAACTTGCATCCAGGTCCTTGAGTCGCTTTTGCTGAAAAAAAAAGTCAAAAAAGAGAGAGAAAAAGGCAGAAAGGTGCATAAAAAAAAGAAAAGAAAAGCCGCACCAAAGAAAAAGAAAGAAAAAAAAAGAGAAAGAAAGAAAGAAAAAAAAAGAAAGAGAAAATTAGTTGTTATCTTTGAGATTGCTTTCACGTATCAGAGTTGTGCTTGAGTTGTGCTATCTTGTGGTACCGTTTGTGTCTAGGCTCGCGTCTCTAGTACGTTCTAGCCTAGGACCAGCACGGTACTTGCCTTTGAATGATTATTCAACTTTGCATTCTCTGATTTGAGCATTTGCTATTCCTTTGCTACATATTTAAGCCTACCCAGAGCTCCAAAGATTTGATTGCAGCCGTACAACAAGTATTTGCCAAGGCATCGATACATCCAACCTCCATTGGGGTGCTTGGTTGAGTCGGTGTATATCATCATTCCTCTTGCATTGGTAAGAACTTGTAAGAGCTCGGTTAAAAGCTTAAGTGTATGTGATATTTGAGCGTCCAATACCTAGTAGTTAATAGGAACGTGCATATTTTTGTATGTTTCTTGTTTTCTACTAACAATGGTAGCGATACGGAAGACGATTGGGAATAGCTGTGCTCAACATCGACATCTTCGTCAAGACATGAGGAGTAATCAACATGACCATTATGAGGTAAGTGATGATGTTCTAGCTAAGATCAAATCTGCACTACCTTATTTTGAAGGAAATTATGATCCTCATGCTTACGTTGATTGGGAGCTTGCTGTTGGTAGAGAATTTCAAAAATATAAATTGACTGAGAATCATATGGTTATGTGTGCCTCTAGTGTTTTAGTTAAACATGCTTCTAATGATTGGAAACATCTTTGTAGGCATAACAAAATACCTCAATCTTGGAAAGACATGAAACGATATTTTAGAGATATTTATGTTCCCATGTATTATGCTGATATTTTGTTCAACAAACTGCATTGTTTAAAGCAAGATACTAAAACTGTTACTTCATACTATCATGATATGCATGCTTGTTTATTACGTTGTGGTTTAGATGAATGCGAAGAAGCAACGGAATTGAGGTTTTTGCGTGGGCTTAATAGTGAAATTAAGGACATGCTTGCACGTCAAAGTTATAATTCTTTTGCTCATTTGTTACAACTTGCTTGTGATGCGGAAAAACAAATTGAGGATGTAAAGAAGCAACAAGTTGTACACGTGCCTCCTATTGCTAATAATTTGCAGGAAGTAAACAATTGTCAAAAGGAGGAGAATGATGTACTTGAGAAGAAAGAGGAGAAGCATGAAGCACCTGCGACGTCTGAAAAAAGTTTGGAAGGTAAATTAAATGGTGCTGACATAAATGAATGTGAGTATTCTAAAGCTGAGCTACCCATGTCCACTTTTCATGCTATAGTAGAGCAACCAATACTGGAACCTATTCCTGAGATTCCTTTGTCACAAGTTGATTTGTTTTTTGTTCCTTGTGATAAAGAAGAGTTGTGTGATAATGCTTCACTTATATCAATGCCACAACTAGTGAATGAACATGCTATTTCTAGAGTTAGTTCTTTATGTGCTGATTTTAAGCATGTTGTTCACATTGCTAATGAAGTAGAGGAACGCGAATTGATATCTTCTTTAAATACTTTGAGCTATATTCAGTTTGATGATTTTTGTGAGCTCGACAATTTGAAGGAGAAATTATTTGTGAAGTCTGATTTGAGATGTCCAATTAATACTATTTTTCATATCTTTGGTGGATATACCGATAAAGGAATATATTTGGTGCATAGAGTTTATATATGTTCCGATTTGGTACCTCTTATAGTTATGCATGGTAACAGCAGGCTAGAGACTATTGTAACGACTAATCATGTTATCGCGAGTCTGTCTTGTTTTGATTTGGTGAAACAGGTTATTTTAAATGGACTACGTGAAGAGCACCGTATGGAAAAACCGAGGACGGTTTTCCGTGAAGAAGGGGAGGATGATGTGACCATGGCTACTATGGATACAACTGTTATTCACATCATGGATTAACAAGAAGACAGCAAGATCAAGTCCTCCAAGTGCTGGAATCCAATTCGGCCACCTGCAGCAGCGTTGACTTCAAACGGCCGCCAAATGTGTATACGAGCTCCGTTTTCGGCCCGTGAGTACTTGATGGAAAGCTCTCGGAGTCCTCTTTCCAACTAATCATTTGTATTGAAGTCCTATTTGCAATTCAGATTGCTTTTATCTTGTTCTTGCTAGTTTCTTCGATTTGCTTGCAGGAATAAGGTTGATCTGCACCGCAAGATCAACAACCCACGGAGAGGTGTATCGATCGCTAAGGCGCAACACAACGTCTCGTACGGTTGTAGTCGGATCGTCAACGTTTCTCTCAAATCGTAGTTATCACAAACTCACCGAAAGATTCGGCCAAATCATATCCTTGAGCGCATTGCGTGATACCACTTGATAAACCCTGAGCTGCACTCGAAATTCTAAATGGACTAGACGCTAAGACCAGCAACTCGACTCGACGATGCAACGCAAAACTCAACAAAGCAAAAACTGAAAAGAACAATGCAGTGGCACAAAGATGGCAAGATAAAGGATGCAATTTTTTTTTTGTATGGCTATTTTCTGGTTATAGGTAGACAAAAAAACTCACCGAGCAATGAAAACTCTGATACCACTTGATAAACCTTGAGCTCCACTCGATGCGCTCAAGGATATGATTTGGCCCGATCTTTCAGTGAGTTTGTGATAACTACGATTTGAGAGAAACGTTGACGATCCGACTACAACCGTACGAGACGTTGTGTTGCGCCTTAGCGATCGATACACCTCTCCGTGGGTTGTTGATCTTGCGGTGCAGATCAACCTTATTCCTGCAAGCAAATCGAAGAAACTAGCAAGAACAAGATAAAAGCAATCTGAATTGCAAATAGGAATTCAATACAAATGATAAGTTGGGGTTCCGAAGAACAAGCAGACGGACGGTCTAGCCGACACGCGCGCTGCAAGCAAGTAGCAATGGCTAAACTTTAATCTAACAAAACCCAAGAAACCCTAAAGGGGTACCTAGCTATTTAAAGGGGTGGGAGGATGACCAAGGGAGCCCTAAGGTCGTGCTCCACCTACATGGGACGCACCCCACATGGGCCCCTCATGGGTCGCGGTCCCAGATGAAGTTACAAGCCCATAGGCCCATTATAGGTGACGCAGCACCTTGTTTATATAATACCGACCAACTCGAATGGAATTTGGAGACGAGGCTGGATCCATTGGAAAGAGGATGATGATGTGACCATGGCTACTATGGATACAACCATTGTTCACATCATGGATCAACAAGAAGACAGCAAGATCAAGTCCTCTAAGTGCTGGAATCCAATTCGGCCACCTGCAGCAGCGTTGACTTCAAACGGCCGCCAAATGTGTATACGAGCTCCGTTTTCGGCCCGTGAGTACTTGATGGAAAGCTCTCGGAGTCCTCTTTCCAATGGATCCAGCCTCGTATCCAAATTCCATCCGAGTTGGTCGCTATTGTATAAACAAGGTGCTGCTTCACCTATAGTGGGCCTATGGGCTTGTAACTTCATCTGGGACCCCGGCCCATGAGGGGCCCATGTGGGGTGCGTCCCATGTAGGTGGAGCACGACCCTAGGGCTCCCTTGGTCATCCTCCCACCCCTTTAAATAGCTAGGTACCCCTTCAGGGTTTCTTGGGTTTTGTTAGATTAAAGTTTAGCCATTGCTACTTGCTTCCAGCGCGCGTGTCGGCTAGACCGTCCGTCTGCTTGTTCTTCGGAACCCCAACTTATCATTTGTATTGAATTCCTATTTGCAATTCAGATTGCTTTTATCTTTTTCTTGCTAGTTTCTTCGATTTGCTTGCAGGAATAAGGTTGATCTGCACCGCAAGATCAACAACCCATGGAGAGGTGTATCGATCGCTAAGGCGCAACACAACGTCTCGTACGGTTGTAGTCGGATCGTCAATGTTTCTCTCAAATCGTAGTTATCACAAACTCACCGAAAGATCGGGCCAAATCATATCTTTGAGCGCATCGAGTGGAGCTCAGGGTTTATCACGCGGGTCCCACCTGTCAGAGAGAGGGAGAGAGGAAATGGTTGGGGGGAGGTGAAGCAGACTTGGGGCAAGCGGGCCGAGGGGGAGAGGAGAGAGAAAGGGGAGAGGCGGCCTGGCCCAGGGAGGAAAGGGGAGAGGGGGAAAAGGGAGGCCGGCCCGGGGAGAGAGAGGTGGGCCGAGCGGGGTGGAGAGGGAGGCTTTGGGCCGAAAGCGGCCCAAAGTGCAGGGGGAGATTTTAATTGCTTTTATTTTTATTTAAATTGGTTAAGTGAACTTTGTGCTATTAAAATTATTTCTTGAGCTCCGAAATTTCACGAAAAATTTCAGAGAATATTTTAGGGCACGGGGAATATTACAAAATATTTCCGGCCATGATTTTTAAAAGGAAAATTTAAAATTTCCCCATTATATCACTAGATTAATTTGCTTTAACTTTTAATACAATTTCTAGAAATGCATTATTTAATAATTTTTAATCCCGATCGAAAATCGGGGCGTGACAAATCTAACCCCCTTACAGGAATCTCGTCCCGAGATTCGGGGATGGCTAGAAAGAAAGCTAGGGTGCAGGGGTGATGCTGAACTGGTCTGCTGACTTCTGCGGTTCGAACTGACTCACATAGACCTGGCTGACATCAAACTGAGCTCCGGTTGCTTTCTCCATGAACTGCACCCACTGGTTCTGCTCAATCTAACACTGATCTGGATTGCAGGTGCTCCTAGATCTTACTTTATTGGACTGCGTTGATAACACTAACACACCTGATAATCTGCTTAGACTGAACTGTTAGCGCCATCATCTTTGATAACCTGAGGATTCGCGACGTAGACAAGGGATTGGTGGTGCTTCCTCGAAAACTTGCATCGACTTTCGTGAACCTACAAACTCTGGACTGATTCTGAACTACCCCTAACTAGAACAATGAGTCTCCTAAGGAGTTGCTCGATCTCAAAAACGAGTATACCAAGAAGTTACCCGATCTGACTTTCGTTCGGACCACGGGTTCTGGATTGCTGCTTCTCTAACATGGACGTCGATGCTTTGGCTTGAGGCACTCTAGAATTCAACCTGTTAACTTAAGATTGTTGGAGCTCAATTGGCACGTTGAGGCTGACTCTTGGTGAAACCATATACTTTGGATTTTCTTTAACTGCTTCGGCCTGAATAACAGCGCTACAACAAACTGTTGGGCCTGCTTTCCGTTGGACTGCGTGACTCTAGGTCGCTGCTTTCGTAAGCTAACCAATTGATACGACAACTCGGGTATGCCTGAGAACTCAATATGACGACTTGGGGTTGGTGTAGCTCAGCTATGGCTTCACAACTGACTTCTTCATTCAGACCCCATTTTGCGTAACATGGTTAGACCTCCAAGCAAAACAGTTACGAGGTAAACCCAATGTAACTTTAAGGTTTCTTTACCGAGGTGGTTGATCTTTTGACTGACTGCTAGCACTTAAACTGTTATCTTTGAGAATACCCAAACTTCTTCGATCTTCCGTGTAGCCCTAACTTTGAACACTTGATGCACTGTCAGTTAATCCCAATGAAACATCAATGGCGCACTTCCATTCCAGGGAACTTGGAACCTAACACGTAATTGATAACCTGAAGTTCCACATAAGAGCGATTCTTATTCAGCTCATGAATCTACAAACTCTTGATCGACACTCCCATTAGCTCTGACTGCTGAAACGACTGTTCTGTTGGTGTCATGACTTTGGTGTTGACTTCCTAAACAGGTCAATTTAGTAGATGTCTGCTGAAACAAGCGTAGATCATTCACCAGATCATGCCCTCAGGAGTGTTCTAACTGCTTCCCATTTTACTTGCTTTCGCACTACCGATCGACACCTCTGTATCTGATAGAAGCCAACTTCGCTATTGCTTACATACCAGCGTCGAGACATGTACAACTTCCAAAAACTACCCTTGAGGCTACCAAGACCATATGCTTAATGATCAAACAAGTTCACTTTCGATCCTTGAGTAGGGATGATTCACCGAGAGGGATTCCCCATCATACACTCCATTCTACTGACTACACCTTTCTGGACCTGACTCTTGTATCCATTTACTCAGACAAAGGTGGCGGGGCAAAACTCTTGTTGACTTCCTTGAAATTAACCATGATTGCTAAGATGGTAGATACGTCTTCCGAAACAAGCACAGATCACTGGCTGTATCAAGCTCAAGGGATTGTTCCCACGGTACAACATTTCACTTCTTTGCTTCTCCTTCGCTGGCCCCTCTAGGTTGATAAATTATAAATTCTGCAGTTGCTTTCCCACAAGTACTGTGTCCTGTACAACTGTTGGAGACTGACTTCGATGTTGCCGAGAGTTTCTGCTCTTTAATCATTTGGTTATACAACCTTTCCTTCAGACCTTGATTAGAGATGTTCCACCGGCGAGGATTCTGTGTCGCTTAATCTGTTGGCTGTATTTTCTGGCCTGACATTCGCATCCATCTATTACGGACCGATGCGGCGAAACGATTCCATTGGCATCTTCGAAGAAACTCTGAGATGCTTTATGTCATACTCTCTCTCTTTGCTATATGTTTCGGGAGATGACTTTCATAGCTTTTCTGACCCATGTATGGAATGATTTCTTTGCTGACTTCCGAGAAACATAGGGATGGTTTCTGAAAGTTATATGGTTGCCTTACATCAAGAACGACCGTTCTTGATCCATGTTCACACCACTAGGGCATTGTCACTATTTACCAAACTCTGAAGAACTTCCAAAGTTACAGAGTTCCGTTAATTCTCATATCATGTCACACTCAAATATTTCCTCCATCTTTTCGTCATCCTGTGGTAACGCTGATACTGTCCTCTAGAGGGACCTCATCATGTTTGGGTGTTACTGTGGTCCAACTATTCTCACTGTGTTGGTCAACCATTCCTTTATTGACTGGCAATTAGATCTTGGAGCTCAACAAAACTGCGACGAGCTAGAGAAGAGATTCTAGATTTCTCGCGACACTAACAGATATACAAATTAGCTTGCTTTCGGATATTCGAGGTGAGTCATAAGAGAAGAAAATTGTCTGACTCATACTTTATTCAACTTTCCCTTTTCCTTACTTAACTGCCATGGAACTTTTCTGCACAAAGGAGGTACTTGAACACCAATGACTCGTGCACGATCGATGACCCCTGCTGTCAGAGTTGTTGATCATGTAAAACTTTGAACATTAGATGCTGCCATGGTTATCTGGCTCCATCGTTACTTACTAGCTGGAGATCCCACAAAATTGATATCCTGACTTCTGACATTCCTCGAAAAAGAATCAATTTCCCAATCTTCTTGGTAGCTGAAACAAACAAAACCTTATAGTTGTTGGTGCTACTCTCTTGTGATTGCTGCCAAGCATCTGAGTTGAAGCAACACAAGGTGCATGGCTGATGTTGACAGCCATCTTGAAGTCTGGTACTGGAGACCTTGACTGCGGTCGATACTGAAGAATTGAACTGTCTCACTGTAGTTAGAGTAGACCACTGGTTTTCTAGCATGACTTGCCCTGCTATACTGATTTTGTAACTTTGAAGCGGTTGCTAGTGAAACAATAGAGAACTTGTCGGTGCCCCTAATGATAATTCATCGTGGTGGAGGTTACCCATTGCAACTGAAGGTCGGCATCCACTGACTTTCTAGTGTCTTTAGGTTGGATCTAGCTACTTTGGGTTGAAATTGATGTAACTTGAAGGGCAGGGTTGTTGGGACCAAAACTGTTGACTTGATCATACTGACGTTGTGACATCGAACAATCTTTTGAGAGGTGACATGTCTTCTTATAATTGAAACAATGGTACGCCATCTTCTTTGGCCTTCCAAGTGAACACTCTCTGAAGTGGGGGTCCTAGCTCCAAACAGCTGAAACGACACTGATTTGATTGACCATGATATACATTCTTATGGGTCAGCTCACTTGCAACTGGAACAGGAGCAAGGAGAGACTGACGAACCTTGTTGAGGGTGCTTCTGCAACCACGGCTGGTCTCTACGGGAGTTGGAGCTGTAGTGCACCATAATTCTTGATGATCAGTTGGCTTGAAGCTTCAGTCCTTCTGGGGCACTGCACCTCATCTTCTGCCTCACCTCATCTTCTGTCGGTGACCTGACGTACAACTTCCATGGACAGTCGGGCACTTTGCAAAAACTGCCCTTGTAAACCATAACCGTAACCTGCATCACTGGTTGCTTCATGGATTGGTGGTGGCTTGAATATACCTATCTACTGGGGATTTGGCAGTATACTAGCTTCGACCCTGATTCTTACTCTGAGCTTGCATCTGAACTTGCATCTGATGTTGCTGGTGCCACTTCTACTGCAGTTAATCTTGCATCGAGCTTTGCATCTCCTGCGCTTATGCCCTCATCATCTGATCTTGGACACCAAAAGTTGATCACGAGCGGGGGTTCATCTGGCACTGGGGTACAGCGTTGCTTTCGACTGAACCACGGATCTGTGACTTTGACTCACTGATGTTGTTGTTGTTCTTCTTCTTTCTGACACTGACCATCTGCTGCTGGGACAGGGAGAGAAGGAAGAGAGGGGGTTGCTAAAGATAAGACTTTAAACCACTTGATTACTGATCTGTTGTAAGTAGTTCTTTATTGTACAAGTTGATTAAGCAAACAACCTAGTATGGTCACATCCCCACCACTGATGCAAACCATACCCCTACACACAAGCAAACAACACACGTACTAGCAGCTAACGAAACTACTCTTCGGGAAGGATTGGGTCTAGGTAAGCTTCGGGAAGGCTTCACTTGATCCTCGCGAAACGACGACTCAGAACTGACCATCTTGCTCCTTCCAACTTGACCTTCAGGCTTGACTTGACTTACAGGAGTAGACGCAAAACCAGCAGCTTGCCCTCCAGGTTCAACAACTAGCGAGTTGGGGGGAAGGAGAGACATTTGATAAACCCTTTTGCAAAGAAATGCCGAAAGGTGAGAGGAGACAATTTCGCAATTAGGGTTTTTCGGAAAACTTGTCCTTAGGGTTTGACCATTTGGCTCAACCTACAGTCGAGTTGGCTCTGATACCACTTTGTCACGTCCGTAAATTTATCCCAAATTTCCAGACTATTTTGCGTATAAATTCCTGTCCAAGAATCAAGCCAGGGTACACAAAACGACAAATCAATATATAGATCCAAACGTAAATAAAGCGTAATTACTTACAAAAGAAGCGCTTAGTCCTTACACCGAAAAGAAAGCAGCAGCGGAAAAAGGCGACGATCCTAGCGGGGCTTCAGCTCCACTCCAAAGGCAAAACTCAACTGGGGTATAAACCTTGGTCTTCTAACTTCGTCTTCGGCTCAGAACCACTACCCTTCTGAAAAGGGGAATAATAGCAAGGCTGAGTACAACCACCGTACTCAGCAAGCCACACCAACGATGCATTCATGCAAAGGGAGACAAGGGGGGTTTGTGGCTATTTGCATAAAGGTGGTTGTCAACATTTATAGTTGAAAATGATAAAACAATTAATTAATTAAGGCAAGATTAAACATAACCACTGAACAACGCTACACCACGTTGAACAGGCCCAACCATTCCACCTGAACTAAACCAGTTCATTAAGTCAAATTATTTTAGAGTGAAACTAATCACGGTGAGCTGGTCGATCGCCCATAACCGCGGGCACGGCTATTCGAATAGTTGTACTCTGGCCAGAGGTGTACATCTGTACCCATAAGACACAACCGCACGACACGTTACCGTGTGCCAATATACCACCACGGTACCCCGGAAAGGGACTGTGACAGGACCCTTCGCATAACCCCCTCTAACCAATCGTACCACCGCAGGTTTCGCCCCCGCTCCTCAACAGGCAACGGGCAGCCCCCTCTCGTGCCACAGTGAATCCAGAAGCCGCATAGACCGTTGCAGGGCCCATCCAAACTCCATCACGCTCACCCTTGCCAATGTACGTCAGCTAGTGGGAAGCTACACTACAAGTCCAGCCGTTGCCCACGCTGGCTTGTGGTACGCACGGTGTTTCTTCCAGGGATTCCCGCGAACCAGTCCTTAATTGCCATGGGTGCGACTAGCAAACCATACACCCACAGCCCACTATTAATCCATATTTTAGTTGGATAATTACGACCAACGAAACGTGGCCGACATGTCTCGAGCTCGCAGCTCATCAAGATACTAGAAATAGATAATGTAATTATCCCATATTGTGAGCTAGTGGTATTAAGGATGGCTAAGCGTAAAATAATTCTATCTAGGTCAACATGAGACACAAGCTAGTCAAATTATCACCCAAGGTTGACAAAGAAAGGACATCAAGTAAATATGGCTGAAGCGAGCAGATAGGTAAACCCTATTCCCGTGTAATTAGCAAAACATGCAATTTATTTGTAAATGGTAAAACATTTTATAAATTGGGATCAAAATGCTCAAGGGGAATGTGTGACTTGCCTTGCTTCTTCGATTGATCTTCCGAACACTTTTCCTCGCGACCGCGATTGTCCGAAACGGCGGAATCTACACGTTGGCACGCAAAACAAGGGAAAACACTAATAAAAACCGAATAAATAGTACATAAAGAGTAAACAAACATGTAGAGCTCAATTTTAGATGAATTTTGCAATTTGAATGGCTCAATTTGGAGTTCATATGAATTAGTTATGAATTTTAGAAGTTTTGAGCCATTTAAATCAATTTCTGGAATTAAATCGCAATTAATAATATGAAAAGGGGCTGACCGGCGGGTCCCACGGGTCAGTGGTCAAAGGGAGGGGGAAAACTGACCCATGGTGGACTCGGTCCACCGCGGCCGAGACGGCGCCATGGACCAAGTCCACCGGTCCACGAGCAACCGGCGGCCGGGACCGACCCGGGACCAAGGCGGCGGCGCGTGGTCCAGCGGCCAGAGGCGGCGCAAGCGGCGCAACGGCGGCGGCGGGAGGTGGCGCGCGGCCGGGGCGGTGGCGTGGGGGCACGCAGCGGTGGCGCGCGGGCGGCACGGCGGCGCTGAGCAGCACGGGGCGGCGACGCGGCCGGCAGCGGCGTGGGCGGCGACCGGCATGGGCACGCGAGAGGTGCGGCGGTCAGGGCGGCTCGCGGCGTGCGGCGCACGTGCGGTGACGCGCGGTCGAGGGCGGCGCGCTCGCGGCCAAGCGGCGTGGTGCGGTAGGCGACGCGGCAACGGCCGGCGTGGCGCGAGGGTGCACGCGGCGAGCGTGCGGCAGCGCCGCGGTGGGTGGTGCGGCTCGGGCGACGGCGCTTGCGGGCGGCGCAGCGACGCGGGCGGTGGCACCATGGCGATGGCAGGGGCACGGTGGCGCCCGGCGCGGTGGAGCGGCGGTCCTGGGAAACGGCCGAGGCACGGGCGGCGGCGGTGCTTGCGGGAGGTGGCACGCAGGCGACGCCTGTGAGGCGGGGGGCGAGCGGCAGCGGCAGCGGCAGCCGAGGCGCGGGCGGTAGAGGCGAGCGCGGGCGCGCGGCTTAGCGGGAGACGGCGCACGGCGGTAGAGCGGCGGCTGGCGCTGGCGCGCAGGCGGCAGAGGCGGCGGCCAGTGCGGCCGTGGCGCGGGCGGCCAGTGCGGCCTGCGAGCACGGCAGCGGCGCGGCGGCGGGCGGCCGAGGA
This sequence comes from Oryza punctata, assembly GCA_000573905.2. Lineage (NCBI taxonomy): Eukaryota > Viridiplantae > Streptophyta > Magnoliopsida > Poales > Poaceae > Oryza > Oryza punctata. The sequence goes on from CM002496.2 coordinate 5,600,166, forward strand.
CGGTGCCCGCGGGGCGGGAAGGCGATGCGCGCGGGCGAGCTTTTATGGGGCGCAGGTGGTGTGGCGTGGGCGGAGTGGGACGGGCGTCCCGGATGCGTTGGACGGTTGGCGACGTGGCCGGCGTGCGGCCAGCGGAGGCGGCAACGTGGGGTGTGGCCGGGGGAGAGAGGGGGTGGGAGGCGGAGGTTGGGGATGATAGGTGGGGCCGTGGGTCCCACCTGTCAGAGAGAGGGAGAGAGGAAATGGTTGGGGGAGGTGAAGCAGACTTGGGGCAAGCGGGCCGAGGGAGAGAGGAGAGAGAGAGGGGAGAGGTGGCCTAGCCCAGGGAGGAAAGGGGAGAGGGGGAAAAGGGAGGCCTGCCCGGGGAGAGAGAGGTGGGCCGAGCGGGGTGGAGAGGGAAGCTTTGGGCCGAAAGCGGCCCAAAGTGCAGGGGGAGATTTTAATTGCTTTTCTTTTTATTTAATTTGGTTAAGTGAACTTTGTGCTATTAAAATTATTTCTTGAGCTCCGAAATTTCACGAAAAATTTCAGAGAATATTTTAGGGCACTGGGAATATTACAAAATATTTCCGGCCATGATTTTTAAAAGGAAAATTTAAAATTTCCCCATTATTTCACTTGATTAATTTGCTTTAACTTTTAATATAATTTCTAGAAATGCATTATTTAATAATTTTTAATCCCGATCGAAAATCGGGGCGTGACAGTACTCATATGCTGGTTTACTTCTCTCTTTGATTGGAGCCAATCGGCACTTGATAAAATGTCGAGTGACTTGTTCTCCTTAAAGACCTTTTTGCTTGATCTCCATTAAGCGGCCGAGCAATTGATTTGCTTGGGCAAGCTCGTCGCCGATTGGGAGGTTTCTCCAGTGTTCTTGAGGAATTGGTGGGAGGCCTACAAAGTCAGGCAGACAAGAGCCGAATTAGAGATGTAAAATCGGTTAGAATGTCAGCCATTGTTGCAGGTTTTGAAGGGAAGAGAGAAATATTTTTGGGTCAGAGTTTCGCGCAACTGAAACCTAGATTCGGCAACAACGCAGGGGTTGTTTTTGTTTGGTTAAGGTTTTCGGTAGAAGATGTGGTGCAATAGAATGAAATGTGGAAGGATGATCCGAAAGGTTTCGCAAAGATGGATAAAATAGGCAATGTGCATAATAGAATTTGGGTTCAGATGATAAATTTGGATTCCATAAAATTGGAGAAGTCCGCAGAACAAATTGGATGCTGGAAGGGAAAAACTAGCGTAAAAGAAAGGGCTAAATACCACGATTTCGTCGGTGTCTGGAATTGGGAATTCCTCGCCATAGGTGGGACGCCATCCGATGATTTTCTTTGCCGGGAGCACACAATCCTTCAACATCTCCAGTAGGGTGGATTCCTACACATCAGATGTTGCTCATTGGTCAAAGGGGATTTTTCTCTCTCTAGCCATGATTAGGGTGTAGAAGTAAGTGGATTTGGGAGTTTCCCTGAAGGGGAGTGGTGCCAGCAGTGGAATCGGAGTTACCGCGATGGGATCTGGTGGAGGGCGCAGGATTTGGGTGGTAGAAAATGTGAGGAAATGGAACCCTAGTCGGAGTACTGTTGGTGGGTGGTGAACATGGGGCGAAAAGATTTTCGCGAGGAAGACGAAGAGGCACGAATTACAACGGTTACTTCGTTGATTTTTATTTAAGGGTATCGGGAGGCGACTGATTGGGCCGAGGTCCATTAGGCGTTTTCAGCCCATATTGCTGGGCGTGGTCTAACATATGTTCCTATGGACTTAAGTATTTTTTGTGATGAGCAAAAATACGTATGTCAATAATGCCCAATGCCTCTAAAAATCCTCTTATATAGCAGTTATTTAACTTTGTAAAGTGTTGGTGCGATGCAATTTAAAAGGTCCTAAGCAATAAGATTTTTATTATTGATCCGAATAACTTTTTTATAAGTTATGGATATTGTTTAGGTTCATAAAACAATTAGCTAAGTATCATGCCCATTGTTTTTTGCCACGAAAGTGTGCATTTTTATTGATCAATTTTATAGCTTAGGCTGATTATATATTTTGGTCGTTTTTCCAGGCAGTTGGTAAATCCTTTATTAGTTCATTTACTCGAATTTTTATATCACATATGCCATATATTTCCTGGTATGATAAAACCATGTGTCTTTTAGGGACTTGGACATATCTGTTAAAATAGTGTGTGCATGGTGTGTACCTAATATTTTGGAAATTTCTTTATTCATAGCATGCAAGCTTTTTTATAGCTGTTTTATTATGTGAATTTTTAAAGATGTAGTTAACTTTAGGTTGTTTACATCATTTTTTACAAAGCAGTTGGTTTAATCACTTGCGTCTTGTTTACTCGGGAGTTCACACTGCATATGCTATTATTATGCTCTTTAGGTGGCTTAAAACCACTCTGATGGTTGATGTTTTTTATCTTGACTATATGTTTAGTTTATTTAACTAATCACATATTCAGGGGCTACATCTAATTAGCTGCATCTAGTCAATGTACCTGGGTATATTTTTGGAATATTTTTCAGCCCTTCACAACCTTATGATTTGATAAAAGTACTCGGGAGACTATGGTAGAGATGATTGAATCACTCGGTTATAGATATTTTTAGTCGGGAGAAGATTATCTCGTCGACTGTGAAGGTCTTAGGGGCTACTGTGGAGATTATGGGTACCACATACGCACAAATCTAGTTTAACCTAGGGGATATATTATACACGGATTATGTTAACAAGTTAGGATTTGGGTTAGGTATTACGTTTACTTGTAAAACAAGAAAACGGTTTATTGTCTTGTTAGGTTAAACTAGATTTAAACTGTGAGGAGTTAAATCTCTATCATGTAAACTTTTTTCGTGTGGCTATATAAGGAGGACAGAGTACCTCTCGTGGGCATAAGCTAATTAAGATCGTAAGATCAGTACATTACTCGGTGGATCCAATAGCCAAAATAGTAGTAGAGTATTCCTTGTTTTAAGAAGATCTGAACCTATCTAAATTATTTGTCTCATAATCCATCCACTTTCATCTTGTGCGCTACCCTTTTTATATCGTTGAATTGTAGTTTCAGTGCTAATTAAGAGCAAGTTAATCACCACGCAAATGGCAGATATTAATTAAAAATTTCATCTTGCATAGATCGTTCCGACTGAAATCCTCGAAACGTTTCGTTCAGTATCCAGCGCGCGCTGGGTTTATGTGAGTTTGCCTCTGTACAATTTTATACATGCCGATTAATTTACACATGTACATACTATAGTACAATAATATTAACCTATTGATGATGATTAATTAGCTGGGCAACGTGCCTGCGACTGCGAGCATCGTATACGACGCCTCCCGCCGCAGGCGCCTGCCGGCCGTCTCCGCCCCCGCTAGCCGCCGCGGGACACGCCACTCGGCGGCGGCGGCATCCCGCGGCAGCTCGGCACGGCAGGTGGGGCAGTTGGTCCTGATCCGCAGCCATGGCCCGATGCATCCGGCGTGGTACCAGTGCGCGCAGGGCAGCCGCACCACGGGCTGCCGCGCCGCAACCTCCTCCGTGCACACCGCGCACACCACCGCGCCGACCACCTCCTCCGGCGCCAGCACCGCCACCGGCAACGCGTGGCCGTGGACGGCTGCGGCGTCGTCCACCGGGAAGTGCTCGTCATCGGCCCCGGCGTCGTCGACGGCCACCAGTGGGTGCACCCCCATTATCGCCGACAGGACGAAGCGCGCCGCGATCCAATCCATCTCGCCGTCCATTGCTGATCGTATGAGACACTGATCACAAGCTTGATTGCTACTGAGAATTCAGAAAGAATTAAGGATAGAGAGAGAAGAGAGGAATGGATGATGAGGTGAGTATATATAGGTACGGTGGGGTGGAAGTGATGGGATTGGGTTGGTGGTGGATGAGCACGGACGGGACGGGATGTGTGATCTGATCTGAATATATGATGTCGTGATGATGATGATGATATAGGAGGTGACGGGGACGAGGTGTGGGTTGACGTGAGAAAAGGTGGATTTGCAGGCGGGCGGGTCGACCGAAGTGGTGCGCGTTTGGACGCGACCGGGTTGCGACGCCACGTGTGTGCCACATCTTTTTCTTTTTCTTTCGCTGCTACTGTTGGTGTTGGGCTGGGTGCTTTGATTCGGCCCGGAGTGGATCATGGCTTGCGTCTTGCGTGGCCTCTGTCTCGGGTCAATTGTCTGTATTGTCTGTATGATTATATGATTACATGATTCAATCTACACGAGAATTATACCTAAGTTACCTAATTTTTATTTTATTTTAGATGTAAAAAACCTTCTCCTCGAACTCTAATTCGAGTGAAAAATAAAACAATGCAATTTTAAAAAAATCTTCCTATTTTGTTCTTTTCAAAACGATTATTTACCTTGAACGAACAGTTGAATATTTTGATGTAAAAAACCCTTTCTCAGACTCCAATCCAAGTGAAAAATAAACATTAAAAAATTCTTCATATTTGGTCGTCTTTGAAACGATGATTTACATAATTTTTTGAATAGACATTTCAATATTTTAACTGTGAACAGTAAAAAAACCCTCTTGGAGAGCGGCAAGGGGTCTACCTGCGAAAATACCACCCATGTCACCCTTTAAGTAGGTGGCTCCCGCACAGTGTAAAATCGCTTTCTGAAATAGTGGCTAGGAGGTTGCATGCAAAAAAGCCAGGCCATCCTCCCAGCCCTTTTGCAGGTGGCCCTATAGAGTCAAAAACCATCCTCTGGGAGGGCAAGGAGGCCACCTGCAAAATACCCCTCCCTCGATGGCCGACCGTTAGGAGGGCCAACAGCCATCTACCATGTTGGATAAATCGCTATCTGGGAGAGCGATCTTTAAAAATCATCCTTCGAGAGAGCGATGGGCGACTAGATTTGTAAATTTTTCAAGTAGAAAATTATTTTTTAAATATTTTAATAAATGAAATTAAAAATAAAAAAATTCTTTGTGTCGTTAATTATGTAACACTGGTTTTAGTGTTGTCGGGGTTTTACAAATTTGTGTTACGCTGCAGTGTTTATCGTTCAAAACTGTCAAATAACTAATACTAGTACTCATTGGTTTGAAATATCTAAGTTATATTGGTATAAATATCTATGAAAAAATGCGCTGCTCGGATTCTATCCATTAGATTAGAATCAAAGGGTTCACAGTAGCTGAGTGTATGAGTGCATTATAGTGGGTGTGTACATAGAATACGTTATTGTAGTGACAGATACTAATTAAATGTAAGCTTATGTAATCTAGTGTCACGATGGATATACTAATTAAACATCTAAAATAACCCATGGTAACGTAACTAGTTTAGACCGAAGTCTCTTGTTTCTGAAAAATTGTACTAGCTAGCGTCAGCCCAGTGGACTCTGGTATTTATTTTGTCCTCTCGACGTTGTATACGTACCCAAACCCAGTTTGGACCCCCGGAATAGCGTCAACCGAGCGCTACCAGCTTTCCGCTGGCGCACGTCTCTTTTTTTACGTACGGGAACAGAAGTACACAAGTATATCTACACTGAAGTGAGCGTTGTACTTGTATACCACGACACGACACGACCATTTTTATCTCTCAAATCGATCGATGCAACCAAAACATCTTAACCGGAATGATACATTACGGGCATAAATATCGTCGCTTTAGTGCAAAGAATAAAGTTTCTAAATAAATAAACTGAGAATAAAATATATTACCTCAGTTTTTTAACAACAAATGACGACGTTGATTTTTAAAATAACATTAACCCATTCATATTATTAAAAAAACAGTGTAAGCACGTTAAAGTATAAGTCGTACTTACAATTTATTTTTAATAATAAAACATATCACAACAAAATAAATAATATTTATAATATTTTTATTGATATGATGAATGTTAAAAGTTAATGGTGTTATCTTTATCTTTATCTTTATATATCAAAAATTGAAGATGATTCCGTACTCATCTTAATAGATAAAAAAAAACAGATCGGACAAAAAAACGATCTACTAGCGAGAGAAAAAAAGGGATCGAACAAAAAAAAACTGTCTACGAGAAAAAACCGGATTGGAAAAAAAAACTGTCTACTGGCCATCGTCTCCGGATCGGACCGGAAAAAACCGGATTGGACCGGAAAACGTCTACTGGCGAGAAAAAGAGAAAACGGAAACATCGTACGCGTAAACTATGCAAAAATCAGATAAAACAAACAAGCATGTAAAGGATTCTACCGCTGCTCTCAACTGGCCACTAGAGCAATCTAGTAGTTGTGTTCTATAAGGAAATTGATCACTTTTAGCAGTAACTGAACCGGGTGAACGGATAGTCAGACCGCTCAACCCGTAAACCAGTTGCTTCGCTGTTTCGATGAACGATCCAAGTTTTTATATACCCTTAGAGCATCATTTATAAAAATTAAAGAAGTATTTTCCAAACCTTTTGGTTCGTCGCATGTATCCGGTTCGGTTTATGTTGTTAGCGCACCGCACGAGGCAGAGCGGTGTCCGTGTCCAATTCCGTTTTCCACGCCCGTTTGTGTTTGGTTCGTGCAGAGGGATTGTTTTTCACGTCTGCTGGTGTCCGATTCACACTTATGGATATCACCCTAAGCCGCTAAATCATCCGTCGTCGAGCGCGCATTAATTGGTTTTCCTATGCCCTTGAGATCGCTGGAGCGAGCAATCAAATTTTGCCAAATGACCGAATGATCCTTCAGCCCAACTATATGATTTGAGTCCCGTATCACTTTGTTTCTATTTTATATACACCAGCGATTTCTATTTAAGTCTGTACTGGGTCTCGTTGAGAAGAACATGTATACATGTTGGGATTGAACCCAAAGAAATCGACAAAATTATTGCTTAGTGGTGGGTGGAGCTGGTACGTTCCGGCAGGGGTGGCGTCTCCTCAACATTGCTGCTCCTAATCGCAAGCGAAGGCGTTAGGGGCTGGAGATATAGCAGCAGTGGGTGGTGGACGATGAGGCAGATGTTGCCTCGGTGTAGGTTGCATTGAGGAGACTCGCGCGACTAGCTGTCACGAAGCTAAGAGCGGAGGCAGCTATCCACGGAGGCGGCTTACCAGACGTGCTAGCCTGCTAGGCGGTTGTTATTTTGCTGTTGATCATGTATAAGTTGCCGCATGGGACACACCGCGTGATGAGCAACCTTGAAGCACCATCGCCCTTCATGTGCTTTCGTCTATTGTTGTTATGGGCCTTTTCAGCGCACATGTATCTGTTGCAAACTAATGGGGTGATGGGCCTTCTCAGCTCACGTGTTCTGTCGTGCATGGTTGCCACGCTTCATCAGATTCAGTCCTGAGACCTCATCACCACCAAATTGGATCGGGGTTCATCCGTTCTTCCCTGCGTTCGATGACTTCAATCGCGATATCAATTCAAGGTTGCATATACATGCTCTCTTGTGGAACAACGCCTTCGTCGTTGCTGCAAGGATGAGGTTTGTTGATGGCCCCAAATCATGACACGCTCCTAAGCAGTGCGGCAGGGACAGCATGCGGCTCCATGGCGGCCATCACCACGGCGAGGTTCAAAACCACAGTAGCGATGCCGATGGCCACCAAGTAGGTGATGGCACCACCTATTATAAAAATTAAAGTTGAGTCTAAACTAACATATCGTTTTGTCCATCGTTTGTTGTCGTATGCGATCAAATCTGTATGAGCAAGGGAAAGTACGAGTCCGTCACAACGCCACCACTTCCAGATGGCTTAAATAAGATGCCCTGACCAAGCAAGCCCGTCGCCAAAGATAGCTTGTGGCCTTGCACGCCCCCACGAGAAAACTTCTTGCCCTTCTTGCTACACTATCGGACGTGCATTATTGCCGAAGACTACCAATTGTCATCGTCCCCGTGCTCTTCCTCCTCCTCTTCTTCAAGCCTGACGAGAAGCCGGAATACTTTGATAGTTTTGATCTTGACCAACTGGTCGTCCCTAGCTGCCGTTGGCGTGCTCTGATCGGCGGCATCCTCCATGCTGCTCGATCGCAGCCTAAGTCTGACGTGCCACATGGAGGAGGGCAAAGAACTGATCCCTGTTACTCATTGGGTTGGACAGGATGTTCTCCTCCTCGAACAGTTTACTCTTCTTAAAACCAGACTATCACATTAACCTAAAAACAATTCTGGATCATGGAGACTTGGACAAGACACACCCAATCGATCTCTCGCTAGCTCGAACCATTCTGAATCACCACGAAATTAACAAGATTAAGAACTATGCAATTTTGGCAACATGTACCTCTTCTCTGATAGAAAAAAAAATCAAAAACAGGATCATCGATGTTATGAACTTTATCTGATAAAACAACGACTCGTCAGAATTCAGAAACCCAAGGCTCCTATTGCCTTATTCAGTTTCTGAATTTTCACTGGGATGTGTGCAAATGTGTACTACTATCAGGAGCTTAGCAGAACACAAACAAAGTGTCGTGCCCACACGATAAAACAATTTTATGCAGAAGAGAACTCAGGCTATGGAGTTAACAAATGATTTTCAGTTTAGATGTTTAATACTAGATGCCTCACCAGCAATCCTATTTTGAACATCCAGTAATCCTAGGTTGAGGCAGAACCTTACAACCATTAAGGCAGAAATAGTATAAATGAAATTGGTATATAAATCTCAATTTTTTTCCTTCATAAATAGAATTATATTATTCATTGCAGTTAAAATATCAATCTACACCATTATAATGTTCATTGTTTTTACCCGTTGCAAGGCACGGGTATTTTTTGCTAGTCTATTAAAAAACGATGGAATATAATCACATGGACAATAAATCTAATGTCACGTGGAATAAAACCACATTGGCTTACATTCGGGGATATATTTGATCATAATAAAAAGTTATGAGTAACTTTTTAGGGGAAAATCAGATAATAATAGAAAGAAATAGTACGAGTAATTCGAACTATACTCTATTTAAATATGTTGTTGCATAGCTATGTGTGTCAGTGAAATGGGAACCGGGGTACCACTTTCCCCGGGATCTTAACTCATATACCCCATTAAACAAGAAAATAAGTTACAATTAAGCCATCGTTAAGTTAAGTCGCATATCAACGAAGGAGGGTGTGGGCCCACTTCTGGAGTGAAGTCTAGGGCCCCTGCCTATCTTAAGGAGCCTGGGAGGTCGGGGTCCCAGCTCAACCTAGGATCCTGGCCCCCCTCCATCTTTATAGGACTCACACTCTTCACAGAGAAGAGTACCGAGACCTATAAGATCTATATCTTAAAGTTTGTAGGTGATGGGGGACCTGGGACCCAACCAGTCTGGGACACAACTCCCTATTACCCTTATAGGTTTCATGCTTTTCCTTTAGAGCTGCGTTCAAACGTACAAGATCTACCTCTTGGATTACAAACCTAGAGGGGCCTTAATTCCAGCTTGGGCTAGGATCCTGGGACCCCTCCATCCTTATAGGACTCACATTCTTCACAGAGAAGAGTGTCGACACCTATAAGATCTATATCTGGAAGTTGATAGGTAATAGGGGACCCGGGAACCAGCCTGCCTAGGACCCAACCCCTATTATCCTTGTAGGTTTCATGTTCTTACTTGAGAGGAGCGTAGAAACATACAAGATCTACTTCTAAGATTACAAACTTGAAATAGCCTGAATCCTAGCCTGCGCTGGGATCCTGGGCCCCCTTCCATTCTTATAGGGCTCACGTTCTTCCTTGAGAAGAATTTAGAGACCTACAAAATGTACACCTTAAGATTAGAAGGTGATGGGAGAACCTGGGATCCACCTGTCTTGGGTCCGGCCCCCCATTGCCCTTGTAAGTCTTACGTTTCTCCCCAAGAGAAGTGTCGAGACGTACAAGATATATATCTTAAATTTGCAAGGAGAGAGTATCATGAGCCCTTACCAGTCATGGGGTCCGGCCCCTCGTGACATCCAAACCAGTTAAGGGGCACAGCGGCACAGGCGAAAGTCAAGGTCCCGTCCCCCCTGCCAGCTGTGCCCCAATAGGGGCACAGACATAGTCATAATTGAAACAGGTTTGGAAGAAAGATTCCAAGCCGACGAGATTGAAAAGACGCTAAAAAGACAACAATGCTGAGTCACGCGGGATGGGCGCTGGGTTTGAACACGCGTCGCACATGCTCGGTGACACCCGGTTTTGCCAAATAGGTGAAAAGGTGATGAAGACACCGACTACAACACGAGTACACCTACACCAGCAGATGGTCCTCCACCTCAGGCTCCACCTTCTGGGCCCATCACTCGGTCCCGTGCGAGAGAATTAAACTTCATCATGCTGCTGAAGAATGAAGGCCCAGAAGAATAGAAGCTGGCCCAACATGAGGCCCATGTGTGGGCGCCTAGGTTTGGGCGCCAGGGGCACGCGCGCATCCCCCTCCTGGCCGCGCGCCTCCTCCTCCTGGCTGCCAGGGGCGTGCCCCCTTTTCTTCCTCTATTTAGATAGAGGCTAACTTTATTTTCCAATCTGAGTTTTGTTTTACATCTAGCTTTAGCTACTCTCGAACACGCGCAAATCAGCGCTGTCCTCGTGTGATTCAGAACTCCACCTTCGAGTGATATTAAGATTGCTCGCATCTTTTTCTTGTTCGTTTTTTGATTGCGCACAGGAAACGATCTTCGTGATCAGGCTGATCTTGCGACAACAAGGTCGGTAACCACAGGGAGTTGGTTCAGCGATTGCATTGGCGCTTCGGGTTCGCTCGTCGTAGTCGGATCGTGAGGGTCTACTTCCACCAAATCGAATTTTTCTTCCACTCACCGAAAGATCGGGCACTCCAGTTCTATCAAGTGGTATCAGATTTCCAGGTTGATCGGTGAGTTTATCGAATATTTTTTTTCCATTACCTACAGTCCACAAAACCCAAAAAAAAAATTATTATTAGGTTAGATCCTTGTCCCAGCACCCTTTTGGAGCCTTGCACTTTCTTTCAATAATTTGCATTGTTGAACTTGTGTGCTTACGCGTTCAATTGTTGCTGGTTACTTTGTGCTCTATCCTTGTTTTTTTTCGTTTCTTCTAACCCTAACGCCGACCTGCCCCTGATTGCCCCTCCGCTGCCTTGTGTGTTTTGGAAAGTCAAAAAAAAAGGAAAGCAATCAAAAAAAAGGAAAGCAAAGAGGGAAAGCGCACCATAAAAAATTGGTTGCCTCATCTTGGCTGATCTCGGCTCCCTCTTGAGAGAGAGAGAGTGTGTGTGGTGACTTGCTCTTTTGTATTCCTTTGTTCATATAATCAGTTTGTGAGTTCTCCCAAAAAAAAGACAAAAAAACAGAAAAAAAGACAAAGACGGAAACAGACAGGAAGTGGGCGCTCTCGTTTTGGGGCGTCGGCCTTCTGCTCTCTTCTCTGATTTCCTTTGTTATCCTCCTACTCACCTTGTTCCACTTTTGCACGGTGTCTCTAGTAGCTTTGCACAAGTTTAGCACTATAATTCAAGTTTGCATTATTGTTTGATTGTGCTAATCCTTAATTTGAGTGCAGCCTACCCAGAACTCCACATATTTCTACGACGAGCAGATTTTGTTTCTCCAGGCAATCGCTCCTCCAATCTTTCGCGAGTTCCACCGGTTGGCTGCAATTCACCCCTGTGTGCGTGGTAAGAACGGATAAGAATTTGATAACAGCACTGTAGTGAGCGCCTTGTGAGCCGTACACCTTTGTTGTCGTCGATTTTGTTTTGTGTTTGCGCTAACCATGGCAGACGACGACGACACGAAGGATGCTGCAGGACATGCGGACTCAAGTTGATGGACTTGCCGCGGACATGCACACGATGCATGAACGGCTTGACTCCACGGTCACTTCGGCAAACGAGCGGTTCGATCAGCTCGACCTCGCGCAGACGGCCACTAAGACCACGCTCGACGCCGTTGTGGCACGTCTCGATGCGTTGAACACGCTGATCACAGAGTTCCAGAAGGATTATGGCGGTGACACGGAGCAGGACGATAGAAACCGCCGAGGCCACGCCCGCCATGTGGTACGTCCCCCCGTTAATGATTTATTTTCTAAGATTAAATTTAAAATTCCATCTTTTAATGGCAAATATGATCCTGCTGCATATCTTGATTGGGAATTAGAGGTCGAACAGAAATTTTCATGCCATGATATTCCTGATAATTCTCAAGTTAAGGCTGCTATTAGTGAATTTACTGATTTTGCTTTAATTTGGTGGCGTGAATATAAACAAACACATCCCACAACCACTCCCACCACTTGGGCTCAACTAAAAGTTGCTATGCGACATAGATTTGTACCTTCCTATTATGCCCGCAATTTGCTTAATAAAATGCAGCGTTTTCAGCAAGGTCAACAATCTGTTGAGGACTATTACCAGGAACTACAAAAGGGTATGATCCGTTGTGGTTTATTTGAGGAGGATGACGCTGCTATGGCACGTTTTCATGGTGGTTTGAACCGCGAAATTCAGGATATACTTGATTATAAGGAGTATGCTGATATGACCACATTATTTGAATATGCTTGCAAAGCTGAACGTGAAGTGCAGGGACGCCACTCGAAGACATATACTAACTCTTTTGCAGGGAGAAGTTCAGCACCACCGGCCAAACCTGCACCGTCCACGCCCACCACTATAACGCGTGAGAAGACGTCCACACCTGCCGTGCCACCACCCACGGGAGCTGCCCCTTCCGCAGGACGTACACGGGATATACAATGTCATCGTTGCAAAGGATTTGGGCACATGATGCGGGACTGCCCAAACAAGCGTACTTTGCTCATCCGTGACAATGGTGAGTACTCGTCTGAAAGTGATTCCGAGGAAACTCGACATGCTATGCTTGCCACTGACCATGCAGCTAATGCGGAGGTACATGTCAACCCGAGCGATGCCGACAGGTATGAAAGCCTTGTTGCGCAGCGTGTTCTTAGTACACAGGTCGCCTCGCCCGAGAAGAACCAGCGCCACACTCTGTTCCATACTAAGGCGTTGTCCAGGAGCGGTCGATTCGCATCATCATCGACAGCGGCAGCTGCAACAATTTGGCGAGTACTGTGCTGGTAGAGAAATTACCCACTCGTAAGCATCCGAACCCGTATCACATTCAGTGGCTTAATGATGGTGGAAAAATTAGAGTAACACGGTCGGTTCGTGTTCCTTTCTCCATGGGTGCTTATTCTGATTTTGTTGATTGTGATGTTATTCCCATGGAAGCATGTTCCTTGTTACTTGGTCGACCTTGGCAATATGATACGGATAGCTTGCATCATGGTTGTTTGAATCATTATTCTTTCATGTTTAAGGGTCAGAAAGTAATCATACATCCTATGACACCTGAACAAATTGTTAAAGATGATCTTGCTCGAGCTGCTAAGACTGCTAAACAACTTGAACCATCGCCATCGACATCTGTTAATTCTGAAATCAAGTTGAATGCTCCTGTTTTACTTGCTACACGTGCTGATTTTGATGATATTCCTGATGCTCATTTGCCCTGCTATGCACTTGTATGCTCTAGTATGCTCGTTTCACTTGATGATACACCGTCTTTGGATACTCCCCCTGCGGTTACTAACCTTTTGCAGGAGTACGCTGATGTCTTTCTCAAAGACTTACCACCGGGTCTTGCACCACTCCATGGCATTGAGCACCAGATCGATCTCATCCCCGGCGCACAGCTTCCGAACCGCGCACCATACCGTACAAATCCGGATGAGACGAAGGAGATCCAGCGCCAGGTACAGGCGTTGCTTGACAAGGGTTACATTCGTGAGTCTCTTAGCCCTTGCTCAGTTCCTGTGTTACTTGTTCCAAAGAAAGATGGATCATGGCGTATGTGTGTAGATTGTCGTGCTATTAATAACATCACCATTCGTTACCGATATCCTATACCACGCCTTGATGATATGCTAGATGAGCTTAGTGGTGCCATTATTTTCACGAAGATTGATTTGCGTAGTGGTTACCACCAGATTAGAATGAAACGAGGTGATGAATGGAAAACGGCTTTCAAAACGAAATTTGGGTTATATGAATGGTTGGTTATGCCGTTTGGATTGACTAATGCTCCCAGCACCTTTATGCGTTTAATGAATGAAGTTCTGAGGCCCTTCATAGGATTGTTTGTTGTTGTCTATTTTGATGATATCCTTATCTACAGCAAGTCTGTGGAAGAGCATTTAGAACATTTGTGTGCTGTTTTTGATACGTTGCGTGCTGCTAACTTGTTTGGTAACTTGGAAAAATGCATCTTTTGCACACAACGTGTCTCGTTTCTTGGCTATGTTGTTACTCCACAGGGCATTGAGGTGGATAGCAGCAAGATCGATGCCATTCGGGAATGGCCTACACCGACGACGGTCACACAGATTCGGAGCTTTCTTGGACTTGCAGGTTTCTATCGCAGGTTCGTCCGTGATTTTAGCTCCATTGCGGCGCCTCTACATGAGCTTACAAAGAAAGGTGTGCCGTTTACTTGGAGTGATTCGCAGGAGGTAGCGTTCAACACTTTGAAAGATAAGTTAACACATGCTCCTATATTGCAATTGCCTGATTTTGGTAAAATATTTGAGCTTGAATGTGATGCCAGTGGTATTGGGCAATCTTAATATCACTCGAAGGTGGAGTTCTGAATCACACGAGGACAGCGCTGATTTGCGCGTGTTCGAGAGTAGCTAAAGCTAGATGTAAAACAAAACTCAGATTGGAAAATAAAGTTAGCCTCTATCTAAATAGAGGAAGAAAAGGGGGCACGCCCCTGGCAGCCAGGAGGAGGAGGCGCGCGGCCAGGAGGGGGATGCGCGCGTGCCCCTGGCACCCAACCCTAGGCGCCCACACATGGGCCTCATGTTGGGCCAGCTTCTATTCTTCTGGGCCTTCATTCTTCAGCAGCATGACGAAGTTTAATTCTCTCGCACGGGACCGAGTGATGGGCCCAGAAGGTGGAGCCTGAGGTGGAGGACCATCTGCTGGTGTAGGTGTACTCGTGTTGTAGTCGGTGTCTTCATCACCTTTTCACCTATTTGGCAAAACCGGGTGTCACCGAGCATGTGCGACGCGTGTTCAAACCCAGCGCCCATCCCGCGTGACTCAGCATTGTTATCTTTTTAGCGTCTTTTCAATCTCGTCGGCTTGGAATCTTTCTTCCAAACCTGTTTCAATTATGACTATGTCTGTGCCCCTATTGGATATAAGCATTATAAGTTAACACATGCTCCTCTATTGCAATTGCCTGATTTGACCTGCCTGCGGAGTTTGGTGTTTCCACTAGTTTTAATGTTGCAGATTTGAAACTGTATGTGGGCGAAGATGAGGAGTTGCCGTCGAGGACGACTTCAGTTCAAGAAGGGGAGGATGATGAGGACACCGACTACAACACGAGTACACCTACACCAGCAGATGGTCCTCCACCTCAGGCTCCACCTTCTGGGCCCATCACTCGGTCCCGTGCGAGAGAATTAAACTTCGTCATGCTGCTGAAGAGTGAAGGCCCAGAAGAATAGAAGCTGGCCCAACATGAGACCCATGTGTGGGTGCCTAGGGTTGGGCGCGAGGGGCACGCGCGCATCCCCCTCCTGGCCGCGCGCCTCCTCCTCCAGGCCACCAGGGGCGTGCCCCCTTTTCTTCCTCTATTTAGATAGAGGCTAACTTTATTTTCCAATCTGAGTTTTGTTTTACATCTAGCTTTAGCTACTCTCGAACACGCGCAAATCAGCGCTGTCCTCGTGTGATTCAGAACTCCACCTTCGAGTAATATTAAGATTGCTCGCATCTTTTTCTTGTTCGTTTTTCGATTGCGCACAGGAAACGATCTTCGTGATCAGGCTGATCTTGCGACAACAAGGTCGGTAACCACAGGGAGTTGGTTCAGCGATTGCATTGGCGCTTCGGGTTCGCTCGTCGTAGTCGGATCGTGAGGGTCTACTTCCACCAAATCGAATTTTTCTTCCACTCACCGAAAGATCGGGCACTCCAGTTCTATCAAAAGGTAGCCGTGGCGCCCTCTTGGCGAGGTTGGGGCCTTTCCAGGACGACCACATGATAAGTGGGGGAAAGCAAAGGCGCAGCTGGCCCAGGACAGTACCCGGGGAGCCCGGGGCAAACCAACAGTAGGATTTTGGTAGATTTCTCGGGAGGAGTTGAAGGGAACCAACTAGCAGCGATAAGACAATACAAGGAACAAGTTTCAAAATAGCTCATACATGGTTCTGTGAGCCCCTCCTTGGCCTATAAAAGGAAGGGGACATGCCACTTGGAAAAGGTTGGATCCTTTGGATTATCTTATGCTAAAAAGAGCTAACTTGTACTTTGTTAGATCCAGATAAAAACAACCGAGAAAACAGGAATAGGGTATTTCACCTCCGGGTGGCTTGAATCTGTATAATTTCTGTGTCTCTTTGTGTTTAGCTAGTTTGATCACCCGCGACATAACCAATCACCATTCACAGCTAACCCCCGGTCGGATCTTCAAACGAGAGGTGAGCCTTGCACCCCCACTGTCCGAGGAAATCGCTTCCTCAACATTGTGTTTTTTAGGATAAGATGACATGTGTACTCCCCTCAGGTTTCAAATCCATGATGTTGTTGGTTTTATTTGTTTTATTTAAAATTTTATGCAAATGGATAAATATTGATGTCTATACTTAAAGTAATTTTAATGATAAAATATCATAATAAAATAAATAATAGTTAACATAATTTTTGAATAAAATGAATAGTCAAATATATGTTAATAAATAACACCACACATTAAAAACAGATGGAGTATATATAAAACAAAAGAGAGAGCATCCAAATTATTTTTTTAGCTTATCTTGTTCGTAATCTATCCCTTGAGTTATTTGGTAGCCAGTTGGAAGTACCAAAACGAAGGGACGAGCTATTGTCTGCAGCGGAGCATGAGCATCTTTCTTAGCTGCCTAGCGGAAATAATGAAACTTTCTACTTTATTCGTCCAACAAATTTTGAATGGATGAGATACTGTTCATATCCGTATCGTAGTACTAGAAAATATCCAATCGATCCACAAAATCAGATGGAGGGAGTAAAGAAAAGAAGCAAGCAAGCAAGCAACAAAGAAAGAATGAATGACTGATTGAATGCATGAAACGATAGAAAGTGAGATTCGCTAGCAATTTTGCCCATCTAGATGCTATCCAATTATTGTCACAGTATCGATCTGTCCAGGCAGTCATCAGAAATTCAGAATATATGTTTTTCTCATGCATTCTAGTCAGTTCAATGATATTATTAGACAGCGTCCTAACCTACCAAATCAAACGAACACACGAGCGCCCACCGTAGTGAACTCGTGGTTTGAGTGCTAAGTGAGCACTTACCTGACTAAAACTGGTCACTTGGCTTAAAATTAATTAAACTCTTGTCTCAGTGATGACACATGCGCATGCACACATCTATATATATACGTATGCTATGCGACTCTCGATCGCAAAGTTTCTAACTGACAAACCAAATTCTGTCAACATCACTGGCAACCGTTTGTTTGACGAAATACCGCTGGTTAGACTAATCTGATTTATCTCTCATTCTTAGCTCAGAACTGATGCTCTCTATTATCTGCATTCAATGCAAGATATCTTATCTTTTAGCAACTATGTCCATAAACAATCCCCTTCAACAATTTCTTTCATGCTTTGGCAGATTTGAAAAGCTAGGAATGATCATAACTTTTTTAAAAAATACAAAATGGGAACCCTTTCAGGCAGATTCAATGGGCAACACTTATGACCAACTTCTCCAGGTAGAGCAAACTGAGGTAACACATGATAATCAAGATTCAATTCAATTCTTCCTATATATACCCGCAGGTGTTAGATGCTAGGTAAATTTTTCTACAGAAAATCGTGACTTTTTGGTTTTAGTTGTAGAACACGACAAAAGTCGGTCTTTGGAGGAATACACTCCCAAAATATGAATATTTGCTGCTAGACACTACGGCCATTAAAATATTCATTTTCGGTTTAATAGTGGAGGGAAATACGCGGAAGGTCTGAAATACCCTGGCCCCATCGGTCCGATTCTACTTCTTCCTCCCCTTTCATGACTGCAGCGATGTGGACACAGCAAGGACAAAGAAGCGTCAGATGAGGTGAGGGGCAGTGAGCAGCTACTACTGCCTCGCACAGTGTAGCGGTGTGGTGCGCTACCACCCGCTGGGTAGACATATGCGGTTGCGCGACGAGAACAATGACGATGAGGCAGAGGAGGATGACCGGTACGATGCGAGTGGGGCAGCTGCTTGGGTGACGGGCCTGGGCCGGCGACAGCGGTGTAGGAGGTGGCGGCTGGAGTTGTGGATCAGTGCCACTCACTCCATGGCAGGGGTGTCCAGCTTGCCAACGACTGGAATTTCCTTCTCTGTTGGTTAGATGGGGGCAACATGGCGGCGTGGCTAGTTCAGCAAGATTAGGATTTTCTTCGCTTCTGGGCCTTCTCCTCCTGGGGTTTGTTTTAATAAGATGACAAGAAAAATTGTTGTAATTCCAAAACCCTTTTTCTAAATTAATTTCAATGGATTTTTCTAGTTAAAGAAGACTCACATGTGTCAACGCTGCACAAGAGAAGAGGAGGAAGGGAGGAAGAAAGAGGAATCTGATCGGTGGGGCCAGGGTTATTTAGGACTTTCCACATGTTTACCTCCACTATTCAACCAAAAAAAATATTTTAATGGCCGTAGTGTCTAGGTGCAACTATCCATTTTTTGATAGTGTATTCCCCGAAAGATCGACTTTTGTCACATCGTAAAACTAAAACCACAAAGTTACGATTTCTTGTAGCAAAATTTGCCTACTATGCGGATGCATCCTGGTAGGAAAATATAACAGGATTTGGAATATTCATCCAAGAGATGAAGTTTTACATGTTTTGAATTCGGATTCGGGCCTCCAGATAACATCAACTTCAAACGAACCTATCCACTGATCTAGAAGGAACATTGGGGCCCATGAGTACTTGCTGGAAAGCTTATGGAATCTGCATTCATATAGTTTTGATCTCACATCAAAATTCATACAGAGCTGTTGGGATTATAGAAAACAAGACACATACCTCATCCAGTCCGAGTCTGAATTGGGCATCAAGCCTTGTAATTGTGTCGTGGGCTAAGCCCAAAGGGGGATGCACCCTACGGTAACCCTAGGATGTCCGGTATAATATTTGTTCAGTAGTCATCATAGTTTCGAGTCGGGTTTTTCATAGATTATTTATGTCATTGAAGTTTCACCCCGCTAGATCGGCTTATGGAACCCCAACTTTGAGATCTTAATCATTCATCTACAAATTGAGTTGCAATCTACCTTGTTCTTGCTTGTGTTCTTCGATTCGCCTGTAGGAATTAGCCTTCTTGGCAAGGTGAATCGGGCAGCGCACAGTTGATAACTAGAGAAGACGTGGTACTGAATTTTGAAATTCAGAAGTCGAATCATGCTGTTCGGAAGTCAGATCGTGTGTGTCAAGTTTCCACCAAATCGAGAGTTATCAATACCTATCGGAAGATCAGAACCTAGTTCCTCATCAGCTAGAGATATATACTCTTCACAAAATTTCTATAAGCTTTCCATCTGGTCCTTACAACCTCCCCTAACTCTGCCCTGAATTTGGAAATGCAAAGCTTATATGAAGATTAAGGTATTTGCTTGGCTCTTTTTATGGATAGAACTAACACGAGAGATCTACTCCAGAGAAAGCATTGCAGGTCACCTCATGTTCCTTTGACTTGCTCACTCTATTCTCCTGGACAAAGAGAAATAAGAGAGCATTTGTTTTTTGAATGCTCTTTTGCCAACACATGTTGGAGATCTATTGTTTTTTTTTGCGACACCATTCTTCAATTTAATCAAAAGACATTGCACCAAAAGGCTTCCTTTGGTGCTAAATGCTTTATGGAGATCTTTCGGTGGCTGCTTGGATCCCGTGGAAACAAACAAACAAGCTCATTTTTCAAAATGTTCATCCACCTCTCTCTCTCGTAGAAATATATGTTTGAAGGAAGAATTAAGCCTGCATTTACATAGGCTTAGGATAGATAATAGGCCTTTTCTTCAATCATGGCTTGACACTTTATAACTCTTGATAAACCCCGAGCTCCACTCGATACACTCAAGGCTCTGATTGGCCCGATCTTTTGGTGAGTTGATGATAGCTACGACTTGAGAGAAACGTTGATGACCCGACAACAACCGTACAAGACTGTGTGTTGCGCCTTAGCGATCGATACAAGCGCGTTGCAAGCAAGTAGCAATGGCTAAACTTTAATCTAAACAAAACCCAAGAAACCCTGAAGGGGTACCTACCTATTTAAGGAGGTGGGAGGATGACCAAGAGGTTCCTAGGGTCGTGATCCACCAGTTTGGGGCGCATCCCACATGGGCCCCACTTGGACGGGGGTCCCAGATGAAGTTACAAGCCCATAGGCCCATTATAGGTGATACAACACCTTGTTTATGTGATTGTGGATTACTGAGATGGAATTTAGTGATAAGACCAGATCCATTGGAAAGAGGACTCCGAGAGCTTTCCATCAGTACTCACGGTCCGAAAACACATGCAGATTTGGTGGCCGTTTGAAGTCAGCAATGTAGCAGGTGGCTGAATCGGATTCCAGCACTTGGAGGACTTGATCTTGATTTCTTTTGGTCCATGATATGAGTAACGGTTGTATGTATAACAGCCATGGTCACATCAACTCTTTGTACAATTCTTTTCTTTCTTATAAATGAAAATCACCATGGGGGCTTCCCCCATTGTTTCCCGGTAAAAAAACGCAGAATTGTCGGGGGCCTGCTAGGGATTGGGGGTATGAAGAATTAACACCAATAGGTGATATTACAAGAATGGTGCCCAAAGGAAAAGGAAGGAAGGAAGGAAGGAAGGAAGGAAAGAAAGCTACAAAAGTCCTATCCACCAGGAAGCCTCCCAACTTGGAAATGCTACTCGTCGCCCATTGCCTACCCTCTTGGAGGATTATCATTACTACAGGCAGAACAGTGGATAGGATACTATCGATGTTCTCTATCACGGCTATGGTATTTGCATGGTATGGGGATCGTTGGTACCAGGGATACGCGAGATTGAGGTAAAAGAGACATGAGACAAAAATTTTTATACAGGTTCGGGCCCCTTATCTGACAGGTCATAACCCTACTCCTGTTGGCCGAAGTCGGTGTTTCTATTATATATCAGTATCACTCGATTACAATATTTGGGATAGCCTATCTAGCCAACATCAACACGGCGGCATGATCCACCACACATAGTCGACGACGGGGTAGTCTTCCTCCTCGAAGATATCGATGTCTGGCGGCGTGTATTGATGTCTATCCTGACTATTCCATCTTTCCCTTCTGACTGGGCTTGTCCACTCTCCTCCTAGGGAGTCTTGTATTTATACCCATAGATATCCCCTTGTCCAAGTAGAACTAGGGAAACAAGTATGGATACGATCCGAGTAGTACTTGTAGTTTCCATGTAGAACTCTGCTTCTCCTTCCTTATCCGAAACACTTTCCGTATGCGTGGCCTAATTCCGTATAAGACTTGGTATATGGTGGACTCCACCGAGCTTAACCCATGATCATAGGGTATGCCTTATCCATAACCCTGACAGTAGAACGAGTTGATGTTGTCGACCAAAAACCTTAGAACAACAGTTGTCAAACGCACTTAACCATTCGCCGACGACCGAGAAGGCGTGGAATATGCGACTAAGTTCCATGACTAATCTTGATCGAGAATTTGGATTCAAGTCAAAGAATTCCATCTCAACGGGTACACCATCGCTTCATTCCATAACCCTTGTCAAACCCCAACAACCGCTCTCGAATAATTGAGTAGCTGTAGAGTGTGCGACAAAGCCCTGAAATCTAAATTAACTATTCTGATATCTGATTTCCCTGAAATCAATTCTCAAGCCAATACTTGTTCTTGAAGGGTATAGCTTGAAAACCTATAACCTGACCTAGAGGAGATGCAAATACCTAGCCCCCAGCCATAAAGTTGGGAAAACCAATTCCCGATTACACGGCTTAGTTATTACGCTACCGATGAGCACTCTAATATGACCAGATATGACATGGTCGTTTGGCTCTACGATATCTGATATCACCTTATCAGCTCTGGGCGTCCCCAGCCGAGGACCGTGAGGACCTCGGAGGTGTGTCAGACTAGCGTAAAGGAACGTTAGGTACGACTTCGACATGGGGCGTTATACGAGTAAGGGATTTCTAGGTAAATATTGCATGTTTTATACATGAACACTTACAGAGATTGATGCACTTGGGGTGACGAGATGACCACCACACTGGATAAAAAACATGTATGTCGTCGTACTCGATCACTTCGCAGAAACAGTGGGAGAATCGCTACCATCGCTAGTCAAGGACTAGGTATGTAGACGTACGCGACCACTCGAAGATGTGGTGTGAGAACCGCTACGCCGTTGGTCGATGACCAGGCGCAAACATACCTTGACTACTTGAAGTCGTGGTGCAAGAACCGCTACGCCGCTGGTCGATGACTGGGCGTAGACATATCTCGACCACTCCAAGTCATGGTGCGAGAACCGCTACGCTGCTGGTCGACGACTGGGCGTAGACATATCTCGACCACTCGAAGTCGTGGTGCGAGAACCGCTACACCGCTGGTCAATGACAGGGCGTAGACATATCTCGACCACTCGAAGTCAACTGATAGGTGAGGGGAGATGGCTACAACCGACTAGTCGATGACCAGGAGTAGGCATCTTCTCGATCACCTGAAGGGGCGCTAGAGTTGGTTATTACATGTGCATGCCATATGGCCAGCATGATTTACATACCCAACTTGTAGCATATCCGGATGTCCACTCGCAATCATGTCAGGTGATCAAGCCGACAATATTCGCGGGGAATTATCCGTTGTCAACCTATTCTCAGATAGTTTGGCCATGGCCAGAACTATATGTGAGATAGGTCGTCGGTCTTCGTCGATAGGTTTGGTTTGACAACTCCGCATTTGTTCGAGAACGTTCTCGGTAATGGTGTTGTAC
The DNA here is from genome assembly GCA_000573905.2 of Oryza punctata. Taxonomy (NCBI): domain Eukaryota; kingdom Viridiplantae; phylum Streptophyta; class Magnoliopsida; order Poales; family Poaceae; genus Oryza; species Oryza punctata. The sequence goes on from CM002496.2 coordinate 5,623,183, forward strand.
CCAACCGTGGCCTACTCGAGTACTCGATTATTCCTGAAAAGTATTTACTAGAAGACAAGATATATAGCATAAAATATCGAGTATGTACTAAAAAAAACTGCATGAAACTTTTAGTATTGCTAGGATATAACGAGAAGACATAGATTGAATATCAGGGTACTATGTAAACCGTAAACAAGCATGATTTATACAGAAGAAAACAACATGATCCCCCAGTATTAAACCGTGGTCAGTCTAACATAGGAAGTACTCGCACAACAGACATTGTATGAAAAGCATGCTCTAGGTAAACATAATAAATTACAGATCTGACAAGATCGTATGGATCTCTATCAATGTATGCATAGAGTAGGCTACCGGTATCTGTTTGCATGGACACGTGGCTATCTATCGTGTTGGCAGGAGGCTTAGTGAGGCCCTTTGCTCGGGCACGTGCACTCCAACTCCATGTGGTCACCTTTGACCGAAGGTAGAAGGTATGGCTAGCAATTGACTAGAGTATGTGACCGAAACAATCTCATTCTTGGTAAAAAGCCCTATGTAAATGATATGGAGAGCGTCTACACATGTGCGTTGCACTCTTTCCAAAGCTACCAGGATACTAACAGCATGAGCGAGTTGAAAGTGCGAGAGGCTCTGCCTCGTGAGAGACCACCAATCCTGAAGCAGGCTGTGGCGGTTGGGGGCAACAGCCACCCACCCCACGCTGGAGAGAACCTAGAGGATGCACTCGAGGATGATGTGGTTCTCCTTCTCTTGTTCTTGTGCGTAGAAGGGACAAAATGAATGACTATCCATGCCTAGATGTAGCATAACATCCGCAATCTAATGGCGCTTCTAAAGCGCCAACCAAAGGAAACATTTGTACTTCAGTGGTGCTTGCGCATGCCAGAGAAGGTTGGCATAAGGCCAAGATGTGTTGGACCATAAAGGAGTGATAAGATGATGAGGTTGAGAGGGTGGTGTTGCTGGACCACCGCCAAAGGAGCCTATCATCTTTTCCTTGCCAAGGACTGGAACCATCAACACCCCATGGATTTCGAGCAGACAGACATTGTTTCGGAGCCCTTTGCCCGTGGTGTGCAACTTGTGACAGCGAGCCGATATTGCTTGCACGAGATCAGGGGTGAAGGACGCGACCGGCCTCCCGTCAAGCCATGGATCCGTCCAGAAAAGAGTATTAGCACCATCATCTAGAGAAATCAAGGTGGAGGCATAGAACAAGTCTGACATGCCTTGGGCATGTTCCACCATAAACTCACTACAGGTAGGGTGGACTGTGCGCTATTGCCAGAGACACTTCACTTGGAAAGCGAGGCCTATTGTTTTAAGATCCATGATCCTCAAACCACCATAATTCTTTGGTCGGCAAACCTTTGGCCAAGAAACCCGACATTGACCATCGTGGGCTGAACCCGAATAGGTCCAGAGGAAGGCACACCACTTTTTGTCAATGGCATGTATCACCCAGCCTAGCAGCTCGATTACCAGCAGCACATACAACACCAGCATAGAGGATATCACCGATTACACTAGCACCTAGCGGCCAGCCATAGGAAAAAGCTTACCCTTCCAAGAGGGGAGGTGGTCAGCAACCTTGTCAATGAGAGGTTGCCAGTGCGCTTTTGGGATTTTTTTTCACCGGGAGCGGATGCCAGGATACTTGCAAGGGAAGTTGGCAATGGCACAGGGAAAAGTATGGTGAACAATAGAGAGATTGTCCTCAGCAATAAATTTGGGTGATGGAACACTTTGCGAAGTTGGTATGGAGATTGTTGGTATTTGCTACGCACATAGATAAATCTGCAAGCGCACATATACCGCTGTAGCACATCCCCTTGAAGTATTCCAAGGGTATCAAACACAAGGAACGTGTGTGTATATCTACGAACAGGATTCCACCCAAGGACAACAACAGATAATAGGATTGGCTAGAGAGGATTCCTATCGATTTAAGTAGTTATCTTAAGGTAAAGGTAAAACTCTATCGAATGCTTCGGGCAACGGTCCTCTCCTGGTCTGGCATGGTGAGTCATGCCTTGAGCTCTATGATATACCTAAACTTGGAGGGATGCAAAGGACGGACAGGCTATCACCACCTGCCACCTACCTCACTTTCCATGGAGCACACATCAAACGAAGGTAACCGCTAACCAAGACACCACGCCTAAATTATTGATTACTACTCTAGCCTCACATATGAACTTCCTTCTTTGTCTAGAGTCCTAGTACTAGGGCACTTAATTATAAACTAAGCGTCGAACCCGCATCGATGAGGATATATCTCACTTAAGTAAACTAATTAAATAACATGAGAGATCTTGAACACTTACTTTATAAAAGTAACATCTGTCAAGGTACAAGCAAGAAGACCAACAGTTCCAACGCTTCTTTGGAACTCTAGTGGAAGAATGCCGACAAACCTGTCACTCCTCAAGAAATCCCCAAAGAGAATTCTGATACCTTCGGGCATTCCTTCTATAGCTTCCCCTCACTCTCTCACTAACCCAACATACTAAAGCAAAGCCTAAGATATGAAAGTGAGTTGTACTCCACTTTGTTGTGTTGTGTGTTGTGAAGTGTGTGAAATTCTCTTTTTATAGTGTGCCAATGACGGTTCTAAAAGTCGGTTCAACCACAACCGCTATCAGCATCCAATGAGCATGTGCCACATGCAAGGCGGTAACTAGGGGTGGTACCCTTGGTTCGGTCGAACCAGGCACATAGCCTCTAGTCACCGACTTTCTCCAGTGTCTGACAGGTGGGCTCCTATGGCGGTTGAGGATGGTTTGTTCCAACTTTAAGTTGGTTTTGACTGTCATGTGGACCCTCCAATCCTTTTGCTCGTGTATGATTGGCTGGAGGTTCATTCTATCATATGGCAGGTGTATTTTCATCCATAAATGACCTGCATATATATATTTACCAAGACTAGTGGAAAATGATTAGTAGTAAACCCCTACAACTATTATATTTGCTATTCTTTATGTAGGAGTTGACGGTTAAAGTTTGCACTTAACGACCATCAAAAGAGACCATCAGAGGGTCCAAACAATGACAGAATCCCCTTGACAAGCTCTAGGTCCCGCACTGAGGAGGGTGAGAGGAAGAGAACCAAGTCATCGGTGTAGAGAGAAGAACAATGATGAAGCAAATTTCCGAGTGGTTCGAACAGCTTGATGTCCGAGGCTTATGATTGGTGAACATCAGATGGATCTGAAGACAAGCATACAATCATGTTGATAGCCTTCCTAATAAAGCTAGATTACCAGTTTTTCAAGGATGTCTTTAGCCGTGACACGTTTTTTCGATATCTATTAGCAAATTACATAAAATTTGGGTATTCTGTAGCTAAATTTGCTTATATGTTTTTAACCTCTATCTTAGGTAAAGTTTATGAATTCTAAAAAAAAGAGTACATTTACAACTCAATCGGTTAAATTAGCTATAGGTCGATGATATATATTGGATATAGCTATAAATATGTCAAGGCTGGATTTCAAACTTTTAAACACAATGGCAGCCGGGGCAGGATATCGAGCATGGGCAAGCCAAGTAAATGGTGAATTGAGCAAAATTAGGATATATTTGATATATATGGAATGTCAATATAATTTATATGCACCAATACAATTTTATTGGCAGTTCACTCTCATCAAAGAGCACGTGAATAATTAACCCCAAATCCTAACACCTCATTGCGACCCATGCCTGCGAAACATGCTGTTTGTAAAATGACACTAGCTATATGATGATAGGTGTCTAGGGTATGACACTGATTGATTGGGTTTCAGCTCCTGATTATTATAACAGGTGGAGTTTGAAGTCCAAAACAAAGTGGTTTATAGTTTAAGTCTAAAATACATGCAACTAATGTATGCCTATGAGAGGATCTGATGTGCCGACGTGCCGTGGGTATAACCGTGCTAGTCGCTACAATGTGCACCCAAATATCTGAAAAGCCTTTGAGATGCGCAACGTGATAATATGTACAACCACAAGGATAATCAACTCAGATTTGATATATGCATTTAGAATTAAATTTTAGATATAAAAAACAGAGCTCTATGTGAATATTATTATGCACGTATGTAGCAAAATAAGCGGATAAAATACTTTAGTAGGATAAAAAAATTGATTAAAGTTTTCCTCGTAAAGTGAGCGTATCTCTACTGATTAATCCTTTTAATCAGTTTATCTAGATTTAAGTACTTAACATGTATTTACGGCATATTCAGGGTGAATTTTCCCTTGTGGTAAGGTGTGGAAGCCGCTATATATGCCTTAAATTCTGACATGGACAAGCAAGCTCGGCTGTAAAACTGTCATTTGACTGCCTCACTACTAGTATAGTACGACATGCATGTAGTTAGTGGATTGCAGTTGCCAGTTTAGGGTCTTTGACCTGACTAGCTAGTCTCCAACGTTAAGCCACAACGATCAGTTTCTTTCATTTTTCTTTGGTTCTGATTTCTGAACCTTATGGTTAAACTACTAGTCTATTTAATTTGTACAAGCTACTATACTAATTATTATAAGTGCTATTGACTACATCTGCTGGGTTTTTTAACTTTTTATTTCTGGATTTGAGCAAAATTATCGTTACTGCTTCTGAGACAGTAGCAACAAATGTTTGAAGGATATATTGGAAAATTAGAACATTGGTCCAGCGGCTCACCTTCAAGCTTCACATATAATGATATATTCCAACACAACCACTTTTCTACTTCTCCGAGCTAGGAATCAGTCATTTATATGATTTTACTTTATCATTGGATATTTAGAAGTGTGTTCTGCCCCTTTTTACATATACACTATACATTAATGTTTTTCCATGTCTGTGTTTTTACAAACAACATGCCACGGTATCGGTGTATTGCGTATCGGTATTTGTATGTCTTACAAGTCTGTCATACGTATAATTTTATACTGGGTTCATCACTGGATATATTTTTTTTAGTGATAGGTAACGTATCCGTTGGTAGCGAGGTATTTATGGTGACTTTATCAATCTCAAAATTTGCTAGCCCAATCCTTATAAGGTTCTCATAAATGTAGTGTGTACGTGTGCATCTTTTATAATAGTGAGTATGCGCGTGTTATGAGCATAACAGTGAGTATGCGCGTGTTATGAGCGCTTGCGTTTGTAACGTGTTTCTTAAAAAATAGAAGTTCCAAGTTTCCCTTATTGAAGAGATAAATCTCCTCACTTTAAGGACATACTTGAGGAAGAAAAAATAAAAAAGAATTTATTTTATGATAAATTTTAAACTCTAACAATCAACTTATTTGAGACCGAGACCAAGGAAGAGTATATTGCTTGCAGTGACGTATCATGGATTTGTATACGTGTGGTCCAATTTATATATACTTTTAAATATCTTAAATATAACAAGATTAAACGTATAAATTGATCAAATGCGCATCACAATAGATAATATATAAGTAAAAAGTGATCGAGTGTGCATCATATATAATGTACTAATAAAGGAGTTATTTTTTCCAGAAGTTTATTTTCATACATGTATATATCGTATAATCTAAACGGAGAGGCCTCTCCGTTTAGCTCGCTATCGAGCGACGCGTGTGGCAGCTATCGATCGGCGCGCGGGCGACGTGGCCTTCATCCGGCTTGTCCCGACCGCGAGTCGCACTTTTTCCGACAAAGAGAGAGTTGGCATTGTTCAAAAATTCCCGTGGCGCTCGAGACAGAGAGAGCGGCGGAGAAAGGGAGAGAGCGAAGGCGGCGAGAATCTCCGGCCAATCCCTGACGGAGACATCGCCGCGGCGGCGGTTTGGGAGGGGGGAAGGTTACGGCTGTTTCGTCCCGTCGCGCCAGCTGCGGAATCAGCGGCGGAGGCGGCGGAATCCGCGGCAGAGGCGATGTTTTCATCTCATCGTGCCGGCAGTTGCACGGGGGGAGCGGAGGCTGCGGTTTCCTCTCCACCAAATCCGGTGGTAAGCTGCGGCGTGCAGAGGTGGTTGCCTTTTTTTGCGCCGGAGAGAGGGGAGCGATCCATTTTTTGTGTGTGATTTTTGTGCCGGCAGAGGTGGAGGGGAGAGCGATTTTTGTGTGCGTTTTTTGTGCCGGTAGAGGTGGAGAGGTGGAGCGATTTGTGTACGTTGTTTGTGCCGGGAGAGGTGGAGAGATTTGGGCATTTTAGCTGCGCAAATCAGTGTGCGATTTTTTTTGCTCTACAAACCTCTCGGTTTGTTTTCTCTCTAGCTCTATCCCCCTCATTTCCCCCCTCTCTCTTCCTCATCCAGGGGCTAGTGGTGGTGGTGGATCTCGGGCTCTCTTTTGCTCCGCCCTCTCTGCATCCTCTCGGTTAGCGCAAGTGGTGGTGGATCTCTTGCTCGATTTGAAGGTATTTCTATTTTTTTCTCTATTTTGGCATTTGCACATTTGCTTGCGTAGGTCATGAGTCAGATTTCATATTGTAGCCTCAGCATAATGAAAACTTGGTGCCATTTTACTAGAATTTCTTTGTGCTCCTTTGATAGCTTTTTTAGGGTTCCATGCTTCATTTACAATGTAAACCCAGTGTGATTTTTTTCAGTTACCATGTTGCTAATTGTAGATGCTAATATTCAGTTGTGTTATTTGTGTACATTCAGAGAATAGAGGTTTTTTGTGTACTTGTACTGCCATTTTTTACCAGGGGTTTTATGTGCATTCAGATAACAGAGGCTGCAGATAGGGGGAGCATGCATGTCAGCATGTATGTGCATGCATGTATATGCAGCATGTAATTCAATAAATCAAATGTGTTGAACATTTGATTTATTGAATTACATCTAGTCTAGTTAAAACTTACTTTTCCCATGGCATGTGAGTAATATTTTTAGAACAATGAAATTAAGTTTGCATTTTTTACTAGTTGTTAAGTTACTTCCAAAATGTACTGACTTACTTCTAAACACATGAATGTTACTTCCTACTAGTTGTTAAGTTGTAATTGGTTAGTTTTTGAAACTAATATTTAAAATGATTTTCCAGTGATGGCTAGGAAGAAATCCCATGCAACAAAAGGCGCGATGGATAAACCAGAGTCAAGTCAGAAAAAAGGGGGTGTATCACAACGCGGGAAGAAGAGAGATCACGGTGGAGATGATGCAACACAACCTCCTCCAAAAAGGAGTAGAACAAAGGTATTGAAACAACCATCTATCTTTCTACCCTTTGTTTTTGCTTTTTTTATTTACTACACTACACTTTTTTTATGCCGCTGCACTAGACTTTTATCTGTATTTTTCTAGAAGTAACTTAACTAGTTTTAGAAGTAACTTAATATTCCATAAAAAATAACTTAACATGTTCTATAAGTAACTTAAAGTACTTTTTTGAAACGGTATTTTTGATGTTGAATATGGACTTGGACATATGTACTACCTATAGTTATAACGGGATGGTTAGTAAATCAGAATGATCCAGTATTGAATAAAATTTGGTTAGCTAATTCCTGTCACATTATGTGAGATTGCATGTCTAGCCTTGTTCTATGTACCCATAATCCTTTTTATGGTAGAAGTATGAATGCAACCGGTTTTTTCGAAAATCCAGATTTATGATGTTGCAATCCAGTATTGAATGAAGTTTTGGTTTGCTTCGGAAGGAGTATGACTATGTCCCCATACAATTGCACTACATGTTAGAAAACTTGTAAAATCCAAGTGAAAGTGTTTTTGCCTTTTTTTAATGCACTAGACTTTTTTTTGCTAAAGGATTGAATTATATGACTTTTATCTGTATTTTCCTAGGAGTAACTTAACATGTTCTAGAAGTAACTTCATCTGTTGTTAAAAGTAATTTAGCATGTTCTAGAAGTAACTTACAGTAAAATACTTTTTTTGGGAAGTAAGTCAGTATAGTTTGGGAGTAAGTCAATGTAATTTTGGAATTAAGTCAGTGCAGTTTGGGAAAGTAAGTCAGTGCAGTTTTGGAAGTAAGTCAGTGCAGTTTTGGGAGAGTAAGTACCATGCAACAGGACAGTAACTTTTTAGACATTTACAGTTGCATGCCTATAGGAAGCATTTTTTTCTCAATTTAACATCAGTGGCTATAGTTATGTTTTTTTCACAATTTTGTTTTGATGCAGTACTAGAAGAGAAAGCGAGGAGGCAACTAGGGGGATGCATCATGCTGGGTGCACATACAAGGTACAAAATGAATTAAGAAGGTGTAACTAGGGGATGTGTGCGACTGTGTGGGGATTGACGCCGCCGGTTGTCCAGACTTGATGGGTTGGAGGGGGTAAGGAGGCGTGCAACGCTCTGTCCTAACCGAGCCCACGCCAGTTCTACCACGCGAAGCGAGAGCCGTGCGTTGCACGGCGCGTGGTGCGCGCGTGCGCGCTTTCCTTTTTGGCAGGGGTGCGCGTTCACGCGGTTGCTTTTTCTGGTAGGGGCGCGCGTCGCTCGATAGGACTATCGCGAGACCGGTCTCGGTCTAGTCGCGTCCATGTATATATGTATTGGGCTAGGAATTTCTGGGTGGACCGGGACCACCCCTAGATCCGCTTATGATTGTTTGTGCATGCACTATTAAGTAGGGATCACCTATATATTTGTTAATAAATTTTCTTTCAAAAGTAATTATATTACATTTGTGATATAATTACACTGTAATTTGCATGTAACTAAATGTAATTGTATGTAACTTTCAAAAATCTCTCCATAACATGCTATTTCGGTGAAACGGAGGTGGTTCACATATGTGTGCGCTGTGACTTTTTTCCTTCCTCACTTACACAAATCTTGAAAACAAATCTAACGGTTAAAAATTATGTGAAAGTTACATATAAGTTACATTATAGTTACATGCAAGTTACAGTGTAATTACTAATTACATCTGTTAAATTTTTAGTAGAAAATTTATCGATAAATATATAGAAAAATTGATGAAGTATATTTTAGGAAAAATCTTCATGTTTATAGCGCTAACTCTATAAGCAGAATTTTCTCTTATTTGTGTTGTAATTCTCTAAAAGACAAGTGGTTTTTCGCGATAAAACACAACAGGGCATGAGTCGGTTCAAGAACATAAGCGATATTCCGTGCAAACACGAGAATTATTTTGTAAAATAACCACCACGCATCAATTTCTCCTAGGAACAAAAACAACTTAAAAAACAGAGAAAAAAATGATCCTACGAGGTATTAGTGGCTGGGGATACTTTACAGTTCGAGTCAGTTTTTTATGCGGTGTTATACGCAGGCTATCGTATTGTACATCTCAATTCCTTTTCTTTTTCTTCTTCTTTCACATTTGAGTGCACATTTTGCACCCATACTCTGTCGCATGTCTATATGCCTCTATCCCTATGGTGTAGCTAGCTCCACTTTTATCCCTATATGCCTCTATCCCTATGGCCTTTTTCTTTCACGTTTAATCAAGCACCGCTGTGTTGAAGTCGGAAATGGCCGAACAATTCATAGGACGACGAAAGCAAGATAGTAATTGTGTGTGTCGGTGTCGTGTGAGCGAAACACAGCCCTAAATATATTATTAATGTAATACACGAAACTGAGACCAGATCAACACGATTTGGAATTATCTACTCATATCTATGGTGCACTAGTAGTAGTAGTAGTACTACTACGCACCAACCAGCTAAGCCACTATGATCCAAACGCGGAACAAGCAACCGGGTCGTTGGGTGCATATTAATTAATTTAATCACCACTAATTCCTCAGGGCCTCAACAAAGTGAAAGTTGTGCACTTGCCATCTGAATATAACTGGTCAACTAACCTGCAAATATTGAAACGAAACAGGACATCGATCAATTAATTGTGTTCAAAGCAACCAGTGAGGCAAGTACTGCACACACCTTCATTAGTTGTTCACAAGCTTTCTAGACTACTTAACTGGCATATAGATATATTGCACCTTTCAATTTAATTTTCTAGGAATAATATTTCAAATTCAATCGCTTCTTTTTCTCGAATTAACGTAGACCCAGGAATTAACGTGGACCCAGTAGCGGAACTAAACATATTAAAACTATATAGGGAGAGACTATTCTACACCAGTAGCGGAACTAAACATATTGAAACCATATATAGGGAGAGACTATTCTACACCCGGGATATAGAATAGTTATTCTATACCCCCTCCCCTTTCCTCCCCTTCCTCCTCTATCCCTTCTTCCTCCTCTATCCCTTCTTTTTTTTCTTCCTCTATCCCTTCTTCCTCCTCTATCCCTTCTTTTTTTTCTTTTTTTCGCTTCCCTGACACCCGATTTTTTTCGCCCCTTCCTCCGGCTTCTCTTTTTTTTAGCTTTTTTTCTCTCCCCTTCCTCCCGGCTTCTCTTTTTTTAGCTTTTTTTCTCTCCCTCCCTTCTCTCAAGAATAAATCTTTTTTCTTCTTTTTCTAGAAAAATTAAAAATAATTTGGTGAATTCAAGATTTGAACATATGATCTCATGGTTCATGGGAAGCTCTCCTAACCAATTCACCCTATAACACAATGTGATTAGATATCATTATCTGTTTGGTTTGTATATCTGTTGAAATTTTCTGAAAACAAATCAATTATGTTACTGTTGAAATCATACCTGGTTACTATGATTCGGTAGTAACGTTATCGAAGAAGTGCAGTAACATGGTACGTTACTGCAAAACTTATAGTCTATTACTGCACTTCCAGCTAACATCATGATGAAAATTACAGTAACAGAGAACGTGTAACAGTAACATCGGTATTACTGATTGTGTAGATCTAAAACCTTTAAATCTTAATCTTTAGAGAGTAATATCTCTCAAATCATATCTTGTTTTCTAAGCCGTTTGCACCATAATGTTTATAAAAAAATGTTTAACGAAACTAGATCCATCATGACTATTTTTTGTCGTTACTACGGAAACCAGTCATGTTACGGCACATTGACCATCGTGTTACTACACCGTTCCTGCGAGACGAGAACTGAAAGAGGTAAGTCTCTATCTTTAGAGAGCAATATCTCTCACATCATATCTTGTTTTCTAATCCGTTTGCACCATAATGTTCGTAAAAAAGTGAGATCCATCGTGACTATTTTTTGACGTCGTTACTGTGAAAAGCAATCTTGTTACTGCACGATAACCATCGTGTTACTACGCCATTTTTACGAGACGAGAACTGAATTACTCCACAAAATGGAACTGTTACTACATGACTATTAGACGTTACCACACGTTTATGCAGTAACACTATCCAAGAATTGCAGTAGGACACTTTGTTACTGTAAAACTTAGTCTTTACTGTAATCTTACAGTAACGTTATTATGTGATTGTAGTAACATACAGTAGACAATAGTAACAAATAATGCTATACTATTACTACTTGTGGAGAGTTAAATTTCAAAAAGACCAACCTTCGAAGAATAATATCTCTCACGTAATGTATGGTTTTTTAAGACCGTTTGCACCATGATACTAGAAAAAAATGCTTATCAAAAGTAGATCCGTCATGACTATATTTCAACTATATTTGAGTTTTATTACTGCATGTAAGATACAGTATTACTGCATAATGGTCATCGCGTTACTGCACTGTTCCGCGAGACGAGAGTTGAGAAGAGGTGGGTGGTGGGGGGAGTTAGTAGGCGGTTTGACTAGGGTTTGACCGACGTAGGGGTGCTTTGACCGACCTTTGACTGAGGTGGGATGTGGATTTTGGGCCCTTAGAAGAGAGGTGAAGTGGGTTTGGCTCTAGGGAGGGAGGGGGTATAGAATAGTTTTGATATATACATATATATATATACATATATATATATATATATATATGGAATATATCCTATGCACACAAGCTTCCTGTGCACACTCCGTGCACACCAACTAGCAAATATCACAAAAAATTCTGAAAAACATTGAACACATACTTCCGATAGTATTACACCTACATGTGAAATCTTATCTTCAAATTCATTATATTTTAGCCGTAATAAAAAGACAAAGTTCTGACGGTTTTGAGGGCAAACATCTATCAGAATTTTGTCTTTTTTATTACGGCTAAAATATAATGAATTTGAAGATAATATTTCACATGTAGGTGTAATACTATTGGAAGTATGTGTTCAATTTTTTTCAGAATTTTTTGTGATATTTGCTAGTTAGTGTGCACGGAGTGCGCACAGGAAGCTTGTGTGGATAGGATATTCACACACACATATATAATATTAATATTATCTAATGTGTCATGTTCCATAAATCTTGAACTTAGGTAAGGATGGCATATATATAATATACTCACCTACTCAACTCCATGCTTTTTCTTTATCTTCTTTTTTACTCATTCTGTTTTATATTATAAATCATTTGATTTTTTTCTTAGTCAAATTTTTTTAAATTTGATTAAATTTATGGTAAAAATATAGTAACATTTTCAATACAAAAGCAAACATTGTATCAAAATATATATTCAATGTTAAATCTAATGAAACTAATTTGGTATCGTGAATGTTACTATTTTTTTAGTCAAACCTAAAGAATTTGAAAAAAAAATCAAACGACTTGTAATATTATAATATAAAACGGATGGAGTATTATTTATCGTCAGCAAAATTTTAGTTATACTGAATAAAATATGTGTACAATGCACCCCTGTACGAAAAAACTTTTACGAAATACACAGTTTCAATGTAACCAATCTTGATAGTTAGTATAGTTTGCTATGAAGAATAACCAAGAAGATTAGAAAACCTATATTTATATTATATATATAACAATCAATATAGAAAACCTATATTGATGGTTAGGAAGGAATCTGGTTCCCACTGGATCACCACGACGCACGCTTCTTTTCGATCGCAGCAATCAACATTTCAACGCGCGCACTTACAAGTAACGCTTTTCATTCTCGTTGCGATTTCGGAACCCAAACGTCAAGCTAACTATTAGTACTAGCTAAGTAACTGAACTAAGCAACGTTTAAATTTGGATCAAAATTTATGGTTTTTTTTGTTCTTCTCATTAATCAATTCTTCTTCTGTACAAAAGAAAACGCGAGCGGACAAACAACGACGCGTAATCCCCTGGGCCCACACGCTCAGCGACTCAGCCAGACAAGACGCCGCCGCCGGCGAGGAGCTCATACGACGCGTCACGCCTGACGCCGCCGGCGGCGCTGGTCCCGGCGCGGGCCGCGCGCGGCGGCTTCTCCCGGCCGGAGCCGCCGCCTTCCTCGGCGGCGTCGTCGCTGGCCGGCAGCTCGGCGCGGCACATGGGGCAGGTGCTCCGGATCCCGAGCCACGGGGAGATGCAGCCGGCGTGGTACCAGTGCGCGCAGGGGAGCCGCACCACGGCGTCCGCCACCGCGATCTCCTCCGTACACACCGAGCACACCGTCCCGGCCACGCCGGCCGTCGCGCGCACCACCGGTGGCTGCGACACCGCCGCTTGCCTCCCGCCCCGGCCGGCCGAAGGGGGAGGGTCCTCGATGGGGAAGGACTCCTCGTCCACGTAATCGACGACGAGCGGGTTCCGCCCGAGGATCGATGAGAGGAGGTACCTCGCCGTGATCCAGTCGCCGTCGTCGTCCATGTCCAAGAATTTCCCCTCAAAGATCCCAAGAACTAAAGAGAGAAAATGGAGGGGAGAGAGAGAGAGAGGTGAAAGCGAAACAGAGGAGAGGGGAGAGGCGGAGGTGCGGGGGATTAAATAGGCATCATCATTTTTTCCTGAGGACGCTTTGCTTTGCTTGCTCTTTTTCTAATAAGGAAAGCAGTCTTTGCAATAATTACAGTTACAGGTACAGATTTTTAACATATCCTAGTCAAGTTACTCCGTGGTGCTTGCTAGTATCATCCCAACCCAAAAACTATCAACTGTTACCATACTTACTATATCATATAGATATTATATATAGAAACTACGTATACAATGAACGGTATCTTGAAATTAAACTCTTTTCCAATCACCTCTCTTCTTTCTTATTTTATCCACATATCTTCATGTTTTTATTTTTGATTCTTGTGTAGACATAATTTCTTGCATGAGACATGTTTTCTTCATCCTTTTAGCTCTCTCCTCAGTAACTTTATTGTTACATCAGATTTTTGTTTATGTGATAATATATTAAATGCTATGAACACTATATGACATGGAGGGGAGCATCTAATGCGCGGGTGATCGCGGTAGGATCACCGCGCGCGGTCAGTTTAGCCTCACCCAGCAGAAAAAAGCGTAACGACTGTTTGTTTAGATTGAGTAAATAACGACTGTTTGTTTAGATTGGTTTACTCAGTTTTTTTGTGTGCACGTGTGCGTTTAGATTGGTTTTGATAACAAAATACTACCTTAGTCACAAAATCAGTGCAGCAGCGCTTGGGTTTCCATATCCAACATTTGACCGTCTATCTTATTTAAAAAATTTATAAAAAAATAAAAGAATTATCATATATAAAATACTATTCATGTTTTATCATCTAATAACAACAAAAATATTAATCATAAATTTTTTTGAAATAAGACGGACGGTCAAATGTTAGACATGAATATTGTAAAACTACACTTATTTTGGAACGAAGGTAGTAAAAAAAATAATTTTGTACAAAAATATCCGTGTGCATAAGCATTATATATATGAATAAATATGTTGAAAATTTTTTAATCTGAATTTAAATTCAAATTTGAGTCGAGTTTATAACACTAGCATATAAATTTTGAGTGTATAAACTTTAGATGCATAAAGTTTAGGTGTATAAACTTTACATGTATAAACTTTAAGTATATAAATTTTAAATGTATAAGATTTGAATTTGGTCTGATCTAGGTTAAAAGGCGTAAAAACCTCAAAAAAAAATAGGGATAAAAAAGAAAGAAGAAAAAAGAATGGTAAAACTCCCTGAACCGAATAAAAACGGAAATATCATAAACTGATCGCGTGCAGCGACCGATCGCGCAATAGACATTTCGCATGGAGGGTTGGGATGCTTGCTAGTACTGGTATTAAGGTAGCTTTTTTTTGACACGGTATTAAGATAGCTTATTAAGATCAAATCAAAGTGTATAATCAAAATTGTACTACCATGTTTGATCCATTACATGAGAAGGAAGAAGGCATATGCATCATATATTGGTGGGGACAGGGTAAGTTATTAGGTTGACAGGGAAGTGATTAGGACAGGGATTGATGATAAGGTGGGCCTAGAGGATAAGAGTTACAGCTGCAGCAGCACGTTGATTTTCGTGGAAAGAGGTGGGCCGTTTTTCGGCTCTGGTGATGACCCATCATTCTCATCGAACTCTATGGGCTCGTGTGATCCACTTGGGGTTGGAGGGTAAAGCGTATGGACAGAGTCCACGTAGGTTATGAACTGAAGGGATAAGTCTCTGCGCAGTACTGCACGTTGAGAATTCTCTTCTGTTATGTTAGCAGGATCAGTGACTCTCAGTGTGTGCCAATCAAGCCCATGCTACCATCCAATCAAGGCTAAAACTATATGTAATGCATGTTTGGTTCACACGAGCAGTTTTGATAAATTACAGTCAGTTGCGCTGGCAACTCATTATTTCATACTCTAAGGGCTTAAAATTTGTCTAACTTTGTCTAACTTTCTCCACATACTCCGGGACTTTGCAATTTCATAAAAAACGAAATTTTGTTTTTTTATGAAATTATTTAAGATTTTAATAAATTTTGACTAAATTTGAATATTTTTTTTTTAGAGTTAGTAGTACAAGCGCTGCACACTAACTATTACTCCAAGCATGCATCAGCCTAGGCCCACCCCACCCCACACTAACTATCCTGTCATACTTCTCCCACTGTTATCGGAGTAAACAACTTACTTCGACGAAAACAACATCCCTGCTGTCGACCCCACCCCACGTCTCGTCATCCCGCTCCCATCGTTATTAGAGTAAACGATTTATTTCGATAAAACAACTTTCTTGCTTCCAGTACATATACTATTTTTCCTGTACCCAACCAACCACTCTCTCTCCCACTTTATTTTTCCATTTTTTAATCTGAATTGATCCACTGTCCCAACCCACAGATCGGTAATGCACCAAGGAGGAGGACGATGGCACCCTGGCGGTTGACGACGTTGACCGACGAGCAGTGCGCACCAGAGAGGAGGACGATTACACCCCCAGTAGTTGACGTGAAGGCGCTGCTTCGGGCCTCACCGTCGGATGCCGGGTAGCACCTTCGCCAGCAAGGAGGAGGTGTTCACCTGAACCAAGAGCAATAACCGACGGTTGCTCCACGTCATCTACCACGTTGGCGATATTGACATAACAAGCAAGTAAGTAAGGAAATGACACTCCAATTTGTATCTGCATACTCTGCTTCACCTTCACGCATGAAGCCCCATTTTCCTTTTGAAAAATCAAATTAACGTGAAATCTACAATATTATCTTATCTGAATTGATGGGTTGCACAGGTTCTACATTTGCACATCGTGCTCCATGTGGTTGGCCGTAGAGGATAGGGTGGAGTCATCCCGGTGACATAGGTTGTTTGCTATTTTTGTTTTGCTCGTCATCTCTATGACATGATTTTGCATTTTTTCTGCTTGCTAGATGATGGATGGCTGCTACTGTGCAACATGAGCTCATCTCTATACCGTGCCGCTACATCCTTCTGTGATTCCATTGCCGACTATCGCTCACTACCCGATTGCCCTCTCCACCACCAGTCACAAGACACAAACCAACCTTTCCATCCTTACCGTAAAATCCAACAAAGCCACCAGGATCCTAACTTCATGATGATTTTTTGACTGGAACAATCTTTTCTTTTCTAGTTTGATTCACCTGTGAGTAATTTTATCACTCGTGTGTGATTGCTCATGTAAATGTTTCATTTGTACAGCCATTTTGTGATTCAGATTGACAATACTATTCGTCCTATATATTTAGGTTTGTATGTTTCAAAGAGACCATCATTTTTGAAGCTATTAACAAATAGATCCTTGAGTTAAGGTTTAATTGAAGAGAAATTGGGGTTTTGTATAAGATAATGGATAAGAATTAGGTTTCTATATCCATCAAGTGGAAATACAGAGCCAAACAATTACAAGAGTTATTGGACTCTAAGCCTCAACATTGTGGAACATAATTAAACCTAGGAAGCTATGAAAGAAAGCTACTAGAAGAATAAGGTTCACTCTTATTCCAAGTCCTTGCTTCAAACTTGTCACGACAATTTTTCTCACCGAGTTCCCCTGCCACAACAAGAGAGCATGGGAGGGGAGGTGTGGATCTAGTCTGCACTGCCCTATCCTGCTTGTTAGCGCAAATATAGCATGTCTATCCTCCTTTCTATTTTTGCCGATTTCCTTCTCTAATCCTCTCGATTCTGTTGCTATAAATCGGTAGATGAATTAGGTAAGATTAAGGCTATATGTACACATGTTCCATGATTATTCTATATTGCATTGAGCCAATCTAGCTTTCATTGTATCAGATTCAACCGATCCTATCGCTTCCGCTCTCCTCTAACCCCAACTTCTTCTCGCTGCTACCACCGGCATCCTCTTGTCAGCGCCATGTCATTCGACGACGCGGCCCTCGCGGTGGCCATCTCCTCCGTCACCGATGCAGCCACCCTGGCCATCCGGAAGACACTCCGTCCCGCTGACGACTCGACCTCTGCGGAGGACGTCGCCACCGCCACAGCTCTTGTCGACGCCACTTTTATCGCGGCTGTCAAAGCCGTCTGGGAGGCTATCTCTGCGCTCGTCGCCCCTCCGTCCACCGTGGCAACCACGGCATCCAGCCCGCCCTCTCCATCAACGGTCACTGTTGACGCCACGGCTCTCCGTGCCACCTCGACCTACCGCCAGTCGACGAGTCACCCTCCCACGGTGCACCAATCGACTCGACCGGCCCCGACCTCGCTAGCCTCTTCGCCGCGCTTGGTGTGCACCCTCCCCAACACCATGACGAGGCACCTGCTGGCTCCGACTCTAGGGGCGCGCGCCTCCGGCCACCGACGCCGTTGACGCTCTCCATGCCCAAGCGGTGTCCATCCTCAATGTGAAGGCACTCGTTCCTCCGTCATCCTTGACCTCGGCGCCGCCAACTACACCAAGTGGTGTGGCCTCTTCCTCATCACTCTCGGCAAATACGCCATTTCCGACCACGTCCTCTCCGACGACGTGTTTCCTCACCATGCGTCATGGGCAAGGATGGATTGCATTCTGCTCACGTGACTCTAAGGGACCATCAACGCCGACCTCCTAGTGTCCGTCCTGCAACCTGTCATCACCGCGCACATCGTCTGGTATCTCTCGAGCAAATGTTCCTCGGCCACCAGGAATAGCGCGCCATGAACCTCTCAGTCGAGTTCCACAGGTTCGTGCAAGGAGACCTTAGCGCGAACGACTACTATCGACGTCTCAAGGCTATGGCTGACACTCATGGCAAGCTCGGCGACACCGTCACCGACCGACAACTCATCCTTGCCATGCTCGGTGGTTTAAACCCCAAGTATGAGAATCTCCAAACTATTCTTTCCCTGCAGCGCCCCTTCCCGACGTTCGTCGAAGCACAGAGTCAGCTCATCCTCACCGAGATCAACAAGGGCTCCTCCAACCGCTCCACCAACTCCTCCACCGCTCTCATTGTTGCTACCGGCGATGGGAACCGCAGCGGCATCGGCGGCATGAACTCGATACACGCCACGGGGTTTGGGAACCCAAATCAAGGCGGCGGCAGCACTCAAGGTGGTGGCGGTAACAACAAAAATCAGCGTCGATGCAATGGGAACGGGGCAGCACCACCGGCGGCTACGGCGGCTCTTGCGGCACGAACCAGGGCGCAGGCGGCCAAGAAGCAGGACAAGCCACCGCTCAGCCCTGCACTGGCCAGGCCTAGCCTACTCCGCAGCACCCCTAGGTCGGCACGATTCAGATGTGGCCTGGTGGCCCAGTGCTGCGCGCTCCAGGGATTCTGGGCCCTCGGCTCAGTGCATCTCCATTCGCGGGTGCAGCTATGACCGGTGGGCAAGCCGCCCAACCACAGCCGGCCTCCCAGGCCGGCCAATACTTCCTCCTGGCCGGCCTCCCTCAGCAGCAACAACAACAACAATCGTCGGCCCAACCGACGGCCTGGTATGGCACCTCCGGCCCGAGTCCTGCTTGGGACCAATAGCTTTGGCAAGTCTATTTTAGACCGGCACCCTCACGACGCACGCCTCTACTGACTGGTACATGGACACTGGGGACACCTCACACATGACTTCGGACGCCAGTATCCTATCCTCTCCCACCCAACCCACCTCTTCCACTCCCTCCCACATTATCGTCGGTAACGGTTCTCTCTTGCCCGTCACTGCTACTGGCAACGCCTCCTTTGTTCATGCTAATAGAATGTTTGTTCCCAATAGCGTTCTTGTTTCTCCTAACATTATCAAAAATCTAATCTCTATTCATCGATTTGTCATAGACAATAATCTCTCCATCGAGTTTGACAAGTTTGGTTTCACTATGAAGGACCTACTTACCAGGACCGTGATCGCCAGGTGCAATAGTTTCGGTGACCTCTACTCCTTTCCGGTGAACTTCTTCACCACCATTGCCAGTTCCTTCGCTGCCACTACCACTACTCTCTGGCATCGCCAGCTTGGACATTGGTCACGATGCCCTCACCCATTTGGCTCACTCCACGGTCATCCCTCCTCCCAAAGGCGGCTCCTCCACCATATGCCATGCATGTCAGCTCGGCCGTCACATACACCTACCTTTTGCTCCTTCTTTGTCCAGGGCTAAGGACAACTTTGAGTTAATTCATTTTGATTTGTGGACCTCTCCAGTTCTCAGTGTGTCAGGTTTTAAATATTATCTTGTCATTCTTGATGATTGCTCTTATTACGTTTGGGCATTCCCTCTTTGTTTGAAATCCGACAATTTCTCTACTCTTTCACATTTTTTTCCGATGTCAGGACACAGTTCGCCACACCCATTCGAAGCATCCAATGTCCATCCCTCATACACACAACTTCGCATCTTCGGTTGCCGTTGTTATCCCAACCTATCCACCATCGCGCCCAACAAATTCTCTCCACGGTCCACCATGCGTGTTTTCCTTGGATACCCTAGCGAACATAAGGGATATCAGTGCTTCGATTCGGTTACTAACAGGGTTATTATCTCTCGGCACGTGGTGTTCGATGAGCACACTTTTCCCTTTGCCGACAAGTCTAGTGACACTGCTTGTGCTACTGATCTTGCCTTTTTAGAGGACTTCACTTCACCTGTACAGGCTCCGATCGGCTCCAGCCAACCCAAGCAACATGGTGCGGCTTCCGGGCCATCTTCACCAACAGCCGATGCAAGCCCCGGTGCCTCAGCCTCTCCTCGCTCGCTCGGCTGGGCCGGGCGATTGTCACCTGGGCCGGCTCCATCAGCCTCGCCAAGGCCGGCTCCCTCGGCCTCACGCGGACCCAGGTCGGCCTCTTCATCACCCTCGGCCAGGCTGGCCCACGACGACGCCTCCTCACTAGCACATGCCAAAACATCTCCTCTAGCCTCTACCGGTGCCCCTACAGCAGTCGGGCCCGGCACACGCGAGCTGCTCCTGCAGTCGCCGCTCATGGTCCCGACGCGCGCCAGGAGTACTCGAGTTCCTCTCGCACAGCTGTCGGTCGTCGGCTTCGGCATCTCCCCCGTCGACAACAGCCACAACATGGTGACACGTGGCAAGGCCGGCATTTGGGTTCCCACCTCACGCTTGAACCTACACCCTGCTGCTTTGTCTCCGATTCCTCGCACTTACCATGCCGCTCTCGCCGACACCAATTGGCCCGACACCATGCAGGAAGAGTTTTCGGCGCTGATGGTGAATCGCACTTGGGACCTTGTGCCACTACCTCCAGGCGCCAACATCATCACCGGCAAGTGGATCTTCCGCCACAAGTTCCTCACCGATGGGAGCTTGGATTGCTACAAGGCACGTTGGGTCCTCCGCGGCTTCTCTCAACGACCTGACATCGATTTCGACAAGACCTTCAGCCCCATCGTCAAGCATGCCACCGTCTGAACGGTGCTCAGCCTGGCAATCTCTCATGATTGGCCAATCCACCAGTTGGATGTGAAGAATGCTTTCCTCCATGGGACCCTCGCTGAGACAGTCTACTGCATGCAGCCATCTGGGTTTGTTGATCCCGCGCAACCAGACTCTGTTTGTCGCCTCAACAAGTCATTGTATGGCCTTAAGCAATCACCTCGAGCTAGGTACAACCGCCTCGCCACCTTCCTTCAGTCTACTGGGTTTGTTGAAGCCAAGGCGGACACGTCTCTGTTCATCTGTCGGTGCAGCGGAGATGTGGCTTATCTCCTTCTCTATGTCGATGATATCGTCCTCACTGTGTCATCGGCATCTTTGCTTCGCTGGACCATCTCTGCTCTCCAGTCTGAGTTCAGTATGAAGGATCTTGGTGAGCTCCACCACTTCATCGGTGTTTCAGTCTCTCGCCAGTCATCGGGTTTGTTTCTCACTCAGCAACAGTATTTTTTGGAGCTCTTGGAGCGCACAAGCATGTCTGAGTGCAAACCATGTGGCACACCAGTTGACACCACCGCCAAGCTATCGTCCACTGATGGGTCCCCAGTTGCTGATCCTACAAATTATCGTAGTCTCGCCGGTGCATTGCAGTACCTGACGTTTACTCGGCCTGACATTAAGTATGTTGTTCAGCAGGTTTGCCTCCACATTCATGATCCCAGAGAGCCTCATCTCATCGCTCTCAAGCGGATTCTTCACTATGTTCGAGGGACACTGGATCTAGGTTTGCACATTTGTCGGTCCGCGTCACACGACTTGATTGCCTACTCTGACGCCGATTGGGCTGGATATCCCGACACAGGCAAGTCCACCTCGGGCTATGCTGTGTTCTTATGTGAAAATCTTGTCTCATGGTCATCCAAGCGTCAGCATACTGTATCCTGCTCCAGTGTAGAGGCTGAGTATAGGGCAGTTACTAATATTGTTGCTGAGACCTGTTGGTTGCGACAGCTTCTTCATGAGCTCCACGTCCCTCCGATCAAGGATACTCTCGTTTAGTGTGACAATGTCAGTGCAATCTATCTCTCAACTAATCTAGTGCAACACCAACGCACGAAACATGTTGAGATTGATTTGCACTTCGTTCGTGAGAAGGTCGCCATCGGTTCAGTCCGTGTTCTACACGTGCCTATCACCTCTCGGTACGCTGAAATCTTCACCAAGGGTCTACCTTCTCCGGTCTTCACAGAGTTTCGGTCCAGCCTGAACGTCTGTCCTGATGACGTTCAGTCTGCGGGGGCATGTTAGCGCAAATATAGCATGTCTATCCTCCTGAACACCCACCATCCCCGTCCACTTTTGCAGATCTCTTCCGTCCTACCATCAACATGCCCTATCTAATTGCGGATGCGAGGGAATTAGGAACTAGCTTGCTTGTCCCGATAGCTAGGCAATGTAATTGTCATCCATAGAGGTCCAGACGCGCACACCCATCACCACAGTCACCGTGCTTGAGGAATATCCATCGACCGACATCCCTGTCCAGATCAGAGCTGTCCACATTGGTTATATTCCTCTTTTGCCATACATAGGTTGTGTTCGTGTTCGGTAGTTAGGTTTGGGAACTCTCTTCCCGCCAACCCAAAACGAAGATACTTATTACCACACGATTAATTAAGTGATAGCTATTTTTCCAAAAATGAATTAATAAGAGTTATTAAAGTAACTTTTTTAAAAAAGTATTGTTTAATAATTTGGGAAGCAGGTATGTGAAAAATGAGGAATGAAGTTGGGAAAGTTGTCCAAAGAACAAGCCTTAATATATAGGGAGTTATCATTTTTTTTTTTAGAATTGGATTTATCCTTGACTTCTATATATGCCTATACATGTTCTCCTGGAACAATGAAATGAAAGAGGTGATCAAAGTGGAATACCACCATCTTGGGCTCTCATGCGATACCCTCATACTCTTGAGGAACCACTCTCGTGGTTGTTTTCCATATTTACGTCGTTAGCACAACACTGAAAACTTATTTGTTTTGTTAATTACTCCCTCTGTATTTTTGTGTTTAGAAATAAATTTGATCATTCATTTAATAAAAAATATAATTATTATTTATTTTATTATTATTTATTTTATCATTACAATTACTTTAACCATAACTACATATTTCATAATCCCTGAACTCCACTCGATACGTTTAGGGATCTGGTTGTCCTGATCTTTCGGTGAGTTGATGATAACTATGATTTGGGAGAAATGTTAACGACCCGATTACAACCGTACGAGACGTTGTTGTGTTGCGCCCTAGCGATCGATACACCTCTCTGTGAGTGGTTTATCTTGCCGGTGCAGACCAACCTTATTCCTGCAAGCAAATCGAACAAACAAGCAAGAACAAGATTAAAATAATCTGAATAGCAAATAGGAATTGAATACAAATGATAAGTTGGGGTTCCGTAACGAGCAAACCAATGATCTAACCGATCACGGGATTACACGGCAAAGTAGCGAAGCTAAACTTTAATCTACATAAAATTCGAGAAACCCTAAAGGGGTACCTAGCTATTTAAGCAGGTGGGATAATGACCTAGGGGTCCCTAGGGCCGTGCTCCATCTGGTTGGGGCACACCGCACATGGGCCTGGATCCCAGACGAAATTACAAACCCATAGGCCTATTACTGGTCATGTAGCACCCTGCTTCTTCAATTGCGGCCGACTGAGATGGAGTTTGGCGATGAGCCTGGATCCATTAGAAAGAGGATTCCAAGAGCTTTCTATCATGTACCCATGGACCCAAAACGGAGCTCGTATGCACATTTGATGACCGTTTGAAGTCAGCACTGTAGCAGGTGGTCGAATTGGATTCCAGCACTTGGGCAACTTGATCTTGATGTGAGCAATGGTTATATCAATGGTAGCCATGGTCACATTAATATTTGTACAAGTTTTTTAAACAAGGTGAATGTTAAAATGCATGTGTAGAAGTTAACAACGTTAAACATACAAAAGAGAGAGAGTAGTAGTTGGTAACTCGCTGGACCCAAGCTCTCTGGTATGTCACTTATATCGTACCCCTTGTTTATTTTTATTATTATTTTGAATTGTGAGGTTAGTCAGATGTACAGAACTCTTAACATCATATGTGCCAAAATCGTTCAAAATGGATTTATAACTGTGGATACTATGGATACCAGATACTCAATTGATCGGCCTCACTAGTACAGAAACTAAAGGTGCTGGTTGGGAAACCCCTACGAGTGCCGGTATTTCCAACCGACACCCATTAGTTGGCACCTTTTAGGTGTTTTTAAAGGTGCTGGTTTAGGAACCAATACCTTTGAGGTTCCAGAAACCTAAAATAAAAAGGGCTCAGTGCATCGGCTCGAATCGAGCTGATCCATCGAGCAGCTCCACTTCATCCTAACAAGATCAAAGAACGCATACAAGATTAAATAACACATCAACATCAATATCCATGAACACAAGAACATCAAAAAGATTAACATCAAGAACAGGATGGCCGTTAGCATCCTTCTCCACCCCTACCATCGTTACTGCATGGAGAGGGCGTGATCACCGCCACTACCATCGCTGAGGTTCGCCGCCTCCCCTCCCATCGGATCTGGCGGAGGGGAGGATGCGGGCGCCGCTGCCGCCATCACCGGAGGCCACCGCGGCTTCCCATCCCGCTGCCTCTCCTCCCGCCGGATCTAGCAGAGTGGAGGGTTCAAGCGCAGCTGCCATCACTGCAGGCCACCGCAGTCTCCCATCCCGCCGCCTCCCTTCCCATCGGATCTGGTGGAGGGGAGCGCGCGACCGCCGCCGCTGCCATCGCTAAGATCCGCCGCCTCCCCTCCCGCCGGATTTGGCAACGGGGAGGGTTCGGGCGCTGCCGCCGCCATCACCGAAGGCCGCCGCAATCTCCTATCCCGCCGCCTACCTCCCACCGGATCGGGTGGAGGGGACGACGTGACCGCCGCCACTGCCATCGCCGAGGTCCGTCGCTTCCCTTCCTGCCAGATCTGGTGGAGGGGAGGGTTCGGGCGCTGCCGCCGCTATCACCGGAGGCTGTCGCCGCGGCCTTCCATCCTGTCGCCTCCCCCACCACCGCCTCCCCTCCGTCCGGATTTAGCGGAGGGGAGGGCGTGGCCACCGCGCTACCACCTCCACCGGGCCGCCACTCGGCCGCCACCGCAACAGAAAGAAACGAGATAGGCGAGAGTGAGACAAAGAGAGGGGAGAGAGATCGAGAAGTGTGGGAGAGAGACGCGCAAGAGAGATAAAGACGCGGATAAGGCCGGCGCTCGGCTCTGTTTGGTATAGGTGTCGGTTTCGTTTAAAAACCGATACCTATAATTTGTTATAGATGTCAGCTTTTAATTAACCAACACTTATAATATATTAAAGGGGCTATTTTTTAAAAAAAACCAGCACCTAATTTTATTGTTCTCAGCCCGCAGAGGAGGGAAAAGCACTATAGACGGCGGTTTTAACTGTTCCGGTACCTATAGTGCCAATCTCTATGTGCTTTTTTTGTGCGTGCATATCCGATTGCTAATAGGAGGTGGGCCATAGCTTGGTTAGTAGTAATTGTACACAACTTGGTCATTAGGATTTCCTTGCCGGTTGGTAGGACCCTAGATACAACTTTGGTGTTTTCCTCTCATAATATTAAGGAAACTTATGCAAGTTCGGTTAGGTTTCCTGTATGTACCCCTACTCCCTAACCTATATAAGGAGAGCAAGCAGCCCAGCAGGGAGCCCTTCCAGGCAAGCCGTATCAAGATTGACAAATCAATACAATACCCGATGGATGCAATCCTGAAACAAGACTAGGGTATTACTTCTCATCGAGAGAGTATAATCATTTCTAAATTTTTATCTCCATATCCATCCATTTTTGATCTGTTTTAGTTCTCGTACATTACCTTTTTTATTAACGATATAGAACATCGATAATAATATATATACTCTCAATGCATCGCTTCTCTTATTTATCAATGAAATGTAGCAGAGCTTTTGGTTAAGAAAAAAGACAAATCCTTTCTCGAACGTATATTCCTTCATTTTTCCCAGAAGACTTTTAACCAGCATATATATCAACAGTAGGCTTGTACTTTAGTTGGCTTCATAAAAACCATCTTAATTTTGCAACTAAGTGCATTCCAACTACTAGCATTTAAATCAGTGGATTATCTCTCTAATATCACTATCATACTGAAAACGACGTCAGTTAGCTGCTTGACGTGGCGTTGACAAGCAGCACATTTTCATCGCGCACACGGTGTGTTTTTGAGTAACCATTAATTTGAGCATGCGTATCGATGTGAATCATGTGATACGTAATGAGTATTTTGATGCATGTGTCCTAGCTAGGGGCGGAACTATGAAATTAATTAAAATGCTAGATTAAAGATTAATGCAATGTTATGTCTTATGCTTACGTGATGGGTATATGGACGTGGTAAAAACTACTATCTGATCGTGCTGATATGCTACACACACCACGAGTTTCTACATGGTTAATTTTTAACTCGTTCTAGGGAGGAACAAGCACATACGACGTACAGTTTTTGTTACGCATATGAGCTAGGGGTCAATTACTCAATTAGTTTGTCATCTGCATGCAAGATCAAATGATGCTAAATGACAATTTATTACATTTGATTTCATACTATCTTTAAAGGCTTTATTTAACATCAACTTTATGGCTATAAACGTTGAAAAGTATTTATCCGTCAAGATACATCGTTAAAACTGAAGTCTTTTTTTTCATAAAGATAGTAAAGTCAAAGGTCTTTCAGCCTAGTGTTCCAAGGAAAACATGATATGCTCTGTGGTGCCCAATTTGGATAGTAGTAGCAGCAAAAGTAACAAAGCAAGCATAGGTAGTGGACGCAGTGCACAGTAGTGCAGTGCAGGTATCCAACACGAAGAAGCGCAAACTACTAGTCCACAGCAAAACAAAGTCTTTTACACACACGCATACACACACATATATATATATATATATATATATGTATACATGCATACATATATATATATATATGTACGTACGTACATACATATATACATATGTAAGTATATATGTATACATATATATATAGATGCGCTAAAACGCATCCTAGATGTGTAATAACTAAAACGCGTCCCTCATATAGTAATTGGTTTACTACACATCATATATTATCCAATATCTGATAGTAATAATTTTATTATTAAGCTTAATTCAGGGATTTGTCATGATTGCACTGCTAGTAACAATATTACTAACGTTGGGTGCGTTTTAACTATAGCGCACCCCGACTGCGGTATAGTATGTATGTGTGTGTGTATATATATAGGGATGTGATAAAACTCACACTGGGTATGTAATAACTAAAACGCACTGGTTTACTATATGTTATATGTTGTCAAAGACCTGATAATAAGAATTTTACTATTAGCCTTAATTCGAGGATTTGTCATGATTGCACTGTTAGTAACAAAATTACTAATGTTGGGTGCATTTTAACTATAACGCACCCCGGATGCGGTATTGTATATATATATAGACATATATATATACATACACACACATATATATATATGGGGAACATATTCTATACACACAAGTTTCCCGTGCACACCAACTAGCAAATATCACAAAAAGTTTGAAAAAATTGGACACATACTTCCAATAGTATTACACATACATGTGAAATCTTATCTTCAAATTCATTATATTTTAGCCGTAATACAAAAGATAAAATTCTCAAATTGTGAGTATATACCTAGTTACTAGAATTTGGTTCATACCTATACCTATCAATAAAACAACTCAAATTCAACTTTATTTGATATATGTTTGGATGTTATATACATAGGATCAAAATCTAACCAAATTCAGTTCAAACTTGTTTTGAACTAGTTGGTAAAGTAGTTAATATTAATACCTAAACATTCAAAAAAATTCATACTCATTTGAATTTGATATATACTCAATTTGAAACATGGAGCCCAGACACCATGGAACACCAAACAAATTTACTATATATATGTACATATATACACATATACATATATATATACACACATATATACACACACATATATACGTTCGTATATATACATACATACATACATACATATATATATATATACATACATACATACATACATATATATATACATATATACACACACATATATATATGTGTGTATATATATATACACACACACACACACATATATATATATATATATATATATATATATATATATTAAATTTGTTTGGTGCTCCATGGTGCCCGGGCTCCATATTTCAAATTGAGTATATACCCAATTCAAATGAGTATGAATTTTTTAAATATTTAGGTATCAACATTAACTACTTTACTAACTAGTTCAAAACAAGTTTGAACTTGTTTTAGTTATATTTTGATTCTAGGTATATAACATCCAAACATATAATTAGTTAGGTATGTAATAATGTATATTCAAATAAAGTTGAATTTAAGTTGTTTTATTGCTAGGTATAGGTATGAATCAAATCCTTACACTTAGGTATATACTCAGAATTTGAAAATTTTGAAAATTTGAATGAATTTGTTCATTTTGCACCATGGTGTGTGTATATATATATATATATATATATATATATATATATATATTGCCCCCCTGATCGATGACTACGTACGTACTCAGTCACTGGTTACGTCGAACGCCAACAAAATGCAGGTAGATGCATGCGTGAAGCGTCGTCACAATCATTTAGGTAAGTAGGATTAATAAACATTTGCCGCAGTTTACGCAGATAGAAATAATCAAGGTGAAAGAAATAGATACTGGTATCTTTCTACGGTCGAGAAAGTCAGCACCACTGAAAGCTACTTCCTGGCCAACCTCAGTACCTCACCGTGTACGTGGTCTCAAATTAATTAACGATCAAATGTGTGAACAACAGTAACAGCTAGCACACTGGAACCTAAATTTTCCTTTGTAAATGAACAAGTAAAAATGTCAAAACTACTCTCAAACAAAAGGGTAATATTTAAACGAAACATTCTCGCGCAAATGTGTCTGGTGCCATACAATCAAGCTCAGAAATAAATATAGCAACATCTCTACTGCACACAGGAAAAGATATTAGCATCCAGATATTATTAAATACTCCCATAGTCTCATAAAAAACAAACTTAGTATGAGATGTGATATATTCTAGTACTATAAATCCGAATATATATAGTATTAGAATGTGTCATATTTCGTACCATGTTTGTTCTCAATCGAACGGTGGGAGTATCTATTGCCAGACAAATCAGTAGCATGATGGCATCAAGAACCAATAAACCAACATGAAACGAACGGTTGCTTTTGATTACAGTTTCTGTCAGCTTAGCACAGAAAAGAAATGGTCAATTACAGTTTCTTGTCAGCCTAGCACAGAAAAGAAAGTAGGCCGGCCAGAAAATATTTATCATCCAGATGCAAAAAGAATGAAGCGTATATATACACATGAAGCTCTGGCATCTCCAGTTCTCCACCTTTCGTACCGGTGACAAAATGGTTACAACTATACAACTAATGCTATGAGACCCTGAAAATATGAACAGTCAGTTCCCCACGGTCCAACTCTCACATTATCCTGGAAAACAAGGACAAACTGGATCAATAATTGATTATAAATTCATTATAGTGCAACAATGATTGCAGATAAAACATCCTTGTGGACTCTGGTAAAACTTAGTACAATTTTCTTACGAAGAAACAAATATACAAAAAAGACCTATTGCTCTCAACAAAATACAACAAAAGAATGTCACAAAAAACAGCCAGTGTGTATGAGGAAAACAATGTAAATGTTTTATTATAACAATCTTTTGAAAGTATGGAAAACATCACGGTTATTGTAGTGAAAAGAAATGCTGAAAACAAATCAGATAGGATTTGCTGTCAATATCTACCATAAAATGGCATTTTTCACCAGGCACAAAATCCTTAAACAATTAGCATACTTGCTTTTGTGATTAACGAATGAAAAGAATTAATAAAGAATATTCATCAATTGTAAACTTATTTTCGAAAGTCCTATACATGTATGGAGAACATACATATTTTCGAAACCCTTTTAGGATTTGGCGATTCACAGCATACAGTAGATGTGGTGTACAATTGAGCATACCTCATCTGATATGACTGAAACTGTTAAAGATTCCAGTGTTTACAGTCTTGACTACGGGTTTGACATCTTCAGAAGTTCCAAAAATTTGCCATAACCTTAGGGTCTCATCTGCTGCAACAGAGGCTACTGTAAATCCATCAGGGCTCTGCAACCATATAGCATAAAAACGAAATCAGCTATCAATCATAAGCAATTGCTCATCATTACTATACCACAATAGAAAGGGATATACCTGAGCCAGGCAAAGAACACGAGCAGTGTGGTCTTCAAGTTCTGCCAATTTAACCATTGAAGGGTATTTCCACAATGCAAGTGAATTTTGTACATATCCGTGAGCACTAAGCAGCTCCTTTTCATTCTTATTCCAGAGTAGTGCGCACACCTGTGACCCAGTATCAACAGAATTCAAACATAAACCAGTGTGTGTATTCCAAAACCTGATATGCCGATCATCTCCACCACCACCAGATGCAAGCAAATTGCTCTGGAACGGACACCACGCAAGGGCCTTCACTGCAGCTAAATGATCGCCAAATCTATGAAGCCACCGATTATGACCTAGAGATGGATTAGAAGATGCCATTGATACATCCCATATGTGCACCAGGTTGTCATTGCCACCACTTGCCAATTGCTGGCCACTTCCTGACCATCTCAACCCGCATACCTCATCCTTATGCCCTCGATATATCTGAACAACATGGGATCTCATCCTAACATCATTGTTTACAATGTTGCCATCCATTCCACCAGTTGTCAGTATGTTCTTGTTCCAGGCCAGTGAACCAACCCTTGATTGGTGTACACCATGAAGTGTTCTCAGCTGCCAAATTTATACATATACATTTCTATCAGTACAAGCTAATTTGCTTATAACACAGAGCAAGTGTCTAGATAACTGACCATGCGATTAGAGCTGGTGTCCCACAGCTGGATGTCAGAAGAGTTGAGGCCAACGGCAATCCGCTGCCCATCACAAGACCAGCTAACACTAGTGATGGGACCATCATCTTCGTCAATTGTTACAAGGTCCGTAATAGATCCATCAGCTGAATTCCAGAGGTACAAGGTGTTCCCAAGTGCAATGGACATCACATTTTTGCATCCCCAGTCCAATATGTTAAGATAGAAGTCATCAACAATCCCAGGGGCATCTAACGTCCTCTCAGAAAACTGAAAATTTAAGCTAAGCTAAGAATGATGTATATAAAAAAATCCTAAAAAAATGTTTGAAGCAACAGATTAATTTGCATACCTGGGGTATGTGTCTACGCTTCCTAGCAGGCTTCGTCTGACTGGAAGTCAAAGTTTCATAAAATAGCTGCTGCACCATTCCTTCAGGTTCTGGTGGTTTGTTCCTGAATGTAAGAATCCTGCTTCTGTTGTTCAGGAGCTTCTCGGCAAGAAGCCTCTTGTAAGCTTCTTCAGCTGGTGATAGCATGTCAGTATTTTCCTTCTCCTTCTTAGGTTCTGTCAGGAGGAAATATGCCATATCCATGTCCATTGCTGACCTATCCGGTATGAATCTGTCACCCTGTCACCATAAATATAGAAAGACAAATTAGTCATCTTACCACTTTAAAGCTCTAATACAGACTAATAACATTAGCCACAAGTCTACGCACCATTGCACTATCAACTATACTTCAATGATTACTACATTGAAAATTCAAATTTTGAAGAGACAAGATTGAATTTGTGACACAAGAAGATAACTCCTACATGACTGAAAATTTCAGTACTTCACTGAAGAGAAGTACTGTTGGTGTCCAAACATCAACAGTTTGTCCCTGCTCTTTTATTGCACACAATCGATTTGTCCACAAAAAAGCTTAACACAACACTTGACTGATTCATACCGATTTTTACGTGAAAGGACAACCCCAAAATTGAGGAATACAAAGGAAAATCAGGATTGGGATCTACGAGCAATTCTCACTGTCATGTTTAACAAAAGAATAGTGTATTCAGTATATTACTTCAGAAACATATTATTGAGGTCCAGGAATAATATTGATTACTATGGTTATCTAGATTTTGTGATTTATGCTTGGCATGGATTATGTAACTAACGTTGGCATTGTCTTCTACTGGACCATTGTGCTAGTTTTCTTCGAACATTGATGATGAATATTGATGCAACTGATGAATGAACTTGGTTCTGAACAAGTTACATTGACTATTCTTTTGACAAAATTTTGGCCAAAATACAGATCTGAATATATGGCAAAATCACCAAAATTTCGAATTTCTATTGCACTCTAAAAAGAATCCAGCATGATCGATTATGTTCCCACATCATTAACATTTCCACATTCCAGGATTGGGGCACGGATCACAGATTTCCTCTACAAAATTTCAACATCTAAAACAAGCCAACAAAGACCAATACATTAACCAACATAATTGGCTCTATAGACATCAAGAATCAGCGAATCATCTAAAATTGGGCCAGAGCAAATTATCTCTCCAATTACCAAGAACGACATCGAGAACCTCCTAAGTCCTAAAACATCCAGAATTGCGGCATCAACGGATTCCTTCCACACATTCAATCAGGCCCAAACGAGCGGACGGAAATCCATCCAAGAATTCAACATGGGGAAGAAGCTAAGAAAGGGGGATCATTTGCAGCAACTCACGTAGCATTTCGCGGACGGGTTCTTGGATTTAGTACATAGCGGCGGCATGTACGGCCCCCTCGCGCCGGCCACCTCAAGTGGCGCCGGCGGCGGCCGTGGCACGAGTCGGCAGCGCTTCGCCGTCGGGAACGAGCCGGAGCGCGGCGCCTCCATGGGCGAGCTCGGCCCAGAAAAATCTAGCAAGAAATTCCCCCGATGAAACGCGGAGATCAGATCACCACCGACGAAGCGGGACGAAACTATCGATCGAAGGAGAGAGAGATCGATAGCTTCTCCGCGCGGTGGATCGTAGGAGAGAGATCTAGAGCTTTTCCGCGCGGTGGATCGACGGGAGATTTCGCGCGAGGCGAGAGAGAAATTTTGGTTTCGGGTTCTTGACGAGGGTTTGAGACGTTTGGGATGGGGATTCGGAATTGAAGGCCTTAACGGCTAGTTATTATATTCATGTTTTTTTTTCAGTCCGCTTTCTTTTTCTAGAAAAATGATATCAAGATTTAATTATAAAATAACTGATGTTTAGTCTGAACCACGTATACATGCTCGACTGCAGTTTATTTGTTGAAAATAATATCGTTGGGAATATTCGGGGTTTTTTCCAAAATTGCATAAACTATCCCAATTATCACTGATAAGTTCATTTGACACCCCCTCAACTTTTACGATTGTCTAATTCACATCTCCCAACTATGAAATCGGTATATGACATCCTCTAAACTATTAATTCCGAATATTTTTCACCTAGAACGGTTTTGGTATAGTTGGACACCATGTTAGATGCCACCTCAACAAGTAGTCCACATCAGTATGGAGTCCCACTAGTTAGTCCCATCCTCTCTTCTCCACCCCTTCCTCCCTCCTCTCTCCTCCCTCTCTTGACAGGCTCCATAGAGGAGTAGTAGGTGTCGGCAAGCTCCCGCCCCTCATCTTTGGCCTCGTTCCTCCCTTCGCTTTCCTGCCGTGAATCGAGCAACGGTGGGTTGAGATCATCAAAGGACGAGGTAAAGGTAGCACGAACGACCGTGGAGGGGGTCCGTGGCCAAAACGGAGAAGACGGCTTTGGCCCAGTCGACAGCGCCTCCAGCCAGAATCAGGGAACTGAAGGTGGAGAAGAAGATAGGGATGTGAGTGCTAACAGCGTGGTGGCGCAGATCTGGCGCTGGTGCTGAGATTGATGACCCGGTGATGTAGAAAATGGAGTAGGGACTGGACGGCCACCCTGACAGTGGACCGACAGTGGGCACTGGTCGCGCCGCCACGGGTCGGTGGGCTCGAGGCATGGTTGTTGAGGTCGGAGAAGACAGGGTCGACAGGGCACGACAGCCAATCCCCGAGTCCTAGATGCAGCGTCTTCCCTTGTCGATGTCGTAGAGATGAGGTCGGTGGGGTAGCCTCGAGCTCAATGTAGGAGCTGAAGCTGCATGGCATCTGCCATTGCGCCACCCCAGCCCTCTTCCCCCTTCCTCCCCGAGCTCGACGTAGAGGATCTTGTCAGCATTTTCCTATAGGCGCGAGATGCTACTTCCTAATGCCGTCGTCTCCATCAAGCCACCACCGTCTCCAGGCGCCCCACGCCCCTTGAGCGCCGCTTCTCCCCGCGCTGCTGCATGCGCCACCTGCCCCTGCGACGGTGTGTGGTGGGAAAGAGCTGCGTCATAGTGCCGACGCAGGTAGTGGTGTGGGCCAGTGGCAAGCACACAGCGGCCGGAGCTCAAGCTTGCCAAATCCCTCTTTCTTTCTTCCTGGACGGCAGTATCCCTCGGGAGGGTTCCAACGGTGACGGTTGCCGGGAATGAGCTGATTCTGGCGCCGAGTTGGTGGCGCTCCTATTGTAGTCATGTGTGTCGCGAGGGAGAGGAGAGATCGAGAAAGGAAGAGAGCAAGAGAAGGCTTGGTCTCACAGATGGTCCCATAGTTCTTAGTTCTTTTTATATTATCTCGTGGACTGAACTGCAACATCGGTAAAAATCACCTGGTTTAGATGAGGGGCGAGGGGGTAAATTGAACTGTTTTAACAGTTGAAGGGTGTCGGATACTTGGATATCCGGTTTAGAAAAACATAATAGTTGAAGTTGTAAAATGGGCTTATCCTAAAAAAACATCTATGATATGGCTTACTCCTTTATATGTGGATTTGTAGTCGACTGTATCAGCCAGGTCACGGTCATCACACGTGGCTATAAGCTGAGTCCGACTCGAGCTGCTTCGAGGACAGTTCGAAGTGGGAAGACGAAAGTGAACACGTAGATACAGGGAGTGGGGGTGGTAATTTCGCTCTGGCAATGTTAGTTGAGTGTGTTTTTGCAATAAAATCGGTTGGTTGTTTATGCAACTTTGTCGGCACGACTGCATGGTGTGATGGCGCATGGCTGTCAATTCCACGCAAGTTTCAGACTACAAAATCAATCAACCATCATCGATCAATCAATCAATCAATTATTCTCAAGCTGGTAGGTTTGCCGGCTACTGATTGGGCCACTTGGCACCGTTAATATCTAAGATAAATCCAGAATCCAAGGATGGTTATAAAAGAAAAAAAAACGTTTTCTCCAATAGAAGGGCATGCATCGTGCCACTAC
The DNA here is from genome assembly GCA_000573905.2 of Oryza punctata. Lineage (NCBI taxonomy): Eukaryota > Viridiplantae > Streptophyta > Magnoliopsida > Poales > Poaceae > Oryza > Oryza punctata. Next base: position 5,658,509 of record CM002496.2, read on the forward strand.
CGTTTTCTCCAATAGAAGGGCAGCAACCCAGAGACTTCCTGATGTGACCATGACTAATATTAATATAATCATTGCTCATATCATAGGATAACCGAAAGATATCGAGATTTAGCCGCAGAAGTTCTGGAATCTAATTCGGCCACCTGCTACAGTGTTGACTTTAAACGGTCACCAAATATGCATGCGAGCTCCGTTTTCGGTCCATGAATACTTGATGGAAAGCTCTTAGAGTCCTCTTTCCAATAGATCCAGCCTCATCCCCAAATTTTATCCCAATCAGCTCCAATCACGAAAATAAGGTGTTATGTCACCTGTAATGGGCCTATGAGCTTGTAACTTCATTTAGAACCACGGCCCAAGTGGAACCCATGTGGGTGCGCCCCAACTAGGTGGAGCACGATCCTAGGGACCCCTTGGTTGTCCTCCCACCACCTTAAATAGCTAGGTATCTCTTCAGGGTTTCTTGGGTTTTGTTTAGATTAAAATTTAGGTTTGCTACTTTGCCGTGTGTCGGTGTAATGGGCCCAGGGGTATGTTGGCTTAGGGCTTGAGGCGACCCCGTACGCCCATGTGGCCATCCCCCGAGGGGGGATCGGGCCCAAGGGTGACGTGGCGGCCGCCCGTCCTAAGTCCTGGCGCCTCCCGGTTGCTGCTGTGGTAGGGTTCGGGTTCCCCCGACCCCCTCGGGCCGCCGCCACGTGTGATGGAGTAGGTGGGCGCTCCCAGCGCTCACCTACCACCATTAATGGTGGCATGGTCGGAGTGCGCCTGCGCGCGCATGCCGCATTAAATGCAAATGGACGCGCATGCGCGTACCTGACACGGTCACAGCCGGCTGACCGGTCTGTGACCAGTATGAATGATCGATGGGACGCAACACAGTACCAGGCATGCCGTCTGCACGCCGTTAGGTACGCTGCGCGCCCCGTCGGGTCACATCAAAATCATCTGAGCCGTTTTGGCTCACTCACTCAGCCGGAGTTGGTACGTCAGGTCTAATCACCCGGCGCACGTCTCCACGTACGGGCGGAACGAGCAAGTCGCCGGCCGTTTAACGAAGAATGACACGTAGCATCATGCGCGGATGATCAGCAGCCTGACAGGGGTCAGATCGGTGCTGCAGGACGGAGGACTTCTGCCTCAGGAAGTAGTGTGGACCTTAATTGTAAAAGAATATTTTTCCTTTTCTCTAGAATATAGCCTGTTCGGCCCATATGGTGTCCCATTGGGAATATAAAAGGAGGCCCAGGCCTAGAGAAAGGGGGTTGGATTCTGAGAGCAAGAATCCGCATAGTCCATCTCACAGGAGTTGAGTATTACGCCTCGCCAACGGCCCTAACCTGTATAATTCCTCACGCCACCGCTCTCTCTCTCTGGCTCTGCCTCTACGCGACCGGTGCACCGGAGTCAGAGTCGAAAACGCGTCTCCCGCGCACTGGGCCGAACTCAAAAGGGGGGCCCTCACAGTCCCCGGCTGAGGAGTTTATCCTCCGTCAGCTGGCGCACCAGGTAGGGGCGCGCAGATGCATTTCTCGGCTCCCATTTCTTCCGTGTGCGCCAAGTTTCGCTGAGTCAGCCCTATGGCTGAAAAGGCAGTGGTGCGCACGCCCACACCGAGCATCAGCGATGATGGCGGAGAGCTGCATCCTCGCCGCCACCCAGCGACGAACGGCGGCGTCGCCCCAAGGCGCACCACCGTCTGGTCTACGGCGACGGCGACACCCCCCAGGGCACCCTCCATGTGGTGGGAGCGCTGCTGCACCACCCGCCTATTGCCTCAGACCCGGAAGCCCCCGTCCAGCGCTGGCTGGATGATGTGGCTAACCTGGTCAAGGCGACACAGTAGCAACTGGGCACCGGCGGCCGCTCGTCGGCAGCCGGATCGTCCGGCGCCGCAACTGCTGCCTCTTCGTCTGCAAGGCGAAGAGCTCGACGGGCGACGGCCCACACCCGCTTTTCTCCCTCGCTTCCCTCGTCGACGCCCACGGCCACCCGTGGGCGTCACGAGAGCATATATGATGGGCCGGACACCCGGCTCAACATCGAGCGACGGCGCGACGAGCGCTGCACCACCCAAACGAGGGTGGGCGCCGCGTCTACGGCTGCGGTGCACCCCAGCGGCCATAAGGGCCGGCGTCGGGGCCAGATGCCGCACTTTTGTGGCGAGTCTTCGGAGTGTCCGATGGCCCCCAAAATTTCTGCCCAGCATCCCAGAGAAATACGACGGCAGCGTCAACCCCACCGAGTTCCTCCAGATCTACACTACAGGGTCATGACAAACTTCTTTCCCATTGCCCTAAAAGGCCAAGAGCGGGGCTGGCTTATGAACCTGCCACCCGCCTCGGTCCACTCCTAGGAGGATTTTTGCCAACAGTACACCATGAACTTTCAGGGCACATATCCTCGCCCGGGAGAAGAAGCGGATCTACACGCAGTGCAGCGGAGGGACGATGAGTCCCTCTGGTCATACATTGAGCGGTTCTACCAGGTCCGCAACACCATCCCCTGTATCCCCGCGCACGCGGTGTTATACGCCTTTAGGGGAGGCGTGCGGCACAACCGCATGCTGGAGAAGATAGCCTCCAAGGAGCCCCAGACCACCGTGCAACTTTTCGAGCTCGTGGACCGCGTGGCCCGAAAGGAGCAGGCTTGGACCTGGAACTCCTCCGGCTCTAGTGCGATTGCTGCGGCTGCTCCCGAGTCCGCTGCCCGTTCCGGGCAGTGAGAGAAGAGGAGGAAAAATAGGACTGCTCGCTCTGGCGATAAGGGACATGTCCTCGCCGCCGAAGGCGCTCTGCGGCTCCCGCGCAAGGGGAAGGCCGCGGGCGATGGCAGGAAGAACGCCGGCGCTCCCAGTCGAGAGCGCCAGGCAGGCAAATGGTGCTCCGTGCACAACACCTCCCTCCACGACCTCGCTGACTGCCGCACGGTCAAGAGCTTGGCCGAGCGCGTCAAGAAGTAGGGGGTAAGCGGGGGTAGGAACGCCGTGGGAGCCAGGGCCCCACGGCTCCTGCTCGCGACCGGTGAAGCGAGGCCAAGCAAAAGACCCCCGCCGATGACGATGGCGATGACGGCTTGGGCTTCCTGGAGCCTGAGACCACCGTCGCCACTATGGATGGGGGAGCATGTACTCATGCTTCCCGCCGCAGCTTCAAGTCCATGAAGTGCGAGCTTCTGGCTGCGGTCCCCACTCATGAGGCCGCACGGCGGGCTCGGTGGTGGAAGGTCCCGCTCACCTTCGACCAGACCGACCACCCCCATGCGTTGCTCGGGGTGGACAGATTGCGATGGTGGTTTCGCCCACCATCTGCAACGTCAAGTTGAGGCGCGTCCTGATAGATGGCAGCGCCTCCCTCAAAATCCTTTCCCCCATGGCCTTCGATGTCATCAAGGCCCTAGGGATGAAGCTCCGATCGTCCCTGCCGATCATCGGCGTAACGCCGGAGCACACATGGCCATTGACCTACCGGTCACCTTTGGTGGCCCCGACAACTTCCGCACCGAGCGAATCAACTTCGATGTGGCGGATTTCAATCTGCCCTACAACGCGGTGCTGGGTAGGCCCGCGTTGGTGAAGTTCATGGTGGCCACCAACTACGCCTACCTCCAGATGAAGATGCCGGGCCCGCGCGGCCCCATCACCATCCACGGCGATCTCAAGATCGCGTTGGCTTGCGTAGAGCAGTGCGCGAGTGACCTCGCCGCGGTCCGAAAGCCCGCGGGCGGCGACGAGAGGCCTGAGACCTCTTCGTCTCATGCCCCGAGGAAGCGGATGACCACAAGCGATGAGGTCTCCGTGAAGGAGGTGGCACTGGCCGGTGATCCGTCCAAGAGCGTCAAAATTGGCGGTCAACTGGACGGCAAATAGGATGACGCGCTCGTCTCCTTCCTGTGGGCAAACGCCGACATCTTCGCGTGGAAGCCGTCGGATGCCCGGGGTACCCAGGGAGGTGATCGAGCACTGTCTAGCCGTGCGACCGGATGCAAGGCCCGTCCGGCAGAAAGTACGGCGACTGGCCCCCGAGCGCCAAGGCTTCATTCGTGAAGAGGTGGCGCGTCTCCTGGAGGCCGGATCCATCCGGGAGGTCATACATCCGGAGTGGCTCGCGAACCCGGTTGTCGTCCCCAAGGCGAACGACAAGCTCCGAATGTGCATCGACTACACCGAGCTCAACAAGGCATGTCCTAAGGATCCTTATCCCCTGCCACGCATAGATCAGATTTCGACTCCACTGCGGGGTGCGACCTTTTGTGTTTCCTAGATGCATACTCAGGGTATCATCAGATTCGCATGGCTAGGGAGGATGAGGAATAAAACTGCATTCATTACTCCTGTAGGCACTTATTGTTATACAACCATGCCTTTCGGTTTAAAGAATGCAGACCCTACTTTTCAGCGGACTACTTGTATTACTTTGGGTAGTCAAATAGGGCATAATGTTGAGGCGTATGTCGATGACTTGGTTGTGAAAACACGCAACCAAGAGACGTTGCTCTCGGATCTAGCTGAGACCTTCGAGAGTCTCCGCTCCACGCGCGTGAAGCTGAACCCCGAGAAGTGCATGTTCGGCGTGCCTGCGGGCAAGCTTCTCGGGTTCCTGGTCTCTGCCCGAGGCATAGAGGCCAACCCCAAGAAGATTAGTGTGATAAATAGGATGCGCCCCCCAGCACAGTTAGGGATGTCCAGCGCGTCACCGGATGCATGGCCGCCCTAAGCCGTTTTATATCGAGGCTGGGAGAGAAGGCGCTACCCATATTTAAACTCCTCAAGCGCTCCGGGCCGTTCAGATGAACAGAGGAAGCCGAGCAAGCACTCAACCAGTTGAAGGCTTACCTCAGCTCCCCCCCGATCCTGGTAGCCCTGGAGCCCGAGGAGCCGTTGCTGCTCTATTTAGCGGCAACCCCGCAAGTAGTCAGCACAACGCTAGTGGTGGAGCGCGTCGAGGAAAATCCTCGGCCCACGCTCCACCGTCTCTTGTCGGTACAGACTGGGCCAGAGGGCAACGGAGGGGCCCGTCAGCCAGGCGAGGGCCCCGGGGCCCCCCAGGTCGATGATGACCCTTCATTCCCTCGTCAGATGTCGTTAGGCGCTCGCGGTCCCCAGGAAGGCCCCGAGGCCACTGAGGGGAGGAGCGGCCCAACACCTTCTGACCCTGAGGCTGCTGGCATGGAGGCGGAGTGGGCCCAGTGCGGCCCCTCCCACCGTCTATGTGCGGGATCTGACGCCCATAGTGAAGAGGACAAGCCCTGCCGAAAGGTGCAGCGACCGGTTTATTTCGTTAGTGAGGCGTTGCGGGATGCCAAGACCCGATACCCTCAAGCCCAGAAATTGCTCTACGCAGTTCTGGTGGCTTCGAGGAAATTGCGCCATTATTTCCAGGCGCACCGGGTAACGGTCATGACGTCCTACCCCCTCGGGCAAATCCTCCGCAACCGAGAGGAGACTGGGCTAGTGGTCAAGTGGGCCATCGAACTCTCCAAGTTCGACCTCCACTTTGAACCAAGCCATGCAATTAAGAGTCAGGCCCTCGCCGATTTCGTGGTGGAGTGGACCCCGACCCCCGAACCCGATCTCGGTTCCCTGACCCCGAGACCGGAGCCGATCCCTCACAGCCAACCATCGACCCCCATTGGGTAATGCAGTTTGATGGCTCGCTCGCCCTACAGGGTGCTGGTGCTGGGGTCATTTTGACCTCACCAAACGGGGACACCCTCAAATACCTGGTTCACCATGGATTTTCGGGCAACGAATAATATGGCGGAGTATGAGGGGCTACTTGCGGGACTTAGAGTGGCGGTCGGAATGGGGATCCGTCGCCTCTTGGTTCTTGGCGACTCTCAGTTAGTCGTGAACCAGGTCTCTAAGGAATACCGCTGCTCCGACCCACAAATGGAGGCCTACGTCCGCGAAGTGCGGCGTATGGAGCGCCACTTTGATCGGTTAGAACTACGGCACGTGCTCAGGTGAGACAATGCGCTCGCCGACATGCTATCAAGACTCGCCTCGTCACGCACCCCAACCCCACCGGGTGCCTTTGAAGAAAGGCTCACCTAGCCGTCGGCGCGTCTTGATCCCCTGGGGGACTCGGGCGCTGTCACGTCACCCTTGGGGCTCGATGGAGTCCAGGCCCCGAGGCCCGAGGGGGTTGAGCCCGACCCCCCACGACAAATCGCCTTGATGACTTAGATCCAAGCATTTCTCAAATATGAGACTCTCCCCGAGGATCGCAAAGGGAGCGAGCGAGTTATTCGCATCTCCAAGAGGTATGTGTTGGTAGAGGGGGCCCTCTACCGACGCGGCGCCAATGGAATCCTCCTCAAATGCATCTCTCGGGACCATGGCATCGAGCTCCTCGCCGATGTCCATGAAGGCGAGTGTGGCGCCCATTCCACCTCGCGCACCTTGGTCGGTAAGGCCTTCCGCTAGAGCCTCTACTGGCCCACAGCGCTCCAAGATGTAGCCGATCTGGTTAGGCGGTGCAGGGCGTGTCAATTTCACGCCAAGCAAATGCATTTGCCGGCCCAGGCCCTGCAGATTATCCCGCTCTCTTGGTCCTTTGCAGTCTGGGGCTGGACATCTTAGGGCCTTTCAAAAAGGCCCTAGGCGGGTAAGAGTACCTCTACGTTGCCATCGACAAGTTCACCAAGTGGCCCGAGGCCTACCCGGTCGTCAAGATCGATAAGAACTCGGCCCTCAAATTCATCAAGGGCATTACCGCCCTCTTTGGGGTGCCCAACCGTATCATTACGGATAACGGCACCCAGTTCACAAGTGAACTGTTTGGCGACTATTGCGACGACATGGGCATCAAGCTATGTTTCGCCTCGCCCGCCCACCCCAAGAGCAATGGTGAAGTGGAGCGCGCCAACACGGAAATCCTGAAAGGCCTCAAGACCAAGACATACAACGTCCTCTAAGAAGCATGGCGATTCCTGGATCGATGAGCTACCAGCGGTTCTATGGGCCAACAAGACTACCCCAAGCTGTGCCACAAGGGAAACCCCGTTTTTCCTAGTTTACAGCGCGGAGGAGGTCCTCCCATCCGAGCTCACCCTGGGATCTCCGCGAGCTGCCATATACAACGACCTCGACTACCTCCGACGGGATCAAGAGCACCTCCGACGGGACGACCTCGACTACCTTGAAGAACGATGACGACGCGCCGCCCTACGGGCCGCGCATTACCAGCAGAGCCTAAGGCGCTACCATCAGCGCCATGTCCGGGCCCGATCACTCAGCATAAACGATCTCGTCCTACGCCGCGTCCAAACGCATGCTGGACTGAGCAAACTCTCACCTATGTGGGAGGGGCCGTTTAGGGTGATCGGCGTCCCCCGGCCGGACTCGGTCAGGCTGGCCACGGAGGATGGCACCGAGTTGCCTAACCCGTGGAATATCGAGCACCTTCGTCGCTTCTACACATAAAGGAGTCACTGTTATTGTACCTCGGGCTCGGGCCAACCCCGCATGCCCCTCGGGCACACCGAAGTTGGTCGGGGGCTCCCACTATCAATATATTGTTTCTGCATTTATTCTCTAAGTAGCAGAGTCTTTTTTTGTATACACATTTTTGAAGGACTGTGATTTTTCCGCATGATCTATTGGGTGTTTTGTCTTAACTCGGGGCGCTTGTGTTCGTGTTGCTCCTGGTGATTAAGACCACCTAGACGCCGACGGGGCCCAGAGCGGGCTGTGCCCCGAGACATGTTGAACTCCGGGGGAATCGCCAATGGCCCACAATCGGGTCCGCATTTACCCCCGGTCATCGTGCTCTCGGCCTAGCCGGCCCTTATCATTTGGGATAACGGCCCGAACCCAAGCCCCCACTTGAGTCAAAACACCAGACGGATCAACGAGGAAAATCCAGTCGTTTCATAGACATAATCACAAACTGACACGAAATTATGAAACAATTCATTGCAGGTAAACCAAAGCAAACATAATAAGAAGTGTCGATTATTACATGATCGACGCGAAGGCCTTATAAACAAGCGGGATGAAAAGAAAGGAGGGAGGAGCCGGCATCGGCAGGCCTCGGCCAGCAGGGTCACGCCTCGCCGTCACCATCGCTGTCGCCGTCGCCGTCGTCGTCGTCACCCTCATCCTCGCCCTCGTCGTCGGAAGCCGGTGTAGGGGTGAACTGGGGGCGTCCCCTCGAAAGAGTGAACGATCTCCCGGGCGGTTTGCCGGTGGGAAGTCGATGAAGACCGCCCACGACGAGAACGCGGGGTCGTGGGCCTGGCAGCTTGCCATCACCAGCTCAACTGCCCCCTCGGCGAGGCCCCTCGAGGAAGCCTTGATGGTCTCCTCGATCTCCTTGGGAAGCCTCCCCAGGTCCTCGGCCATGTTGGCGAGAAGTGGGCGACCCCGGCCGTGGTATCGCCGAAGTTATACAGTCATCCCTGCCAGACGCCTGCCTCCCGCCCGGCGTGCTCCAGCTTGGCGACAACATCTTGGAGCATGCCGGGCCCCACCTCGTTGGCCAACCGGAGGGCCTCGAGCTCCCCAGCTCGGGAGTTCAGGAGCTGCTGCAGCCCCGCAACGGTCTCCTCGGCCGCGGCAAGGCGGGTGGCCAGGCCGCTCTGGTCCTCAGGCGCCCTGATGCCCCGCGCCCTTTCCTCCACCTCCTTCGCCCGCGCCTCGAGCTCGGCGGCGCGCTGCTCTAGAGTGACCCTCTCGGCACGGGCGTTCTCGTGGTGCGCGAGCTCGCGCGCCATCACGGCCTCCTCACGCTGTAAGACCTCAGACTCACGCCCAGTGATCTGGGCTGCATGCTCCTCTCAGGCGCACAAGCTCTCGACCGATCGCTGGCTTGCGGCCTCGGACTCCGCGAGGGTTCGGGCCTGCTCGGTGACAGTGGCCTTGCGGAGATGGAGCGCAGCCTCCATCTCCGCGCGGCGGCGTCATGCGTCGCCAGGGTCTCCTCCCGCGCCTTCAGCTCGTCGGCACGGACCCGCATCATCCTGTTGCGCGCCGCTAGTCCCTCTTCGCGACAGCGAAGGGCGGCCTCAGCCTCAACCGCCCTCTGCTCCCGGGCCGCGGCGGCGTCCAGGACCCCCCGCGCGGCGTCAAGCCGGTGCGAGAGATTGTTGGACTGGGCCTCGTATTGGAGGCGGAGGTCCATGGTGCTATCCTCCATGGCTGCGGTCGCGGTGAGCACCACAATCCTCTCCTCCTCCACCTCTCTAGTGATTTCTGCCAAGGCTTCGGTGCGCGCGTCGAGCGACGCGAGGCGGGCAACGTGGGCTTTTCGGCCCGCCTCCACCATAGCCTCCAAGGAGCGGCGCCCCTCGGTGAGCCGCTCCCATTCCGCCGCCAGCTCGGCCCGCTCCCCCAGCATGGCCTGCATCTGGGTGTTAAGCCCCTCCATGATGGTGGAGTTGGCCATCGGTAGAGCTTGGAGGAGGGGCTCAACGCCTAAGGGGGTGGAGGCGGAGAAGGAGGTCCGGCGACCCAGCCCCAACAGGGTCTCGGGCTCGGCTTCGGGGGCCCCACCAAGGTCTGGCCCTCCCTCTGGGGCCTGGTCAGCCTCGGGCCCCGAGGTGGCGTCAAGCCTCGGGTGCCGTGTCCCTGAACCGCTGCCCGCGTCCCTGGCGGCGAGCACCGCCATCCGGACCCGGGTCACCTCGGCCTTCCCCCGAGCATGGGCCGTCTCGGCCTTCCGGGCCCGGGCTGCGTTGACCTCCCGTGCGGCCGCTTCAGCTTGTTGCGTGCGGGCCGCCTCGCGAGCGGCTTCTTCAGCCTCCCCCAGGCGTGCCTCGGCAGCTTGCCGATCGGCCGCCTGTCGGGCCGCTTCTTCGGTCGACGGCCGCTCGGCCTTGGATTGGTGGGAGGCGTCACCACCGCGGGCGCTTCGAGGTGGGAGCTCACTGGACAGAAAAAACCAAAAACGATACACACAGAAATAAAGGGGAAAGGAAAGGGGGGCGGACCCTGTTGGGACCGAGGATGTACATGCTGGATGGACGTTTGAATGTCCACTTTGGGGGCACGATGAAGCCCCCTTGCTGGGTGCGGTCTCCCCCAGCTTGCGGAGCTGCTTCCTCTTCCTTTCTTCTGCAGGTGGCGGCGACGGCGAGCCGCTCGCCGGCTGCCTCCCCGTGGCACTCTCGGTGCCACCCCCTCGGGGTAGAGAGGGGGGAGGGCTCTCTCCGGGTTTGTGCTTCCCCTTGGGGTCGCTGGGGCGGCTGCCCCCGGAGGTACTACCGGGAGGGCCGACGAGCGACCCTCGCTGGAAGAGGGCTGCTGTCCTCCTCCGCTACTGCTACCGCCAGCACCGTCGTGGCCCCAGTCCCCCGAGGCGCCAACGGTGTCCATGATCGCCCGAATATTGCCGCGGTCGGGGTCGCAGCACAGGGGGACGACCCCTGCAGGGATCAGGGATGGCTTCACCGTGCTTAGGTTCAGCACGCCCTGGATCACCACCCGGAGGTCCTCGGGACTCCAGTCCCATTTGCGGCTCGGATGCGACTGGGCGGGGTCCTCGGAGCCGCTTACGCCTAGGTGCCCCGAGTGTGCCGCTGGAGCGGAGCGATGCGGCGGCGGCGATAATCTCCATAGACCATGGCGCTAGTTAGGCCCTGGGCGTGCAGACCGGTTAGGCGATCCAAGACGGTGTCGTACGCGTCCCCGAGGGTGACGGCCGACCGCCACGTTGGTCTCTACACCGGCGGACGGCTTGGAAGTCGGAGGCGACGTTCGTCGGGAAGGCTGGTGTAAAACCAGTCGCTCTTCCAGTCGTCCCACTTGTGCAGGATGCATGGGATGTATTGCTCCGCCACCTGCGCGCACGGCTGGAAGTAGTAGCCGCCGACCTCTGTCGCTGGCGACACAGACTGTGCGGTGTAGAACCACCGGAACAGTCGGAGGATGGGCCTCACCCCACAAATATATCGCACAAGTGTGCGAAGATGGACAACGTCATCACGGCGTTGGGGGTGAGGTCCGCCATCTGGAGGTCGTAATACTCCAGGACGTTGTTGATGCAAAAAACATACATTGGCCTGAGAGATTTGCTTTACTCTAGTGCAGGTCCAAAATTAGGGTTTTAGGTTCAAGGGCGTGTCAGTTGATTTGATCCTGCAATCAACAAGAAAACATGCAAAGAATGTTAGTAAACAATAGACAATCGGCCATAGGGCCGATTTCATATCGTATGTGACCTAGCCGATGCAATAAAGCATGAATCGGCTGTAAGGTATAAGTAAATATGAAAATAACCCTAAAACTAGTATATCGGCTGTAAATATTAATGTTATACAATCAGTAAATCAATATTACTTTAGAAACAAGCAATTGGGATAGATCGGACTGAACCGAGACAGTATAAATTGCCCAAGCCTAAAGATAACACGAAATATTCATTATGTAGACTAATGTCATAGCCGATATCTAGATTTAAGTGCGTATCGGCTATAGCTCCCATACAAACTTATACTAAGATATTCTCTAGTAATAAATATATTCAATTATAACCAATTAGATTGGTATTAAACTCAATATATTTATATTTAGATTAGATCCTGATATAAGGGGCAGATATAGAACATTAAACAAAGCATGAAACAATGTAAAATATCTATAACAGGTAAGATCGGCTGAAACCCCGATACTATCCTTATTAACAACCATAAAGCAAGCTAGATATCATGATTCTAAATACGACTTAATAGGTTGGACTTAACCAATGCAGCATTAAGTATAAAAAGAAGCATGAGATCTGGAGAATCAAGTCGATGGTTGCCTTTTCGGGATGGTAGATACATTATATAACCTAGATTAACAAAGTGATCTAGCTGTTATCAACAAAACCCTAAAAGAATCTAGCCGATATAAGTAGATTGCATTGTCGATCTAAATTATATAACGTATATGATAACTTGGAGAATCACAACAGAGAACTTGAGTATCATAAAGATGTAAGCACTAGCCCTAATATTGTAACTCGCCATGACAAGATATACCTTTTCACCGAAGATCAAACTGATGCAGCACGACTCGAAAGCACAAACTTGTCGAAAGTAGAAAACAAAGGTGGCGATGCGCCGAGATTGATTGAACGTCTGTTGTTATTATTTACAAGACCTCGGGATTATATTTATACCCGAAAATACAAACATTGTCCATTGCGGACACGACTCATATTAACCTAATACAAATCCAACTAGCGAACAATTCCCTTAGGCGGATTCTTACCGAGAATATCTATAAGGAAATTACATAAAATATCCTAATTAATAGATACAATTGCCTCCTCAGGACTCTATCCGTACATGGCAATCCATATGAAACACGTTATCATAACTCGATGACGTGTACCGAGTCATATTACCAAAATTGGCTCAATCGGCTAACCCTGTCCGACTCTGACTCTGCCGATCCAGTTCACAGCCGATTCGGACTATAGCCGATTCTTACTCTATTTCCGAAACGATCTAATCTCTTCGATTCTCTTCGATTCTATCTTTATTTCCGATACTTTGAATTACCAAATTTGGTCGTCAACACATGCCCCCCAAGTCCGGAATATTTGGTAATGTTTCAGATTTGCCAAATCTTATCTCCGAGATAATCTTGCTCTTTCCGTTTTTGACCGTTACCACACTGCTTTAAATACCTAACCGACGACCCCGAAAAACTTCACACTGTTATACTGTTGCCACCGCTTTCGCTTCTTGTCTCTCCCAACTCCGGCGATCCCCTCAGTGCAACCGGGCATATTTAAGCAACCCTCTGCTCCTCCAACTTCCGCCGGTGCCAATGTCGTCTTCATCCGCTCCATCTGCTGCTCCATCGGCCGAGTATGCAGAGGTAAGTTCCATCGGCTAGATCTCTTTTTTGCTCATCTTATCTTGTTTTCCTCAATCTTAGTCTGTTTCTTTCTTCTTCTACTTTGTTGATGTAGCACCTTGCAAACTTAGTTGCGGTTCCCAGCTTAAATCATGAAAACAACTATTTCCTTGGACCAATCGGTAATCTGGAACCAACTGAGTTTATCACCGCCGAAACAAATAGAATCCCTTCAGGCTAGCAAACCCAAACCTAGGGCATTGGAAAAACACCTTTAAATCCTGGCTGTCTCTAGAGAAAAGCTAGCCTGCATGGTATAAACGCATATCGGCTAGCAAGCAGAACCACTGGGATGAACTTGGAATCGGCCAAGCCCTAGCTCTCACTCTGGCAAATTCGGCTAAGGATGAGCCGCTGATGGCTTCTGCTAGATATTTTTGGTCCAATACTATTAATGCCTTTATGTTCAACCAAGGACCAATGACCCCAAATCTACTAGATATCACCATGCTTACTGGGCTAGGTATCACATCATCAGCCAATCCCATGATGTTGAACTCAAAGAATAGATTTGACTTCAAGACCAAAAGCATTGGAGGATGGTCTGGATTTATTTCAGCCAACATGAGTCAGGGCTCAGTTACCCCAAGAGAACACACTGCCTTCTTGCTGATGTGGCTAGAAAAATTCCTTTTCTGTGGATCTAGCTGTGGCCCAACTTCCAACTAGCAGCATATAGCCGAAGCACTCGAGGAAAAGAGACAATTCCCGTTGGGAAAAATCCTGCTCGGCTACCTCTATCAGACTCTGAACAACGCATCAGCCAAGCTAGCTGTCGGCTCTACAGTTAGTACAGGCAGTCCATGGTGGTTACTACAGACTTGGCTAAACCTGGTAGCAATGAAAGCTGTCAATCGGCCATCTCTAGCTGAGGCAGAATTTCCAAGGTTGGAGCCAATCACTGATGACGATGGAGAAGAAATAACCCGTCGGAGATGTACTTCTTTTGGAGAATATGCCACCACCCCAGCCGATGCCGGAGCAAAACTGTCAGCCGAACTGCTCAAAGATTGGTTCTTCAGTTTCTACGACGGCTTCCAGAAAAATGCCAGAGTCTGGTTCTTTTATGAAGACTCAATCAACTTTGAGCTGCCATTGGACTTTAGGTTTGAGGAAATTAACCATGAAAAGTTTCAAAAGTCCAGAGAAGTCTTTGCTGCATCCATAAGCCCTTGCATTCTCCCTGTTGGCATCCATCAAGGCAGGAATATTAAAGTATCTTATGAATTCTATCACCCAATGAGCTCTGCAAGACAGTTTGGTATGGGTCAACTACCAATCGGCTTATGGTTTGCCGATAAGATCCAGTGTAGAGGAGAAATATCATCAAGTCTGATGATGGATCGGCTACTCAATATTCCAGGACCCCCCCTCGGCAGCATTAATAATATTGAGTTAGCCATGTTCAGGAGTAGGGCTTTCACTTCATGGTGGGCTGAGTGGAAACAACACCTTTTTCACCAATCGGCTACCATCTACATGACCGACCTCTTCCCTGACATGATCCCTCAGGTAACTCCTTTATTTCTTCTACTTTTTTCTTGTTTTCAATATATCAGCCGATTCTATTTCTGACTTATGAAATGTCTTTGCTTTTTTAGACCACAGACTCATCTCCTCCTCGCACAAGCAAGAGTGGCAAGGATATTGAATACACTGTAGGGCTCTTGCCAAATGGATGCGGTCTAGCTCCTTCCAGCATCGGCTACCATGCCCCCAAAACATCAAGTCTGCTCCAAGGATAGATAAGGGAACCAGCCGATGCAGGCAGAAAAAGGAAAGCCAAAATACCAACTGCCATGCCACCAGCTACCAAGAAAAAGGCTAAAAAGCAACCACCTCCACCAGCCGATGATATTGACGAAGCCCTGAAAGAAGCATCCATCGAACGGGCAATAGATGAGGTCGCAGCTGAATTCAGTGATGTAGGAGAAAAAACACCTCCAACTTCCCCAGCTCCAAAACAAACTCCTACAACTCCTGCTGCCCCAACAGTCTTCTCCCGGCAACCTAGAGTAAGTTCATCTCCTTTGATATAAAACCTCCTCATTTATTACCAATCTAAATTCCCAAACTTTGTACTTTGCAGAAGAAAAGACCAGCCGAGAAGAAAAAACCTGCACCAGTATCGGCTAAGCCAACCGTTCAAGCTCCCCCGGTAAGTCTCAACTCCCAAAATTCCAAACTCATTTCTTAGCCGACGCCATCTAATACTTGCTTAATTATTCAAAATTTGCCAGCCTCCTTCTCCACCATCGCCTGCAGCACAACCAATCTCCAGTGAACATACTGCATCAGCTGCAGGCAGTCTTCATGTTGCAGAAGAAGAAGTTGCTGCCCCTGCAATTCCTGTAAGTCTCAAATCTTTAAACATATCAAATCGGCTATACAAAATATTTTTTAACTTATATCCTCTTTGTCTTCCTTTCTTTGCAGGTCCTAGCCGATTTGTTCTCTTTTGATATAAAGGACTACTTTGATGAAGAAACAGAAGGAGAAGCAACAAGCAAGTCCTTAGCTCCTCTAGTCGATGATGTAAAGAGGAATCTTGAAGACATCTCCCATCGGCTTGAAGCATCTCTGGATAGCCTGGTGGTCGATTGCAGCACTCTCCGGGCAAGATTTCAAGAGATTCAAGCTCTACTCCCGGATGAGTTATCCAATATTATAACCCCAGCTATGTACCTCGAGCAACACCAATTCAATCTGGAGAAAGCCAAACAAAGGATAGCTGATCGACTGGAAAAGAAAAGCATCGAGGCCACAATCCAAGCAAATCGGCAGTTAGTGCATGATGAGAAGAACAAACTTGACCAACTAGCCGAAGAGCCGATTAAAGCTACCATAGATCAACTAGAGGCTGAAAGGATCGATCCGCTGGCCAAACTTGAAGAATGCAATGCCAAAATTGAATTGGAAAAGCAGAAATTAGCCGATCTCCCAAAGGCTATTGGAGAACAAAAAGCAAAGCTGAGAACGGCTATAAAGAATGTAGCCAACATGACTAAGTCCCTAAAAGTAATCCCTGGAACCGATGCTCAAGATGCCCAAGCAATTGCAGAAGTTGAAGAAATTCGACAACAGGCACTATCGGCTATCCAGCGCTACCTCTCTTAGTGATTTCATGTAATAGGGACTTAGAAAAATTTTGTAACCAATTCTGTAATTGGCTAGAACACTTATCTTGTAACACATACTTTGATGTCCTTTATGCCGATTAATATTTTTGCTCTAACATATGTATCGGCCATCGAGCCGATTTTATACTTAACTAAATTCTGAGATAAAATTTGCTCAAAAACATTCCAACTTTCGTCCTTCATGCCCCCAAGTTTGTAGTAGGGAACACAATGCTGCAAACTTATATGTCTAAGGGCGATAAAAATATCGGCTATCTAAAGGCGATGTAAATACATCGGCTGCAACCATAGATCATCAAATCATAGCCGATTATGAACCAATCCATTAAGTGCTCTTCCAAATACCTCTCCATCAAGCCCTTTTAACATGTAGGCCCCTTTAGAAACACATTTGTGGATTTGGAATGGCCCCTCCCAATTCGGTGACCACTTATCGAATTTATTATCTCTGGCCCCTATCGGCAATACCAACTTCCAAACAAGCTCACCCTCTTCAAAAGATTTGGGCACAACCTTTTTGTTATAATGCCTTGCAACTCTCTCTTTGTCCTTTTTAACTTTCTCAAGGGCTCGCATCCTAGCTTGAACCAAATCTTCTAACTCATCAACCATCAAATTATGATAATCATCGGCTGTCAACTCATTTTGTAAAGAAATCCTCCTAGAGCCGATGTTGGTTTCCCATGGTAACACAGCTTCATGCCCATAAACCAATTGATAAGGAGGTACCTGAATTGCACCGTGGCAAGCCATCCGATAAGACCACAATGATTCAGCCAGAATAGTATGCCACTTCTTGGGGTATTCGGCTATCTTTCTCTTAACCAACTTAATCAATCTCTTATTAGATGTTTCAACCTGTCCATTTGTTTGTGATAATATGGTGAAGAATTCAACAACTTAATTCCCATGGCAAACTGAACAAACTCATCAGATACAAATATAGAACCTTGATCAGTTGTAATCGTTTGTGGCAAACCAAATCTGTATATGATATGTTCTTTGACAAAATTGATTGCATCCTGACTGTCAACCTTCTTTAAAGGAATCGCCTCTACCCACTTAGTGAAATAATCAGTTGCCACTAATATGAATTTATACCCTTTACTCGATGGTGAGTTGATCTGGCCGATCATATCAATACCCCAACCTCTGAACGGCCATGGCTTGATGATAGAATTCATAGCCGATGCTGGTGCTCTTTGAATTGCTCCAAATTTCTGGCAATCTTGACAACCTTTGTAATACCTGAAACAATCCTCCAGCATTGTCGGCCAAAAATATCCAACTCTTCCAATTAACCACTTCATCTTGTGAGCCGATTGATGTGTCCCACAAATACCCTCATGAACCTCACACATAACAACTTTTGCTTCTTCCATGCTCAAGCATTTCAAAAGAACTCCATCAATCGTCCGATAGTATAACACGTCATCCAAAAGAACATACTTAAGAGCTTTATATCGTAATTTCATTGAAGCCGATCTGGAAGGATCCTTCAAATACTCAAAAACATCAAACCTCCAATCATCGGCTGGAATGCATGCCACTTCTACTTCAATGCCTTGTAACATCGGCTTATAGCCTGATGCACCTTGAGCTAAATCATTGGCTTCGACGTTTTGCTCCCTAGGAATATGTTTCAAAGTGACTATCTTGAATGTTTTCATCAACTCTTGACATTTTTCGTTGTAGATCATCAGGGTATCATTTTTGCACTCATATTCCCCAGATAATTGACTTATCACCAATAACGAGTCCCCCATGATTTCAACAGCATCGGCTTCAACTTCTCTCAATAATTGCAGTCCTTTGAGCACAACTTTATACTCAGCCTGATTATTTTGTAGAATATGGTTTGATAGTAAAAGCAAACTGAAAACTTGCCCCCCTAGGCGATATAATAACTAAGCCGATACCACAACCATGAGTGCAAATGGATCCATCAAAAAACAGTCCATGGCAAAATATCAATATTGTCAATGCTGGTATCCCGGTGTTCGACTATGAAATCGGCTATCGCTTGCCCTTTAACTGCCTTAGCTGATTCATATCTGAGATCAAATTCTGACAAAGCAAAAATCCACTTCCCAATTCGCCCTTTCAGAACTGGAGCCGATAGCATATATCGCACCACATCGGCCTTGCATACTATGATACACTCATTGGAGAGTAGATAATGTCTTAACTTCGTACAAGAAAAATACAAACACAGGCATAATTTCTCTACGGGTGACTATCTTGTTTCTGCATCCAAAAGACGTCTACTGAGATAGAATATAACTCTCTCTTTCCCTTCAACCTCTTGGATCAAGACTGAGCCGATAGAGTTTTGATCGGCTGACAAATATAGCTTGAATGGAATCCCTTTCTGTGGTGGTATAAGAACTGGAGGAGTACTCAAATATTCCTTGATGTTATCCAATGCTTGCTGCTATTTTTCTCGCCAAATAAACTCTTGATCGGCTTTCAACCTTAGTAAAGGAGTAAAAGGTTCTATTCGGCCAGACAAGTTCGATATAAAACGCCGAACAAAATTTATTTTGCCAATTAATGACTGCAACTTGGTCTTATCTTCTGGAGATTTTATATCTTTGATTGCTTCAATACTCCTCTGAGGAATTTCAATCCCACGCTCATGTACCAAAAATCCAAGAAACTGACCAGCCGATACACCAAAAGCACATTTAGTAGGATTCATCTTCAACCCATATTTCCTTGCTCTTTCTAAAACTTGTCTCAAATCGGCTATATGTTCTTCAATTTCCTTAGATTTAACCACCACATCATCAATGTATATCTCTACCAATGCACCGATGAGATCATAAAAAATATAATTCATGGCCCTTTGATTTGTAGCACCAGCACTTCTCAAACCGAAAGTCATAACCACCCACTCATACAAGCCGATAGCACTGGGACATCTAAAGGCGGTCTTGTGAATGTCTTCCTTAGCCATGAAAATTTGATTATATCCAGCATTGCCATCCATGAAACTGATGATTTTGTGTCCAGATGCTGCATCGACGAGCTGATCGGCTACCGGCGTTGGGTATTCATCTTTCGGTGTAGCCTTGTTTAAATCTCTGAAATCAATGCAAACCCTGAGCTTGCCGTTTTTCTTGATGACTGGTACTATATTAGAGATCCACTCAGCATATCGGCATGGTCTGATAAAGTTGGCATCATAAAGTCTTGTAATTTCGGCCTTGATAGCATCATACATTGCAGCTTTACAACGTCTTGGGGGTTGTTTATATGGACGATACCCTGGTTTGATAGGTAGCTGATGTTCTACTATCGATCGGCTAAGTCCTGGCATCTCATAATATTCCCAGGCAAAACAATCTCTATATTCTTTCAAAAGTGCTATTAACTTACATTTAAATTCCTTTGACAAACCCTTACTGATATATGTCGGCCTAGGCCTATCACCTGGTCCAATGTCGATTTCTTCTAATTCATCGGCCGACATAAAACCTTGTCCTAGCTTGCCGTCAAGATCATCAACAGTGTCCTTTGTGTAGAAGTTGGAACCCTCCACGACGCCCTCAAAACAAGAATTGGGGCACTCCATCTCCTGTTGGCTGTATGGCATCATCAGAAACCTTTAAGTAATCTCCTTGCCAAACTTTTCCAGATAAACAATCAATTCCTTCCATCTCCCAAACAGATAAGTCGGCACTAGCTACATTAACTGACCTGTCGGCTGGCACGATTTCGATTTGGTCTCCTTGCCATTGAATCAGACTTTGGTGCATTGTTGAGGGAATACAACAGTTAGCATGGATCCAATCTCTTCCCAGCAACAAACTGTAGGAGCCCTTCCCATCAATAACAAAGAACGTGGTAGGAATTGTTTTACTGCCGATGGTTAGCTCCACATTCAAAACCCCTTTGGTATCAGATGGATTCCCGCCAAAATCCTTTAGAACCATGTTGGTCTTGATCAAGTCCTCTGAATTCTTCCCAAGTTTTCTGAATGTCGTGTATGGCATAAGATTAACAGCTGCTCCCCCATCGACTAACATCTTTGACATCGACTTGCCATTGACGAATCCCTTAACATACAACGGCTTGAGGTGCCGATGATCGGTTCCTTCAGGTTTCTCAAACACGACTTGTTGTGGAGATAAGATCAGTTTAGCCGATGGCAAATCTTCTTCTTGCTCAAAAACTTGCTCAATTGCATATTCGGCTGGTAGCATGAAAACCATGTTTATGGCAGACGACACCACCTCTTTTCCCTTACGTTGATGGCTCTTGTTACGATCGGCTTCGATTTCATCGGCTGGCACCACCTTGCTCTTCACGCGCCAGACTTTCTTTGTTCTCTGCTTCAGCCGATGTTCGATTTCTCCTTCGACCTCCTAAAATTGTTCCCTGTTTCTCATCCTTTGAACTCTCCTCTTTTGGTTTTTAGTGAATATTCCAGAAGGGCACCATTGAGGTTGCATCGGCTTAGATTCTCTAGGTGAGTCATCTTCATCATCGTCTTGCTGCATCGACCCAAGTCTTTCATGAACTGGCAACCTTGCCTGGATCGGCCGATGTGTCGTTGTACTTTGTCGGCTCGGTTGTTGGATTAATTGTGCATCAGGGTCACTGCATCCGGGGCAATCTTCGATAGATGGCAATCTCATACCTTCATTCCAGCAAAATCTAAAAAATTCACAACTCCAGTGAGGATCAAAATATCTTTCGCTTTCATGAGTATATGACTCCTCTTCTCTTTGGCACCTTTTCTGATACTTGTTGATCATACCAGCCGATCTGATGCTCCTGTTATAATTTTTACCTTCATTCGGCTGTATTCTGGTTATATCCAAAGTGCACCATGTTGACTGGAAATGGGTGTCCATCTATCTTCATCGGCCTCTTGGATTCATCGATCTTGATTTTGCCTTGTTCGATAGCCGACTGGATTTGTTGCCTGAAAATCTTGCAGTCATTAGTACTATGGGATCCCGTATTATGCCACTTGCAATATTTCCTCATTTTCAACTCTTCAGCCGATGGGACGACATGTCCTGCCGGCAGTTAAATTTGTTTTTCCTAAAGAAGAAGATCAAAAATCTTGTCGGCTTTGGTAATGTCAATGTCAAATCTCTCATCTTTTCCTGCATTCTTGACCCATTGACAGACCACCGTCTTCTTGTTCCTAGCCTATTCGGCTGCATTGATTTCTGGGTCATCATCTTCGGAATTAGAGTCATAATTATAGACATTATTGACATTGTTTGCCTTTTTGATGAACTTTCTTGCTTCCTGGAATCTTGTCTCATGAGCCGATACCTTCTGTGCTAGGTGAGCTAAACTTTCAAAGTCCTGAGCCGAAAATCTTTCCCTTATCGGCGCCAACAAACCCGGGAAGGCCAAATCGGCTAACTGAGAATCTGTCAAGGTTAGACTGTAGCATCTGTTCCTCACATCTCTGAAACGTTGAATATAATCTAGAACTGTCTTATCTGATTTTTGCCTGATTGCTGTGAGGTCTGACAGCTTCATCTCTTGAACTCCGCTGAAAAAGTACTTGTGGAATTGTTTCTCCAGATCGACCCAGCTTCTGATTGAGTTATAAGGCAAGGATGAAAACCACGTGAATGCCGATCCAGATAAAGAAAGTGGGAATAATCTAACTCTGAGAGCCTCTGTAGCCGATGCTTCACCACACTGAGTTAGAAATCGGCTAACATGCTCATAAGTAGATACATTGTCTTGTCCTGAAAACTTAGAGAAGTCTGGCACCTTGTATCGGTTTGGTAATGGAACTCGGTCGATTCTGGATATGGGTGCCGATACATGTTGCCATTGTCCTTTGGCTTGAGCCTGAATTGTTCTCTCATGACATCAGCGATCATCTCGGCCCAAGGCTGATGTGGTGTTGCTCCACCATACTGTTGCTGAAGTGGATCCACATGGCCGTATTGGATCGGCTGAGGTCGCGGTGAGTTAGGTTGATATAGATGATTGAAGCTAGCCGATATACCCTGAGGTGGTACGTATGGGAGTTCTGTGCTGTACTGCTGGCTTATTGGCTGAGTAATTACAATCGGCTACTGTGGAACCGAAGGAATTGGAAAAGATGTGTCAACAGCCGGCGGTTTCCGATGTCGAATATTCATCAATTGCTCCGGTGTTAATTGAGTTGATGCTTGCCCCCCAGCGATCGGCTGTGATCTGGTTAAAATAGATAGAATGTTTGAGCTTGAGTAAGGAGCCGATGGAGCCTGAGTTTGAAGCAATTGTTGACTCGTTTGATTCCCGCCGATTTCTGTTTTCACAGTTCTGTATCCTGGGAACGTACCGTCTGATAAATATATGGGTCCTTTAGCCTTTTCCTTGGCTATCGTTCCATCAACCACTGACTTGATCATGTTTGTCAAGGTGTTCACGAGCACTCCAGACTGGTTGACCAAAGTGTGATGTACAGCCGAATCAATGCGATCTTGTAATGTATGGAGCTGTTCATCACTTGATTCAACTTTGGTCTGTTTATCTTTTTCTTCTCCTGATCCGGAAGTACTTGGGTCTTGCTTCACGATCGTCGGCACTTGGACTTTAGCTCTTTGGATAAGCGTACCTTGTCGGGTGACTGTGGATGAGTGCAGATACTGGTTTTGGAGTTGGTTCAGCATTTGTTGCATCTCTTCTCTTTGCTCGTCACTCAACTGTTCGAGTGTAACCGGGACGATGTTGTCCTCCGAAACTTCAGTGATATTTGGCGACATGATGACACAATGGTCCCACCGGGCGTGCCAAAAGCGTGTTGATGCAAAAAACACACACTGCCTGAGAGATTTGCTTTACTCTAGTGCAGGTCCAAAATTAGGGTTTTAGGTTCAAGGGCGTGCCAGTTGATTTGATCCTGCAATCAACAAGAAAACATGCAAAGAATGTTAGTAAACGATAGACAATCGGCCATAGGGCCGATTTCATATCGTATGTGACCTAGCCGATGCAATAAAGCATGAATCGGCTGTAAGGTATAAGTAAATATGAAAATAACCCTAAAACTAGTATATCGGCTATAAATATTAATGTTATACAATCAGTAAATCAATATTACTTTAGAAACAAGCAATTGGGATAGATCGGACCGAACCGAGACAGTATAAATTGCCAAAGTCTAAAGATAACATGAAATAATGATTATGTAGACTAATGTCATAGCCGATATCTAGATTTAAGTGCGTATCGGCTATAGCTCCGATACAACCTTATACTAAGATATTCTCTAGTAATAAATATATTCAATTATAACCAATTAGATTGGTATTGAACTCAATATATTTATATTTTAGATTAGATCCTGATATAAGGGGCAGATATAGAACATTAAACAAAGCATGAAACAATGTAAAACATCTATAACAGGTAACATCGGCTGAAACCCCGATACTATCCTTATTAACAACCATAAAGCAAGCTAGATATCATGATTCTAAATACGACTTAATAGGTTGGACTTAACCAATGCAGCATTAAGTATAAAAAGAAGCATGAGATCTAGAGAATCAAGGTGATGGTTGCCTTTTCGGGATGGTAGATACATTATATAACCTAGATTAACAAAGTGATCTAGCCGTTATCGACAAAACCCTAAAAGAATCTAGCCGATATAAGTAGATTGCATTGTCGATCTAAATTATATAACGTATATGATAACTTGGAGAATCACAACAGAGAACTAGAGTATCATAAAGATGTAAGCACCCTAATGATGTAACTCGCCATGACAAGATATACCTTTTCACCGAAGATCAAACTAATGCAGTACGACTCGAAAGCACAAACTTGTCGAAAGTAGAAAACAAAGGTGGTGATGCACCGAGATTGATTGAACGTCTGTTGTTATTATTTACAAGACCTTGGGATTATATTTATACCCGAAAATACAAACATTGTCCATTGCGGACACGACTGATATTAACCTAATACAAATCCAACTAGCGAACAAGTCCCTTAGGCGGACTCTTACCGAGAATATCTATAAGGAAATTACATAAAATATCCTAATTAATAGATACAATTGCCTCCTCAGGACTCTATCCGTACATGGCAATCTATATGAAACACGTTATCATAACCCGATGACGTGTACCGAGTCATATTACCAAAATCGGCTCAATCGGCTAACCCTGTCCGACTCTGACTCTGCCGATCCAGTTCACAGCCGATTCGGACTGTAGCCGATTCTTACTCTGTTTCCGAAACGATCTAATCTCTTCAATTCTCTTTGATTCTATCCTTATTTCCGATACTTTGAATTACCAAATTTGGTCATCAACAGACGTCCAGAAGGAAGCACGAGAATGGCGGGATCAGTCCCGCCATGGCGAAGGGGAGAAAGAAGACCGACCGGTGGGGATACTGCAGCGCTGGGCACGCTTCGCGCAGCACCACCGCCTCCCGGTCGGGCACCGCCGGCATGAATTTACGCGGTAGGCTGGCCATTCTGTTGTTGGTGATGCGGGATGGTGGCAGCACGCTGCCTTCGACCAGCGAAGACCCCCGTGCCATTGCATTGGAAGAGGAGAAGCGCGAAGAAGAGTGTGAGTGGCAAAGAAGGGCGCTGGGAGACGAAGAGAGCTAGGACGCAAGGAAGCTATGTTAGGCAAAAGTGGCGAAGGAAGGAATAAATCCCCTTCTTGACGCCCTTTATACCCAGCCGCTACTACGCCCAGCTCCTCGTTTCCCACGCCCACTATCTCGCCTCCTCGATTACCGCGCGCACTCCCTTCATTAGCCCCGCTACTCCGTTTCCGGCACGCGTAATCCCGTAACCGTCACGGAGATAGAGGGATAGATCGTGTCGCATTAATGGCGAGCGTGGTTGCCGAAAAATACGCCATCATCACAACTCCGGGCATATAGATGGACGTGCCCCGTTTTGCATGCTGCCCCGGATAATGAGGCCAATACGAAGTAACGGCCCATTATCGCTGAGGGGCGTTTTCCCTTGTGCAGAAACGGCGGCCGTTCGTCTTCTTCGAAAACCTGGGCCCACGTGACGCCGGATCGACAAGGTGGCATCAAGCCTGGTTGTCCCACGGTGGGCCCCCAAGAACTTTATGCCGGGGGCTACTGTCGGTGTCATGGGCCCAGGGGTATGTTGGCTTAGGGCTTGAGGCGGCCCCGTACGCCCACGTGGCCATCCCCCGAGGGGGGATCGGGCCCGAGTATGGGTGGCAATGCGCTGGGTCGGGCACGGGTAAAGCAAAACCAGGCCCGACCCAACACCCGAACTTATCTGCCCGAACTCTGCCCGACATGGTTAGCGGGAAAAATTTTATACCCGTACCCATGCCCGGCGAGTACCCAATGGTTAACAGAGTATCCAATTATCAGTTTATCAGTCTCCATATATCAAAGCCTCCAACTCTCCATATGGACTATATATCAATAATTATCACCATTTCACCAACTGTCTCCCAGGCAGCCATGTCAAACACAAGCATTCAACAAGTCAACAACTCAAGGTACAATTACAAACTTATAGTCATCCAACCAAATATGCAGTACAAATTATTACATCACAATAGTAGGTATCAATACAAATCATCAATCAACACTCATTCACTTAAGTATGTATCATGTAGTGATCTTGAAACACCACATAGCACATAACTTCAAGCTTTAGTTACAGATCATTCACAATCATCCTAAAATAAGATAGGGAAACTTTGTAAGCATGCATGATTTAAAATGATTCACAAGCTTCAGATTTGACATGCAAAAATGAGTAGAGAATTTAAGATTTGCAAGAATTAAGGAATTTTCATATTGATTCCTCTTTATCTTCAAGAACAGTCTTGAAAGAATTGAGAGTGGTCGGTGTAGGTCCTGTAAGAACAAAACATCATAAGTTAGTGCTATGTATGGAGGTAAAGACAAGTAAATTGTTAATTATGAATTATTTACCGAACTGATCAGCTCTAGACCAAGCTTGCATGCACATAAGTGCTTCAGTAGTTTTTGGTGCAAGTCTACTACGATGTGGACTTATTATCCTTCCACTGGTACTAAAGGCCGACTCAGATGCTACGGTTGTCACTGGAATTGCCATGATGTCTCTTGCAATCTTTTGCAAAGTTGGATACTTGATCCCACCAAACTTCCACCAATTAACTATGTCCAGCTCTTGTCTCATAGGCAGTTTAATCTCTTCTAAGTATAAATCCAACTCTGTGTATACATGAGAGGATGAAACAACTGGCTGTGAAGACATGTGTTGCTCAAATATGTCAAAGACTTCATCATTCCCTACGTTCTGGACAGTGCTAGTTCTAGGTGTATCTGTTGTGGCAACAACCTCAATTGAATCTTGGTATTCCAATACCAACTTGAGCAGGAGATCTCTAACTTTTCCAACTTTAGCCACATATGTTTCTTCTCCATAAATAGATTTATAAACAGCATACAAGAATTGTAGCTTATACCTAGGATCCAAAACTGTTGCTACTGCCATAAGACCATGAACATCCAACCAATATTTCTCAAACTTTTGTTTCATCAGATTTGACATTTGTTCTACCATGGGGTCTTCACTAGTTTGCCATTTTCTAATGGCCAAATAAATGCCACAAATTTTTGGGAAGAAAATATTAGCTGTGACATAATTAGTTTCGGACAATATAACAGTTGTATCATAGAACATCTTTAATCTGTCACAAAGCTCCTGGGCAAACTTCCAATCATCCCTAGTAGGACACATAGGTGCAAACAATTTGTCGCATCTAGAAAGACACTCAAACATACTTTCATAATTAATTGCAATGTGGAGCATGAGGTAAGTGGCATTCCATCTAGTTTTACAATCAATAGCAATTTTTCTCTCATATGCAATGTTCATGTTAGATACCATTTTTTCAAATTTCTCATGTCGTTTTGGTGTAGCTATCCAAAACCCCACACTATCACAAATTCTTTCAATGCACTTATCCATGATAGACATGCCATCCTTAACAATCAAGTTCAAAATGTGTGCTGCACAACGCATATGCAGCAAAGAACCTTTCAACATAAGACAGTTAAGAGGCAACTTATCTTCCATTTTGTCCATCAAACTATCGTTGGTGGTGCAATTATCAAGTGTCACAGTTGATAACTTCCTCTCAAGGTGATATTCCATCAAAACTTCATGAAGAACCTCACTTATAGCTTCAGCAGTATGTGGGGCTGGCACATAAATGAACCTACAAAATGGTGAAATAGACATCATTAGAGAATTACCTACAAACTAGAGAAATATCAGTCACTTATAGTTTCAGTGCAACATGTCAACATTACCTTAAAAGAAAATTTTTCAGCTTCCAATCATCATCAATGTAATGTGCAGTGACAGCCATATGTCCCTTCTTTTGATGATTAGCTGTCCACATATCAGTTGTGACAGCAATACGTGCATGGCATCGTTGAAAAAACTTGATCAATGCAAGCCTTTGCACTTCATACATTCCCAAAATGTCCTTCCTAATTGTATTCCTTGACACTACTTTAAACAACGGTTCCAATACAGCACAGAATTTGCGAAATCCAGCATGATCAACAATGCAAAGTGGGTACTCATGGACACATATCATCAATGCAAGCTCTTTCCTAGCAACATCTTGATCAAATACGTATGTTTCCAACCTAAATGAACCATCCTTTGAGTTATTTGTGAATGTGAGAGAGGATTGTTGCAAGCCTTTTCTAGCCTGTCATGACTGACAACTATTGAGGTGGCTACGCAGGTGTGTTGTCCCATTCTTTGTCTCACCAGAGAGTAATTTCTGACACCAAGTGCATTTAGCTTTACATGCATTCCCTATCTTTACTTTTTTAAATTCTTTCCAAACTACATATTTTGATTTTCTTTTATTCACTACATCAACTTCATCATCTATCTCTATCACACTCATATCAGTACCTTCAGATGCTTGTTGTTGCTGGCTAGAGATGGACTGTGGCTGTCCCGGTGCTAGGGAAGGAGAAGTAGCACCAACAGCACCCCCAGCTTGTGACGAACTTGTACCCGGTGTCGACATTTTCGATCTAACAAAGAAAATAAACAGGGAATAAGAACATTCATTCAAATATAGCTAATACATACACAGATCTAACAAAGAAAATCACCCTAGACTTGCTTTGCTTGCGCCTCTGCCGCCGCTTGCCTGCACGGCTGCATCTCTGCCAATGCTGCCCCTTGCCTACGTCGCAGTCGCCCCTGGGGCAGCTGCCGCCGGTCCGCCGTGCCACCGCCGCTGCCCCTGGAGCAGCCACCACCGGCCCGCTGCGCTGTGCTCCACCGTGCCGCCGCTGCACTGGAGCGGCCGCGAGCCACCCTAACCCTAACCCCTTGCTCCGCAGCGGTGCCGCTTGCCTGGCTGTGGCTGGGTGTGGCTGCCTGCCTGGGTGGATAGAATGTACATTAGGGATATTAGGGTTTGGGCATATATACATCTCTGATTAATCGGCCAAATGGGCCAAGAGAAGGGAACCAATATTGTAATATTGGGCCAAAATTAGTATTGTTTATATACCGGATTGGGCATGGATTACCCACGGGTAAAAATTAAAACCCGGCTGCTGCCAATTACTTTTTCAGGTCTCGGGCGGGCATACCCGGACCCGTGGGAAAAATTGCCAAGCCTTGGCCCGAGGGTGACGTGGCGGCCGCCCATCCGTGGTACGCCAGGTCTAATCGCCCGGCGCACGTCTCCACATACGGGCAGAACGAGCAAGTCGCCGGCCGTTTAATGAAGAATGATGCAAAAAAAATTTTATCTACCTGTAACTAGAAAAAGCCAAAAAAATTTGCATCTGTTACCTAGCCATATTTGTGCCATTGTATTGTTCTTTTCAGTTTTTGCTTGGTTGAGTTTTGCGTTGCATTGTTGCGCCGAGTTGCTGGTCTTAGCGTCTAATCTGTTTAGAGTTTCGAGTTCTGGTCACGGTTAGTACCACTATTGCCACCGCCGTCGTGTTTTCGTTATCGTCGAGACCTTCGAAAACCGAATCGTCTCACTATCAGGGTTCGATTTTTCTAGTTTTTAGAAGCTTTTGTCGGTCGGTTTGGGAGTTGTTGAGTTGCATCTAGGGTTTTCCACTTAGCCGTGGTTGTGTTATTGTCGTGCTTGTGTGGCACACGAGAAGGGAAGGGGATAGTAGATCGGTTTCTTTTTGGAAGCAACCAAGTTCGGTTTGGGAAGAAATAGTAGATTGGATCGGCTAGAAATCACTTTCCTTTTTTTATCTCACACCAAATCCGGACTCCTAAGTGCTGCGGTATCCATCTACTCCATCTCCCCACCGTACCTCCCCCTCCCCACGATTGTACCAAGTTCCCCACCTTTGATACTTTCGTTGATTCAATCTTACATCTTTAATCCGCAAGTTGAGTTGCTTGTTCATCTTGTTCTTGCTAGTTCTCGATTGCTTGCAGGAACAAATACCCTCGTGGTTGGGCTGACCGTGCATCTGTCGAGATTCACGACTGCTTCTGGAGTTGGTGTAACGATTGCTAAGGTGCAACGTCCCTGGACAGTTGTAGTCGGATCACCAACATCGCTCCATCCAATCGACTTACCCTCTCATTGAAAAACCGGGACACCCTTGCACACATCACTTCCGATATAACTACCCTCAAATATAATAGGAGTACATTGTATTCAATTGAAATTGTGATTGATGTGAATAGTTAAGAACAATAATACTTCCGTCAATAAATATCTTAATTGTCATGTGTTGCTAAAGGGAACACATTCTCCAATATCATAAAATGATTACTCTTTGCCTTAATTTTACCGACAGCTTATTTTTTCGCATGTAAAACGCAGAGGGTGTGTAAAAATGATTTTTTGAAATAGTATTGAAATATGTGAAGCATGACGATTAGTAGATGTTAAGTCTACATTAATTTTCGTAACAATTATTAGTGTAGGATCAAGTTTTGTTCAAGGAGATTTTTGAACAATTTTCTAAAGGTATAGAAAATTGGAAACATTAAGTAATTAAATTAAATGTATGATAAAAGATATGATGAAAATTCTTATTCCTAAGACTCAATAGATTTTTAGGAGTGCATATATACATGAAACTTTTGATTTATGAAAGTAACATTCTATAAAACATGCTTTAAACAAACGGAAGAGCATATTACATCCTATTTGATGAACACATTTTTTTACACAAAGCATAAATTGTATCCTATTTATACAGTTTCCATGGAATTTTCAGGGACTTTTTTATGAAAGATCTGTATAGTAATTTCCATTGTCCAAATACGCACTATATAACACGCACCGGGTACAAAGTAGCGAGCGCGCCAACAAGGTAACTTTTACAAGGAAAAAACAGAAAAACATAGGCCCAATTTTAGCTATCAAGAAAATTTTACTGATAGGAAAAATTAAGGTGGGAATAGTCTGAAAGAAAGTGATACATAAAATTCTAAAAAATCACAAAAAGACCCTACGATGGTCTATTTTAACCTAGCAAAATTTACATCAAGGAATATAGAACATTTTAGTTTTCGAAAAGATCCCATGGTTGGAGTCAAATACTTTGGTATTAGTTCACTTGTTCCATTTTTTTTGTCTTCGGAATAAGCTATTATACAAAAATTTATATCTTAGGTGTTCAGCATATCTTCCAAATTTATTTGGATAACCAAAATTGCATAGTTAATCTGCCCCTCATCTCTTACAAACACAAAATAACCAATTAAGGGATCCTTTCAAATGTTTCATTGGCATTAAACTAATTTCATATAAACATGAAAATATATTGAGATTAGAGGAGACACAACAATATGCATGACACAAATCAGTCAGCGCGCCAGTTGACGCGCTGATTTTCTAGTTGTTTCTGAAGATAGATAAGCTCCAAATTTTGTCAAGTGGTGCGTTTTCTTGTCAAAATGGTGGCTTAATTATGCTGAACTATTTGCAACTTGCAACAGAACGCAAAAATGATTGTCACTAGTCAGTAACTCAGTATTTTTTGTTGAGCATATCAAACAAGTTGAGCAGGTATATTCGTTAAAACCAACAGAGCTGAAATGTGTACAGTTCAAAAAATTCAGTTGCGGCCAACTGAAGACTATGAACTGAACTTTTAACCTATAACCTAGACAAAAAAAATCAATTACCTGCTGCTCAGGTCAGTGCCTGAAAACATTTGACAGTTGTCTTACACTCACAACACTGATTGGACATTTCCAAGCACATAAGGGCATTTAACGGTGCACTTGCATAAAGGGAAGAAAAGGGACTAGTCTTTGTTGACGGCATATCATAGAATCTCTTTTACCATAGCCACAAGCTAGCAAAACAGAATACTTTCAAATACTGTTGATCATTGCTTGGACAAACTATAAATATCCCCAGAGAGAAGATGGAACTAGTTGCCTAAGTAATATTATCCAATCATAAAAGTGAAATGGTTACAGCTAAGAAAACTATGGGCAAGCACTTCTTTTTTTGATAAAGGGTTATCACCACAGCTTCTATTGAAAGCTGAATAGGAGTTCTAACCTAGCATAAACGTCTGGGGTTACCAGCTTAACAAGACAGCTAGCAGATCTCCAACTAATAGCTAAAAGATTAGACAACATTCAGCCAACACTACCCTATCCAACAGATCGAAACCAAATGATTACTGTGTAGGATCGAACAGCAAAAACTAAACCAACCAGAGTAAGCCAACCAGAGGAGGGTGAATGGTTGGTATGTCCAAAAACCAAAACTTTTAGCGGAAATAAAAGTTACCCTCAAATTCGACGGATCGCGGTCTGACCGAAGGTGTTGCGCCGGTCTGACCGCCTGGTACACGTCGGTCTGACCGAGATCAAACTCCGGTCGAACCGCCGAGATCGCCTGCCTCTGCCTGTTGACGCCGCCGATCTGACCGCCGATCTGCCGCCGGTCTGACCACCGCCTTACCGCCGGTCTGACCGGTGGTATGTCGCCGGTTGGACCGCCGAAGCCCGGTGAAACACAAATCGAAGAACTCTTAAAGTATATGACAACTTTATTGATTCTTTTTGTGTTTACAAAGTGCACCAACAGCACCGCTTACAAAAATCTCGACTAAACTTGAAACCCTAACAAAACTATCAACTCAATTGCTCTCAGAAAGCGATACCGGGAAGCCTCACGCTCCCTCTCTATTTATACCCAAGGTAGGCAGCCTAAAGCCACGAACCAAACTCATACTAGAAGTCCTAATCACCCTAGGAAACCTTCTCGTACAAGAAACAAACTTTACATAACCAATTCCACCAAATTTGGGCTCCTTCCAAATTCGACTCCGCATCCCATACGCACACAATACCTCCATCATATGCCATATGGAACCTTCACCTTCCACGTGCATTGAACTCTAGCCTTAGTATCCCGCACGATCTCTGACCACCCTGGACGTCGTCTTATCCCCAAACCGACTCCCGGTCCATCACCGCAAATACTCTCCCGGCATTAATTCACCTACACATGGAACAAACAAAGAAACCATATTCCAAGACCAAGCTATCCCCAACTTGACTCATTGTTAGCAAACAATAGTATTACATACGCATAGTATCCATCTAGAAGTCATATTCATGAAACAATCACGGATATCTAAACAAACAACCCGAAACCAAAACCAACACAATATCGGCCGGTCTGACCGTGCAATACACGCCGGTCTGACCGCACAATACACGCCGGTCTGACCGGCAGCCATTGCCCGGTCTGACCGGACCCAATCCAGTAATACATGTATTTCACCTGTGAAATCCAATCATCTCCAAAACCACTTCACAAATAAATTCCAAATATCAAAACCAATAATCTCCAATGCCAATTGTTCATCACAGAATAACAATCAAAAACACCTTTAGTTTTACAATCTCCCCCTTGATGAACACATTGGCAAACCCATCAAAAATGTTTTGGTGTTTAGAAAAATAAAAACAAAAGTGATAAAAAGCACACTTCGTACAAACGTACACATCGTGCTCAAAACTCGCCA
Organism: Oryza punctata; assembly: GCA_000573905.2. NCBI lineage: Eukaryota > Viridiplantae > Streptophyta > Magnoliopsida > Poales > Poaceae > Oryza > Oryza punctata. The sequence goes on from CM002496.2 coordinate 5,691,500, forward strand.
AAGCACACTTCGTACAAACGTACACATCGTGCTCAAAACTCCAAAGAAAAATTCCCAATTGAACCAAAAACTCATTTGCTTCTCAAAAATTCACCTTGCTTCACCCAAAAACACTTCTCCCCCTTTTGACAATGATTTCATCAAGCATAAGAATTATGTTCATTAATGTATAAGAGCTTAGCACACATATAGCATATCAAATCATGTGTTACAATAAAAAGAAGATAAACTCATCTATATCATAACAAGCATGCATTAAAGTATAATCATGAACCAAAGATTTTACAATTAAGCTTGAATCAACAATCAAAATTCATGATTTCATACGATTTATAATGCAATATCTTAGCAGGCACATAGGTTGAAGAATAAACACTAAACACATATACCTATTGCATTTATCATTCTTTCTCAAATAAACTTTAGCACAAAACTACCAAGAGAATTTTATAACATTCTTTTTTCCTTGAGCCTTTTTGCTCATTTTTTATCCCGGTACGTCCCTGTCGTCAAGACTGTTTCCAAGGATTCGGCACCCATTATTTTGCTCATATCAAATACGTCCTTGTCGTCAAGACTGTTTCCAAGGATTCGGTATTCATTTTTTTATATTTTTTATTCTCTTTGCACAAAGAACAACAAAGTTATTTGAGGAATAACAATTCAATAAGGCATATATATATAGCATTTATAAATCAAACCATATGCTAGCATCAATATTGCACATTTGCTTAATTTAAGTATAGATTTTAAGTGTCATGCATCATCTCCCTTAAAAGCAAAATGTAAGTCTCATAAAAAGACTAGAATACATACAAGCTAAGCTAAAGACAGATAAACCTTCATAGTATTGCTAGCATGCACAAGAAAAAACCATATGTATAGAACAAAACTCTCTTTTTCAATTTTTTATTGTCATATTGATTGCTTGATAAAACCATGAGGTACAAACTCCCCCTCAAAACATGCTAAAAGAATGAATTATACCCAATTCACCACGAAGAAAAGCAAAGCGATTAGAATCCAAAGGTTTAGTGAAAATATCAACAAGTTGCAACTTCGTGTCCAAAAACTGCAATTCAACATCTCCCTTCTCAACATGATCCCTCAAAAAGTGAAAGCGAATATTAATATGCTTTGTGCGTGACTGTTGAACAGGATTCTTAGCAATATTAATAGCACTAGTTTTATCACAAAAGAGAGGTACTTTCTCAAAAGTAAGACCATAATCTTTCAAAGTAGATAAAAGCCAAAGAATCTGTGAACAACAACTAGAAGCAGCAACATATTCAGATTCAGCAGTTGATTGAGCAACACTAGATTGTTTCCTAGAAGACCATGCAATCAATGATGTACCAAGAAAATGACATGTTCCACTAGTACTTTTCCTATCAATTCTCCAACCACCAAAATCAGCATATGAATATCCACTTAAGCATATAGAAGATGAAATAGAATACCAAATTCCAAACTCAAGTGTATGATTCAAATACCTCATTATTCGCTTGACCGCTTGACGATGTGAAGCACGAGGAGAAGCTTGAAAGCGCGCACACAAACACACATCAAATTGTATGTCTGGCCTAGAAGCAGTTAGATACAACAATGATCCAATCATACTTCTATACTCCTTTTGATCAACAGCTTCACCATCTTCATCAGGATCCAACATAGCTGTAGAATCAATTGGTGTTGAAATTGGCTTGCAATTCTCCATCTTGAACCGTCTCAAAAGATCTTTTGTATACTTCGTTTGGTGCACAAATATACCTTGAGGTGTTTGCTTAACTTGCAATCCCAAAAAGTACGATAACTCACCCATCATGCTCATCTCAAATTCCCTGCGCATAGTCTCAGCAAACTCTACAACCAAAGCATGAGTCGAACAACCAAAGATGATATCATCCACATAAATCTGAATGAACAGTTGATTATCACCATGCTTAAGAACAAAAAGCGTTTTGTCAACCTTTCCCATTGTAAAACCTTTCGCAAGCAAAAAGTTCTTAAGCCTATCATACCATGCTCTAGGTGCTTGTTTCAAACCATACAAAGCTTTAGACAATTTAAAAACATGGTTGGGAAAATCAGGATTTTCAAAACCAAGTGGTTGTTTGACATAAACTTCCTCCTGTATAAAACCATTTAGAAAAGCACTTTTCACATCCATTTGATACAATTTAAAACCTTTTGAAGCAGCAAAATCCAACAAAAGTCTAATTGCCTCAATTCTAGCAACAGGAGCAAAAGTTTCATCAAAATCCAAACCCTCCACCTGAGTAAAACCTTGAGCAACAAGTATAGCTTTATTTCTCACAATCAAACCATCCTCATTTTGTTTATTTTTGAAAACCCACTTGGTTCCAATAATATTATGTACAGAAGGTGGTTCAACTAAAGTCCAAACTTTATTTCTTTCAAAATTTTCAAGTTCTTCATGCATGACGTTAATCCACGATTCATCAGTTAATGCATGTGACACATCTTTGGGTTCAAAAGAAGCAACAAATGCAGAATTTGCACAAACATCATGAGTCGTTACCTTAGACCTAGTACTCCACTCACCTAGATTTGTTCTGGCGGATGTCATCGTTGAATGTGCAAAGGAGCAGTGACTTCTGAAGTTGATTCACGTTCTGTATCATACCGGTCGAAGTTGAAATCTAGGGAGGACCATCTTGAACAGCGTCAACAAAACCCTCAGCTGACGACCCTGGCCGGTCTGACCGCACGTCCTGTGCCGGTCTGACCAGAGGTGTGCCGGCGGTCTGACCGACCTGGCACCCGGTCTGACCGGCCGAGCCGACCTCGTCGTCATCGTTGCCCTCGTCTTCAAAAATACGACCATCCTCCCCCTGAGCCTGTGACAATGTACCTACAATATCGGGTCTAGTACCTAGACTAGCCTCATCAAAAGAAACTTCACAAGTCTCAACGATTTTTTTAGTCTCCAAAATAAGTACACGATAGCTACGAGAGTGTGCGGGGTAACCAAGAAACTTTCCATCGGTTGAGCGTGCCTCGAACTTATCCAAATTTCCAGATTTCAAGACAAAGCATTTGCAACCAAAAACACGCAAATGTGAAACTTTGGGTTGATGTCCAAATCGAAACTCATAAGAAGTTTTTCCAAGTTTTGATCTTAAGAAAACCCGATTAGAAATATAGCATGCGGTGTTAATCGCCTCAGCCCAAAATTTTCTAGGACTGTGATACTCATCCAACATCGTTCTAGCCATCTCAACCAAAACACGATTCTTTCTTTCAACAACACCGTTTTGTTGCGGTACACGAGGAGAAGAAAATTCATGTTCAAGACCTCTTTCGTTGCAAAACTGTTCAAATAAAACATTTTTAAATTCACCACCATTATCACTTTGAATTCTTTTCAAAGAACCAGGAGATTCAAGATCCAGTCGAAGAAACAAACCACGAAAGTGTTGAAAACGCCTCATCCTTAGTTGCCATAAAGAAAACCCAAGAGTATATAGAAAAATCGTCAACAATAACCAACACATACCACTTTCCTCTAACTGATTGCACTCTAGCTGGACCAACAGTGTCCATGTGTAATAGCTGTCCTGGTGCATCAGTCATCACAGAAACAATAGGAGCATGTGAAGAAGCAATCATCTTAGCATGACGACACGGTGTGCAAACCAAATCAAGATTTTTCTTAAGTTTAGGTAAACCACGAACAAGATCCATACCACTTAACCTCGTGAGATGCTCAAAACCAACATGTCCAAGTCTACGATGCCAAAACATCACATCTTTACTAAACTTCGCAACCAAACATGTTATCACAGGTGAAACATGATTTTCAAAATCAGCTTTAAACACTCTACCATAGCGAGAAATATTCAACACAGAATCACCACGAGAATCAAAAACTTTACTTTCAGTTTTCTTAAAATTAACCTCAAAATCTTCATCAAGAATTTGTGAAACTGAAAGCAAATTATACTTTAAGTCCTCAATCAAAGCTACATTCTTCAATTCAAATTTGTCATTTACCTTAACCAAACCTGTAGCGAGAACGGCACTAGTAGAAGCATCACCAAAGATAATCGATTCAGTCTTGGAAGCCCATTTGAGGGAGGAGAACCAATTTTTATCGCCGGTCATGTGCCGCGAACAACCGGAATCCACGATCCACACGTTCTCCTTCCTTGCCACCAACGCCTACACACAAGCAGAAGTCGAAGCCTCAGTACTGGGGTTAGATGATAATAAAAATTTAGGAATCCAGTACTGAGACACACGACCAGAAGATCCAATAGGCATATATCCACGTGCAAAAATAGTTTGAGAATTTTCAGAAAAATTTCTCCGAGGCCGGTCTGACCGAGGTACAGTGGCCGGTCTGACCGGTCGTCGGTTTGACCGCGGGACCCTCTGCGGTCCGACCGGTTTCCTCGAGGGAAAACCAGATTTTCGCCACTTTGATTTTGCAAAAGCAATCTCTCTCTCCTTTTTCTGTTTATGAGCTAATATGAAACAAAAACCAACAATATGTCCATCTTTGCCACAAAACGAGCAAGTATATTTTTCACGATGAGTAGAAACATTGGTACAATCAGATGACTTAGCAACACAAGGAACAACAGGAGATTTTGAAGAAGATGCACTCAAAGTAGACATGATGCCAGCAGATTTAAAGACAGTGTTCTTAGTTTCAGGTTTAACCAAAATTTCACCACTTCTAGCACCACACCTAACACAACAGGAGGATGTCTAGTATGATAAGTATAAGGATTAAAACCTAAACCACGGTTATGTGTGCTAACCTTAGATTGATCTAGGATCATGTTAAGGTTCTTTTTACCATCAGAAAATCTTAGCAAATAATTTTTCAAATAAGAAATCTCTTATTCCAAAATAGCACAGTTTTCACAATCTACCATGACACCTTTACTTTTACGACACTTGGGGCAAGAAAGCACTTCATTGTTTTTCACAACATCTTTCATGTACTCAACACGACCTAAAGCATCTTTTAATTTCAACTTATTCAAAGTACATGTTGAGCAATCCAAAACATCATGAGTTTGTTTTAACTTTTTAGCACAAATCATGTTAAACATCAAACTAGCATGAAAAGCAATTTGATATTTTTTGCACTCAAAATATTAATAGCTTCCTCAAGAGCGCTTACCTCATTGTCTTCACACTCTGAATCCGATTCACCATGCGCCATGAAGCAAACACCGGAGATGTTCTTTCCCTTATCATCATCTCCACTCTCACCATCTACATCGCTTAGTGGCTCAAACGCGCCGTAGACTTGATCAAAAGCCTTTTTGAGAGTCTCCCCGATCTTCTTTCCTCCTCTAACTGTACTCTTTGGCTTGTTGTCATTGGTCTTCTCATCACCATTATCTTCCCTCCTATTTCTCCCAAGCCTAGGACAACGTGAATGAAAGTGATCCGTAGCACCACATTCAAAGCAACGATTTGGTCCACCTCTTTTCCTGTACCTAACATTAGTCACAGCTCGAGAGAGTCTGTTAGATAACAAAACGAAGTCCTCCTCCTCGAACTGTTCGAGTTGATCATCGAACATGGCATTAAACAAAGCAAATACAGAAGACTTTGATGAAGAAGCATCAACATCCAAAGAAGTTGAGGAAGAAACCAAAGCACTCGACTTAGAATCAACTTTACGAGAAGGAATATTCATCTCATGTGTTTTCAGTTTTGTGTAAAGCGAATCCAAAGTGAAAGTAGACATATCAACAGACTCCTGAATAGATGTAACTTTCATCACCCAAATAGACATGTCAAGACCATTCAAAAAGTGGCGAGAAATCTCAGATTGTGTATAATTAACATCATAAGAAGAATCAACAGATCTAAGATCACTCAAAATTTTATTAAACCTAGAAAGATAGTCATCCAAAGCTTCTCCAGGTTTCATCTCAAATTTAATATACTCCTTTTTGAGAAGATCTCGACGAAGTTCTTTAATGTTATTTGTTCCTTGATGAAAATTACTCAAAGCAATCCAAATCTCATGGGCAGTTTGAAGATGAGCAACACGATCATAATCCGAACGAGAAATCCCACTGAAAAGAATATTGCGAGCTTTGCAATTTTGTGCAAACTCAGTTTTTAAAACAACGGTATTAATTTGTTCAGGGATCTCATAAGGATGAGAAACTTTTCTCCAAATATCATAATCCTCAGCCATAATAAAGGACTGCATCCTACTACACCAATGAGAAAAATCCGTTCCATCGAAAACATGAGGCTTAGTTGAAAACCTATTAGCAGCCATGACAAAAACTCTAGATTGATTAAAATCCAAAGAAGAAAACAAGGCTCTGATACCACTTGTAGGATCGAACAACAAGAACTAAGCCAACCAGAGGGCGGGTGAATCGTTGGTATGCCCAAAAACTAAAACTTTTAGCGGAAATAAAAGTTACCCTCAAATTCGACGGATCGCGGTCTGACCGAAGGTGTTGCGCCGGTCTGACCACCTGGTACACGTCGGTCTGATCGAGATCAAACTCCGGTCGAACCGCCGAGATCGCTTGCCTCTGCCTGTTGACGCCGCCGATCTGACCGCCGATCTGCCGCCGGTCTGACCACCGCCTTACCGCCGGTCTGACCGGTGGTATGTCGCCGGTTGGACCGCCGAAGCCCGGTGAAACACAAATCGAAGAACTCTTAAAGTATATGACAACTTTATTGATTCTTTTTGTGTTTACAAAGTGCACCAACAGCACCGCTTACAAAAATCTCGACTAAACTTGAAACCCTAACAAAACTATCAACTCAATTGCTCTCAAAAAGCGATACCGGGAAGCCTCACGCTCCCTCTCTATTTATACCCAAGGTAGGCAGCCTAAAGCCACGAACCAAACTCATACTAGAAGTCCTAATCACCCTAGGAAACCTTCTCGTACAAGAAACAAACTTTACATAACCAATTCCACCAAATTTGGACTCTTTCCAAATTCGACTCCGCATCCCATACGCACACAATATCTCCATCATATGCCATATGGAACCTTCACCTTCCACGTGCATTGAAATCTAGCCTTAGTATCCTGCATGATCTCTGACCACCCTGGACGTCGTCTTATCCCCAAGCCGACTCCCGGTCCATCACCGCAAATACTCTCCCAGCATTAATTCACCTACACATGGAACAAACAAAGAAACCATATTCCGAGACCAAGCTATCCCCAACTTGACTCATTGTTAGCAAACAACAGTATTACATACGCATAGTATCCATCTAGAAGTCATATTCATGAAACAATCACGGATATCCAAACAAACAACCCGAAATACACGCCGGTTTGACCGGCAGCCACTGCCCGGTCTGACCGAACCCAATCCAGTAATACCTGTATTTCACCTGTGAAATCCAATCATCTCCAAAACCACTTCACAAATAAATTCCAAATATGAAAACCAATAATCTCCAATGCCAATTGTTTATCATAGAATAATAATCAAAAACACCTTTGATTTTACATACTGGACATATATGCCAGCTAAATTCCACAAGATATATAGCATCCACTCTTTCGACCGCAGGACGAAGCCAGCCAGGACTTTATCCCTGTCCACCTGTCAAAGCAAAATGTTCCATGACTGCAAGAAGAAAATGAATTCGTAAAGCGTCAGACTAATATTTGAAGGCAATTTATGTTCTCCTAAAAGGGATGTCATGCTCAGCCGTCAGCAACCAGGAAATGAAGTACTATGAGGCTCAGGACAAATATCAAATAATTTTATGTTCTTCGGGTTGTTGGGTGTTATCTAAACTCTCCTATGAACTCTTAATACAAATGATGCGACTGCCTATGTGCATTCCCTAAAAGAATATCAAATAACTTTCGAAAATGAGTTTTGAACATAGAGCTCCGAAACCAACTCTCAGTCCCGAATTCGGTGCGTTTGCTAAAAAAAATCCCCAGAATTTAGTGCTTTGATCTGGTTGAGCGGGTTTATCCATGACTGTAAACAGAAGAGCAATCTGACAAACAAATTAGACAGAAACATTACCTCCTACTCCATCAGGCAGATGCAGATGGAACATGAACATCGTTGGCATCATCCGGGCTTGGTGCCAGAGGTGCCAAACGCAAGAAGAATCGAAGTGCAGGGCCCCTGAAAGGCTCATCCGAATCGTTGCAAATGATGTCCAGCTTCATGGTGTTGAGGTTGTGGACGGGAAGATAGGAATTGGGCTTCCTGATGGACCAGAACTCCATGTAGACATAGCCAGCCTTTGCTGCCAGGACACGCTCCCTCTTCATCCACTCCTCACGCCACAGCTTCTTCAAGTACCTGAACTGATCGAACAGCGAGATCTCCGTCTTGAGCAGCCATCCACCATTGCTGCTGCCGCTGCGGACCCAGAGCTGAAGGTTTTGCTCCTTGCTGGACACAAGGCACAGCCCACCGTGCTCCGCCATGTCAGTGACGCAGTACGACTCCCCCACCGGAAACGGTGCCATGGTGACTGTCTACTCCATGGTGGCTACGTCGAGCAGCAAGATCCGCTCCTCTTTGTCGTAGTACCTGCATGTCGAAACTAGATTTCGGCAATAAGAAAAGGGGGTGGCAGTCAAGACGGAAAAGTAAATGGGTTATGAGATAAAGGATTTAGGTAGGTTCAGGCCTTCACGAAGAAGTAATACCCTACTCCTGTTTCGGGGGTTTTGCCGCCGAGTTGTGTATTGATCCTACGAAAAACTTATGTCCCCAAGGGGTCCCCTATCCTCCTTATATATCCGGAACATGAGGAATTACAAGATAAGATCTAGTCCGACACAGTCTAGATCTTCCTAATTGATATACAATCTTATCATACCAGGTATCCGGGCCATACCTTAACAAACAAGGTAATACCATACCCGAATCCTAATACTTCTCATATTATATTTACATGATATACCCCTATATTCTGTCAGATATTCTATATCTGTGGGTATATGGGTATCATAATATCCACAGTAGCCCCTGAGAACTTTACAGTCGACGAGACAATCTTCTCTCAAATTGTAAGCCATCAGCTCCAAGTACTTTGATTATCTCTGCCATGATCTCCTGAGCACCAAATTCGAATCACAAGACTGTGAAGGGCTGAAAAATTTCGAAAAATATCTCCAGGTGCATCGACTAAATGCACCTAATTAGGTGTAGCCCCCGACTATATGCTTAGTTGGAAAAACTAAACATATAGTTAGAATTAATAAAAATATACCAGCCGAGTTTATTAGCCACCTAAGCAGCAAAATGATAAACAATCCTTTATCTAGAAAATATAAGGCATATGTGGTATATATAATCCGAGTAAATAAAACTCATAAAGGATTTACCAATTGCCAAAAATGACCAAAATGTTTTATCAGCCTAAGCCACAATGTAGGTCAATACTGTGCTCACTTACGTGGCAAAGCGTACACTTACGTGCACATTTATCTGAAGAAAATGAGGCATGTGTGGTAGAAATCTTTTACAAGATTCTCCAATCGCCTTAAATTACTCAAAAATGATTGAAAAACCGAAGTAATAACACTTGGTCAACTTGATATACTCACTGATGTGGCATAATTTGCACTGTATGCTCTCCGAAGAGTTTAAGCTGCAACAGTGTTAAATATTTGTGATATATTCCTTTCTGTTCATCACAGAAAAAGATTAAGCCCCCAAGGACATATATCAGACTTTCCAAATTTGGCTGGCTATAGTTATGCCGTAATCCACGGCCCATACAGTGCATATAAACGCTGATCTGACCGTTAGAGCAATCGCCGCTTCATCTTCTTCGCCAAAAATCCCCAAACCGTGCACAGTATCAGCGAACTAGGGTTTCAAACCCACGCACGCACAAGCTCCAATCTCCAATCCCACACAGCAAGCCTCCCCGCGGTTCACCTCCATCCTATCTTTCTTCCATCCCTTCCACAAAGACCAAAGAATTTCACTTAGATCCAAATCGCACCCATGGCCGAGGAGAGAGAAATCCCCTTTCAACAGTGGGCAAAGTCCGATGTGAAGGATTCCAATCTGTTAGAGATGGTGAAGGACGGGGTTCTGCCTGCAAAGGAAATCATCGGGTGGCGCCCTGCATTCGGCGAGGAATTTCCAACCCCCGACACCGGCGAAATCGTGTTATTTTCCTCATTCTTTTATTCCGGCTTTGCTCTTCCAGCTTCCTCTTTCTTCCGTGGTCTTCTCGCTTTTTACAAAATCCAAATCTATCACTTGAATCCCAACTCAATACTCCATATCGCCAATTTTATCCATCTTTGCGAAGCCTTCCTGGGTATTCAACCGCATTTCGCTTTGTTCCGGCGCATCTTCTACCTCAAACTCCAGCCCGACAAAAACAATCCGTGCGTGGTCGGTGGGTCTGGGTTCCAACTGCGGGGAACTCTGACGCAGAAATACTTCTCTCTTCCCTTTAAAACTTCCAACAAAGGATGGCATTCAAACTAGTTTTATATTTCAAATCCTTCTCCAAGTCTTCCCGAGTTCGTTGGTCTTCCTCCAATCCCTCAAGAAAACTGGAAAAACCTCCCAGACGGCGTTGAACTTGCCAAGGCTAATGAATCGCTACTCTGACTGATGAACATCAAGCAACAAGGCCTACAAGGGGAGCAGGTCACTCGGCATTTCATCAAGTGCCGACTGGCCCCAATTAAGGAGAGGAGCAAACCAGCGTATGAGTATGAGGGGCAGTCGGACCCCAATCGTGAGGACCCGGATTCTATTGACTACAAAGTCATGTGTAACCGGATGTACAAAATGTTCTCCTCCGGGATCTCCATCGACTATAGCCACAAGCTGCCAGTAACTCCATACGGCCTGGTACGGCCCCCTCCTGAGGTAAAATTCCGTTAACCTTTTATTTCTCTGTTACCAGTCTGTCTATTATCTTATCTTGCTGACTTAATCCATTGAATAGGACAACAAACGCTTTTCCTCAAACCCTCCAGCTCCTACTCAAAAAGAAACTGCCCCAAGAAAACGTCTCCCGACTGGTGGCCCAAAAGTCAGCCCAACCGGGAAGAGCAAACGGGTTGTTGAGGAAGATGCCTCCAAGCAGAAGCTGAAGAAAAGAAAAGTAGCCTGCAGTGACTCTGAAGATGAGCAGACTGAAACACAAACGAGCGCTAAGCTTGCTCCAGCTAAACCTCCAGCCAGTCCACCAGCGCCCAAAATCCGGAGATCTGCAAGGTAACACTCTTGCCATGATTTTCTCATGTTCGGCTTCTTGGAAAAATATATATATAGATACTGAAATCTGTCGATCTTCAGAAAACCCCAAGATATCGATCTGGGAAAGAAAGATGATGCGTCACCTGCTGCCATACCAAGCGAGCCGCAGCCTGAACCCCGAGTGTATAGCCAGTCGGGGAAAACAATAAATACTGCCGAAACCCAGCCCTCGACTGGCAGTCAGTCGGAGCTAGACACCAGCAGTTTAGAAATTGATCCTCCAGCAGGAAATCAAGCAGGGGAAGGCGATGTCCCGACTGGTGTTCCAGAAGCATATGCCGAGTCAGCCGGAAAGGACTCGAAAGATTCAAATCAAGGGCCGACTGCCGCAGAGACAAACTTGATAAATAATCCAGTCGGTGAGCCAGAGAAAACCCCTAAGAAGAGCTCCAAAATAATATCGGGTACGTCATATAACTAAGTTTTAACTTAATTTTCCTACTGTATGTCTGTCATCTCATAATCTGTGAATTAGGCCCATTGATTGATGGTAACGAAGAAGAAATTCCGAGAATTAAAGCAGTCGAGGATTCCTTTCCTCCGACTAAACTTCAATGGAGAGATCGGGACGGTACTCTTCAAGGTATCATCATCAATCGTCGGGGCGAAGACGAGGAAGTCGAGCTGTTGAAGAAAAACCTGACCGAGTCCACCCGTCTAATGAATGTAAGCATATCTTGTACTCAATTATCTTATTTTAGCTGTGTAGCTTACTTGATGCTTTATCCAGAGAATCCACATGAGGAATGAGGCCAAAACAAGTGCATTGGAAAAACTTGTGCCTCACCTCGAGAACCTTGAACGAGTTCAAGCTGAGCTGGCCAAGACCCATGAGGACGCTCAAACCAAGGAGCGAAAATTAAAGGACCAGATCAATCAACTCATGGATGCCAGCTTCAACTACAGTGGTACAATTGGAGGTACAAATCCTTCTGCCATAATTTTGCTGTTCATCCTTTCTGTGAACTTGATCAATCTGTCTCTTATTCCTCAGCTCAAGCTTCTAAAATAGAGTCTCTAGCTGCTCGAGTTAAAGAACTTGAAGAAATCAGTGTTCAATCGGCAGCTGGCAAGCTTGAAGCTGAAAATACCCTCGAAGGTATGATATCGTCTTTGTTGAGCAAACTGAAATAGCGCCATATTGCTAAAATTATTTTTCTGTATTGTATAACTATAGAACACAAAGTAAAGACTAGAGCCCAATTCAAAGTCTTCGCTGACAAAGTAAAAAAGGCTGAAAGTGTCCGAGACGACATTGCCAATGCCGCTGCTCCGGTACTGAACGCCATCTTCCAAAACGGACTTGGAACCAGTCAGGAGGATGCGGTCCAAATCTTTGAAGGGCTTAGGACTGCTCCAGCGAAGTACTTCAATAATATCAAAGATGCCGCTATGATGGGCGCTAGTCAAGCTCTGGCAATACTGAAGTCTTTATATCCCCGGATAGATGTCGATGCAGTCAGGGATGGATTTGCCGATGGGACATCTGACGAGCAAGCAATGGAGTTGATCAACCAGGCTCAGGACTCAGCCGAGAAGCTTGCCGCGGATGTCCTAGAAAATTTCCAGTCATAGTCTTAATGTATATTTTGTATAACATGATGTAAAGTATTCTTAAGTAATGTACCATGACTTATTTATGCCATGTAGTAAACCGAAGATCCAGTTTCAAATTTCTTAAAATTTTTGTCTGACTGCTTCAAGCCTAGAACTTGTTACAATCATCGAAAAATTTTTAGTCCTTATCCGCTGGACCTAGATTTAAACAGGGTTAATGACAAGTCATAAACAAAACAAAAGAAATACTATATTATTATCAGTAGCCCCCGACTGGCCACTCGGCTGAGACAGGTGAGTGGGCAGTCTAAGGGAAAGATGTACACAATAGCTTTTAAGCGTAAAATCTTCGAAGATGTTCTATATTCCATGAGTTGTCCATCATGGTTCCGTCTTCACGCTTGAGTCGGTAGGCTCCTGAGCGAGTGACTTCCGCTATTATAAATGGCCCTTCCCAGAAGGGAGACAATTTATGCCTGTCTTTAGTTGTTTGGATCTTCCGTAGAACCATATCGCCGACTATGAAGGTGCGTGATTTGACGTTGCGATTGTGATAGCGTCGTAGACCTTGAAGATATCTGGCCGACTGAATTAGTGCTGCTTCCCTTGCTTCTTCCAGTCGGGTGAGATCATCAATTCTATCAGAGTCGTGGCGTTCTTCGTTGAAATTGCGAACTCGAAGGGATTCAAACTCCATTGCACTCGGCAACATGGCTTCTGCACCATATACCAAGAAGAAAGGTGACTGGCCCGTTGCCTGACTCGGGGTTGTACGCAGTGACCACAAAATTGAGGGCAACTCTTCTGTCCACCGGCTACCATACGGACGCAGTCTGTCAAAAACTCGAGCCTTGATTCCTTGAAGTACCATGCCGTTCGCACGCTCAACTTGGCGTTACTCATTGGGTGAGCGACTAAAGCATAGCAAATTTTGATACCGAAATCTTCACAAAAATCCTTGAAAATGCCACCAGTAAACTGAGTTCCATTGTCAGTAATGATCCGATTTGGTACGCCAAAGCGATGAACGATGCTGATGAAGAAATCACGTGCTTTATCCACAGTGATGGTCGCCACTGGTTTTGCTTCAAACAAATGGGTGTATCCACCTTGCACCCTTTTAAAAGGGCCCACCATGTCCAGTCCCCAAACCGCGAAAGGCCAAGAGAGGGGAATAGTTTGTAGCTCCTGGGCTGGCAAGTGGGTCTGTTTTGCGAAGAACTGACAACCTTCACATGTGCGAACAATTTTATCTGCATCGCTGACCACCGTAGGCCAGAAAAAGCCTTGTCGATATGCCTTCCCGACTAAGGTCCTTGCTGCCGCATGATTCCCGCATACTCCCGAGTGAATGTCATTAAGAAGTTGTATGCCTTCTTCGATGGAGATACATCTTTGCAATATTCCAGATGGACTTTTCTTGTATAATTCGTCTTCCATCAGGGCATAAGTCTTGGAGCGGCGATGAATTCGTTTGGCTTCATTTTTGTCGGTAGGCAACTCTTGATTCTTCAGATAGTTGATGAAAGGTGCTCTCCAGTCGGTGTCAAGCATTAGAACTTGTTCTCTTACTTCCTCTTTGGTGGTTGAGTTGTTTGAAACTGTAGGTTGATGGAGATGCTCAACAAAAACATCTGATGGAGCCGCTTCTCTCTTTGATCCGAAATTAGCCAGTCGGTCGGCTGCTTCATTGTTGTGTCTGAGAACATGAGTTAACTCCAACCCGTCAAATTTGTCTTCAAGCTTGCGCACTTCCTGTCGGTAGGCCGCCATGTTGTCGTCGAGGCATGTCCAATCTTTCATCACTTGGTTGACCACGAGTTGGGAATCTCCTCGGACTATAAGCCTGCGAATCCCTAGGGATATGGCGATCCGTAATCCATGTAGGAGTGCTTCATATTCTGCCACGTTGTGGGACGCTGGGAAGTGAATCCATAAAACATAGCTGAGTCGTTCTCCAGTCGGGGAAATCAGAACAACCCCTGCTCCACACCCTGAAATCCTCTTTGATCCGTCAAAATGCATTGTCCAGTATTCGATTTTCTCTGTCGAGACGTCTTCTTGGCACTCGGTCCACTCGGCGACAAAGTCGGCAAGCACCTGTGATTTAATAGAAACTCGAGGCTTGAAGGTTATGTCTAGGGGCATTAACTCTAAGGCCCATTTGGCAGTGCGGCCAGTGACTTCTTTGTTGAGGAGGATTTCGCCGAGTGGGAAAGATGTAACCACTATGACTGGATGACTTTGAAAATAGTGTGACAGCTTTTGACGGTGATTAAAACTCCATATAACAGCTTCTGTACTTGAGGGTATCGGGTTTTGGAATCAACAAGAACTTCACTGACGAAGTAGACTGGTCGTTGAACTTTCTGGGTGCGATCATCCTTTTCACGCTCAACGACTAAAACTGTGCTCACCACCTTTGCAGTTGCAGATACGTAAAGAAGTAATGGTTCTTGTGGCATTGGTGTGGCGAGCGCCGGCTGAGTTGTCAAAAAGGTCTTGAAATCATCGAACGCCTTTTGTGCTTCCGGTGTCCATTGGAAATCATCAGTCTTCTTGAGCAACTTAAAAAAAGGCATTCCACGTTCTCCAAGTCTTGAAACAAATCTACTAAGAGCAGCCATGCACCCGGTAAGCTTTTGGACGTCCTTCTGAGAACTCGGCGGCTTCATATTCAATATGGCATTGATCTTTTCTGGGTTGGCTTCAATTCCTCTGCGAGACACCATAAAATCCGAGTAGTTTTCCTGACGGTACTCCGAAGATGCATTTTTCAG
This sequence comes from Oryza punctata, assembly GCA_000573905.2. Classification (NCBI taxonomy): domain Eukaryota; kingdom Viridiplantae; phylum Streptophyta; class Magnoliopsida; order Poales; family Poaceae; genus Oryza; species Oryza punctata. The sequence continues at coordinate 5,707,087 of CM002496.2, forward strand.
GGTTCAACTTCATCCTGAAGGCGCGTATGTTAGCAAATGTTTCCTCCAGATCTTGAATCAAGTTATCTCTTTGCTTGGTCTTGATGATAACATCGTCGACATAAGCTTCCATGTTCCGTCCGAGTTGTGTTGCAAGGCATCGTTGAATCATGCGTTGATACGTTGCCCCTGCGTTCTTCAGCCCAAAAGGCATGGTGATGTAACAGTAGGCGCCGAATGGGGTGATGAACGAAGTCTTCAAGCAGTCGGACTCTTTAAGGCTGATCTGGTGATAACCCGAGTAACAGTCAAGGAAACTGAGTAATTCGCAACCGGCTGTTGAATCCACCATTTGATCTATCCTGGGTAAACCGAAGGGATCTTTAGGGCAAGCCTTGTTTAAATCCGTGTAGTCGACGCACATGCGCCATTGACCAGTCTTCTTGCCAACCAGTACCGGGTTTGCGAGCTAGTCGGGATGATAAACCTCCTTGATAAATCCTACTGCTAACAGCTTGGTCAATTCCTCCTTGATAGCTTCTCTTCTGTCCTGTGCAAATCGGCGGAGTCGTTGCTTGATAGGTTTAGCGTCTTCTCTGACATTTAAAGAGTGCTCAATCACCTCTCTAGGAATACCAGGCATATCAGATGGCTTCCAGGCAAAAATATCTTTATTAGCTTGAAGAAAGGTGATGAGCGCGCTTTCCTATTTGCTATCTAACTCAGTGCCTATTACAACAGTTTTGGTAGGATCAGAAGGATCTACGGGGATTTTCTTTGTCTTGGCATCGCCTTCTCCGGTTTAGCCACCTTGCCGACTGGAATTTCTCCGTCTTGTGATGTTGATGCAGCTAGTCGAACTTCCTGCTGACCGACTGATCTCTCACGAGATTGGGCATGTGAGGGCTTGCTTGACGTCACTCCGTAGGGATATGACTCCGCGTGGCCCTGGCATCTTCGTCATCATGTAGGTGTAGTGAGGGATCGCCATGAACTTGGCTAACGCCGGGCGATCGAGGATGGCGTGGTAGGCTGTCTCGAAGTCGGCTACCTCGAAGCTGATGTTCTCGGTCCTGAAGTTCTCCTTGGTCCCGAAGGTCACCGGGAGAGTGATTTGGCCGAGTGGTGTTGAAGATAGCCCCGGGATGACTCCGTGAAACGGGGCGTTGCTCGGCTTCATCTCGGATCGTGGAATCTGCATCTCATCCAGGGTCTTGGTGAAGAGAATATTGAGTGCGCTGCCGCCATCGATGAGGGTGCGCTTCAGCTTGACGTTGCGAACGACTGGGTCTAGTACCAGGGGGTATAGCCCCGGGTGGACCACTCGGTCGGGATGATCCAAGCGGTCAAACTTGATTGGGACCTCCGACCATCGCAGATATTGGGGGAATGCAGGTTGCACCGCGTTGACTTCTCTGTCGGTGAGCTTTATCTTCCTCTTGGACTCGTAAGCGAGTGGGCCGCCAAAGATATGGTTGAGTTCACTCCTGGGGTCTTGATATGCTTCTTGCCTTGGCTCATCGTCATCTTTCTTGTTCTGAGTCGAAGCGTCTTCTCCTTCGGTTGGCTTCTTGGTTTGGGCGGCATATTTTTCCGCAAACTGTTTCTAGATGAAGCAGTCCTTGGCCGCGTGTCCTTTGCCGGGATGATGTGTGCATGGACCGTTCATGATTTTGTCGTAGGAGTTGACTCGAGGGCGCTGGCTCTGGTAGTGTTGGTTTGAAGCGGCGGTGACTAGATCTTCAGGCTTACGCTTGCGCTCTGTGCTTTGTGTTGCTCCCACTAGGCCCCGCCGTGGTGTCATGATCCTTCTTCTTCCAGGTGCCCGCCGACTGCCTTGATGCTTTAACTGCGTCGTCGGACTTGGCGTACTCGGTTGCCTTCTCGAATATCTGCTTGACTGTCCTTGGAGGTTTGCGGCTGAATTTTCCGATCAAGAGATCATTGCGTAGCCCCGTGTAAATGCGGCGATGATATTATCGTCAGTGATGTCGGAGATCTTGTTGCGCTTCTCGGAGAAACGTCGTATGTATTCATTGAGGGTCTCGTCCGGCTTCTGGACGATGTTGTATAGCTCGAAGTGGGTCCCAAGACGCTCGAAAGTGCCCTAGAAGTTGGCGACGAAGTGATCACGGAGTTCGTTCCAGGTGTCGATTGTGCCTTTCGGCAACCCAGCGAGCCAATTTCTAGCTGAGTCGGTCAGTGCCACTGGTAGATAGTTTGCCATGACTTTGCTGTCTCCTCCTGCTGCGCGAATTGCGAGCATGTAGACGGTTAACCATGATTCTGGATCGGTTTTGCCATCATACTTCTCGATGCTAGTCGGCTTGAAACCAGTCGGCCAGTTCACTCGACGCAGATCTCTGGTGAAAGCTGGAACCCCATCGCAATCGTCGTCGTCTTGAATTGTGATACCCCTCTCTCGTCGTCTTTGATTGAGGGTGTCTCTCAGGTCGATTGAAGCCCTGGGAGGACTTTGATAGCCGGATGGATATCGTCGATCTCTGGTGTGGTGTGGCGGTCGGGCAAAGTTGGCTGCGGGCGAGTGGACCGACTCGCCTCGACGTGCCCCATTGTGATGGTCTGCATGTGAGTTGGTTTTACTCCTGCTGTCTCTGACTCTTGATGGAGGTGCGCGACTACCGCTCGGCGCCTTTGAAGTCGATTCGCTTGGTCGCCGACTGGATTCGGCACGTGGTACTATTGCTGCGACCAAGGTCTTAACATGATTTATCATCGGAGTGATATGAGGTGGAGCTGCGCTGATCAACGTGTCAAGGAGAATAACTGCCCCGACTGCATTTTGTTGCGGTGTAAGAAAAACATTGGTGTTGTCGACCACGGTTTGCCCGATTGCGTTTCTTGCCGTGCGTCCTGCTATAGCCAGATCTCAGTTTCTGCGTTCTTCTTCTTCTCCGCGTCTTGCCTCCTCAGCATCCCTGCGTTGTCACTCTTGTTCAGCTTGGGCTTGGCGCTCCTGTTCGAGTCTGGCTCTGTCTTCTTGAAGTCAGACTCGCTCTTGCTCTAATAGAATCCTCTCTTGCTCGACCCCAACTCGGGCTGCTTCTTCTGCTTGTAGTCTTGCGGCTACTTTAGCGTCGGTCTCATTGTTGGGCATGAAAATGCCATTGAAAACCGGTGCGTAATTGTAGTCGGAGCTGACGTCATCTGCAGCTTCAGCGTCGGGCGGGTTGACATGTACGCTTTCCTCCGAGGAGCTAGCGTAGGCGGCGAGTTCGGTGGAGGAGCAAGATCCAAGTTTTGGTAGGACGACATTGATGTCCATGAAGCGAGACCCAATTACTGGATCTGCTGGTAACTCCATGGTGATGGTGGGGTAGACTTGATTGTTTTGAGGTGCACTTGACGAAGGAAGCGAAGTCGATGTAGTCGTCTTTCCCGAGTAGGTTGATGCCAAGTAGCGGGAAGAAATCTTGGAGCTAGTCTCAGCCATGTTCGGTAACCCGAGCGGCTGAGAGGTGCGGTTTCTCCCTAACTGCATCTTGGTGCTGATCTCAGCCATATTCGATAACCCGAGTGGCCAAGAGATGCGATCTACCCCCGACTGGTTTGAAACCGGGTCGGAGAGAGATATCTTGCTGAAAATGTCGGTGATGAAGTCGAAGCTGCCGAAGCGGTACGCCTGCCCGGGAGGGAAGGCGAAGTCGTCGATGTCTGATAAAGATCCCATCTTACTTGATTGGCGATGAACTTGACGCCCCCTACCTGGCGCGCCAACTGTCGAAACTAGATTTCGGCAATAAGAAAAGAGGGTGGCAGTCAAGACGGAAAAATAGATGGGTTATGAGACAAAGGATTTAGACAGGTTCAGGCCTTCACGAAGAAGTAATACCCTACTCCTATTTCGGGGGTTTTGCCTCCGAGTTGTGTATTGATCTTACGAAAAGCTTATGTCCCCAAGGGGTCCCCTATCCTCCTTATATATCCGGAAGATGAGGATTTACAAGATAAGATCTAGTCTGACACGGTCTAGATCTTCCTAATTGATATACAATCTTATCATACCAGGTATCCGGGCCATACCTTAACAAACAAGGCAATACCATACCCGAATCCTAATACTTCTCATATTATATTTACATGATATACCCCTATATTCAGTCGGATATTCTATATCTGTGGGTATATGGTTATCATAATATCCACACTGCACTTCTTGTCGTTCGACAGCCAGTACACGAACAGGTCGGCGGGCATGCCGTCGCTGCGGGTGAATTTGTACAGGTCCGCCGTGTGGTCGAACAAGGCCCATTTACCGGTGCTGGAGGAGAAGATGGTGAAGAACATGTCACCGTCGATCCCGATGACCCGGAACGAGGCGTCGGCGTTGTCGACGATGACAATCGCGTACCTGACCTTGAGGAACGACCCACTGATGTTTTGTGGCGCAGAGAAGAAGATGGCATCCGCGAGAGGGGATCGTAGACGGTGAGGTCGAACCCGCCGCAGCCGTGGGACAGGAGGAGGCAACCGTCGTCGCAACCGCGGAGGCGCCACTTATCGTAGTAGCCACCGCTGCATTGCTCGCCCGAATCGATATCAGGGACGTCTTCGAAGAAGATATCGCAATCGGCGGACGCAGACGGTTGGTGGCGCTGATGAAGTAGTGGTTGGGGCAGCTGTAGATGACGGAGTCGCCGTGGTTGGTCAGGATGAAGCCGACGAGCGGGAGGAAGCGCCGGAAAATGGTGGGGTCGGAAGCCGCGCGGCGCCAGCGCTTGCAGGCGAGGGCGGCGTTGACGAGTGACGCCGTGTTGGGGAGGCGGAGGAGTATCCTGCGGAGGAGATCCCCGCAGACGGCGTCGAACGGCGACGAGATCGTCGGCTTCTTGACGCCGCCGCTTTCCCCTCTCATAGACGGTTCCATCTCGCTCTCAGTCTCTCTCGCCCGCTGGATTATAATTTGATCCTTTTCAAAAACTTACTTTAGAAATAGACATCAGAAAAAACTTATTCTGAAAATGGTCCTTTCTGGGACGCTTGGTGCCGTAGTTCAATAGGACAGTGCCAACATCTCTAGCGCCGTCCCCTGCCGCCCTGGAGGCCGGCACTGACGTGGCAAAAGGAGCGTGCCAATGATGTTGGTGCCACCCCGCTCACGCCATTTTTTACTTCCTTTCTAGTGTAGAGAAGAGATGTGCAATTTTTTTATTTTAATTTTATTTTTTGATATTATTTTCTTATTTAGGATCGCACAAGAACCAACCATAGAGAAATTAAACTCAAACGGAAAAAATATGTGATTCGTAGAATTTTTCAAAGCTCTGTCGAAAAGCTTTTCGCCTCGAAAACACAATCTTGCAAGCGGAATTTCGAGATTCTAATTCCGGGGAGAATCGGATGTAGATATCCGTGGATATATATTCTGAATTCGTATGAGAAAGTTATGTCTATTTTAATGAAGGACACTTTAATATAATAAAAAAACTCAACAAATCCTAGCTAAGGGTTACTAGTAAAAAAAAAAGCTAAAAGGTTTATAGGATTACAAAAATATAATCTACTAATTGTTTTTGGTATTTTTTGGACCATAGAAAAAAACAATGAAAAACAGGAAGTCTCTTACCAATAAATCTTAAGTGGATTTGAGGAGAGAGAGCAAGAGCAGCAACGCTCAGGCTCAGGTAGGGAGAGCTTGGTGGGTGGTTGGGGTCCTCAGAGGGTCCGAGCCAACCAAAAAAAGATGGCAGCGGGGGTGGGTCGAGGGAGGGAGGTAGTGCTAGCATCATTGGCGTGCTCCTCTTGCCACATCAGCACTGGCCCTCCATGGTAGTAGGAGGACGATGCTAGAGATACTGGCGTTATCCTATTGGATCATAGCGCCAGTGACTCTGACACCCGAAAAGGATCATTTTTAGAATAAGTTTTTTCAGGGGTCTATTTTTAAAATAATTTTATGAAAAAGGATAACTGTGAAAAATCCAGCTCTCGCCTGCTGCATTGGCGAGTTCGGTATCGGGTTGCCCCTTTCGCGCCAAATACATTTTGGCTTGCTGCCAAAAAAGTTTTCCCGCGATTTCTAGCGCCAATGGTTGTTCTCGTTTAAGGCAGATTTGAGATTCGATACTATATCCTTTTGACTCGCCATTTCATCGAAAGGGAGTTAAGTAGCATGACAACAAAAGACTTTCTGGATTTTATTTTATGTTAGGGATGGATATATGATGTTCTGTTAACTACATGGATATTTTGTTTCCATAAAATCTTCATCAAAGTTCCAAGTTTCAAATGGTTTCTAGAATAAGAAAATTCAGACTAAGCGAAATTTTCCATCATAAAATTTAACCTTAAACATATCTTTAAAGGATATATTTCGAAAACTAACCTGAGCTATTCGTGTACGCATTAATTAGGCTAGGAGAGGTTGGGAACCCCTCATCTCCGATACGCAAAAGATGTATGCATTAGCATATGATTAATTAAATATTAATTTAAAAAACTTAAAAAATAGATTAATATTATTTTTTAAAGCAACTTTCCTATAAAAAAAATTATGTAAAAAACGTACCATAGTTTGGAAAACGTGCATGTGAAAAACTAGGAAGGTGAGTTGGGAAAGAATGACAAAAAAACACAGCACCAAAGCAGCGGGCAATTGGGATTGCTTTCAGGGCTTGGGCGCCTTGAGTAAAACTTGTTCTTTTTTTTCTTAAAATTATTGTGTTGAAGATTTTCCAAGATTATCAGCTTTACAATTTAGTAATTTCTTGAAGAAGTTCCCATTATCACAGTGGCATAATATTTTGATACATAAACTATCAAATTATTCAATCATCAAGCTGTCACTACAGACAGAAAAAGAGAAGAAAAGTACACTCTTTTGAAAACTACCATACTTTATCCTTTTTGACTCGCCATTTCATCAAGACGGAGAAAGTAGCCTGGGAACAAAAGATTGTCTTGATTCTATTTTAGGTTAGGAGTGGAATTTTTTTCTGAAATACGGTGCTATGCCCACATAGGCGAGCGCACATTTACACATGTGCATTTTACTTATACGAGCACATTCTAATAGACCAATATATCTTGAGATTAACTAAGTTACTGTAGCCGTCTCACTGTTGATAGTCTAAAAGATTAATTTTGAATTTCCGTTAACTACATGGATATTTTGTTTTCATAAAATCTTCATGAAATTTGTAAGTTTCAAATGGTTTCTAAAATAAGAAAATTATGGAGACTAAGCAAACTTTTCCCTCACAAAATTATCCTAAACATACATTTACGGTTAGCTGAAGATCACCAGCCATCTGATTAGTCCACTTGGTACAACTAGCTTTGAAGATAAATCTTGGAGCCCTATGTGAAAAATAAATACACATGGAGTAAAGAAAGAGATGCCACATCGCTCAAGCTTTCTTGCAGCTTGTAGTCTCTCCTGAGACTTCTAAGCTCATTCTCAATAAATTAAACTAGGGATATCTAGATACTTCCAATGATTTAACAATAGCACTACACTACAATAAACATTACCCAGTCTGAAAAATTGCAAAATAAATATTAGAAAAAACTAAGGAAGATATAATAAAATGTGAAATAAATAATGACATGTTGGAAGGAAAACAAATAGCGGTGATCAAAAGAAAAGAAAAAGGTAAGAGGCTCATCGGTTGCTAGCCAAAGTCAAAGTCAAAACTTAAATTTAATTTTAAAGTTGATTTTAAGATATTTTCGACATAGTTTCTTTTTCAGCATTAGCTTTTAAATCGCTAAAAACACATATATAAAGTTTTATCTATAAAATAATTTTATTCTATAATAAGCTATTTTGCCTTATTAGGGAATATGAGTAACCAATGAGACCTTAAGACTTCCTTAAAAAAAAATCAACAATTCAACACGGCCTACATTCTAAGCATGTCTCCAAAATTGGAGCTCAAATAAAATAAAGGCAAAATAAATAGATAAAGATGAAAGCTCAAAATGTAAAAAGAAAACAGTGCCACACCGACGCTAATCACATTATATTGCTCATACAATTGTGGATGCCAATCGAATCTGATAAAAATTGAAAATCTAAGAGCTCTCAAACAAAAGTTTCTAATTTATTAAAAGCTACACAATTTTTTTTTGCTAAATATGCATTTCTCTGCTACTTATAAAGCAAAAAATGTTCTAGTTGTGTGTTAATCCAAGCAACACCCAGATCGTTCATGTGCTCCCGCTTCGTCTTGCCGTCCTGTGTACGAGACAACCCAGATCTCTTCTCCATATACTAATGCATGCACCCAAAGACGGCAAATACGCATAGATCGGTCGACTGAGAAGAAGATTAGATCGTGATGGCGACTAAGGCAGCAGTGGCAGCGACGCCGACTGGTGGAGTGGTGATGTTAGTATTGGTGGAGGTGGCAGGATAACGATACTCTGCGGCTATAATGACATGATGGCTAACATCTCGGCAGAGATGATGGTTGTGGGCTTGTGGCGTCAACTAGAAGCAGTCGTGCACCATCACAGCCGTAACAACGGTACCATCGATACTGACTATCCTCAAAGTTAACCCTTCGTCAGTCGTGCACCATCACAGCCGTGACAACGGTACCATCGATACTGACTATCCCCAAAGTTAACCCTTCGTCCTCGCCCATGCTGCCACAACCACCACTACGATGGCTACGCTTTCCATGCGACAGACAAGTATCCTTTTTAGTACCCTTTTTACCAATATAGCAATGTTGCTCATATATTACTTACTTCAATTCTTAACCTTTGACAAACACAAATTGAAAAGCCCATTAAAGTGTTATTTCAAAATAAATTAATATCATTAGGATTTTACCTCAAATAAATTATTTTTTCAAAAGATTTGCAAAATTGTTGGATTAAGGGCGCCAACTAGCATGCTAATATTCTAGTATTTATTAAAACCAACAGAGCTGAAATGTGTTCTCAAAATTATTCAGTTGAAGTCAACTAAATACTATGAACTGATGTTTTGAGTGGCAGATGCAAACTATAACCTTGACAAAAATCAATTATCTTTTTTTTAGATAATGGTTTTTCATTAATCCTGCCTCTATATCCACGAAGGATATACATAGCCAAAGATACTAGAGCACTTATACCAATACCTTAAAAAAGAGAAGAACACAAAACCAAAACAAAAAGGAAAACAAAACTATCTTGGCATGTTCTTTGCTTCCCGACACCCTCTCCTTAAACGGCAAGACTCGGTGAGTGGAAGTCGCCAAGTCGCCGCTGCTCCTAGTGCACCGTCGCTGCGAGCCTCCACTGATACCATCTTCATTCACTTCAGGTGAGTTTTTCACGCGGAAAATGGAGCGATTCATTAGCGCGTGATTAATTAAGTTTTAGCTAATTATTTTTCAAAAATGGATTAATTTGATTTTTTAAAGCAACTTTTGTATAGAAACTTTTTGCAAAAAACACATCGTTTAGCAGTTTGAAAAGCGTGCGTGCAAAAAATGAGAGAGGTGAGTTGGGAAAATGGGGGAAAGAACAAAGCCTAAGTAGTGTTGTCCAATCATCAAAGAGAAATGGTCACAGCTAAGAAGGTAAAGCACTACTCTTTTTTGGATAAAGGGATATCACCCCAGCTTCTATTGAAAGCTGAATAAGAGTTTTAAGGTAACATGAAAGGCTGCTTCGCAGCTTAACAGGGAAGCGAAGAGGTCTCAAACTATAGCCAAAAGCTTAGACAACATTGAGCCAACACTACCCTATTTAACACAGAATGAAACCAAAAGATCACTAAACATTCGCTAACTAAATTCCTGAAGACAGCATCCCGTCTTTCAACTGCAGAACAAAAGCCAGCCACCACTTTATTTGTCCACCACTCAAACAGAATGCTCCTGGACTGTAATAAGAAAATGAATTTGTAAAGCGCTAAACTAATATTTGAAGGGGACTTATGTTCGATTGACATCTTATTTCTTAACCACCAAATAGACTCAGTGCAGCAAATACATACAAAAGTTGCAAAATGACAAGAACAAAGAGATATAATCAACAGTTTGTTATTGTCTGCGTAACTCTCCTCTCAAGAGTTGTTGATAAGTAGGGAGTTTATCATTGAATAACTGCCATAAAAAACTTTGATTTTCATTGGAAGTCTACATATCGTCTTCTCGTCCTTTAGTTTATAACCCATCTACGCGCCATGAAACATGAAACTTTACAGACATCTGACAGAAAATCAACACCCAATTTTTCAAACACCCATCGAACTTTATCCTCCCCGTTTGCAAGCCGAATATTTGCCAGCAAAGCCACTAACTCATTCCATTCTAGCATTTGCAGCTCCACGAATCCAAAAGGTGCTCATCCTAAAAGGGATGTACCATTGTCCATCCTCACAGCAACCAAACACAGAGGTATTTGGTTCAGAACAAAGATCAAATAACTTTGTAAATCGACTACCACCTATATATCAGTCCACAATCTAGTGCTTCTGCTAAAAAGTAAATTGTCCAGAATCTAGTGCTTTTTGTTTAAAAATAACGTCCAGAATCTAGTGAATAGGTCTATACTTAACTGAAAATAGAAGAATTGCAATCTAACAAATAAATTAGACAGAGTATTACCTACTAAAACAGAGGAATTGCAATCTGGCAAACAAACTAAATATAATATTACCTACTAAATTGATTCCATCATGCAGATGGAACCTGAAGATCATTGGCATCATCCTGGCTAGGTGTCGTCAGAGGTGCCAAACGAAAGAAGAATGGAAATGCAGGACCCCTGAAAGGCTCATCCGAACCGTTGCGAAACATCTCCAGCTTCATGGTGTTGAGATTGAGGACAAGAAGATAGGAATTGGATTCCCTAATGGACCAGAACTCCATGTAGCCATGGCCAGCCTTTGCTGCCAGGACACGCACCCTCTTCATCCACTCCTCACGCCGCAGCTTCTTCAAGTACCCGAACTGATGCAACAGTGAGATCTTCTTAAGCAGCCATCCACCATTGATGGTGCCGCTGCGGACCCAGAGCTGGAGGTTTCGCTCCTGGCTGGACACGAGGCAGAGCTCGCCGTGCTCCGCCATGTCAGCGACGCAGTACGACTCCCCTACCTGAAACGGCACCACGATAACTGTCCAATCCATGGTGCCCACATCGAGCAGCAAGATTATCGAAACTAGATTTTAGTAATATGAAAAGGGGTAGCGCACTGCGCACGAGATCTAAAAGTGGATGGATGCGGAGACAAAGATTTAGACAGGTTCAGACCCTCTTAATGAGAGGTAATACTCTACTCCTGTTTGGGGATTGTATCCGCCAGGTGTTATATTGATCTGACGATCCAATTGTGCTCATGCCCCATAGAGGATCTCCTACTCACCTTATATAGGATGGGGGGCAGGATTACAAGATAGAAACCTTAACCAATATGGTATCGGTTTCCTAATACTACTTTACAATATTGTTAAACCAAGACTTTAGACTGTTCCGTAATACGTAAGTAAACGTAATACCCAAGTCATGATCCATTACATATTATATAGATATAAGCTATCCCATATAACTAGTCAGATAACCATGTCATGTGGGTATGGGTACCCATAATTTCCACAGTAACCCTTGAGACCTTCACAGTCGAAAAGATAATTTTCTCTCGAACTAAATTACTTCAAAGCCGAGTGCTTCAATCATCCTCGTCATGATCTTCCGAATACTTTTACCAAATCAGAAGACTGTGGAGGGCTGAAAAATAATAAAATATAAACTCAGGTGCATCGACTAGATGCACCTCATAAGTGTAGCCCCTGACTATGTGGTTAGTTGAACAAACTAAGTATATAGTTATGGAATAAATAAATTAACCAGCTGAGTGGTTTTAAGCCACCTAAGTAGCATAACGATAGCACATCCGGTATGAATCACCGAGTAAATAAGACTCAAGTGATAGACCGACTGCTTTATGAAGTATGATACGTGCAACCTAAAGTTACCACATCTTTAAAAATTCACATAGCAAAAATAGCTATAAAAAAGCTTGTATGCCGTGAGTAAAGAAATTTCCAAAGCATTAAGTATACACCATGCACACACTATTTTAACAGATGTGCTTAAGTCCCTAAAAGACGCACGACTTTACCATACTTGGAAACATAAAGCATATGTGGTATAAAATCCGAGTAAATAAAACTCATAAAGGATTTACCAACCGCCTGAAAAATGACCAAAATATATAATCAGCCTAAAACATAATATTGGTCAATAATAGTGCACACTTACGTGGCAAAAAGCAACGATATTACATTTAATCGATTGCTTTATAGATCAAACAGTGCCTTGACTTATACATATGAAAAAGTCGGCGGGGTAGCTACATAAAGCATCACTGTTTGTCACCTTTTAAAGTGCATTGCACCAACTCCTAAAAAGTTGAGTAACAGCGGTATAAAAGGATTTTAAGGTATTGGGCACTTGATCACGCGCACTTTTGCCTAAACAAAAAATGCCTAAGTCCCTAAAAGAACATGACTGGCCACACTTGAAATATGGGCTGCAGACATATTAGGCCTAGACCAAAAAATATGCTTTCGATACCCTAAAAAGATGACGCATATAACACGCCTCTTGACATGCTCCCAAGTGATAATTCTTCCCGGTAATGTAAATCAAGTATATATCATGTGAATGGCTTCTCATCCGAGTATTCACCCCTCATGGGATGTACCATAGTAGATGTGATAATTGAATCCCAACTGGCACAAGTACTCGGCTGATGGTCCTTGTAGGAAATAATAATCGATCCAGGCCTTGAGCATAGGGGATAAACTCATGACTATGAATATGTATCCGGAACAAATCCAAATTGAAGGTACGATCCTTATGCTTAAGCTGATAAGCCCCTGAACGTATAGCTTGTTCTTCGGTTATAGTCGAAATCATCTATTGGTAGTAGCTGATGCAGTCGGCATGGAGGTGAGATGACCAATGTGTAGAATGATATCGCCCATCAGAAGTGATGAAGATGTCAGCAGTGGAGACGAAGTTGCCCATCAGCAGCGATAATGAAATCCATCGATCATGAAGATGAAAAAACTGGTCGACGACAACTGATGTGACCAACGGTCATGACAACCGGAGATAGCAGCAATAGTCATATGTGAAGACGAAAAAACCAGTCGGTAATGCCAAACATAATTGGTAGTGAAGATAAAATTGCTCATCCATGACAATAAAGCAGGTGCGACCGAAGAGGCATAACATGATGAAGATGGTGATGTTGGTAGCATGATGAAGATGGTGATGTCGGTGTTCCAGTCAATAGCGATGTAGCAGCCGATGATAATGATGAGGTCGCCCATCAACGGCGGCATAGTAAGCCAGCCGTGAAGGCAGAATAACAAGTCGGCGATGACATAGGCAACCAAAGGCGAAGACATAGTCACCCATTAGCGACGACGTAGACTTCATGGCTGGTGAAGTAGGAACGATGCCGAGGAAGTATGACACGAGGCTGATGAAGATGATCCAGTTAGATATTCAGTGTTGACTAAGCATGGACCCCTGAGGCAAACAACTTGGTTAACAGCAATTGACCGGAGATCACGATTATATCGATGGAGAAGGTGCTGGTGATGATTTTAGTAATAATAATCCATCAAATTGTTAAGAAGATGTCGAAGCCCAAGTAGTTTCCTTGACGCCAACGCTTTCATGATGAATATTGACGCAATGCCTGTTGATTTATGATGATGGCAGTAGAACTTGGTCTTGTAGTTGTTGCATATGCTTTACTTGGCGGAAAGCAGATGTTGTTATCCAACTCGTCGAATCTGAGTTGATTGGTTGATAACTCCAAACTCCCGGACATGCAGATTAAATATTCAACTTGATACTCTAGAAACTTGAAGTAAATTGTGGTAGCATCCAGAAACCAAAAATTGTCGGTGAAATAATTGTAGTTGCTGAAGTAGAACGGCTGCTCTGAAGCAAAGTCGAAGATAACGACTCCCGGAATTAACTCATTGGCTGGTTAATTGATTGCTTCCTCTTGACATAACGTCCGTCGAATTTTGAGTCTTTTATTTGTGTAGCCCCCGACTCTATGCTTAGTTGGGAAACAACTGATCATAGAGTCAAGAACTGTAGCTTGTCGTCGAGTAACCACCAGTCAAGAACTGTAGCTTGTCATCGAGTAACCACCACTTGAGTAAAAATACGCATTGAGGATGTCCGAGTAGAAATCTTGAAGATTGGAACGCCACTTGTTGTAGTAGATTAGCTTGGCATCATATGCAAAGATGTCGAGGCTCTTGGAGACGTCGTGGTTGATGAAGCGAAGCTTCCGAAGTAGTGCCAGTAAAGTTTGCCGGTGCAGAAAAGAATGAAGATGAAGTTGCCCCATAATGGTGATAAAATTGCAATGCCGTGATGACGTGGACACGAGTCGGCGGCAACAAAAGTAAACCAGTGGCAAAGACGCGTAGTCGTGAAGATAAGAACACACCAGTGGGCAGCGACAAGACCAGTCGGCGGTGAAGACGTAGACGCCCAACAACGGTGGTGTGACCAACCAACCGTGTAGGCGGAGAAACCAGTCGGCGACGATGACGATGGCCGGTGGTGAAGACGTAGACGCCCAACAACGGTGGTGTGACCAACCATCCGTGTAGGCGGAGAAACCAGCCGACGACGATGACGATGGCCAGCGGTGAAGACGTAGACGCCCAACAACGGTGGTATGACCAACCAGCCGTGTAGGCCGAGAAACCAGTCGGCGACGATGACGATGGCCGGCAGTGAAGACGTAGACGTCCAACAACGATGGTGTGACCAACCAGCCGTGTAGGCCGAGAAACCAGTCGGCGACGATGACGACGGCCGGCAGTGAAGACGTAGACGCCCAACAACGGTGGTGTGACCAACCAGCCGTGTAGGCCGAGAAACCAGTCGGCGACAATGACGATGGCCAGTGGTGAAGACGTAGACGCCCAACAACGGTGGTGTGACCAACCAACCATGTAGGTGAGACACCAGTCGGCGACGACGAAGGCGAGCCGGTGGTGATGTTCTGACTGATCCATTCCCGAAGCGTAGGAGATAAGCTTAAAGCCATGAATCCCCACTATGCATATCTGGATTTGGATCCTGCAGTATAAACATGTATGATGAGTAGCATCTGATGCAAATAGAATACTTGAGAAAAATTCAGCATTTTAAGATATTTATAAATATGTATTTCTCCTCTTGTCGATTTTGATTCCCCCGAGTAGGTGACTCATCTCATTTAAACACTCTGCCCGACTAGTCATTGACATGAGTTCGTCATTAATGGAACAAAGTTTCATGAATTGGAGTTTACTACTCGGGTACTTTTACAATTGTTAAGAGCAGAAAGTACATTATATTATCTCTATGCTTTTGATTTCTTCCGAGTAATACTTAGCACCTTGCGTTATACACTCCACCCAACGAGCTCCCCGGGTGCTAGGAATCAGCCCAAAGGCAACTATCCATCGACAAACCAAACGGAAAGCATAGGGAAATAGAGCTCTGTAACTCGATCGGTACTTTTTTACTCGGATATTTCGCAAGCAATCAAGATAAACATTATGAAAAAAAATTTGAAAAAATATGATATATCATCTGTAGCCCCTGACTCACTACTCAATGGAGAATCAAATGATATAGTGAGTCAAAGGAAAAGGAAAATATCATATAAAGAATAAAATAATGATGACTTAGCTTTTTGATATTCTCCTCGGTGACGGCAGAAGTGGCCGATGTGGGGAGAAGGTCATCCATCAATGGCAATGAAAACACAAGCCATTGAAGTAGCTGAGGCGACTGGCGACGAAAACGAAGATCTCCATCAAGGGCGACGGAGTCCGCCAACCGTATAGGTAAGGACACCAGTCGACGATGATGAAGGCGATCAACGGTGAAAGCGAAGACGTCCATCAACGGTGGTGGAGTCCACCAACCGTGAAGGCGATGATACCAGTCGGCGGCGATGACGGTGGCCGGTGGTGAAAACGTAGATGCCCAACAACGATAGTGTGACCAACCAACCGTATAGGCGAGGACACCAGTCGGCGACGATGAAGGCGAGCCGGTGGTGAAGACATTGACGCCCAGCAATGGTGGTGTGACCAACCAACCGTGTAGGCAAGGACACTAGTCGGTAGCGATGAAGATGAACCGGTGGTGAGGATGTAGACGCCCAGCAACGGTGGTGTGACCAACCAACCGTGTAGACGTAGACACCAGTCGGCAGTGACGCAGGCAACCGATGTACGTGCATACAAAATTACAGATCAAAAAATAATTAGAAATCTGTAAATTAAATGACTAGAAAAACCAATAATAATCTAGTTTATGTAAGAAAATTGAAATGTTAAACCTAGCAAACCAGACTCTTAATGATGCACGTATATCGTCGTCATTAGTAACAGCTGCGGTGAAGGCAACCGGTGTTGAAGACGATGTCGCCATCAACAACGGTGGAATAAAAATCCAACCGTGAAGGCGAGGATGCCACTAGGCGACAGATGAGGCGGCCGGCGATAAAGGTGATGATGCCCATCAGTCGGCGGCGTAATGGACCGGCCGTGAAGGCGATGACACCAGTCGGTCGTGGCGAAACCAAGCCGGTAGTGAAGACTTAGGCACCCGACAACAATGGTGGCGGAGTACACCAACCGTGGATGCGAAGAAACCAGTCGGCAGCGATGACGGCGGCCGGTGGTGAAGATGATGTCGCCATGAGTAACGGTGGCGGAGCACACCAACCGTGGAGGCGAAGAACGGTCGGCGATAGTAGTGCCGCGGTATCACGTGTGAACAACAAAAAAATAATATGAGATTAATCTATGGTTAGAAATTAATCTATGATATAATAATAAATTGGAAGGAAAATGACTCCTAGTGCAATCAGAGATTAAATCTTCCCTGGAATCCAATACAGAGGAAACGAGGTAGCTATATAAAGCACATATGTTAATAGTAGATGTGTTATTGGTCTCGGTAGCCAGCAACGCTCCTGTTTGCTTGGTCTCTATGCTTGATTTGCACGTGTGTGTAATTTGGATAAACCATGCATGCGGCTGGGAGTGCCTGCAACGCTTCCTCGTAATGATTTACGTTTAGCCAGATCACAGCGATGACTCCAGTAGCCGGCCTCCTTGCGGATTGTGCGGCAGCACCAGCCGGCATCTCGGCATATTATTCCATCGCGATGATTCGCCACCATCGGTTGACCTTGGAAATTGGGGCAATCAAATTTGTTGTAATTGCTTTCCCCGTTGGATTGAATCTGACTCGGAGAGGTAAAGGTTGCCAAAACCGTCGAGGGAGTTGATGATCTTGAAGTGAAAAGCTTGTCGTGGGGCGAAGACGAATCCGGCCATGTTGGAGATTGGTTTCCATCGCATTTCTGGACGGAAAGCTCGACGCCCCTTCCTGGCACGCCAACTGTCGAAACTAGATTTCGGCAATATGAAAAGGGGGTAGCGCACGAGACCTAAAAGTGGATGGATGCGGAGACAAGGATTTAGATAGGTTCAAACCCTCTCAATGAGAGCTAATACCCTACTCCTGTTTGGGGATTGTATCCGCCGGGTGTTGTATTGATCCGACGATCTAATTGTGCTCATGCCCCTAGAGGGCCTCCTACCCACCTTATATAGGATGGGGGCAGGATTACGAGATAGAAACCTTAACCAATATCGGTTTCCTAATACTACTTTATAATATTGTTAAACCAAGACTTTAGGCTGTTCCGTAATACATAAGGAAACGTAATACCCAAGTCAATGTAATACCCAAGTCATGATCCATTACATATTATATAGATATAAGCTATCCCCTATAACTAGTCGGATAACCATGTCGTGTCGGTATGGATACCTATAATTTCCACAAAGATCCTCTCCATGTTCTTGTGGTCCTTGGTGTTCGACCGCCAGTACACGAACCGGCCGGCGGTCATGCCATCACTATCGGTGAAGCGGTAACACCAATCCAGCCCCGCATCGAAGTCGAACAGGGTCCATTTGTTGGTGCGGGAGGAGAACGCGGTGGCGGACATGTGGTCATACATGCCGATGACCCGGAACGAGGCGTCGGCGTGGTCGACGACAATGGCGTACCTGATCATGTTGAATGAGCAGCGGAAGGCATGGGGCGGGCGGAAGAAGGTGGCAGTCCGCAAGATGGGATCGTAGACGGCGAGGTTGAGCCCGTCGCGGCGCGGGAGAGGAGGAGGCGGCCGCCGTCGCAGCCGCGGAGGCGCCACTCGTTGGAGTAGAAACCGAGGCTGTCGTCATCGACCTCGTCCGAATCGATATCGGGGAGGTCTTCGAAGAAGATGTCACAGTCGGCGGCGGCGGATGCCAGATTGGGCTTACGGGCGGTGGTGCGGACGAAGTAGATGTTGGGGCAGGGGTGGGGGACGGGCATGTCGCCGCAGTCGGTGAGGATGAAACCGACGAGCGGAGGATGGCGGAGCGGGAGGAAGCGCTTGAGAATGGCGGGGTCGGAGGCCGCGCGCCGCCAGCGCTTGCAGGCGAGGGCGGCGTTGACGAGTGACGCCATGTTGGGGAGACGAAGGAGTATTTTCCGGTGGAGGTCCACACCGATGGCGTCGATCGGCGGCGAGGTCATCGGCTTCTTGACACTGCCGCTCTCGCTTCTCACACACGGTTCCATCTCATTCTCTCTTAGTACAAGTCGCATCGTGATCAGGGAGTTCGCATTTTATGCAGTTGCCATTTCGGCGAGAAATACGCTTTGGATTGCCGCCAAAAACTTTCCCAGCCATTTCTGGTGCCATATATGTTGTAATAAACCTGTAATCGGTTAAGCCGAATTTCCGCTTTGATATTCCGGATGTGTTTTGGCAGTGGCAAGATTCGATAGTACCATTTTTTTTTGCAAGGTTATTGTTTGGAGACTAATTAAGCTTTGATAAGTATTGCATTGAATGGAATGTCAAATAATTTGGCATGCCAATTTTTTTTATTTAAACTACTCCCCATTCGAAAAAATGTATGTACACATCTCTTCCTCCTGAAACATTTTGGGAAACACGCATAAATCGGTTGAGTTGGGCAACGTCCTAACAACCGTTAGAATTTGACTCGCCACTTGATCAGTAGGCCTAATATATGAGCTGACATCGTGCAGATTCCGTGTGTGGGGCTGGGGAGTTAGATGTGTGCCAAACCTACATATGATTTCAAGGAAAGTACTTCCTCCGTCCCAAATAAAATCCAATCCTATTCACGAGGCAACTTTAGTATTAAGGTGAAATTATCAAAGTACCCTCATTAACCACATCCATCCATTAACACTGCCATTCTGCACATATTAATTTAGTATACTACTCTGTCATTCTCTGCCATCAGTACTTTGGAGGAGGAAAGTGAAAAAAAATGAATTGCAATGCTGCAAGAAAAATTACATTTGCCGCAAGAAAAGGAACTTCTGTCCAACCTAAGAAAAAGAAGTTCTGAATTTACATGCAAATATAGCAAGAACAAAGAACAACAGAGAAGAACCAAGAGTAGAGAGGAAAAAATGAAATCAGGTTATGCATCAGATCTGCCATAGGCCTGCAAACTTTCGTCACCGACGACATCACAACCACCCATCACCTCCACCTTCTCCATCACAACAACATACCGTGCCGTCACCGCAGCATCCATCCGTCTCCACCGCCGCAGCCATCGCCGCCGCATCCATCCTCCGCCGTATCCATCCGCTGCCGCCACACCACCGCATCCATCCTCCGCCACATCCATCCGCCGCCGCCACGCCGCCGAATCCAACCACTGTTGCCGCTGTCCCTGCAAAGAGGAGTGGAAAAAGGGGCGGAGCGGTAGGGAGAGATTGAGAGTGGGAGGACTGAGGATGCAGAGGGAGAGAGGAGGGGATAAGGTCGCGTGTGAACCAGAGGAAAGAAAAATTGAGGTCCTCTGACTCCTTTCTCGAGTACCCTTGCAAGGAGGAGTATTGAATGTGTATTATTTTTTGGGCACGAATCATTTTATTATGGGACAACCACTTTATCCCAAAATTCGATTTTATTTGGGATAGAGGAGGTATATGAGAGTCAATGCGATAAATTGTATTGATCACGAACATGAGTACAGATAGGCACACGGTGCATCCTTATCTCTACAACCGACTTAAAGAAATAAAATCGGGAGAGAATTAGGGAAATTGTCCAAGGAGATAATATTACAGATATATCTCTAGCACGAGCCACATAGAAACTTTACATATAAATGATTTTTTACATATAGATTTTATACATGGAAAACATTATATATAGAAACTTTTTCCAAAGAATCTTTATACATAGAAACAACCCTATACATAAGAACTTCAGGGATAAAAACATTAGAAATGAATTTGGGTTAATTGGATTAATGTCATTGCAAATTCTACAATTTTGAGACCTCTCATTACTTTCATCTATTAGAAACCATGCCATTACAATTAGATATGCTATTTTATAGAAACGGGATGTGATTGGACCCACATGCCGGCCATTATATTTTCGTATTGCCCGAAATACCCCTACTATATTTTTCTCTCCACCTCATTGACATGTGCCCCACGCGGCATCCCCTCCCTCATCCCCGTGAAGGCGAGCCTTCATTGGAGGACGAAGCCGAGCTCCCATCCTCGGACTGTCACGACGTCGCCAGAGTTGGAGATGGTCGTGGGCGGAGAAGTCGATGAGGACTGTGCCATAGCCTGTACCCACGCGGGACTGCAGCTCCAACGTCACGGTGAGACTGGAGCTCTGTTGGTATTTCTTACGATCACAGATAAATCCGCAAGCGCACGGATACCGAAATAGCACTTCCCCTTGAGTGACCCAAGGGTATCAAACATGATGAACATGTGTGTATTATCTACGATCAGGATTCTACCCAAGGACAACAACTGATGGAGGTTTTGGCTAGAGAGGACTTTTAAGCACTTAACTAGTTTATCTAAGTTAAATGTAAAACTTTATCGAATGCTTTGGGCACCGACCCTCCCATGGTCTGTTAGGCTGAGTATGGCCTTGAGCTCTATGATGTACCTGAACGTGGAGGGATACATAGGACAGACATGGCTATCACCACCTGCCGCCTACCACACTTTCCGTGGAGCACACAACAAACGAAGGTAATTTCTAACCTAAGTACCACACTTGAGTTATTAATTACTACTCTAGACTTGTGCAGGAACTTCCTTCTTTATCCAGAGTCCTAATACTAGAGCACTTAGATGTGCACTAAGCGACGAACCCGCACCAACGAGAATATATCTCACTTAAGTAAACTATGTAAATAACACAAGAAGACTCGAATACTTACTTTATAAAAAGAAGCATCCATCGAGGTACAAGCGAGAAGAAGGCCGACAATTCTAGCGCTTTCCTGGAAAACCGTTGGAAGAATACCGACAAACCTGGCACTCATCCATAAAAGCTTCAGAGAAAGCTATGATATTTGGGGCACTCCTTCCGTAGTTTCCCCTCACTCTCTAATCAAGCCAACATACTAAAGTGGAGTTGAAAATCTGAAAATGAGTTGTACTCTGTTGTGCATTTTCCAAGAGTGAAGGCTTCCTCCTTTATAGCTTGAGTATGGCGGTTGTAGGTCTCCTTTATAGCTTGAGTATGGTGGTTGTAGGTCAGTGCATAGGTAATCGTCATTGAGAGGCCATCAGCGATGTCCATGTGGAAGGTTATGACTAGAGGCACCAGTGGCCTCTCATTTGGCGAGGAGACTGACTGGTGGGCCCTTATGGCCGTTTGGTTGGGCTGGCCCCATTTTAAGTCAGTTTTAGATGACTTTTGGGGTCCTCCGATCCTTGTACTTGCACGTGATTGGCTAGAGGTTCGTTTTTGTCACATAGCGGGTGTATTTTCTCCTTAAATGACCTGCATACATATATTTACCAAACTAGTGGAAGTGGTTAGTAGTAAACTCCTACCACTAAGTTTTGATAGTATATTTGATATCTTTTTATGCCGGAGTTGACGGTTAAATTTGCACTTAACGACTGTCAACAAGCTCCGGGATGGGCGCCAAGGAGGAGGAGCACAATGGTGAAAAGGCCAGCGACATGGACATGCTACACTGAGATGAGGAGAGAAGAGCATGGGGATGGTGTTGAGGTCACTAGCATGATTTCCCACCCATCGGCACCAGTACTAGAACATCCACACATCAGAGCACGACTGTTGGAGAAATGGGAACTGAGGTCCCCCTTTCCCTGGGGTCCGAGACCATGTTCTCGATTTCTCAAGATATGAAGAAGATCATTTTTGTTAGGTTACCAACACTGTTATTAGCTGGTAGGGTGTGGAGCCAGGGCTCGGCCTGTTCCAGGGCCCCGACACTCCCGCAGTCTACAAGAGTTGTACCTACAAGGTGACTAGGTGGGAAGCTTGGGACTTGACTGCAGCCTGAAACCTTACAAAATCAGCATGAGCAAGATGATGGGCCATGGAGCCCGGGGACCGCTTTGACCGCAACCCCGGAGCTCCCCCGTTACAAAACAACTATTCTTGGACTCGAAAAGAGAGTAGAAACATATAAGATTCTTTTCTATAAAACAACGTGGTGTAGGGATCCCGAGGTGCCTAAGTTTAACCCCGGGGCTTCCCTACCCCCTATAGTTGCACATACCTTTTATCAAGGGAAGCGTGGAGGCATACAAAGAATACACGTAAAAGAGAAAACCAACCAAGCCCTGTTGTCACCGATATCTTCAAGAAACTCGTCAAAAACAATAAGAGTTCCTATTTGGATGGCTTGGGAGCATGCTTGGGCCCCTAACTAGTGAGGGGACCAAGGAACCGCGCTTGCCTCGGGAAGGCTTTTGGTGTTGGCAACAGGGTGAAATCATAGCCTTGAATCTATCCTGGACCACATCCGAGTTAGAATCATGCTGCCCAAGGACCCCGATGACCAGCGCCACCTACAATGTTCCATGGAAATCAACCCTAGAGGACTGTCGCAGTAACACGAGTGTCACTGATGCAGGGCGGTGGGCCCGTCGGGTTAAGTGAGCTTGCCCCCTATCGTCTGTCGGGTGGTGCCTAGGGAATCACAAGCCGAAGGCTGACACCTGGTTACACACAACCAGGAGGTTTCAAGGAATAAGAAAGCCAACAGTATTGCATCTTAGGAAACCTTCTCCGATCCCACCCTCTTAACCAGTAGAAGTGTGCCCATCCAGGTATAGAAAGGCAAGCGTGTTTTGTAGGTTCACCTATAGACGTGCCCATCCAGGTGTACGAAAGTGAGCGCAGTTCAAGCCAAACCTAGTCAACATTGTGCTCCTTGCATCCCGATAATCCCAAAACACAGGAGTAGGGTATTACACCCCTAGGGTGGCCTGAACCTATATATTTCTCATGTTCATGTTTTAGATCAGCTTCTCCACACCAAGCACGTTGTGTGCTCAGTCACAACCTACCCCCGGTCGAATATTCAAGGGGGGTTCTAGATCCCCCGCTATTGGAGCACCACACTTCCGACAATGACGGTAAGGAGGAGGCCAACAGTAGGGATGTGCTCCACGAAGATGAGGAGGGAGGTGGCGTTGAGGTCATCGGCACAATTCGCAGCTCATCAACACGAGTACTAGAGTCCACACGTTGGAGCGTGATAGTGAGGAGGTGGCCGACAGTAGGGGCACGCCACACGAAGATGAGGAGGAAGACATATAGGGATGGTGTCGAGGTCATCGACACGATTCGCTGCCTATCATAACCCTGGCAGAGCTGGAACGGAGTGCTTCTCAGCTTGCTGATTTGGCACGACGAGGAGGTTGAGCTCTGCCAACATCGCTTGGCGTCATGGGCTTTCCGAACAGCATCTCCCACGCCTATACCATGACGTTGGCCGTGGCGCAAGCCCTGCTAGAGCCCATCGTTTTAGGTGTGCATATGCAGTTATGTCCACGATCTTCAGCCCTTGGAGTATGTGCCATGGAACCAGGGCCGTTGATGAGGGTGTGCCAAGTAAGCGACCAAACAGGGGCCCAATTTTTTTATATTTTAATCTATATCAATACTTTCCGATGTATTTAAAAGCCTCTTGTTCTATTTTTACAAAGTCGCACTCTTACCCATTTGTTGATTTGGCTAGAACGGGTTTGTTTTATTCAACTTAGATAAGTGTTCGATGACAATTATGACCAACTCAAAGAGTTATAGATCATGACGATAATATGAACATGCGTTTTACTCATTAACGTTTCCATTGCTCCGCTTAATAAAAATAATCACTACGTCATGACATAATATTTTTCTACCATTCATTACAAAAATCTTCTTCCGACTTAGATAAAGCTTTGCTGCTAATTTATTCTTCCTTCTTTAATATTTTTATGGACCTTAAATCGTGTTTTGTATCAGGGCGTTTATAGGTACGCCCCTATACTTAACGACTAACGAGAGCTCGCTGACGGATAATTCCTCCGGTGTCACCAGGTAAGGGGTGGCTCCGAGGGATTGTCCAGGCAGGCCGTAGATCACCCAAAAAATTGGCCCACAACGAACCCCTCGCGTCGTGCTGCCCATCCCCGAGCCGGAGAGCCCCCAATTGCCGTGCCATGCTCTACTTACCACCGTCAACCAGACTGGCGACTGATTGAGGTGTCGAGTCGAGCCAAGAAGTGCCAGGCAGTCGGCGCTCGGCACCGCTGCCCCTTGGCCCCTGCGGTATGCTGGCACCGCGCCAATCCCCTCAACTATGTGCTGTATGCCATTAGCCCATTAACGATACTGACTAGCAGAGTAATTATGGACTTGTTTAAACCCAAATTTAACACTTATGGACGAAATAGGGAAAAATTGCTAAAGTTTGGAGAGTGTTGGGTTTCCATTACGGAGGCCGGTCATACCGCAGCCATATGGCCGGTATGACCGGCTAGTAGGTCTCAGGTTTCCTTGCTCGGAAAGGTATGTTTCGGGTTTCTATTGGTTTCTATCCCAAGTTGAACGTGTAGGAGGACCTGTAAGAGGTAAGACCAACCCCATTATAAGGGCCAAGGCCGGTTAGATTCTTCCCCCTTCCAAATCCCAATCTACACAATCGAATCGTTCTTTTACCTTTACTTTTTAACCATGTCTTCTACTTTACCTTAGTTTCATCCATCTTTGTCGGTTTCCGCCGTAAACCGTCTACCGTCGCTGTGAGAGTGCGATACCCCTCTGTAGATTTATCCCGTAAACCTTCCGTTTGCCCACTAGATAGGTAGTTATCCTTATATCGATTTAAATCGATCTAGAGGCTGATTTTGATCTCTAAATCAGTTCCTCTAGCCGGTTTAGCCTTTTTTAGAAAACCCATCTTGATTTGGCTCTTTGGCTAAATCAGGGTGGTTGGTGACTCCATATCACTGGAAGGTGTTTAGGTGTCCCGATCGTGTTTGTCTTCTGTCTAAGAAAAATTGCTAGCATGATTTTTTACGACTCCATTGGGGAACGATAAATTTCGGCTTTGCCGTTAGACCGAAATTAATCTAGGCATCACGTCGTTGCCGACGTATTCCATTGGCTAGGCAGTACGCGTCTAATTTTCACCGATTAAGGAAACTAATCGGAGTATCACTTTCCTTCCAAGCCAATCAAGTAATTGTCTACTGCTCTGCCGCCGTCGGTTGCCATTGCGGCCGCCCTTGCCGAACCTATTTCGGTGACGTGTTTACTGTTACCAAGCCAAAGCTGATTCAAAAGGAGGCAGCAGTACTGCACATGGCCACAAGCAGCAGGCAACATCGATCTGCTAGTACATGCATGCGTGTTTTCCGAGGAGAATAATACAAAAAATCAATCAGAGGGTCATTGCATTGCATCGGCTGTTATTGTGGAACATCAATTTCCAAAATTAGCTAGCTGTACACACTACAGTTACCAGGAAATGCAAGATCGTATACTAATCTATTCGGTCAAAGCTATGATTAATATAGCCAAAATTAATCGAGGAATATCTTCATCAAACATGACAAACGAGGTCGTGATCGATAACAAGTTCACCAAGAAGGACTTGACTGAGGAGGAGCGACAAGAAGGAACAATTGACGGTGTTAAAGAAGGAACTTCTTCCAAACTACATCAGAACCGACCAAGACATTATCAAAAGAGACATACTACTACCTCAAATTAATATTATGGTTTCACATGAGGTAACCTCCAATCCGTTTGATACATCCTTTGCTATTCAAAAATTGATCATTGTGTAGATGCATCTATTAGCGCTTATATCGATAAACTTGATGATAAGTTAGAAGATGCTTTCAATACTAGTTTTGATAATTCCATTAAGAAAATTGGCTCTAGAATTGCTAGTTATCAACAATTTAATGCCACTTCTAGTTTTGCTTCTGTACAAAATGCTTATAATGCTATAGATGTATTAACGGGTATTTACACAGCCGATTAAATGGGAATCGGCTAGACACAAAATTTAGCCAATGGTCAGACCGCGCGTGATGCCCGTCAGACCTCTCTATTTGCTGGTCAGACCGTGCCCACCATGACCGGTCAGACCGTGCCCTATCTCGGCCAGATCGTGCCTCCTGTGGCCGGTCTGACCACACCGCTGACCACCGGTCAGACTAGGCCTTGGGCCGGTCAAACCGGATATCTGGCTGGTCAAACCGGGCTGCTTATAGCCGGTCAGATCGACGCCCTGGAACCTTTTTCAGATCCTTGTCCCACGATTAATGGCATTGATTTTAATTGTAATTTACCTTATGTTAATGTTGTTAGTCATGCTATTTGCACCGATAATCGTTACGAGCCAGTACAAAATCATCGAGTAGATGGATTGGCACGAGACGTGCATTATGACCAATAGGAGATTTACTCTCAAAACCCTATTGTGCCTATACACTTCAGGCCATTAGAACAAGGGTATAATCAATTAAGGCCTGAAGTTACTGGCAATAGTTTAAATTATAGTTTAGATGATAATGCAATAGCATGTATAGCCGAACGAAGCGATGGTTCGGATTGTGTTACCAACTTAGATAATAGTACAACTGAAAATATAGCTGAACTAAATGATGATTCGGATTGTATCTCAAGTGAAAGTAAGATATCATCGTCATCTAAGACCGAACGACAGATCGGTCATGTGAGTGCTAAAAAAGAGATTGACAATGTGTTGTGGGATAGTGGTGAGGTAGAATCTAAAGCAACATCGCATACATATGAAAGGTTGTATTCTAAACATATAGATTCGGTCTCGTACCCGCAAAGATTTGAGGTGCCTAATTTCACAAAATTTACAGGTGAGAATTCTAGAACAACAATGGAGTATATCAGCCAATTTATTAATCAATGTGGAGAGGCTGGTAGCGATAATTTACTCAAGTTAAAGTTATTTCCTTTGTATTTACCGAACTTTGCATCTATTTGGTTTGATTTACTTGCTCCTAATTCAATTTCTACTTGGTCACAAATGGAGCATGAGTTTCATGAATATTTTAGATATGTAAGCTCAATAGAGCAAAGACCGTTTGATGATTCATCGGTCACTTGTGAGGATATTTCGGTTACACCTACAACTAAGACCAGAATTGTTCGTGATCCTCTCCCTATTGCTCCTATAGACTTTGATAATAAGAGAGTGTTGGTTCGGCCAAGTCAAGCCGAGTCCACAAGAGGAAAGATTGTTATTATCGGGGATCCTCGGCCCGAAGTGATTAGGTTCAATGGTGACAAGGCCAAAGATCGTAAGGTTACAAAAGATGAGTCATCTAGTTCCAACGAGATTAAAAAGTTGAAGCTTACTTTCGAGATGCTTATGGCTAAATACAAGAAGGGATTGGCCGGTCAACGACGGGCTAACTAGCCTAGCAATTTGAAAAGATCAAGATCATCTCCTAGGAAGAGATTTGGTCCAACGCCAAAGCAATCAAAGCCATCAACGATACAAATTCCATGCAAACCTCTGGTTATGACGCCATGGTATCCATATCCAATGCCCACCGTTCGGTCATCCTTTTATATATTATGTCGTGGATGCCTCAACAACATATACAGTTTCATCAAGGATGGAAGGAATCACATAGGTCAGTACCAAGTCATTCATCTAACTCTAGTCAAGACCGTTTTCCACAAAAGAATCGGCCCGGTGGATCGAAGGTGAAGAAGGTGTGGGTGAGGAAAGAGACTAAGACTCCGAAGGTCAACACTATCAAGGAAAAGTCCCAAGATGTCCAAATATCTACTAGAGATGCGACAAAGGGGTTGCAAGCAAATTAGACTGCAGTCGACGCCGTGACTATTGAGAGCAGCGGTCTGACCGGGCCATCTGGCCGGTCTAACCGCCAGCCTACGGCCGGTCTGACCGAGCCTTCAGAACAGTCTTACCAACAGCTCATAGCCGGTCCGAATGGGTCCCGAGGCCGGTCAGATCAGCTATGTCTAGAACTGCCCAACCCAACACGGCTTTGTCGGCCCTGATTTTATAGCACAGGAAACCATCTGTGTTTACAAGTACCAACTCCCTAGATCGGTAGGTTTGTATACACACATTACAAATCTGGTACACACAGTCTGCATCACATAGTCTTACAATATCAAATAGTACATGGGAACCTGAGTAGGTTCTAATAGGCTGTGTCTGGCCGGATACAATACCAAATAACATAGAATAAGATAGGATAGCAGAAGTGAGGCTACGACGGATGGAGAGGGATAGAGGAAGAGGATGAGGTGAGGCAGTGTGGCGTGTTCGAACACGATCGGCTTTTATAGCCTCCGAGTGTGGGAGCCAGCCATCGAAGTGCTTTCAATGCTTCGCCCAGGCGTGCGGCTAAGGTTGGTGAAGGGCCTTGGCTGCTGGCGAGGGGAGGAAGGTGTAGACGACGAAGATGTATCGGTGGCCTGCACACGCGCGCATGCCTCCGCTTCGCTCCATCCGAAGTCGGCCTATATATGAATTTGGATCACAACTCAACACGGCGCGCGGTGAACGTCGTCGCCAAAAACAGTACTAGGGAGGAGGATTGGACTTTATCCTTTATTACTAACCCAACAGAAATGAGTGCCTTGGGGAGGCAACATGGACTTTTTAGGAAAAAAGCTTGCAGCAAGAAGGCCACGGTAGAGGGAGTTTAAGCGGACTTTTCGGAGCAAAACTAATTTCGTTCAGGGAGAAAATCTTGGGACAAAAATAAAAAAATCAGAGGAGTAGAAAAATTGGAAATTTTCAATAAAAGTTTGGCACTAGCATAAAACAAATAAAGAAATTGTCAGCATGTCGCAAAATTATAAAAATAAATCAGAGATGATTTTTGGTCGGTGTATTTTTATTTAGGTATTTTCTCAGGGTGTTACAAACCTACCCCCCAAAAATAATCTCGTCCTCAAGATTGCTTACCTGTTCTAGGAGAATAGGTTGGGGTATCTACCCTTGAGGTATTCCTCTCGTTCCCAGGTGGCTTCGTCTTCCGAGTGATTGCTCCATTTGACTTTGTACAATTTAATGGTTTTAGAGCGGGTTCTCCTTTCCACTTCTTCTAAGATTTTGATTGGTTTCTCCGGATATGTGAGGTCGGGGCTTACTTCTTGGGTTTCCACTGAGGTGTGCTCTTCTGGTACGCGGAGGCATTTTTTTAGTTGAGAGACGTGGAACACAGGGTGGACGTCAGATAAGGTTTCTGGTAGTTTTAACTCATAGGCGACTTGGCCACGCCGGCTTATTATTGGATATGGTCCCACATAATGCGGAGCCAGCTTGCCTATTACCTTAAAACGCTTGGTCCCTCATAGGGGTGATACCTTGAGATACATGTAATCCCCAACCTCAAAAGTTAATTCCCGTCGCCTAGTATCCGCATAACTCTTCTGCCTGGCTTGGGCGGCTTGAAGGCGGTCCCTTATTAGTCGCACCTTTTTTTCAGCTTCTCGCACGACGTCAGGTCCGAAGACGGAGGCCTCCCCAACTTCTGACCACATCAATGGGGTACGGCATTTCCGACCATACAAGGCCTCATTGGGGGATATTTTCAAGCTTGCTTGGTAGCTATTGTTATATGAAAATTCCGCATAGGGCAGACATTTTTCCCAGTCCGTTGTGAAATCAATAGCGCAAGCACGCAACATATCCTCTATAATCTGGTTGGTTCTCTCCGTCTGGCCATCGGTCTGGGGGTGGTAGCTGTGCTAAAGGCAAGGTGACTGCCCAGAGCTTCATGGAACCGATCCCAAAAGTGAGAGGTAAACTGCGTGCCTCGGTCTGAAATAATCCGCTTCGGGACACCATGGAGGCATACTATTTTGGCTATAAACAACTCGGCTAATCAAGCCGCGCTGTAGGTTGTCCTAACTGGTATAAAACGGGTTACCTTTGTCAGGCGGTCTATGATTACCCAGATGGAATCGCAACCTGAAACGGTCTTGGGTAGACTGCACTATGAAATCCATACCGATTTCGTCAAACTTCCATTCCGGGATTTTTAATGGCTGCAACGACCCAGCAGGGCGCTGGTGTTCAGCCTTGGCCCTTTGGCAAACATCGCATACGGTGACGTATTCCGCAACGTCCTGTTTCATCCGTGGCCACCAATATTCTTGCTTTATATCTTGGTACATTTTTGTGCTTCCGGGGTGGATGGAGTAGGCTGAATCGTGGGCTTCCGTGAGGATGGTCTTTCGGAAATTCTTCCCGGCGGGCACGAACAACCGATGTTTATACCAAAGGATTCCTTACTCATCCAACGTGAATTCTTTGGCCTTTCCTCCCTTCATCTGATCCTTAATCTTTTCTACCTCCTTCCTTTGATTTTGGCTCTTTGATTTGGGCAGGGAGTTGTGGCTGAATCTCCATGTTTGTTACACTCCCTTGCTTCACCACGGTTAGGTTGAGGCGGGCGAACTCAGCTTCCAAGGTGGTCGGTAGGTTTTGGGCCCTTAGCATGTTACATGCGGGTTTCCTGCTTAAGGCGTCAGCTACCACATTAGCCTTGCCTGGATGGTAGTGGATGCCCAAGTCATAATCCTTAATTAACTCTAGCCATCTTCTTTGGCGTAGGTTGAGGTCAGCCTGAGTAAAGATGTACTTGAGGCTTTTGTGATCGGTGAAGATATTACAGCGGTTACCGATCAGATAGTGCCTCCAAATCTTGAAGGCATGAACTACGGATGCTAGTTCCAAATCGTGGGTGGGGTAGTTCTCTTCATGAGGTCTTAATTGGCGTGACGCATAGGCGACTACCTTGCCGTCCTGCATTAGTACACCTCCCAATCCGTGACGAGAAGCATCACAGTAAACTTCGAAGTCTTTCCCGATGTCGGGCAAGACAAGGATGGGGGCCGAAGTTAATTTGGCTTTTAGCTGGTCAAAGCTACTTTCTACTTTGACATTTCTCGGTCCAGTCATACTTTTTCCCCTTTTTGAGCAGTTGCGTCATAGGGCGGGCGATTTGAGAAAATCCTTCGATGAATCTGCGGTAATACCCAGCTAGACCAAGGAAGCTCCGTACCTCGGTTACACTTCGAGGTGCTGGCCACTTAGTAACTGCGTCCACTTTGGTTGGGTCTACCGCTACCCCTCCGGCTGAAATTATGTGGCCTAGAAAACTCACCTCCTTAAGCCAAAACTCGCACTTACTATACTTGGCATACAGCCGGTGTTCCCTTAATTTTTCCAACACTATTCGTAGGTGGGCCGCGTGTTCTTTCTCGGTGTTGGAGTAGATTAGTATATCATCTATGAACACCACGATGAACTTGTCAAGGTATACCATGAATACATTATTCATAAGGTTCATGAAATAAGTGGGGGCGTTGGTCAGTCCAAACGCCATGACCAAGAACTCATAGAGCCCGTAGCGAGTGGAGAAGGCGGTTTTGGGTACATCTTCTGGGCGTACCTTGAGTTGGTGATAGCCGGAACGGAGGTCGATTTTTGAGAATACACTTGCCCCTTGAAGTTGGTCGAATAGATCATCGATAATAGGGAGGGGGTGTTTATTTTTGACCGTGACTTCGTTTAGTGAGCGATAGTCCACGCACATCCTTTGGCTACCATCTTTCTTTTTAACGAACAGCACCAGGCACCCCATGGAGAAGAACTAGGGCGGATAAATCCCTTGTCCTGGAGTTCCTGAATTTGTTTCTTAAGTTCCTCTAAATCGTTGGCAGGCATCCTATAGGGTCGCTTGGCTATTGGTGCAGTACCGGGCATTAAGTTTATGATGAATTCTATATCTCTGTCAGGGGGCATTCCTGGCAGTTCCTCTGGAAAAACGTCTCAGTATTCCTGAACCACGGGGGTTTCTTCCAAGGTAAGGGAGGCTAGAACGGCCTTTTGGTCTCCAGACACTGGTTTGAGGGGTCCGATCTCGATTCTTACACGGTTGGCGCCTTGGGTGGCTAGTGAGATGGTTCTTCGGGCACAGTCAAGGTTTCCTCGGTATTTGGATAGCCAATCCATGCCCAAAATAATGTCAAGGTGCTGAGAGGGGAGGACTATTAAAGTGGTGGGGATCACCGTCCCTTGCAAAAGGAGCGGCACATTTTGGCAAACCTGGGTTACCATCAAATCCCCCCTGGTGAGCGTATGACCATAGGTTTATTTAATTCAGAAAGCCCAAGTTGATGACATCGAACGACTTTTGGAGAGATGAAAGAATGAGATGCACCAGGGTCAAAAAGAACCAAAACCGGGATAGAGTTTATAGAGAGCGTACCGAGAAGAACGCCCTGATCTTCCTGGGCCTCCTCCACGTGCACGTGGTTCACGCGGCCATGAGCAACAGATGACGCAGACCGGGCCGGAACTGGGGTCTGCGGGGCTGCCCGGGGCACAAAGGGTGTAAGAGTACCGCGGACGGGGGCAGGATTTGTCTGGAATTGGGAGGGAATTTTTCTAGGCATGGGGCATTCTCTGGAGAAGTGGCCTGCTCTACCGCAGTTAAAGCAGTTCATGTTCGTAGTGCCAGAGCCGGGGATGGTGGAAGTAGGAGTGTGGAGTGTTGCAGTGGGGCGGACGGTAGGTATGGTGGGGGTAGATGCGGGGCGGAAAGAGCCAGAGTATACCGGCTTCCACACTTGCCCGGTATTAGTTTTGAACTTTTGCCCTTGCTGCTGCTGCTTGCTCTTGAGGACTTCGAATTTGCGCTTCCTGTTGGCATTCACTATCTTGTTATCAGCTTCTTTTTGGAGTGCCTTGTTGATCAGTCCTTGGAAAGTGTCATGGTCCTGCGTAATCAGCTGACTATGCAGTTCGTCGTTCATTCCGTTCAGGAATTTATCGACCTTTTCGTCTTCGTCCGGGAGGTCCTGTGGTGCATAGCGGGCTAGTTGTATGAACTTGTTGAGGTAGTCCTGCACGCTCAGGTCCCCCTGGGTCAACGCCCTAAACTCATCTCTTTTCAGTTTAATAAGGGCCGCCGGGATGTACGCTCCTCGGAAGGCTTCATCCTTCCAGTCTGGCTCGTCCGCATCTGCTGTGCGAGATTTCTTGTAAGTCTCCCACCAATCACTAGCGGTTCCTTGAGCAAACTAGTGGTGTACCGAACCTTATCTTCTACGTCGGCTCGCACTAGTTCCAACTTCTTTACCATAGTGCATAGCCAATCTTCCGCTTCTAGTGGTTCTGCGGCCTCTGAGAAAGTTGGCGGCCTGGTCCTTATGAACTCTCCATAGCTGGGCACGTGCAGCCTATCCCCAGCCGTTGCTCCGGCGGACCCGGATTGGGCTGTATGGTTCCCGGACCCTCCATTGTTGAGCATGTCGAGCATGCCTCACATCAGCACGTTCTAAGTTGCCATCAACTCTGCGATGCTGGGGGGTGGAGGTGGCGGCAGCATCGCATCGCGTGTATGGGCTGATCTGGAGCCCGATCCCGTGGTCCTACGGTTCACCATCTGAGAGCAGGGTAGCCAAGGCAATGTTAGCGTAAGGGGGTAGGTTTGTTTATGGTATAACAGCTTGAATGTTGTTCAAGTTATGTTATCTGTTGTGAGACAAACACTTTCATAACACAGCATAACTCATAATAATATAATCAGATGTACTGGTGCAAAGCCTAAGTACATCCTACTCCCCCTGCTAGAGTAGGGGAGGAGATACAACCACATACATGACGATGCAAAATAGGAAGGTGCGACCTCTTCTGCTCAAACGCAGATTAGAGGGGTACAATACAGTAATAAACACCTCAGCGTCTACTGAGTCTAAGTAGTGGTGAGTGGGAACAGGCTCGCTGTCCAGAGGACCACCAAAGCGAGTCTAGTACCCGACGCGCAACGGTTTCCGACTATGGCAGAACCCACTCCACGCGTGGGCCCATGGCCGGGTCGCGACTGGCCTCATCTCCCATGCGGCGAGGGGAGCGGCTGCGGCTGCGAAGGGCAGTCTCGTCGAACTCACGGTCGCCGTCGTAGCCCGAAGTGGTGCCGCGGAGGAGGCGGCTACGGCGGCGTTTCCCGGACGTGGCCGGGTCACCGCAGCTCCGGTGTCCCCTGCATGCTGCTGGGTCGAAGGTGGCCTCGACGAAGGGCTCATCGATCTCCACAACCCTCTCCTCTAGGTCCTCCTCAGCGGGTATGACGGACCTGATGACGTCGTTGAGGGTGCCACTGGCTAGTGCGGTAAGAGCTGCAGTAGTCGGTGCCGCCGGGAAATCACGCAGCACTGCTGGCGGGGGTGGCGCCACACCGATCACCACATCGTCATGGGTACCTGCCGTGATGGGAGAGGTGGTGGTAGTGGTGGCGAAGAGCAGTGCTGTGCCGGCAGCAGGGGTGAGTCCCACCCCCTGAGCAGGAGTCGACGAGCGGGTAGCGGGGCTCCCAGTAGTCGACGCCGCGGCTGCCGAAGCACGGAGTGCGGCCAGGTAATGTGTGAACGTCGGTGCAGCCGTGCGGGAGCGGGCAGCAGTGGCCCAGCCGGCCCCTGCTGCTGGTGTAGACCGTGGGCTGAAGACAGCGGCGAAGCCGGTGCTGACGGTGCTGGTCGGCGGTGGAGCTGGGGCAGAACCTGGAGCCCCGAGTGGCATGAAGGTCGAGGTAGACGCCAGGAAGGGTCACAGCAGAGTCGTAGTCGGGGGTGGAGCTAGTGCCGAGTGGACTGGTGCGGTCTGCTGGCGGAGTGTGGCGAACGCGTGCTCTAGCTCAGAAATCTGGTGCTCCTGGCTGTCGCACCGCTCACCGAGCAGCTCGTACCTCTCCCGGATGTTCGAGATGATGGAGTCAGCATTGCAAAGCAGGTAGTGGAGGTGGTCAACCTCAGCGAGGTTCTCACCGTACCAACAGACCAGGAAGAAGCGCTGGTTTCGAAGCTGCTGAAGGGCGTACTGGCTGTGGAAAGTGAAGTTCATCTACAAACATTAAGCAAAAAGTCAATAACTTAATTAAAGTTCTAATAAATAATGAGCAGCGGGGTAGCGAAGTAGAGTTTTGCAATTAATATTGTTTTGGTAAGGCGGGGTGCACTTATGTGAGGCTGCACCAAAACAAAGTCTCGGATGGTATTGTTTTGGTAAGGCGAGGTGCACTTATGTGAGGCTACACCAAAACAAAGTCTCGGATGGTGGGCGTCAAGGGGTCTAATCCTTCAGTCGCAGGCTCTGATACCAGGTTTGTCGGCCCTGATTTTATAGCACAGGAAACCATATGTGTTTACAAATACCAACTTCCTGGATCGGTAGGTTGGTATACACACATTACAAATCTGGTAAACACAGTCTGCATCACATAGTCTTACAATACCAAATAGTACATGGGAACCTGAGTAGGTTCTAATAAGCCGTGTCTGGCCGGATACAATACCAAATAACATAGAATAAGATAGGATAGCGGAAGTGAGGCTGCGGTGGTCCACCTATACTCCACAGGCATCGACTGGGGATTAGTCCCTATGGTTCCTCCGTACCGTCCCCCTCCTCGGGGATCAGTTCGACTAGCATGTCCTCATCATCAAAAACTAAAAGGGTAGAAATATGCAAGGGTGAGTACCAACCGTACTCATCAAGTCACCACTATAGAAATGCAACAAATGCATATAGGGATCCAAGGCAGGTTTCGGTTTATTTGCGTGAAGCCAGTTTTCGCAAATTATTTCACAAGCCTATGACCTAGCAGATTTAACCATGGGAAAATGTTGCTATGTAAATGTCATCATTTATTTAGGAGTTCCTTCATCGCAATTCAACCTTCCCGCACATGGGGCAAGGTTACAAATGTTTTATTTATCCCAACCTATTCTAAACAATTTAAAAGCATGTGAGTCTAGTCAAGAGTAATACAAGTCCCGGTGCTCATTAACCGCGAGCATGGCTATTCGAATAGTTTAATTTACTCACACTGCAGTGGATGTACGCTTTTAATCCCACACTCCGTGATGCACCGAACACATGAGACTTGTCACGGCCCGGTTTTTCAGTTACCCTCGCATGGCGGCACCCGCTCCAAGGACTATGAATCCCCATTGCACCCCTGACGCCACATTCCTACCTCGAGCCAGTTGTGTGGGGAGTCCTGGCGCTCCCGAGATAAAAGGTTACATTATACATATATAAAGCTTTGACGTCATTAAACCACACACTTCCACATTTCCATACCGATATCCAGAACCTACCATGTCTGGGGTGCCACCGCACGAGAATAACCTAGTCCACCGGGTCTAACCCCACTCAAGAAGTGTAGTCGTACTCGGTTCGTTTCCTGTTTAGCTTCTTGACTCGGTCCTTAACTGACTAGGGTCAGCGGCTTACCGTTCCCAGAACCACCCATATTCTATTCGTGCCGCCTCAGTCGAAATCATTTCTGTTCAATTAAGTTTTGGGGTTTTCACAAAGGTTTTCGTGCTGTGGGTGGCGCTTATGTCTCCACCCAATTTCCAACAACCACTTCCGTCGAGTGACTAGTATTCCCACATTCACATGTCCCATATACGGAATGTATAACGTCTATATAAGCAGGGCTAAGCAGTAGATAAATAATCACGCATAAATTAATATACATAGGTAACAAAGGAATGTAAATACATAAGGATAAAAAATTTCAAAGGTAAGGCTTAAACAAATGTAGGTATGCGTTTTCAATATTAGCATGCAATTTTATTTATAACCAACACATTTATAAAAGTAGGATCAACGTGTTGAAGGGAGGTGCGTAGTGACTTGCCTTGCTCAATCGGGGGTTTATCCTCAACTAGCTCGGTTTCCTCCTCGCAAATGTACCCTATCCGGTTGCATAATAAAGTCACATACTATTCGACAACACATAAAAGAGCCAAAAATTCCAAAAAAACGAAAAATAACCAAACCAGTGCCGTTGCATAGATCTTGATTTTAGAAAGATTTTGACGAAAGTTTCGTTCAAATCGGACTTAAAACGAGGGAGATACGAAATTCGAAAGATTGGAAAAGTTTTCAATCAAAGAAAAGAAAAAAGGTCTGACGGGTGGGACTGCCCTTATCTCCTCATGTGCAGGTTCTATTTTTTAAAATAGATGTGGGACCCACGTGTAAGAGTCTCTCTCCTTCTTCTCTTCTTCTCTGTCTCGTTTTTCTCTCTCACACACACAAAGGCGACAGGAGGAGGAGGAGGAGGGCATGGTGGCGGCGGCCGGCCGGGGCAGTGGCCGGGCACGACAGCTAGTCGACGCGTGCCAGGGGCCGGTGGCTGGGGCAGCGCCTGCCGGGATGACGCGCATGGTGGCGGCCGGGTGCAGTGACACGGCGCGCGGCCGGCGTGGCTAGCGGAGGCGGCGTGCTGCGGCTGCGGCTTGCATGGCTGGTGGCTGCACGCGGCGGCGACTAGTGCGGAGGCAGCTAGACTGGTGGCGCGGCAAGGCTGCGCACAGGGTGGCGACACCACGGAAACACAACAAAACAACGAAAGACGGAAAGGAAGAAGGCGAGCAAAAGAAAACAGAGGAGGTAGACGCTCACCTTGCGGCAGCCGGGTAGCGGCACACCGAGTGAGCTCCGGTCGTCGAGGTACGGCTTAGGCGCGCGGATCATCCTCGAGCTCCCGGTGTTCGTACGAGGTCCGCCGGGTTTGGTTTTCAGGTTTTTTTTAGCTTAAGTTTTAGTGATTACATCAAAGGTTTTCGTTCTAACGTTCCAATCGTTTCAACCGTTCGTTCGTTCGACCGAGCTACACACTTCCCTACCTCACCTGGTGCGGCTGCCTGCCTTTCCACTTTCCCAACCTAAGTCTAGCTCATGGCAAGGCGGCGGCTATGCGCATCGTGGGGAGGGGTGAAGGGGCTGGTTGGAGAGGGATAGAGGAAGAGGATGAGGTGAGGCAGTGTGGCGTGTTCGAACACGATCAGCTTTTATAGCCTCCAAGTGTGGGAGCCAGCCATTGAAGTGCTTTCAATGCTTCGCCCGGGCGTGCGGCTAAGGTTGGTGAACGGCCTTGGCTGCTGGCAAGGGGAGGAAGGTGTAGACGACGACGATGTATCGGTGGCCTGCACACGCGCGCATGCCTCCGCTTCGCTCCGTCCGAAGTCGGCCTATATATGAATTTGGATCACAACTCAACACGGCGCGCGGCGAACGTCGTCGCCAAAAACAGTACTAGGGAGGAGGATTGGACTTTATCCTTTATTGCTAATCCAACAGGAATGAGTGCCTTGGGGAGGCAACATGGACTTTTCTAGGGAAAAAGGCTTGCAGCAAGAAGGCCACGGTAAAGGGAGTTTAAGCGGACTTTTCGGAGCAAAACTAATTTTGGTCAGGGAGAAAATCTTGGGACAAAAATAAAAAAAATCAGAGTAGAAAAAGTGGAAATTTTCAATAAAAGTTTGGCACTAGCATAAAACAAATAAAGAAATTATCGGCATGTCACAAAATTATAAAAATAAATTAGAGATGATTTTTGGTCGGTGTATTTTTATTTAGGAATTTTCTCAGGGTGTTACAGGCTTGGCGCCGGTCTGACCGTCCAGAGGTCGATTTGACCGGGGGGCACTAGAGATGAGTAGGCGATGTGAGAGCAGTACAGGAGCTTCCATTCGACTAAAAATATCAAGAATCATCATTTAGCTCTTGGAACACAATCAAAGCCAAAGTGGTTACCTTCCGGCTTATCCCGCTCTGAAAAGAGGAGGTTACAACATCTTCAAGCCATAGGTCAAAATGAAAAAGAGGCCGAAGATGTGGAGAACAAAACGTGTAACGATTTAGAGCCTCGAATAACACCTAAGCGAGTGTGGAGACCCAAGGTAATAGAAGATGAGAGACCGATGATTTCCCAAAGTCGTGACAAATCCAATTTGATGAGAAATGAATCATCGGTCATTAGAGATAAGTCTCCCTTCAAAATCCTACAATCAAGAAAACCGATTTTGCTCGGGGGAAAGACATTACTATGTGAGCAAGGAAATCAACAGAGGTTAACGGTGATGGGTGCAATATTATATCTTTGAGCTACCTTTTTCCGATGCTATGGTGAGGTATGTGTTTATTGTGTTCATCATTATATTATGCCTATGCCATGTTAGAACATTGCTTGCTATCTAGCACATGTGTTTCTTGTTTATCAAATTGATATTACACATACATGTTGTAAAGGCCAATTCTCAGTGATAGTATTGGCAAGTTGGCATATAATTTATTTGAAGTATGATTTGGCTCATTAGTCTTTAATATTTATTGAAAGCCAAATCATGTGTGTTTTTATGGATCACCATATAAAATATAGATTTCATAATCATTGCACAATGAAGGTTTTGCTTCTTAGTAATTCGGCTTATATCAATCGCTAATGTGATGATTTTGTTCTAATATCACCTAGAGTTGTTATCTTTTATAAACATTGACCTTATTATAATGTTTTGCATACATGCTCGAGCCGATTACTTACCTTTGTAGTTTACTGAAATTCATGTGTGAGACATATGACTTTGGTGATTCATTATTGATCACACCTCAAGTGGCTAAGTGTTTTTGATGCTTTGATGATTATTGTTTCAATAGCCACTTGAATTAGTGTTCATCTAAACATATTATTTGGATGTTACAATTTTTCATCTGTCTAGTAGGAAGGAATTTTTGTCCAATGATTTGGTACACCAAGCATCTGACTATAAAGATAGAAGAGGCAGATTTTATATCTTAAAAGCTAGTGCTTGATTAGAAAGTGTTCAAGGTAATTCTAGACTAGGCCAGTTTAATGACAATTTCATGGCCGACTTAATCAAGACACATGGCCGGTCCGACCGATGCATTAATGCTAGTTTGACCGATGCCTTGCTACTGGTCTGACTGCTGTTTTCATGCCGGTTTGACCGGGGATGGCAGCCCCCACAGTACGTAGCTGGGGTACATGAGCTTAAATTTGACCATATAGCCAAATTGATCATTTGAAATTTGGTTGATGTGTTATGAATTCAAGATTACCAATCGGAGAGTTCCACAAATCAAATATTTCAAAGATCTAAGCAATACGGTTGATCGGAGAAGGTCTATTGAAAGAATTCGGCGGTAAACATTTAAATAAATTTTGTTTAATATAGAATTAAATTGCCGAACCAAGGAGTTAGTGCTTTCAAGGTATATGTTTATACGCTGATCG
This sequence comes from Oryza punctata, assembly GCA_000573905.2. Taxonomy (NCBI): domain Eukaryota; kingdom Viridiplantae; phylum Streptophyta; class Magnoliopsida; order Poales; family Poaceae; genus Oryza; species Oryza punctata. Next base: position 5,747,575 of record CM002496.2, read on the forward strand.
ATATAAAATTGCTATGGATGAGGTGCTATGAGGCATTGTGGAATTTATCAATTTGCTTGGGGGATAAAGTTATTTAGCCGGTTGGTTCTCCTATGTTGAGTGAGTTGATTTATCGGTCAATGGTTATAAGATACTAATAGTGGTGAAGTGACCGGTAAATATCTAGAGGTGTTGGATAAAGCTAAAGAGAAGAAAAGAGAAGGTAACCAACACCTGTCATTGGAGTAAAATCGTTTGAAGGTTAAAGGCTTGACATGAGAAGATGATTTTACCATTAGGGCCTAAGTGCATAATGCTCGGTAGGAAATCATCTACTTGAGAATGTTTATACCGAGTTGTGTGAATCGTTCTTAGAAAATTGCTGATTTGTTAGGACACTATGAAGAGAACAGTTTGCTATGTGCTTGGATTCCCGTATGGCCGGTAATTAGATTATCGCCCTAAGTTCATGTGTTCTCTGCTTTTAGGTTCACAAGTTCACCAAAAAGGCAAGGGAGATTGTGTTTACACCCAAATTTAGCACCTATGAACGAAATAGGGAAAAATTGCCAAAGTTTGAAAAGTGTCGGGTTTCTTTTACGGAGGCCAGTCAAACCGCAGGCATATGGCCAGTCTGACCAGTTAGTAGGGCCGGTCTAATCGGCTAGTAGGGCTAGTCTGATCGCAGGTATGTGGCCGGTCAGACCGATAGACTCCGAGTCCGAAGTGAATTTCATCGGGTCTCAGGCTTACTTGCTCGGAAAGGTATGTTTTGGGTTTCCATTGGTTTCTAGCCCGAGTTGGACGTGGAGGAGGAACTGTATGAGGCAAGAACAACCCCTTTATAAGGGCCAAGGCTGGTTCGATTCCCCCCAAATCTCAATCTACACAATCAAATCGTTCTTTTACCATTACTTTTCAACCATGTCTTCTACTTTACCTTAGTTTCGTCTATCTTTATGGGTTTGCGCCGTAAACCGTCCGCAGTCGTTGCGAGAGTACGATACCCCCTTTGTCAGTTTGTCCCGTAAAACTTCCGTTTGCCCACGAGATGGGTAATTATCCTCATATCGATCTAAATCGGTCTACAGGTTGATTTTGATTTCTAAATTGGCTAGCCGGTTTAGCCTTTTTTATGAAACCCATCTTGATTTGACTCTTTGGCTAGATCAGGGTAGTTGGTAACTCCATATCACCACAATGTGTTTAGGATAGTTGGTAACTCCATATCACCGCAAGGTGTTTAGGTGTCCCGATCGTGTTTATCTTCTTAAAAAAAAGTTGCCAGCATTGAACTTTCCTCCTTGTTCTCTTGTGGGTGATTTGTTGAACCAGGTTTAACTTCACCGGCATGCATATAGCGCGATTTTTCAGCTCGTTGTTTCGAGGTGACCGTGCACTACGATCTTGAAATGCCTGATCAAATATGTCTATGCAGGTTATTCATCTACCTGTGATGTTTAACTGGAATTTGCTTCCATTGGTTCACTGATACCACTACTACTTTGAAACTAGAGGAAACAGAGTGCCTCGTAATACAATGCCAACAAATGTAGGTCTTTCAGGAAAAAAAAAAGAAACAATGTCGAGAAAAACTAAACACCAAAGCACCCAATTGGAAAGAAATAAAGAACACCAAAGCATTCAGACAATTTGCGTCGACAGGAGACCCTTTCTGATCTCTCAAAGGCCTGTTTTCGTCATAGGCTATATAATACCTTCTTAAGTAATCCCCAGTAACCATGGTTCTCTTCCATAGTACATAGTATTTCTGCTACATTCTATAGATTCAGAATATCATATAAGACTCCACACTTCATTACCATATGCTTCAATTGATGGAAGCAAAATTCCATGCACATTGGGTACTCTTTTTCTTCAAGCTGAATAGTTTGTAACATATTTTGTATGAGAAGTTTTACGATGTTTGCGAGGTTCGTAGAGGTATTGAAAAGTGGAGCAGTGTGGACAGTTGATTAAGAAAAGGGTAAGGTACGGAATAAAATTATCGTAAGCAATTGTAGTGGAGTAATTAACAAGTAAAATATGGACATCTTCTCTTAAGTGATCATACCTTGTTAAATCTGATCGGTACTTAGTAAACAACGTAAATCTTCTCAACCAGTGTTTCTTTCGATCTATTGGGCGCGATAGAAAAAAAAACGTTGAAGATCGACTTTTTCTTCTCCCTTTGTTCTTTCTCTTTCTGAGATTGAATTAGACGTCTATGCACAAGCGCATGGAGTATGATTTGTTATGCTTATTTACGTAGTTGATTGTTTATTTTCCGAGTTCACAAACACTTCATATTACTACGAACAAGTGACTGAATCATGACCGAATTTCTTCTTCTCGCTCCATTCCTTGTCTATGGTTTCAACAAGGGGGAACACTTCAAAGGAGACACTTTTGGCAATATATGCAACCAGGAGTGTCACACATGCAAAATTCGCATGCATGCAGCGGACCTATAATCAATTGGCTAACTAATAAAAATCATTAAATGTAAATTAACTGAAAAACATGAACTTTACATTCTCCGCCTCAGGCAAATCGTGACAGCCACAATCAACTCTGCGTCTCTGAGTCTCTCCTATCACTCACATCTTATCTGCACTCTCCGTTGTCACATATTGTTTATGAACTATAATCATTGGTTTTGTTTAATCTAGAGATCATGTTCTTTGGGGATAAAATGTAACCACGCAAACATTCAAAGATAATTTAATCGATCATGTTCTTTGGGACAAAATGTAAATCTCAAAAGAACAAAGCAAATAACGTAAAGAAAACTAGAGTAGAAGATATGGTACCATTGAAGATAGAGATGGTATCGATGCCGTACCTATAAGATACCTATGTACCTATAACTAATATTAAAAGATAATTATACCCTTCCTAATATCCACGCAAAATATCTTTTTACCCTTCCTATCTAAGTACCTAATACTTAAATACCTTTTGCATTGTATCCTTTATTGTAAAGCGTTGGTCTTTATCATTTTTAGAATACAAACACCGTAAAATATCTCATTTTGCATCCCCTATTTTCACGCAGCAACACACGGGGCATCAGCTATTTGTAATAAACCACGTTTCATCTTATCATCCATCATTCATCCACACGTTCAAATGGGCCATGGTGACTAATTTCAAAGTTTAGTGTTTGATTTTTGAAATTTCCTCCAACCTTCTCAGCTTGTCATTTTGTATCTGAAAGGTGTGCCATTTATTTAGCATTTTCCTTCTAAATATTTGCACATTATATTTATTTATAGAGTATTTTTTAAAAAATATCTTTTGTTATTAAAGTTTAGAAAACCACGTGTATTATGACTTGTGGCGAAGAGTTAAACTAATAAGCCTAATCAATAAACCAATAATTAAATATTTCATATAGACTATTTTAAAATTTTAATTTTAAGTAGATGTGTGCACGGCTTATATATGAGTGGGGTTTTGTAAAACTTTAGATCTATAATACCTAAGATTATTTGCCACAAGTCATAATACCTAAAGTTATATGCACTTTAATCATAAAGCAGAGTTTATTGGAATGTGAAGAACTGAAGACCATCCTTGATTCAGGTTTAATGGAGTGATCATCCTTGATGTTTGGAGATGGTGCTGTACTGTTGCACGTTGTTTCTAATGGTTTATGAACATGAAACATGACCAAATAACCCCGTACAACACTTAACTGCTATGAATTTTCCATAAAAGACAAATGTTCCATTGGTGTTTAATTTAAGGATCCAATTTGTTCATGTGTATCACCTTTAATCCTAGAGGACTCTAGCAAGTTTCAACATATTTTAATCAAGGAATTTACAGCCAACCTGCGCACTCCATTACATATCTGTAGGAGATACATCAATCCTAAATATAATCAGACGAAAATGTTATTGTATATCAAAGCAATCAACAAAAGGAACAAGCAAACCATCTAAACAGGGGTTACTATCATACATTGTGTACCACCTCATAACTAGAAACTAAGCTCGGAAGCCATACACAAAAACGTAGCTCAAGAAGTAAATGGTGATTTAACTGAAATGAAAAAATATAAGCACAGATATGTCAGTACAGGTGGAGGATGCCAAACTGCTGGTTTGCTCCCGAAGATCATGAGATAAAGACAAGCAGTTACACTTTCACCTTCTTGCTGTTAGCTTTGTCAACCTTCTCATTTTCTACCTTCATCTTCTTGATAGAATCAAAAAGGGATGATGGTTGTTCTTTGCTTGATGAGGATTTCGCGAAGGGGTTAACTGGCCGCTGAGGCTGTACACCATTGCAGCTATCGACGCCCTTGTTTTTAAGGCCAACCTGACCACTGCCTCCCTTTGGGTTCTGATCAACTGTAGTTGCATGTGATGCTCCATCTTTATCTTTCTTCGTTTTTACACCCGAGTTTTCACTGTTTTTTGGAATTTTAACTAACAGAGTTTGTGCAGGTGAAACCTTTGTGCTGATTTCTTTCAAATTGTTTGCTTGTTCTACCTCTGCCTTGTTTGATTCAATTGGATTGCTTTGTTGGGCGGCAGGATTCAGTTTAGGCAATGTAGGTAACTTCAAGCTATTTCCATTTTGCACAACCTTAGCTGGTGGGACTGCTTGAGTGCTCAACGCTGGTGATGGTGAGTAGTTTGTATTACTATTGGAGAAAACACCAGATGTGTTGGCAATTTTTGCATTATTTAGCATCATCTCCTGCAAGAAGCCATTGCATAACATTCGGTTGAACATATGATAAATTCTTAAATATTGAATGTGCCACTTTTAGAGTGGTAAAAGTAGGCAGGTTCAATATAAGGATTGTGAATTTCACCTCGAGTACGGCACTGAACCTTTCTTGCAATATGGGAAGTTTCAAGCGTGTAACGAGCATCAATGCTCCCTTCATTGACTTCTCCAGTGTTAGTAATTTTGCAAGCTCAGTAGCTCGAACAAGCTTATCACCTTTTGAAATCAAGAAATAAAACAAGAAATAATTTAATGCAAAGCACTATTTATGGGTAAAAAGCATAGTTCAAGTCTCATACCATTGCAGCAGCTGGAGATGAGCCTCAAGATGCACCGGTCAAGTGCAGCCTCCATGTTGAATGCTTCATCATCTAATGCAGTCGTGTCCAGACCCAAAGCAGCCATTTCTTCTATTTTCTTTTGAATCTGAGATAAACAGCAACGATTAAGAACAATGACAGATACTGCCCTTCAAAACTGAAAGAAACAAAGTGCACCTGTGAGAGATGTAGCTTCCTCATCATGAATTCATTTTCCAAACTATTGGCACCAAGGTCAGATGATGCAAGAGGAAATGACAGCTCAAGTATTGTCAAAACAGGTTTGGGCATCACCTGATAAGATCAGTCGAAGACATCAAACGACAAACAAATTTCAATATATGAGAATTGCATATAGAAGTACTATTTTTGTTGGAACATCAACACTTCAAAAGTTGTACACATGAGAACTTGCATTTAGGCATACCTGTGGATAGGACTCGGGGGACTTGCATAGAATGCAGAATATATTATTAGCATCTAAACCCACCACCCAGTGGCTTTCATCTTCGGATTTTCTTGCCTTGATTGAACTGCAGTTGGATATAATTATTAAGTGTGCTTTGGTAGTTGTAAAATGCATAACCTGTCAGGCAGATACTATACCTAAATATTGGAATCCAGCTTCCACCGAATTGACCAGAAAAGACCCTCAGTATTCCCTAGAAATAACATTATTCAGTTTAAAACTCCCACGATATTACTAAAGATATGTTGAATTGTTGACAATGTGTTCATTGGTCATACCTTGGAATCAAAGGAACCAAGTTCACCATTCTCACTGAAACCAAACCAAGATAATTTAGAGGCAGGAGTTAAAACAAGTCGGCTGGACAATGATTGAGCACATTCAGATATCTTCAGTACTTTAACATCCAGCACCTGAAAAGGTTAATCATGAACAAATCCATGTTTCAATTCAGAATCTTGTAGTACCATTTCAACCATCAGTTCATACGTACTGTGAATTGGTTCACACGATTGGAATCATGGTACACTAGGAGGTGCTGCCAATCTGATAAGTGATAGCTACGCTACAACATATATAACTACACAAAGCACCAAAAGTCAAACGAACATATAGTGAATACCTGGTCTCCCGATGAAAGACAATCTGAAGCATGAGACACAATTGCTAGCTGATCTCCATGGCCTGCCGCAGTAACCACTGGGCCACCGACTGAGAGGATATGCATCTGAAAATCAAGAGATGTGTTTGATAAAATTTAAAGGGTTTTTAATTGGACCACCGACTAAGAAGATATGCATCTGAAAATCAAGGCATGCTAGGTAAAAGTACAATAAAAAATAAGTAAATTGAATTGAATTTTTCCCACTTCCAAGTAAAAAACAGGGAATGATGTAAATCAGATTCATGAATGCTTATGTAATCCCAGCTCGCATGTATCAACAAAAACCATCCAAGATTCGTAATATGTAGCTTGGCTTTGCTATGTAAGTCACGATCAATGTCATGAACAGCATTTTTTAATGATCTAGAAATGTAAATGTGTTCCGTAGACCACTTCTTGGTGAGAAATGGTGATAAAAGTTAGTATCTACATGGAAAGCGCATTCCCTAAATTATTTTCTTGAGTGTGAAAAGTCAAAGTTATAATTCGCGCCCCACAAGAAAGTTATAATTCATTAGTGGCTACACAGTACAACAATTTCTGTGCTTCTGATGGTTCGGGCAGGACAATTTCGGCTGTACATTGGATGTAGAAATAAAAATGGTTTCATCATTTAAATGTTGGTAGTATAGATTGTTTCCTTGACCAATAAATTTAACTGGAAACATGTTGAGTGTCGCATGAATCTAATTTTCTTCTATAACATTAATTGGCTACGTTCAAGGGTCAGGCTGCTAAATTGTTTTTAAAATACCATAAATTGTTTTGTTAATACTTCACAGCTACTTTGGCCGTATGAAAGCTCTAGTAGAAACCACTGAAAAAAACTAAAGCAACCTGGTTTTTTGGGTATTTCGGAACTAATAAGGAGGCAGCTTTCTTTCAGGAAAAATAATGAACCGCACAAACTGATTACCAAACATATTCATCGTGAAAAAAGGCCTTAAATACAATGCTTGAGGAAGTTACAAAACCTGCAACCCTCCCTCTGTGAAAATGTGCAGAAAATTTAAACTTGTAACTGCAGCAACCCATCCAGCACCAACAGCCACAGCCTTCACTTCTTCTCCCTCAAACCTCATTGACCACTAAGTAATTTTTAAATTAGTCCAGTAAGCACCAAAGTGGTAAACTTCAACCCTATCTCAGAAGCTGGCAAACAACAATTTCATTTAGTTAACCTACCTCACTGTTGCCTGCCCAACTACTGAAAGGGCGGTACATAAGAGTGCTCATATTCTTGTCACCCTTGCATGGATTGGCAAAGACACTTCCTGATTCATTCAGTGCAGCCATTGTGAAACCAAAATAATCAGTCATCGAAGGAACTCTAGGACCTCTTCCGGTGTCATGGAAGTCTACCTGAAAAACAAAGTAACTTCGGATGGTTTATTCACATCCAAGCTGCAAACATGTAGAGGATACAATGGCTTATAAAGGGTGAGGAGATTTTACCTCTACATGTGAATGCCCCTCATTTTCGATAGTAGTTATACTTCCAAGCATGTTGTAGGCAAGGAAATTTCGCTTGCCAGGTTGATGTGGTGTGGACCCAGGCTGAAATGCAGTTTGCATTCTTGCTGTAACCAGTCTTCCTGAAGTTGCTGAATCACCCATTGCCTTATCAGCAACCGCCTTGTTATCTCTATGTGTATCTTTCATTCTCTTGCGTGACTCCATCTGAAGTATCAGATCCTCATCTTCACTATCTCCATTTGAGTGATCATGATAGGTTGACTTCCTCCTCAATCTCTTGTGGTTGAATGGACCTGATTCACCAAGACTTTCATCATCATCATCACCCAGTCCACCAGAGGTACTCGGCTTCTCCTCATCATCCTCGTCATCAAACAAAGGAACCTTAGTAGAGTTCAGGTCAGGTGCACCCTCAGTGGGCGATTTCAATGTCGACGGGATGACCGATTCCCAAATGCCAAATCTGCCAGTTACATCGATCACTGCTACAGCATTCCCTTCAGGCTTCCAAGCCAAGCTACATATCCTTTCATCGAACTTCTGCCTCTCAACATCCTGCTTTGACTTCACATCCCAGATCAGAACCTGCCTGTCCAATCCAGCAGTGACTAGGTACCTCCCATTTGGAGACCAGCAGAGACTACATACTGGTTGCTCATGCTCCCCTTTCAGAGTGAACACCTCCTCACCGGTGTCCCTATCATACATGACCACATTATTCCTCAATCCCGGAACAGCAAGGAACTGCCCATCAGGGCTCCAGCACAGGGAATTGTTGATTGAGTGATGTGAACCAAATGTCGGCGCAATCCGCTTCAGACTACGGGCTTCAGTCCCCGTGCAGAGATCCCAGAAGATGACTGTGCCGAAGGTGTCAATTGATGCCAAGTAATCGTTTCTGGGATCGAAAGACATCCCGGTTACCGATCCCTTGTGGCCCTTGAGCACCTTGGAGATGGTGTTGTCGATGGTGGCAATCAACTTGATGCCGTCGTCGTCTCCGGCCGCCGCTAGCAGAGTCCCTTTCTTGTTGAAGGCCAGTGACCGGATCGGCAGGGTGAACCGGGCGATATTGCTCTGGAACACCCCCTCTGGAAGAAAATCCGAAGCAAAATTTCACAAATCTAGCCGTGGAAATGACCGAAATTAGGTGAAATTGCAACAGGGTAGTCAGATCTAAGAACCTGGGAAAGAATAGAACTTGACAGAGTGGTCGATGGAGCCGGACGCCAGCGACGCGCCGGAGCCCGGCGCGACGGCGAGCGCCGTGACGCCATCCTTGTGAAGCCGGATCGTGGAAAGCGCCGCCGCAGCAGCGGAGCCCGAGCTCCGGCTACAGGCCGCGGCGACCGCAGCGGCATCATGGATGAGGATGGTCACGTCGGCGGCGGACGCGGTGACGACGTGCTGCCCGCCTTGGCCCCATGCGACGGAGCAGAAGACCGGCGAGCCGGTCTTGTGCGCCTCCCGGAGCTTCACCGCGCGCCCTTTCATGGTACGACGAGAGATTCTTCACCCACGAGGCTGAAGCTATGGTGGCGGCGGGTGTTGAGGAATTTGTTAAGGGGTTTCGAGAGATTGACGCGATACACGGACGCGGGGTGGGGTTTGGGTTGCAGAAATTTTGGCGGGTTTTTGACGCGTACCCCCCCCCCCCCCCCCCCCCCCCCCCCCCCCCCCCCCCGCGCGGGAAAGGACGTTTGGCGGGAAGCTTTTGGTGGAGTAGTACCGCGGGAAAAATACACCGAATTGCACGGCCGCACTCGCGGAGGTAAGGTAGGGATATTTTCAGAAAAAAAAATGAAACAGTTTGTCTTCTCAGAAATAAACTCAAAAGGAATTGATGTTTAACATCATTGCGATCCATGACAATAAAAAAAATTGTACTATGTACTTTTTTAATCAGAGACCAACACGTTACATTTGTTCAAAGATATATACTTTGGTCATCTCCAAGCCTTATAGAAAAATCGATATTAGGGCAACACCAATGTTTAAAGCTCACACACATCTTAAGGTGGGACCCATAAATTATTTGACTTTCGATCAGAAATTTTCGTGATCATCCTTAGTTGTTGCAGCAACACAAGTAGTTGTAGCAATTATTTCCTTCATAATAATTAGTACAACTACTTGTGTTGCTAGTTTATTTTGAGACAAAGGAAATAATTGCTACAACTACATGTGTTGCTGCAACTAAGATTATTTGTTTTGAGATGAAGAAAATAAACGGTCACGAAAATAACTGACGAAACCATATTTGATTCAGCCATTTCTCTAATTTCTTTCAGCAACGTAGTATTGTTTGTCAAATTGTTAAATTGGTAAATAGATTCAATTCCTAACTGACTGAAAACTGCAGCTGCCTTCTAGAGTTCAGCAACGTAGTATTGTTTGTCAAATTGTTAAATTGGTAAATAGATTCAATTCCTAACTGACTGAAAACTGCAGCTGCCTTCTAGAGTTCCAACCATCGCTTCTTTTTAGGCAAGTCTAGTGGGTGAAAGTTCCAAGCACGCGAACACTTTTAGCTCAATCCATGTACGGCTCGTCAAACTCGAGAAGTTGTTTTATACAAGTTCATAGATATAATTATACATATTTTACGATCGTATATCGAAAGGCTCGCATCCTCAGACAATAAGGGGTGGAAACCAGCCGACCCGAGCCAAAAACAACGTGTCTCGGCTCGTTTAAATGGTCGAGCCAGCTCATGAGCCTAGCATCGAAAAACACTTCAACAGTAGATTTTTTTCTACATTTGTTACTGCTCGATTGCCTATAATAGAGGGTATAACATCGTCACCTATCAGTTAACTTTAGATGATCAAGAAGATAGCTATCCCTGGTCATCGACCAGTCGATTATAGCCATCTTTTGTCACCTATAAGTTTCCTTCAGGTGATCGAGAAGATGCCTACCCCTACCATCAACTAGTCGATTGTGGCCATCTCTCACTACTGGTAGGTCATTGACCAGTCGATTGTAGCCATCTCTCATCACCTATCAGTTGCCTTCAGGTGATCGAAAAGATGCCTACCGCTAGTTATTGACCAGTCGATTGTAGCCATCTCTCTTCGCCTATCAGTTGCCTTCGGGTAATCGAGAAGATGCTTATTCCTGATCATCGACCAGTCGATTGTAGCCATCTCTCGTCACCTATCAGTTGCCTTCAGGTGATCGAGAAGATGCCCACTCCATGTCATCGACCAATCGATTATAGTCATCTCTCGTCACCTAGCAGTTGCCTTCAGGTAATCGAGAAGATGGCTACCCCTTGTCATCGACAAGTCGATTGTAGCCATCTCTCGTCACCTATTAGTTATGCACAATAGTTGTAATTCTGTCTTTTTCCTATAAAAAATAAATGCCAGACAAGTTACTTCTACAGACTGAAAAAGTAAAACAATGACTTGGAGTTACATTCACGAAGTGTAGAAAAATTAAATAAGAGAAGTGAGGTGGACGAAAAAGATAAACCTGATTGCATTGTAGATATGACGAATTTGCACTAGTTAATATTTTTCATTTTTGAAGCGTCAATAACAGAGGGGTAGGCTGACTATTGTTGCTGTTGTTGGTGCTAAGACAACATATACAACATAGATAATCCACAAACGCAGATACTTGTCATCTGTTAATTTCAACTTCTCTAATTCAACCCCAAGAGAGGACAATAATGATGAGATCGCATTGTCAATTCCATGCTGATTTAACACATATTTGGTTGACTCTAAATCCATCTCATATACAACATCTTCAGTGCCCCTAGAGATACTAGCACATACTCCGTGGACTCCTTGTTCACCGCTATAACTCCATGTCTAGGAAACACTAGTTAGTTAGTCGCTGGATTAAAGTGTGCCATCAACTAGTTGCACAAATGAGGTCGAAGTTTGGAACACTTAGATCTAAAAGGCCAGGGAAGCCAGTCGCCTGTATCAATCTCTTTTGTTCACCACTCATTTGGGCATACAACTTTATAGTCTTCACACAGAAAAGAAAGCAGCAACAACGGAAAAAGGCAATCCTAGCGAGGCTTCAACTCCACTCCACAGGTAAAACTCAACTGGGGTATAAGCCTTGGTCCTCTAATTTCGTCTTCAGCTCAGAAGAACTACACTTCTGAAAAGAGGGAATAATAGCAAGGCTGAGTAGAACCACTGTACTCAGCAAGCCACGTCAATGATGCAGACGTGCAAGGGGAGACAAGGGAGGTTTGTGGCTATTTGCATAAAGACGGTTGTAAACATTTATAGTTAAAAACAATAAAACAGTAATGTCCACTAAACAACACTATACCACATTGAACAGGCCCAACCAGACCACCTCAACTACACTAGTTCATTAAGTAAGTTATGTCACGCCCAGAAATTCGCTAAGCCGAATTTCCAGACAGAGTATGTATTAAAACCCCTGTCCAGGACCAGCCAGGGTACACAAAACGACAAAGTTGTCACACAGATCCACGTCTTACAAAACATTCAAAAGTCTTACATAAATGCAGCGGATAAAAGATAAACAAGCTTATTCTAGTTTTGACGCTTGCAGCGCGGCGAAACCACTCCACAGGCATCCTCGACGGCAGGACGGCGTTCACTCGGAGAAACCACCATCTGAAACGTACTCCAACTCTGGTGTGGGGAGAAGAGCAAGACTGAGTACTACCCACTGTACTCAACAAGTCATACCGGAAGAGAGGGTATGATGCAATTGTTGCCAAAGAAGGCTAGGGTCCATTTGCATAGAGCTGGCATTTAAAAGCAGTAGTTGAAAGCGGTAAAACAGTTAAGTTAATTGAGCATAATTAAACCATCGCTGTCCAACGCTACACCACGTTGCGACAGGCCCAAACCATCCCACCTGAACTAAACCAGTTCCATTAAGTCAAGTTATTAGGGTTCCGACTAATCACGGTGAATCAGGTTGACCGCCCATAACCGCGGGCACGGCTATTCGAATAGTTTTACTCTGATCAGAGGTGTACAACTGAACCCACAAGACACAGCCCCACGACACATTACCGTGTGCCGGTATACCACCATGGTACCCTGGAAAGGGACTATGACAGGACCCTTCGCATAACCCCTCTAGCCAAGCACACCACACCTCAGGTTTCACCCCGATCCCCAGCGGGCAAGGGGCAGTCCCCTCTCGTGCCTAGGTGAATCCGGAAGCGATAGAGGCCGTCGTAGGGCCTGCCCCGCTCCATCACGCTCACCCTTGCCTAGGAGCGTCGGCTAGAGAAAAGCTACACTACAAGCCCAGCCGTTGCCCACGCTGGCTTGTGGTAAGTACGGTAAGTTCTTCCAGGGGTTCCCGTGAACCGGTCCTTAATTGCCATGGGTGCGACTAGCAAAACCATGCACCCACAGCCCACCATTTAGCAGGTTTTAAGTTCAACATTCTACCATGGTGACATTTCCATAAGATTGTCACATATAGAGATTATACCAAAGTTGTTAAATGGGTCCCCTTTAGTGAGCTATTTGAACTAAGCGGGCTAAGCATACCCTAAACCAAGAAACTACACATTTAAATACCCGAGCTATCAAAGGTACAAGGTAAACAATGTATAGGGTTGAGTACAATAGGACAGTAATACCCATATAGATGACATTATAAAATAATGCAGTACTTAAAGAAAAGTAGAATATTGCGCAAATTGGTACAACATGATCAATGATGAAGCATGACTTGCCTTGCTCTGGCGCTGGGTCGACCTCGGCGACTACTTCGAAGTAAACGGGTTCGTCCGAACTGCCGGATTCTACACGACATACAAAGCACACAAGAAAAACAAGCTATAAGTCTACTGAAACAGAGAACAAAAGTATTTTTAATGTATTCTAGACATTTTTACGAATTTACTGCAATTTGAATGGACTCAAACGGAGTCCGGATGAATTAGTTATGAATTTTATAAGTTTTACTATGTTTTTACTATAAAAAACCCTTAATATATTTATTGCGCAATTATTTAATTCCGGGGAGAGAGAGGCGGCGCCGACAGGCGGGCCCCGTGTGGAAGTGGCTCGGGACACCGGTCCATGATGTATTGGGTCCACGGCCGGGAAGGGGGCGGCGCACCACGTAGCGCACACGTGGCACCGACGTGGCACACACGTGGTGGCCACGTGGCAGCCACGCGGGCGGCGGGATTGGATGGCCCCAATCTAGCCGAGGGTAGATCGGATGGCTGCGGCGGCGTGCACCCGGGGCGCTCGGGCACAGCAAAGGCCGGCCCGGCCAGAGCACCCGGCGGCCATGGCGCAGCCACGCGGCGGCGACCGGCGGCACGACGCGTGTCACGCCCAGAAATTCGCTAAGCCGAATTTCCAAACAGAGTGTGCAATAAACCCCTGTCCAGGACCAGCCAGGGTACACAAACGACAAAGTTGACATACAGATCCACGTCTTACAAAACATTCAAATGTCTTACATAAATGCAGCGGAAGTAAAGTAAACTAGCTTATTCTAGCCTTGACGCTTGCAGCGCGGTGAAACCACTCCACAGGCATCCTCTACGATAGGACGACGATCACTCGGAGAAACCACCATCAGAAGCGTACTCCAACTCTGGTGTGGGGATAGAGAGCAAGACTGAGTACTACCCACTGTACTCAACAAGTCATACCGGAAAAGAGGGTATGGTGCAAGGATTGCCAAAGAAAGGCTAGGGTTCATTTGCATAAAGCTGGCAGTTAAAAACAGTAGTTGAAAGCGGTAAAACGGTTGAGTTAATTAAGCATAATTAAACCATCGCTGTCCAACGCTACACCACGTTGCGACAGGCCCAAACCATTCCAACTAACTAAACCAGTTCCATTGAGTCAAGTTATTAGGGTTATGACTGATCACGGTGAATCTGGTTGAAGAAGGTGCAATTTCTCGGACACGTCATATCAGCCCTAGGGGTAGCCGTGGATCCCTCAAATGTGGAGTCAGTCACGAAGTGGACCCCACCAAAGACAGTCTCCCAGATCCGAAGTTTTCTTGGACTTGCGGGCTATTATCGTCGGTTCATTGAGAATTTCTCCAGGATTGCCAGGCCTATGACCCAGTTGCTCAAGAAAGACGAGAAATTCAAGTGGACAGCCGAGTGTAACAAGAGCTTTGAGGAGCTCAAGAGGAAGTTAGTGTCCGCCCCTGTTCTGATTCTGCCAGACCTGACGAAAGACTTCCAGGTGTACTGCGACGCGTCCCGTCATGGGCTGGGATGCGTCCTAATGCAAGAAGGTCAAGTGGTCGCATACGCCTCGCGGCAATTGTGCCCACACGAAGGCAATTATCCTACCCATGATCTAGAGTTGGCAGCAGTGGTCCACGCCCTAAAGATCTGGCGACATTACCTTATCGGTAACCGTTGTGAAGTTTACACCGATCACAAAAGCTTGAAATACATCTTCACCTAGCCTGACCTGAATCTCCGACAGCGAAGATGGCTGGAACTGATCAAAGACTATGATGTGGGAATTCACTACCACCCAGGCAAGGCCAATGTGGTGGCAGATGCTTTGAGCCGGAAGAGCTACTGCAATGCCTTGGATACTGAAGGCACGTGCGGCGAATTGCAGCATGAGCTTGAACATCTCAACTTGGGAATTGTGGAACACGGGTTCGTGGCCGCCCTTGAAGCGCGACCTACGCTCGTGGACCAAGTCAGGGCAGCTCAAGTAAATGATCCCGAGATAGCTGAGCTGAGAAAGAATATGAGGGTCGGAAAAGCCTGGGATTTCCATGAAGATGAACACGGCACGATCTGGATGGGAGAAAGGTTGTGTGTACCCGAAGACAAGGAATTAAAAGACTTGATCCTGACTGAAGCTCACCAAACCCAGTACTCTATCCATCCCGGCAGTGCCAAGATGTACCAAGACCTCAAGGAGAAGTTCTGGTGGGCCAACATGAGGAGAGAAATAGCCGAATTCGTCGCGCTCTGCGATGTTTGTCAGCGAGTTAAGGCAGAACATCAGAGGCCCGCAGGATTGCTCCAACCCCTCAAGATCCCGGAATGGAAATGGGAAGAGATCGGAATGGACTTCATCATAGGTTTGCCCCGGACATCATCTGGGCACGACTCCATATGGGTGGTGGTTGACCGTCTCACCAAGGTTGCCCACTTCATCCCGGTAAACACCACATACACGGGGAAGAAATTGGCAGAGCTGTACTTGGCAAGGATCATGTGTCTGCACGGGGTACCGAAGAGGATTGTATCTGATCGAGGGAGCCAGTTTACTTCGAAATTTTGGCAGAAGCTGCAAGAAGAATTGGGGACCCGCCTGAACTTCAGCACAGCCTACCATCCGCAGACGGACGGCCAGACTGAGAGAGGCAATCAGATCTTAGAGGATATGTTGCGGGCTTGTGCATTGGATTTCGGTGGAGCTTGGGATAAAAGTCTACCGTATGCTGAATTCTCTTACAACAATAGCTACCAAGCCAGTTTGCAAATGGCACCGTTTGAAGCATTGTATGGTCGGAGGTGCCGCACACCCCTCTTTTGGGACCAAACAGGCGAACGTCAACTGTTCGGGACAGAAGTGTTAACCGAGGCAGAGGAGAAAGTCAGAACGGTCAGAGAAAGGCAGAGAATTGCACAGTCTCGACAGAAAAGCTACGCGGACAACCGCCGAAGAGAGCTCACCTTTGAAGCAGGGGATTATGTATACCTCCGTGTTACTCCGCTTAGGGGAGTACACCTCTTCCAGACGAAAGGCAAGTTGGCACCACGTTTCGTGGGACCATACAAAATCTTGGGACGAAGGAGGGAAGTTGCGTATCAGTTAGAACTCCCACCCAACATGGCTGGTATCCATGACGTGTTCCATGTGTCCCAGTTAAAGAATTGCCTGAGGGTACCGGAAGAACAAGCCGACTCAGAACATATCGATATTCAAGAGGATCTGACTTATGTGGAGAAGCCAGTCCGCATCCTTGAGACCAGTGAGAGGAGAACCAGAAACAAGGTCATCAGGTTCTGCCGAGTTCAGTGGAGTCACCACTCTGAGGAAGAAGCCACCTAGGAAAGAGAAGACGAGTTGAAAGCCGTCCATCCGCACCTCTTCGCCAGCTCTTCCGAATCTCGGGGGCGAGATTCCGTTTAAGGGGGGTAGGTTTGTCACGCCCTGAAGTTCTTCTCCCAAGCCTAATACATTTAATAGAAGGTTCCCAAGAAAATATCTGTAAAATGACAGGAGAGAAACCCTAATGTAATAAGTGCAGGTAATAATCGGAATGCGCATGTGGAATTTTTCTTGGATTCTACATGTCAAAATATGCTAACAGGATTTTTAGTGGAATTTTCAGAGCTCTATAAACAACTCTAACCAATTAAAATGGAGCACCAGTAATTATTTTAATCCCTGGAAAATCCCCTCTCCTTTTTCCTTTTCTTTTCCTCCTTTTTCCCCTAATGGGCCGCCAGCCCACCTCCTCTTCCTTCTCCTTCCCCTTGCCGGGCCGCCAGCCCACCTCCTTTTCCCCTCCCTCCCGCGCACTTGCTGGGCCGGCCGAAGGCCACGGCCCAGCCCATGCCGCGCCCACGCCCCTCCTCCCCGGGGTCGCCGATAGGTGGGGCCCACCTGTCGGGCCCTTCCCTAACCTCCGGCCGGAGGAGCCGCCGGCCGCAACCACCTCCCCGCCTCTCCCGCTCCTCCCGGGCCACGCCGCCCACGCCACCGTCGCCCGCGCGTGTGCCGCCTTCCCCGCACCCACTTTTCCCCCTCTTCCGCCCTCGCCCGCGCCGAAACGGCCGGGATTCAATTTTTGAATCCCGCCGGCCACACCCTCTCTCCACCTCCCCACTACTCCGGCGAAATCGGCCCACTCCCGACCTCCCTGAGCTCCCTCTCCCCCTATTTAAGCAATGCCGCCCCTCCCTCTCCCTTTTTCCCCGCTTTGCCGAGCTCTCCCGCGCCTCTACCGCCCTAGCGTCGTGCATCCGCCGCCGCCGCCGCCGCCTTAGCCATCTCCGGCCGCCGCTCCCCACCGCTAGAGCCTCCGCCGAGCCGCGCCATCGCCGCCGTCGGGTTCGCAACCCCGAGGGCCACACCGTCCACCCCTTTTCCGGCGAAATCCGTCGCCGGAACCCCTCCCGCGTCGCCAACCGCCACTCCGCCCCTCGTCGCCATCGGTGAACTCCTCCTCTCCTTCCTCCCTCTCATCCGCCGCCGCCGTGCCGGCCGCTCGCCGCGCCGCCTCGCCGCGCCGCGCGTGTGCCTCCACCTCTCGGTTGCCGGCCGCTGCCGCGTGCCCGTGTCGCCGCCGCCGCGCTCGCCGCCACGCGCCATGGCCGTCGGGCCGGCTTGAGCCGTGCCTGTGCACGCCGGCCGTGTGCCGCCCCCCCCCCCCCGCCGTAGTCATCCATCCCGCGGCCCGCGTGGCTGCCACGTGGCCGCCACGTGCGTGCCGCGTCGGCGCCACGTGCGCGCCGCGTCACCGCCGTTCCTGGCCGTGGACCCGGTCCATCATGGACCGGTGTCCCGTGCCACTTACATGTGGGGCCCGCCTGTCGGCGCCGCCCTTCTCTCTCCCGGGATTAAATTATTGCGCAATAAATATATTTAGGATTATTCTGTTTATAGTAAAAACACAGTGAAACTTCTAAAATTCATAACTAATTCATCCGGACTCCGTTTGGTTCCATTCAAATTTCAGTAAATTCATAAAAATGCCTAGAATCCATTAAAAAAACTTTTGTTCTCTGTTTCAGTAGACTTATAGCCTGTTTGCTTGTGTGTATTGTTTGTCGTGTAGAAACCGGCAGTTCGGACGAACCCGTTTACATCGAGGTAGTCGCCGAGGTCGACCCAGCGCCCGAGCAAGGCAAGTCATGCTTCATCATTGATCATATTGTACAATTTATGCAATGATCTACTTTCCTTTAAATATTGCATTATTTTACAGTGTCATTTATATGGGTGTTACTGTCCCAGTGTACTCAATTCCATATATTGTTTACCTTGTACCTTTGATAGCTCGGGTATTTAAATGTGTAGTTCTTGGTTAGGGAATGCTTAGCCCGCTTAGTTCAATTAGCTCACTAAAGGGGATTCATTTAATAACTTTAGTATAGGCGGCACGGCCACCGGCGCATCAGGCGGCACGGCGCGGCGCACGCGGCGGCGCGAGGCGGCGCGGCCCAGCGCGGCGGGCAGGCGGCGCGGCGCCGAGGGGCAGTGGCCGGCGCGGCAAGCGGCGCGGTGCGGGCCGTGGTGCACGGGCGGCGACACCGCAGCGGCGCTGCGTGGCAGCAGGCGGCGTGCGACGCAGTGCCGAGAGGGCGGCAGCCGGCGGCTAGGAACGCCAAAGGGGAGGAAGAAGAGGGGGAAAGGGGAGGAGCTCACCGAGGCGACGGCGATGCGAGCGGCGACGGGGAGCCCCGTGTGCTTACGAGCCCAACGGCGGCAGCGGCATGGCTCGGCGCGGCGGCTAGCGGCGGCTAGCAGCGACCAGGGTGGCGCTGGCAGCGGCTAAGAGGAGGGCGACGACGCTAGGGCGGAGGAGGGCACGGGAGCTCGATTTACTGCAATTTGAATGGACTCAAACGGAGTCCGGATGAATTAGTTATGAATTTTAGAAATTTTACTGTGTTTTTACTATAAACAGAAAAAACCCTTAATATATTTATTGCGCAATTATTTAATCCCGGGGAGAGAGAGGCGGCGCCGACAGGCGGGCCCCGTGTGGAAGTGGCTCGGGACACCGGTCCATGATGGATCGGGTCCACGGCCGGGGAGGGGGCGGTGCACCACGTAGCGCACACGTGGCGCCGACGTGGAACGCACATGGCGGCCACGTGGCAGCCACGTGGGCGGCGGGATTGGATGGCCCCGATCTACTCGAGGGTAGATCGGATGGCTGTTGCGGCATGCGCCCGGGCGCTCGGGCACGACAAAGGCCGACCCAGCCAGAGCACTCGGCGGCCATGGCGCGGCCACGCGGCAGCGACCGGTGGCACGGCGCGGTCACCAGCGACAACCAGCGCACCAGGCGGCACGGCGCAGCGCATGCGGCGGTGCGGGACCGGCGCGAGGCGGCTCGGCCCAGCGCGGCGGGCAGGCGGCGCGGCGCCGAGGGGCAGTGGCCGGCGCGGGCGTGGGCGCGCGGGCGGCCGTGGCGCACAGGCGGCAACACCGCAGCGGCGCGCGACGCGGTGCCGAGAGGGCGGCAGCTGGCGGCTAGGAACGCCGGAGGGGAGGAAGAAGAGGGGGAAAGGGGAGGAGCTCACCGAGGCGACGGTGATGTGAGCGGCGACGGGGAGCCCCGTGTGCTTACGAGCCCAACGGCGGCGGCGGCGTGGCTCGGCGCGGCGGCTAGCGGTGGTAAGAGGAGGGCGATGGTGCTAGGGCGGAGAAGGGCACGGGAGCGGGCGGCGAAAGAAGGAAAAAGAAGGAGGAGGAGGCGGGGGTTCTTAAATAGGGGAGAGGGAGCTCGGACGTGGCCGGGAGAAGCGGGAATCGCCGGCCGACGTGGGGAAGTGGGAGAGGAGAGAGAGGCGGGATTCAAAATTCGAATCCCGGCCATCTCGGGGATGCGGGCGAGCTGGAGAGAGGGTTGAGGGGGTGCAGGGGAAGCGGGTGCACGCGGGGTGTGGCCGACGTGGCTCGGGGAAGGCGGGAGAGGCGGGAGAGGCGGTTGGGGAGGCCGGCCTCCTCCTCCGGCCGGAGGTTAGGGAAGGGCCCGACAGGTGGGCCCCACCTGTCGGTGACCCCGGGGAGAGAGGAGGGCGCAGGCTAGGCTGGGCTGTGGCCTTCGGCCGGCCTAGCAAGGACGCGGGAGGGGGAAAGGGAATGGGCTGGCGGCCCATTAGAGGGAAAAAGGAGGAAAAGAAGAGGAAAAAAGGAGAGAGGAATTCCAGGGATTAAAATAATTGCTCGTGCTCAGTTTTAAAAGGTTAAAGGTATTTCTAGAGCTCTGAAAATTCCGCTAAAAATCCTGTTAGCATATTTTGACATGTAGAATCCAAGAAAATCTCACACGCTAATTTCAATTATTATTTGCACTTATTAAATTAGGGTTTCTCTCTTGCCATTTCACAGATATTTTCTTGAGACTTTTTATTAAGTGATTTGGGCTTGGGAGAAGAACTTCAGGGTGTGACAAGTTACTTGATAGAGTGAGACAAATCATGGTGAATTTGATTGATCGCCCATAACCGCGGACACGATTATTCAAATAGTTTTAATCTGGCCAGAGGTGTACAATTGTACCCACAAGACACAGTCCACCGACATGTCATCGTACCATGCATGACACGTCTCCATGCCGAGTGATTGTGATAAGACTCTGCGCATAACTTCCCCTAACGAAGTGCACCACACTGTAGGTTTCACCCCCACCCTTAAATCTGGGGTAGGCAGTCCTCTCTAGTGCCACGGTGAATCCAAAAGCCGACCAGCCCTTAGATATCTGGCTGACCCAACCCCATCACGCGCACCCTCGCCTGGGAACGTCGGAAGGGAAGAGCTATACTACAAGTCCAGCAGTTGCCCACGCTTGCTTGTAGTATGCATGGTAAGTCTTCCAGGGTTTCCCGTGAACCGGTCCTTAATTATCATGGGTGCGACTAGCAAAACCATGCACCCAAACCATATTTTAGTTCGATAATTGCGACCTATAAAACATGGCCAGGTGTCTCGAGCTCGCAACTAATCAAGATACTAGATGTATATAGTGTGATTATCCTATACTGTGAGCTAGTGGTAGTTAATCATGGCTAAGCATATGTAATCTAGCTAGGTCATATAAGTAACTTAAGCTAGTCAAATTATCACCTAAGTTTAACAAAGTACGAATAACAACTAAATATGGCACAAGCGAGCAGATAGATAGTCCCTACTCCCATGTAATTAGAAACACATGCAATTTATTTGTAACGATAAAACATTTATAAATTAAGTTCAACATGTTCAAGGGGAATGTATGACTTGTCTTGATTCTTCAAATCTTCTGAACTCTTTTCCTTGCGAACGTGATATTCCGAAACGGCGGAAACTACACACTGGCACGCAAAACAAGGACAAAACCTAATAAAAAGTTAGTAACAGTACATGTAAAGTAACCAAACATGTAGATCTCAATTTTAGATGAATTTTTATAAGTTGAATGGCTCGATTTTGAGTTCGTATGAATTAGTTATGAATTTTAGAAGTTTTGATCCATTTAAAAGAATTTCTAGAATTAAATCAATTTATTGCGCAATTATTCATTATTTTCTTAAAGGAAATCAAGGAATTATGATGTCAGCGTGGGAGTGGGGCGCGGACCGAGTCCACTAAGTCTGGGCCCACGTGTCAGTGTCACAAAGGGAAGCCGGTCGACCGTGAACCGAGTCCACAGTGGTGACCCGCTATGCGGGTGCGCACCCGATGGTCCAGATCGGCCGAGGCTGATCGGATGGCTAAGGGCGACCTGCGGCGCGGCCAGGAAGGCGTGTTTGCAAGGTGGCCAACCGGCGGGCACTACAGTGGAGGGGGTCTGGTCGGGCACAAGCGTAGTGCGGGAGATGCGCAGGAGAGGTGGGGACGTGGATGGCAACGCGTGGATGGTGGCGGCCATGGTTGTTGGCTAGAGGAAGGAGATGACCCCAATAGTTGGACCCCTATCAGTGGCACGGGAGAGAGGAGGGAGGTAGCATGGACTTTGCAAGGGAGGAGAGGTAAATGGGCCAAGCGGCGAGCTAGGGCGCGTAGATGGAGAGAGAGGAGACAGCGGCTGGCTCGGGACAGAGGATGGGAAAGAAAGCTTTGGGCCGGAAGTGGCTCAAAGTGAAGCAGGGGGTTTTAATTTTTTCCTTTTGATTTAATTGATTAAATGAACATTGTATTATTAAAATACTTCTTGAGCTCCGAAAACTTACGGGAATTTTCAGATAGTATATTAGGGTATGGAGAATATTACAAAAATATTTCCAGCCATGATTTTTAAAGGTTATTTTTAATTCCCTCATTGATTTCACTTGATTATTTGCTTTTAGTTTTAATATAAATTCTAGAAATGCATTATTTAATGATTTTTAATCCCGAAAGAAAATCGGGGCGTGACAAATCTATCCCCTTACAGGAATCTAGTCCTGAGATTCGGGGATGGCTAGAAAGAAAACTGGGGTGTTGCTGGTGCTGGATTGGTCTAATGACTACTATTGTTGTTATATGTTCCAACTGACTCACACTGACTGATCGATTGACCAAACCTGCACGATCGAACTAGCTAGCATCAAACTGGGTGTTCTGTTGCTTTTCCCGAAACTGCACTCACTGGTTTTGCTTGATCTGGCACAGATCTGGATTGTAGGTGCCCTTAGACCTTACTTCCTTGGGCTGAACTGTTAATACTGACACGCTTGATAACCTGCTTGGAATGAACTGTTGGTGACAACATTTTTGGTAGCCTAAGGATTCACCACGCATACTAGAAATTGGTGGAGCTTTCTCCAAACCTTGCACCGGCTTTCGTGAACCCACAAACTCTGACTTGGCTTTGAACTGCTCTTGATCTAAATGACAAGTATCCTAAGAAATTGCCCGATCTAACTTTCATTTGGTATCGTGGGGTTTCTGAGTTGCTGCTTCCTAAAGCTGAATTGTTGACTCGGTAGCTCGAGGGTACCCTAGAATTCAGTCTAACTTCAGATTGTTGCGGGTCGGTTATCACTTTGAAACTGACTTTGGTGAAACCACACACTTTGAACTTGCTTGAACTGCTTTGACCCAAATAAAAAGCACTCCAACAAGCTACCTGACCTGCCTTTCAGTTGAATTGCATGATTCTAGGTCACTATTATGTAAGCTAAACAACTGATACGACAACTCGGGTATACATGAGAACTCAATATGATGGCTTGAGGTTGGTGTAGCTCTTCTTATCCTTCGCAGCTGACTTCTTCAATTACAACCCACAATTTGTTTCACTTGGTTGAACCTTCAAGCGAGACGGTTACGAGGTAAACCAAACTCATCTTCGAGACTCATTTTTCTAAGGTAGTTGACCTTTCACCTAGTTGTGAACAACTAAATTGTATGTTTGAGAATACCCAAACTACTTTGGTTCTCACGGAACCCTGACTTTGAGAACTTATTGCTCCATCAGTCAATCGAAATGAGGAAATAACGGTGCACTTCCATTCTAAGAGGGCTTAGAATATAGCACTAGGTTGATGATAAAACTCCGCAAAAGGTGACTCTCATTTAGCTCGTGAACATATCGATTCTTGATTAACCTCCCTATCAGCTCTAACTATTAGGACTGACTGAATGGGTTACTTAGTTGGTACCTTCGAAATAAACGCTGGTTTCTTATCCTCTCATGCACAACAGAGTACTCCATCGATATGATATTTCATCTTCCTTTTTTATCCATCGGTTGTTTTCTGAGTTGCTCAGCTACAGGCAATGTTGTTGCCTTCCCACAAACATCAGAATCTGTAACATTGTTGAAAACTATCTTTCCTGCTGCCAAGAGTTTCCGCTCTCTGATAATAACATGTTCACCTTCCATTCTTGAGTATAGACAATTCACGGAGGAATCTATATCACTTACTATGTTGACTGGATTTTCTGGCCTAGTGTCCGCATCCGGTTACTACGGACAGATGTGATGGAGCAATTCCAATGGCGTCTTCTAAGAAACTTTAAGGTGATTTTCGTCATACTTTATGCTAGCTATAACTTCTTGACTTGCCTTTCATAGCTTTCTGACCCATGTATGGAATGTTTTCTTTGTTGACTTCCGAGAAACATTGATAGCGTTTTTCTAGGAGTTAACAATTACCTCAACTCAATAGCATCCATCCTTGATCCATATTCACACCACTACGGCGTGGTTTCCATTTCCTATATTCTAACGAGTCTCCAAGGTCAGAGAACTTCGATATTCCTTATATGTTGTCGCTCGCAAAAACTTCATCCATATTTTCATCCTCTTTGGGTAATACTGATACTACCCCTTTAGAGAAATCTTATCATGTTGAGTCTTACTGTGGTATAACCATTCTCACTTTGTTGCTTAAGCATTGCTTTTCATGGCTCTCACTCAAGTTGTTGAGCACAAGAAAAATGAGATTGGCCTAAAAGAACTCTAGGTTTCTTCTGACACTGATAAGTACACAGATCAATTCACCTTTTGGGTCGACAAGATGAATCATATGAGAAGGAAAACCTGCCTGACCCAAACTTTATTCAATATTCCCTTTGTACTACATAACTGCCAAAATACTTCTATGTACAAGTAGTACTACAAAATGAAACATTTGTAGACTGTTGCTGACATTAACTAGGAGAAGTCCTGACTGGTACGGCATGTACTCCAGTGATTTTGATGTGGTTTACTTGTTCTTTCATACAAGAAACACGTGACTGCTCTCATAGGGCACTCATCTAGCGGGTGGGTGTCTTCACCACAGAGGTAGATGTGAGGTTATAGACTAGCAGTCTATCCAATTTCTCATTGTTACATGCTTGGAACTCCCTTTCCTTTTCACCAAAACCTTCAAGGGTCTCATCATCATCTCCTTCTTCATCGGTGGACAATGTTTCCAATCCATCCTCTCCGGGTGTGGGTGAATTATACAGTCAAAGGTGCCGAGTTAGTTGACGTGCAACACGAAAGGTATTCCCCTTAGACGCTTGGGTATCCTTGCAACATCTTCCGGAGTAAATTCGGTGCTAGTGATGGTCATGCTCCTTCCATCTTCCATCTTCCATAATATTGTCCTTCTCTTCTTAAGAGTGAATTGCGGTGCACCATATCCACTGTTGTTGAGCTGACTTGAACTTTCCTTCCTCCTTGGCACTTTACCTCATCATCAGTCCCGGTCCTAGCATACACGTTCCAGGGACAATTCGTTGCATAATGACCTTGCTCATCACAATCATAGCAGGTGACACTTGCTTCCCTCCGGTACGATGGAGGCTTAACTGCAACTATCTTCTTGGAACTTGGCAGTGCATTGACAGGAGGCGCGGATGCTAACACTGGAACACACTGGCCTTGACTTTGATTCTGGTTTAGGTTCCTGGCTTCCACTTGAGTGGGCATCTGTTGCTGGTGGTATGGCTGCTGGACCTGACATTATCGCTGCATCTGTTGCATCTGCTGGTAGGGATGAAAATGGATCGAATACGGTCAGAAACTAGCTCTATCGTATTCATTTTCATATTTTTTTTCTCAGAATTGAAATCGGAATTGGAAACCCGGATACGAAAATGGAATCAAATATTATCGAATACAGATATAGAGCGAATACGAATCGAAACGAATACGGTAACGAATATTAATCGGAACATAAATCCTCCTCAAACTGAGCTTCACAAATCAACAAAGAAATATAACTTGTTGTTTTTTCTAATATGTTACATTTCCAAAGTTCAGCGAATAATAATACCATAACGAGAAATATCCACAAACTTGCACACACTGACAAAGTCACACTGTCACACACATTACCGGTTACAAACTTGCACATGCTGACATAGTCACACACATTAACACATAACAGTCACAAACTTGCACGCACCGGCATAGTCACACACATTAACACATAAAAGTCACAATACATAGTTTAAATGCAGCTGGGATAATTCAGTACATACATATTTTGGATGTAGCATGGACTGATGGACTGTCCATCATGGACATAGTTCATTACAGAAAGTTTAGATGCAACTTGGACATAGTTTATTATAGACGTAGTTTAGATGCAACTTGCAAATTAAATTAACAAACATTTCATTCAAACATCCATTGGCACTATGCCGTCGTCATCCTCAACATAGTCCATCTCGATATCACCATCACCATCTTGTTCATGATCTGGTTCCTGGCCTGTAAATTAAAGTCTAATCAGTTATTAGTGGAAGTATAAAAGACAACAAAAGAATTGTATAACTTAGTACAAGCACAAACCATGGTTAGCAAGGTAGCAAAAGATCTCTCAAGGTTCTCCATGTCCAGCTCATTGATGATAGAACCAACCACATTTCCACCTAAATGTTCACATTGACATATATACTTAGAAGTACAGAACAGGAGCCACTTAAAGCAATAAAAATGGTGCACATACAACTCAACATTACCTTTTCTCGATGCCGCAGTCCAATCTTTGGTGCAAATCAAAGCTTGTACGATTTCAAGATCTAGACAACTGCGGAACAGATCGACAACACGTCTACCAGCACTGAAAGCTGATTCTGAAGCTACAGTTGACACTTGAATAGATATTACATCATGAGTAAGTCGAGAAAGAACAGGAAGCTCATGTTTCTTGAGTGACCACCAATGCAAAATGTTAAATGTTTTGTCTCTTCAGTCCCATTCCACTAATGGTTGTTCCAGGTACACTTGCAACTTAGTTTTAGTGGATTTGATAGAGGCAGTGCTGCAATGCAAGTAGTTCACAACATCTTCATCAAGATCATCATCACTCTCCATACTCTTATCCTCATTGACTAAAGAGCCCTTCTGCACATTTGTAGCTACTTCATTCTTTGAAGTTGTTGCACTAGACTCATAAGCATGGAATAGCTTGTTTACAACATCCATGAAATTTTTAATTTGTTCTGGAGCATTTGTCTCACCATAAATCTTTTATGCATAATAGTTTACTAGGTTTGTCTTGAACCTTGGATCAAGAAATCAAGCTACAAAAAGACCCATATTGGACTTCTCCCAATATTTATCATACTTGGCTTTCATTTTAGAGCTCATAGTTGCTATAATTGGATCAAAACTGATGCACCAATCAGCTATTGCAACCTTAATTTGACAGAATTTAGTGAAAAACAGATTTGCTGTTCGATATGTAGTGCCAGAGAAGATCAAAGTAGCATCATAAAATCTTTTCAAACATGTACACAATGATTTTGCCATAGTCCAATTACTAGCTGTTGGGGCACAATGCAAATATTTGCTTCTATGACGAAGAAAAAGCCTATCAAAAGATGGTCTATAGTAAATAGCTTGTTTTAACATGAGATAAGTGGAGTTCCACCTTGTTGGGACATCCAAAGAGAAACCATGGCTAGTATCTGTTGATGCAAAAGACACACACTGGCCTGAGAGATTTGCTTTACTCTAGTGTAGGTCCAAAACTTGTTTTCGGGTTCAAGGACGTGCCAATTGATTTGATCCTACAATCAACAAGATGAAACATGCAAGTTTTATTAGTAAACGATAATCGATCGGCTAGGAAGTCGATGTCATATCGTGATGTAACCTAGCCGATGCAGTATAAGGTGAATCGGTTGTAAGGCATTTCAATGACAAATCAATCCTAAACTTGATCCATCGGCTGTAAATATCAGCGTTATATAATCTATAAATCAATACCACTTTACAAATCAGCAATTGTGATAGATCGGACTTAAACGAGACACTATAAATTGCTCAGGTCTAAAATAATATGAACTAACGATTATATGTATTCATATTATAGCCGATGTTTCAGATTTAAGTATGTATCAGCTATAGCTCCGATACTACCTTATACTAAGATATTCTCTTGCAATAAATATGTCTAACTACCATCAATCAAGTTGGCGGTAAGTCCAATGTACTTATATTAGATTAGATCCTAATATAAGGGGTAGATATAGCATATTAAACAAAGCATAAACCTATGTAACATAACATTAGCATATAAGATCGGCTGAAACCTTGATACTATCCTTATTAACAATCATAAAGCAGGCTAGAGAGTATGATTCTAAATACGACTTAATAGATCAAACTTAACTGATGTAGCATTAAGTACAAATAGAAGCATAATATCTAGACAATCAAGCCGATGATTGCTTTTTCGGGATGGTAGATATATTATATAATCTAAGCTAGCAAGTCAATCTAGTTGTTATCGATAAAACCCTAGATAGAGTTCAGCCGATGCAAGTAGAAAGCATTGTGAATCTAGATTATATAATATATATGGTAACTCGGTGATTTACAAAATAGAATTAGAGTATCATAAAGATGTAAACCACCATAACAAGCTTTACTTCTTCGCTGAAGATCGAAACTGATGCAGCTCGACTCGAAAGTAAGAACTCGTCGAAACAAGTAACGAAAAAGGTTGGTGATGCGCCGAGATTGATTGAACTGATGTTAATTATTTACAAGATCTCAGGCTTATATTTATACCCGAAAATATAAACTTGTCCGCGATGGACACGACTCATATTGTCCTAATACAACTCCAACTAACAAACAAGTTCCTTATGTGGACTCTTACCGAAAAGATCTATAAGGAATTTACATAAAATCCTAATTAATAGATAAAATTGCCTATCTCGGAATCTATCCTTATCCAGCAATATCATTGAAACCCTTTTTTTTAATCCGACATTGATCATGTAATCAATTAACCAATATCGGTTGTATCGGCTAACCATAACAAACTCGGTATCGGTCGATACAGACTTCCAGCCGATGCACACTCTGTTTTCGAGAATTCCGCATATCCTTAAATCCGCTTCGAATTGGATCCCGTTTTCGATTGATATGCTTGCCAAATTTTATTGTCAACAATATCTAAACCATCACATTCTGAGGCACATTTCATCAATTCATCCCATTGCAATGTGGAGTTCTTCACAATTGAAACTGTGTTTCTAATATTTGAAACGGCTGGTGCAATTTGCTTTAAACCATCTTGAGCAGCAAGATTGAAAATATGATTCAAACATCTCACATGAAAAAAGGCCCCATCACATATCAAGGGTGATATCTTATTGAGTTTTAGTACTAACCCCTTAGCACATACATTATTGGCTGATGCATTGTCCAAAGTAAGTGCAAGCAATTTTCTATGAAGGTTCCAGTCCAGTATACTATCATAAAATTCCTTGCACAAATTTTTCCCTGAATGATGGCCCTCTACATGCATAAACTTGACAATTCTCTTTTGCATGCACCAATTAGCATCAATCCAATGCACAGTTATGCACATATAACCTTTATTTTGATTTGAGGTCCACATATCCATGGTTGTACTAAAGCGGCATGAAAGTGTTTTGAAGTACTCATACAATTTCTTCTTTTCATCCAGAAACATGTTCAATATATCTTTCGTAACAATT
Source organism: Oryza punctata (assembly GCA_000573905.2). Lineage (NCBI taxonomy): Eukaryota > Viridiplantae > Streptophyta > Magnoliopsida > Poales > Poaceae > Oryza > Oryza punctata. The sequence continues at coordinate 5,777,305 of CM002496.2, forward strand.
ATGCGACTTTTTATTGGAAAACTAGGATGCAAGGACTTAATAAAATCCACAAAGTACTCATGCTCAATAATATTAAAGGGATATTCATGCATAATGATTGCCAAATAAAATTTCTTTAAGCTGACAGCCTCATCATACCTATAAGTCTCAACTGATGTAATTCCACTACCACTTTCACTCTTTTTCAGATCTAGAAGCTGCTGGCCACTTTTGATTTGGTGCTTGTTGGCTAAGTGATTCCAAAATACTAATGAGCCCCTATTGGTCTCAAGACGGGATTTATAGCTGCACTTCTTACACTTAACCCAAAGCGCTACCGTCTCTGTTCCATCATCTTCTCTTCTCTTTTCCTCGTACTTTTCAAAGTGATCCCAAACCTTTGAGCTACACCTCTTTATCCTTTTTGCAATAGGGTTTTCTGTGATCTCAGCAGTATTCTCTGTCAAATCAACATCAACTCTTGGTGTTGCTACAACGGCAGTTGCATCAGGCACTTGTGGGTTGGCATCAGCTCCTTGCGTCGGCTCAGTTGGCGTCACGCCTAGAAATTTAGCTAAATTTCCAGATTATTTTGTGTATAAATCCCTGTCCAGGAATCAAGCCAGGGTACACAAAACGACAAATTGATATACAGATCCAAATGTAAATAAAGCGTAAATACATACATAAGAGACACCTAGTCCTCACACTGAAAAGAAAGCAGCAACAGCGGAAAAGGCGACGATCCTAGCGGGGCTTCAGCTCCACTCCACTGGCAAAACTCAACTAGGGTATAAGCCTTGGTCTTCTAACTTCGTCTTCTGAAAAGGGAGAATAATAGCACGACTGAGTACAACCACAGTACTTAGCAAGCCACACCAACGATGCATTCGTGCAAGGGGAGACAAGGAGGATTTGTGGCTATTTGCATAAAGGCGGTTGTAAACATTTATAGATGAAAACAGTAAAACAGCTGATTAATTAAGGCAAGTTTAAATATCTCCACTGAACAACGCTACACCACGTTGAGTAGGCCCAACCATTCCACCTGAACTAACCAGTTCATTAAATCATGTTAATTAATAAAGTGGGATTAATCACAGTTAATCTGGTTGATCGCTCATAACCGCAGGCACGGCTATTCGAATAGTTTTACTCTGGCTAGAGGTGCGCAACTGTACCCACAAGACACGATTCCACAAATGTTGCCATGCCCCGAAGTACCACCATGGTACTGCAAAGGGGGAAATCGTGACAAGACCCATTGCATAACTCCCCCTAAACAAGTGCAACACACCTCAGGTTTCGCCCCCACCTTTTAGCCAAGGTAGGCAACCCCCCTCATGCCTAGGCGAATCCGGAAGCCAATCAGTGGGTAAACCCCACCGAGCCAACCCCATCATGCCCACCCTTGCCTGGATGCGTCAGCTAGGGAAAAGCCATACTACAAGTCCAGCAGTTGCCCACGCTTGCTTGTGGTAAGCACGGTTAGTCTTCCAGGGTTTCTCGAGAACCGATCCTTAATTGCCATGGGTGCGATTAGTAAGACCATGCACCCACAACTCACCCTTAAGCCATCTTTTAGTTGGATAATTATGACCAACGAAACATGGTCAGGTGTCTCGAGCTCGCAGCTCATCAAGATACTAGGAGTAGATAATGTGATTATCCCATACTGTGGGCTAGTGGTATTAAGCATGGCTAAGCATAATATAATTCTAGCAAGGTCCACATGAGACACAAGCTAGTCAAATTATCACCCAAGTTTGACAAAGAAAGGACACCAAGTAAATATGGCACAAGCGAGTAGATAGATAATCCCTATTCCCATGTAATTAGCAAAACATGCAATTTATTTACAAACGGTAAAACATTTTATAAATTGGGCTCAAAATGCTCAAGGGGAATGTGTAACTTGCCTTGCTTCTTCAAACAATCTTCCGAACTCTTTTCCTCGCGATCGCGGACTTCCGAAACGATGGAAACTACACGCTAGCACGCAAAAACAGAAAAAACTCTAATAAAAACCATGTAAACAGTACATAAAAAGTAAACAAACATGTAGATCTCAATTTTAGATGAATTTTGCAAGTTGAATGGCCCAATTCGGAGTTCGTATGAATTTAATTACGAATTTTAGAAGTTTTAAGCCATTTCAATGGATTTCTAGAATTAAATACGATTTATTGCGCAATTATTAATGATTTATGACATCATCCGGGGGAAGGGGTGGTGCCGACAAGCGGGCCCCACCCATCAGTGACTGGAGTCGGGTGCACGGTGGACTGGGTCCACGCGTGCACCAGGCGCGGGCGCACCACGTGGCAGCCACGTGGCGACCATGGCGGACCGGCGGGGAAGGTGGTGATGATGTGGTGCCAAGGTAGCACCGACGTGGGACGGCACCAAGACGGCCACGTGGACGGCCTGGATTCACCCGAGGGTGAATCCGACGGCGTGGGAGTCGGTGGCTGGGGCGCGGGCATGGCTCAAGCTGGCCCAGCAGGATAGGCGCTGAGGTGGCGCACGACCACCGACGGCGCGGGACAACGGCGTGCACGAGCGGTGGCGGCGCACGCGAGAGTGCAGTGACGCAGCATGGAGGGAGGAGGGGTAAAGAGGAGAGAGGGAGGAGAGGTGTTAGGGAGGAGAGGTGGCGGCATGGCCGGCCGGAGAGGACAAAGAAAGAAGAAGGGGGCCCACTAGCGCACGGGAAAACGGATGTTCGGTGGGTTTTATGGCAACGGGAAGTGGTGGCCGAGGTAGTCCTCGCCCTCGTGACGCCGAAGGAGACGATGGCGCGACGCGAGGTGGTCAGTGACGGTGGCAAGAGGCGGCCGGAGGCAGCGAATGGCAGTGGTGGCTTAGGTTGGTGGCCGGAATGGTGTTCCAGGGGATGCGAGCAGAAAAGGAGAGACGGACGGGTGGCGGCAAGGCACGGCGATGCCGGTGGGACTAGTGGCAGCGTGCGGCAGTGGCTCTAGCAGCGGGGATGCGAGCAGAAAAGGAGAGACGGACGGGTGGCGGCAAGGCACGGCAATGCCGGTGGGACTAGCGGCAGCATGCGGCAGTGGCTCTAGCGGCGGCGGCGGGTGGCCGGACCACGCCGGTGAGCGGCGGTGATGTGTGTGGTGCGGAGAGCACGGGAGAGCACGAGGGGAGCTCGGGCAAGGAGGGGAAACGTGAGAGGATGGCCGGGGGAGTGATTTTATGGGCCCTGGGGTCGCGGACGTGGCTGGGGAGCAGCGGATTTGCTGGCCGGAGTGGGGTGAAGCGACGTGGGGAGAGGGCTCGAATCGGCGTTGGATTTTGTGGGGAAAGAGGGGGAAACGGACGTGGGAGGAAGAGGTGGGCGGCGACCGCATCGCGTGCACGCGCGGGAGCGGCATGGGCACGGGAGGAGCGGCGAAGTGGAGCGGGTTCGGCGGCGATGGTGGTTGGAGCCGGAGTTTGGGGGGAACTAACTTGTGGGCCCCGACCCCACATGTCAGTGGGAGGAGAGAGATCGGGCTGGGGGCTCATGCGGACTTTGCGAAAGGAAAGGGGGGTGTGCTGGGTCGGTGGGAAAGAGAGAGGAGGGCCGGCCCGAGTGGGGGAGAAAGAAAAAGGGCCGCGGGAAAGAGTGAAAAGAAAGTTTTGGGCCGGAAACGGGCCAAAGGCGAAAGGAGGAAAATTAATTGGTTTTCTATTTATTTTAATTGTTTAAATGAGCTTTGTGACTTTAAAATTATTTCTTGAGCCCCGAAAATTCCCGGAAAAATCCAGAGAGTATATTAGTGCACAGAGAATACTACAAAAATATTCCTGGCCATGATTTAAAAGGAAATTTTAATTCTCTCAATAATTTCACGTGATTAAATTGCTTTAACTTTTATTTAATTTCTAGAAAATGTATTATTTAATTATTTTTAATCCCCGAAGGAAAATCGGGACGTGAGAGTTGGTGTTGGGAAACCTGCTATACTCACACTGCACAAGCTGAAGTTGCTGCTACTTGCACGAGAGGAATTCATCACACATCTACCAGACATGCAAAAAAAAAACAAATGAATGACGACTGAGGAGCACCACAACTCAATAGGGCCAGTTGGTGAGATAAAGTGGAGCTGACGAACCTGCTTACGGCAAGACGGTGATGCAACAGTGGCGGTGATAAGGTGATGTGGCAACACGACGAGATGGCAAGGTGGCAACGGCTGCGGTGATGGGACGAGACGACGAGGGGGCGACGACGGCTGCAGTGATGGGGCGACAACGCGAAGTGGCAGCGGCGTTGATGGGGGCGAGACAATGATGCGGTGGTGACAGGCTGATGGCTATGGCCTGTGGGGCGAAACGGCGGAAGGCGGCGGTGGCTGCGGAGGGGCAAGGCGGTGGCAAAGGGGCTCGCCGGCCGTCGCTAGAGCAAGGGGCCTAGCTGCCTAATGTGCATCGCATGCACCGTGGGGAATTAGGGATTGGGGCACGGCTGTTGCTAGCTAGGGTTTAGTTGTGAAACTGTACACGCACATAGTTGGGTTGGGTTGGGCTCCTTGGGCTGATTCATCTAAATGGCAGAATGGGGAATGGGCCAGGCCAATGGCTGATGAATTACTCTGGATATCCGGAGAAAAACCCCGGATAGTTTCCAACCATTTTTCGATTCCATCGGATATCACCCTTACTGTATTCGTTTCCGTTTTCGAGAAAAAAATCCGAATCCAAGAATTTCTGGATAGTTCCGACCGAACTTATCCGAATCCGAAAAATGGTCCGGACAGATGGAATCTATCCGAACCAGTTTCAACCCTATCTGCTGGTGGTGGTAATGTTGCTGCATCTGGTGATGTCACTGCATCAGGTGCTGACGCTGCATCTGTTGCATCAATGCGACCATTGTATGGGTCTGATTAGCCTTGACTTGGGGTACAAACGGATTCCTAGGAGGTGGAGGTGGAAAGCTCATAGGGTTGCGCTGATTTATTCCATGAAACTGTTGGCGTCCTGATCCACTAACACTGTCCCTGATGCTGACCATCTATTGCACGCACAGGAGAGGAACGAAATGAGAGGGGTTGCACTAAAGATAAGACCTTAACCCACTTACCTACTGTTCTTTTGTGAGCAGACTTTTTATTATTCTAGTTGATTAAGCAAACAACCTAGTATGGTCATATCCCCACCACTAATGTAAACCGTACACCTACACAAAGGCAAACAACACACGGTCTAATAGCTAATGATACTACTCTTCTGGGAAAGATTGGGTTTAGGTGCGCTTCGGGAAAGCTTCACTTTATCCACGCGGAACAACGATTTTGAACTGATCTTCTGGCTCCTGGATGCTTGAAGCTTGGGGCTTGACTTCCAGGAGTAGACGTGAAACTATCGGTTTGTCCTTAAGGTTTGACAACTAAAAGTGTTGGAGAGGAAAGGACGGAAATTTGATAAACCGTTTTGCAAAGGAATGCCGAAAGGTGAGAGGGAACATTTTTCAAATAGGAATTTAAAAAAAACTTGTCCTTAGGGTTTGACCATTTGGCTCAACCTACAGTCGAGTTGGCTCTGATACCACTTTGTCACGCCCATAAATTTAGCCCAAATTTTCAGACTATTTTGTGTATAAAATCCTTGTCCAGCCATCTGCCAGGGCACACAAAACGACAAATTAATATATAGATCCAAACGTAAATAAAGCAAAAATACTTACTGAAGGGGCACTTAATCCTTACACCAAAAAGAAAGCAACAACAACAAAAAAAAGGCAATCCTAGCAGGGCTTCAGCTCCACTCTACAGGCAAAACTCAATTGGGGTATAAGCCTTAGTCCTCTAACTTCGTCTTCAGCTCAGAAGTAGTAAACTTCTGAAAAGGGAGAATAATAGCAAGGCTGAGTACAACCACCGTACTCAGCAAGCCACACCAATGATGCAGACGTGAAAGGGGAGACAAGGAAGATTTGTGGCTATTTGCATAAAGGCGGTTGTAACATTTATGAAAATAGTAAAATATTTGATTAATTAAAGCAATATTAAATGTCCACTTCACAATGCCTACACCATGTTGAACAGGCCGAACCAGACTACCTGAACTACACCGGTTCATTAAGTCAAGTTACTTGATAGAGTGAGACTAATTACGGTGAATCTAGTTGATCACCCATAACCACGGGCACGGCTATTCGAATAGACTCTGGCTAGTCCTCTAACAGCTATACAATTATACCCACAAGACAATCCACCGCCATATCCCCATGCATGCATGACATGTCACCATGCCGAGTGATTGAGACAAGACTCTTTGCTTAACTTCCCCTAACCAAGTGCACCACACTGTAGGTTTCATCCCCACCCTAAAATCTGGGGTAGGCAACCCCCTTTGGTGCCGCCGTAAATCCGGAAGCCGATCAACCCTTAAATCCAGGGCCAACCCAACCCCATCACACCCACTCTCGCTAGGTCACATAAGTAACATTAATTAGTCAAATTATTACCCACGTTTAACACAGGACGGATAACAAGCAAAAATGGCACAAGCAAGCAGATAGGTAGTCCCTATTCCCATGTAATTAGCAAAACATGCAATTTATTTGTAAATGATAAAATATTTATAAATTAGGTTCAACATGTTCAAGGGGAATGTGTGACTTGCCTTGCTTCTTCGATTGATCTTCCGAAACGGTAGAAACTACACGCTAGCAAGCAAAATGAGGAAAAACCCTAAAAAAAACTAGTAACGGTACATGAAAAGTAACCAAACATGTAGATCTCAATTTTATATGAATTTTGCAAGTTGAATGGCTCAATTTGGAGTTCGTATGAATTAGTTTTGAATTTTATATGTTTTGAGCCATTTAAATGAATTTATGGAATTAAATCGATTTATTGCGTAATTATTAATTATTTTCTTAAAGGAAATCAAGGAATTATGATGCAAGTGTGGGGCGGGGCGCAGACCGAGTCCACCAAAGGCAGGCCCCACGCATTAGTGGCACAAAGGGGAGCCGGTCCACTGTGGACCGAATCCACGATGGCGATCGGCCACACGGGCACGCACCTGACAGTCCAGATCGGCCAAGGCCGATCGGATAGCCGAGGGCGACCGGCGGCACGGCCAAGCAGGCGGGCACGCAAGGCAGTCGGCCAGCGAGCGGCGGCAGCAGCGGCTGGGCCCAAGAGGCCACTGATGGCGAGCGGGAATGCAGCAGGGGAGGGGAAAAGGAGAGGAGGTGGAGGGGGGAGCTCACCGGGTGCGCGGGCGAGGAGGGCGGCATGGGAGGAAACTTGCGGCGGCAAGTCTATTAATTAGGATAATAAGTAGAGTCCTTTAGGAAATTCATGTAGGAGTTCGCCTAGGGGCTTGTTTGTTTGTTTTTGTAATTTAGGCAAGTTTGAGTCGTGTTCAGTATAGATAGCTTTGTATATTTTGGGTATAATAGATGCCCAGGGTCATATAAGAAAAAAACTACAGTTCAATATACTCTTGGTGCATCACCAAATCTTTTGCTTTTCATCCTTTTCGACAAGTTCTTGTTTCGAGTCGGGTTGCATCGAATTCGATCTTCAACAAGAGGTAAAACTTTTCTGTTATCATATACTTTTATCAATCTAAGTCGATGACTTTATTTAGCTATACCGACTAAACCTCTTAAAGGGTTTTGGTCGACATTGGCTAAATATTGTTCATTAATATAGAATGGATAAAGTATCTACCACACTAAAAATCAATCATCGGCTCGATTGTTTAGATATTGTTCTTCTTTTCACACTTGATGTTGCATCAGTTAAGTTTGATCTACGAAGTCGTGCTTAGAATTGTAAGATCAAGCTTGTTTCAGGATTGCTAATAAGGGTAGTATCAAAGTTTCAGCCGATCTTATCTGATATAACTGTCTTTGCTCATCTTGCATGCTTTTTCTTGCTTAACAAGTTATATATACCCCTTATATTAGAATATTGCCTATTTAAATATATTCAGTTTATAACCAATCCTGGTTAGATTCAATCTATTTGAGTTTGATATTTGTTTAATATACTCACTTTTGTTCGATATTGTAGTATAAGGCTGTATCAGAGCTATAGCTGATAGATTATCTTTCAGCTCTGATAGATTATCTTTCAGACCTGAATTGTATCATCAGCTATGACATAAGCAATTTATACTATCTCAATTTAGTTCGTTCTATCCCAGTTGCTTGTACTCAAAAGGATATTGAATCTTAGATTACCTACTACTAATCTCTATAGCCGATTAAACAAGTTTAGGGTTTCTTTATATCTTTTTCAGATACACCTCAGAGTCGATTCAGCCTATTTGCATCAGTTAGGTCCTTCACGATATGTCGTCGGCCCTTTAGTTGATCGGCTATCGTTTGCCAACTCAATTGTCTTGTTTATTTTTGTTGGTTGCAGGATCAAACCAACTGGCACACTGAACCCGAAAGCAAGATTTGGACCTGCACTGGAGTAAAACAAACCTCCCATGTCGCTGTGTTTTTTCACCAAAAGACCGAGATGCTCGTGATCACCGACAACTACATCATAATCGTAGAGGTATGGGTGGACACCATCGACATGAGGTAAGAAATAATAATGATGCTTTGACTAAGATCAAATTTAAGATGTCTCCTTTTGATGGTAAATATGGTCCAGATGCATACCTTACTTGGGAAATTGCTCTTGATCAATAGTTTCCATGTCATGAGTTTCCTGAGGATAAACGGTTTAGAGCTGCTACTAGTGAGTTCACTGATTTTGCTTCTATTTGGTGGATAGAACATGGCAAGAAGAATCCTAATAACATGCCACAGGCTTGGGATGCTTCGGAATGGGTCATGCTGCCTAGATTTATTCCTTCTTAATATGCATGTGATATGTTAAATAAGTTGCAACAATTGAGACATGGCGTTAAAAGTGCAGAAGAATCTTATCAGGAACTGCAAATGGGTATGTTGCGTTGTAACTTAGAGGAGGATGACAAACTTTCTATGGCTAGATTTTTGGGTGGATTAAATAGAGAAATTCGGGACTTCCTGGCTTATAAAGAGTACACTAACATAACCCGTTTGTTTCATCTTGCTTGTAAAGCTAAAAGGGAAGTGTAGAGATGACATGCTAGTGCCAAGGCTATTTTTTCTGCAGGAAAATCTACATCATGGCAGCCACGCACGATTACTCCTTCTACATCTTCCACACCCAGCAAGTCAGCACCTCCATCCAGCGACAAGCCAAGTGTTCCTCCTATTAGTTCAACGACCAAGACTGCCCAACAACTAGCCGCGAGTGTTTCTTCAATTGCATCCACGAGGAGAAGAAGAGACGTTTAGTGTCACCGTTGCAAGGGCTTTGGGCCGTGCAGTGTGACTACCCTAGCAAATCAGTATTATTTCTTTTACCATGATAAGAAAATTGTATTGCATCCCATGTCTCCTGAAGATATTTTGCATGATAATATTGCTAAAGTTGCTAGTTCTACAAGTTAGAATAAAAAAATACCCAATCTATTGCTGAAAAGAATAATGAGATAAGTTTGAAAGGAAAATGCTTACTTCCTACCAAATCTGATATTTAAATTGATGGACTCACATATGGTTGCCTATGCTTTGTTATGCAAATATGCTTTTGTTTCACTTGACGATATGCAACATTCATTGCCTCCTAATGTTACTAAAATTTTGCATGAATATGAGGACGATGAATTTGAGTCGAGGAACTCCAATTCAAAACAAAGAGGATGATGAGGACATGAATACCATCGATACACCCACGTCTACAGAAGTACAACTTCATGGCATGATGGAAATAATCAAAATGGGAGATGGTTTGCGAGGGCTAGATTCGAACTGCAGGATAATACCAACTTGTGATAACCACCTAACTTCATACGGACTCCGTTTTGAGCGTGTAAGTACTTCATGGAAAGATTATTAAGTCTACTCTCAAATGGATCCAGCCTCATGTCCATATCTACTATGAAGAGGCCACAATCATCGTTTTACTACCGAGACCTTTTTCTATCCACGCTACTGCGCCATCTTATTTGGGCCCAATGAGCGCTATATCAAGTTGCGTCCATTAGAGACGCGTCCTAGGGTTAGAGCACGGCCCTAGTACCCTTGTGGTTGTTCTCCACCTCTATTTATAGTCTTAGCCGCTATCAAAAACAATTGGGTTTTGTTGATTAGAGTTAGCGACTTGCTACTTACTTGTAACGCGCGTATTCACTAAACTGCCCGTCAGTTTGTCTTGGAACCCCACTATATTGTGATTTTTAGAGTGAAAACTTTATATCTTTCTTCCAATCCAATGCTTGTTCTACTTGTTTTTGTTTATTCTTCGATTGCTTGCAGAACGAATACCCTCATGGACAGGTTGTCACGCACCGCAGGTTCGTGACAACTATTGGATGTGGCATATCGGTTACTAAGGTGTAACATTCTTAAACGGTTGTAGTCAAGCCTAGCAAGTTATCCCTAGCGAGTTATCCAATCCTCTCATTGAAAGATCGGGAACTAAATCCTCGCGGGTTCACATGAGAAAGCAGTTGTTATTTCATGCTTAGGAAAATGTATATGCATAAACTTACAAGTAAAACAATAATTTTGCGAGCATTTCAACTCCTCAAGATAGGCAAGCCGCGGCACCGTGCAGTACACAGAATATTCTACGTCCTTATGTGTGGGCAGCACATATGCTGTCCACTTACAACCCCATCTCAATTCCTCTATATAAAATTGCAAGAGAGGAATAACATATTCCTTTTTTTCCTTTACACTGTATGCATACATGTACATCAAATATAAACAGGCAGACAGATACTAATAGAAAGGTAGTCGGCCATAATGTTATACAAGGTTTTGGCGAAGCAACGGTTGAACCTCACTACCTGTACTCCCGTCCCCATTCTGTGATTTCCAGAGGTTCTTGAGAAAACTATACCGCTGTTGAGCCTTGGGAGTGGTAACGGAGTCAGCTAGGTCCCCTGATGCCTGTGGCGACAGCTTTATGGAACTTGATGATGAGCTCTGCACCTTCTGGAGGCACACTTGCACAGCGTCGTGCACTCGCACGAAGCACCACCCAGTACCAATCATGTCTATGATGCCGGATCTCGAAAGCAGCAGGTGTACCTGCCGGTTTGGGTTCGCTATTGCAATCTGCAACCAATCAGTAGTACCCAATGATTTAATGCTATACCCGTACACATTTGTTTCTACTTTTCAATGACTCAATTAATTAGAAGAAGTGCCAACCTGGATATGGCGATCTCTGTATTCTTGATACAAGTCCTTGAGAGCTTGAACAGCACTTGAATCGATGTATGTAACAGCTGCATGTTCAGTTCAGTATTTGTTTATCTTAACTAGTCATCTAGTAAATCTACTTGATGCTCATTAGTTTCTTAATTGAAAGAAAGAAACATTTTTTATGCAAACATGATATGATAAAACAATTAATGTGCCTCATATCATGTAACATAAGAAAAGGGTCTTACGGGACATCTCGAGGATCACAAAGTATACTCTTCCGACATCAGGTCCACGGTTTGAATTTGGGAGATTAAGCTCATATTCACGCAACCTGATAAGGGTTACGATCACCAAAACATCCATCAGGACATCAGGGTAAGAAAAAAATTTGGTAACACAAACTGTTCATATAGATAAAAAAAATCCACCTGTCTTTTATGTAGCTTATGTTGGCAAAGTAGATAGGTGCATCAATTCGAACAACAACTATCCCGTTATAAGTATAAGCCTCAGGGTATTGCAATCTATTTCGGTAGACAGTGGTGCCAGGTAAACGGCCCAATACGGCTGCACACAGACCATAAAATCTAGTTAAATCAACTGTTGTACTCTGATACCTATGCAGCAACTCTGGATATTTCTGTTATCCTATAGAGAACAAAAATAATGGCGACAAAATAATCCATGGTGAGAGAAAAGATCTGTCAAAGTGGACTACAAATTTCTTCAAGCACAACCTCCAAACAGTTCAAGGGATTATTGAACTCTCAATATGGTTGTCTTGACTTATTTAGACTATCATACCCTACACAAAAATCTACGGCACAAACAATCACAGCCTCCAATCATCTACTGTGCTTCGTAGCGGTCCGTTTGGTTGGGGGATTTTTTAGAAGGGATTGGGAGTTTAGAGGGATGAGGTTATTAATTATTTTGTTTGGTTGGGAGACATGGGAATTTGGGTGGGATGGAGATGGGGAATTGAGGGAGGAACTCCCTCCTTTTCAATACCTGGGTAGGGGGTGGTAATTGGGAGGGAATTCCTTCTTTACTTTATCTAAACAAATCTTAACCATCCATTTTCATTTAAGATCTAATCTCCAACAAAACTCCCTACCAATTCCCACCACCTCTACCAAACAAGAGATTGAGACTAAAAATCAAATTCCCATGTCAATCTCACCAGTAATTCCCTTATCTAAACTCAATACTCTTCCCTCGAGTTGCCAAACAAGCCGACAAGAGATTGAGACTAAAAATCAAATTCCCATGTCAATCGCACCATTAATTCCCTTATCTAAACTCACAATCCTCTTCCCTCGAGTTGCCAAACAAGCTGCTAGTTACTTCCTTTGGATGAGTCCCTCATGCAAGCCCTCTTACGACAAAGTAGGAATCCTCATCCTGTGAAGATTTGTATATGAATCATCGTAGAACTCCTTTCACGGTCCTACTTACTAGGACTAGAATTACCTTTTTGCCCTAGCAATAATATATCAGAACCTGATACCTAAAAGTTAAAATTCTTGAACATAAACAACAGTTAGAAATAGCAAGTCTATCCAAATCCATGTTGCAGAGAGATCAAATCAGGTGCATGTCAGGGAAATCACTAGAGGCATGCATAAGCAGTACATAAGCTGTCATTCACCATGAGGATTGGATTGTAAAGTGCAGTCCTGGTTTCCATCCCAAATCGACGGAAATATATCCTGGTTTAGGCAAGGTGGCAGTAGGGCCAAAGAGCATCGTGTATGGATGTAGAGCACATGAGGGGGTCAGGAAGAGAGGAGAAGCATGCATACACATGCTCCTGCACCCATGGCATGGCGGCTATACACCATTCCCTACATGACATGACCAGTGGGTATGCAGGAGCCTTCTGAATCTTTGGATAAGATTATTTGGTTAAGTATTGATCAGTTACTTTCCTTTAGGGGATTGTTTCTGTCCTTATCTTTTTAGAGCCATTGTTAAGAAGCCCTTTTTTTAGAAGAGAGGTTATCCTGTTGAAAGCAAGAACAATTAACAGAAGGATACTCCAATATCTCTGCCTTGTGCAAAGAGGGGTACCATCTACCCACAGGTAAGTCTAGGCCCCTGCTATCTCTCATTTCTACCAATCTATCCTCTTTTCCAAGCTTCAATAATAATAATAAAGGGGCAAAGCACCAATAGAGGAGCAGGGTGGGATAGAATGGTAGTTTCTTAGTTTGATAAATGATGCTGTAGTATCTATTAAAGTGTGAGTACCCTCGGGTCTAGTGTAGCATAACTACTCACCGATATGAGGATTTGCTGATTCATGGATTACAAAGGCCAATGAGAATCCGACCTACGAAGGAAGATGTTACCATCAAAAGAATTCAGAACATTTCGGTGTCTTATCCACATTTCAGTAATCAGTAATAAATTTACACTTACCCCAACAAGAACACCAATCTCAATACCAAAAATTAATGTTGTAATGAATGTGATTGCCCATAGAAAGAAATCCTTCTTATCAATACTCCACAAGAAGATAGCCTCCTCGTAGTCTACCTAAATAACGAAAATGTCCATGACAAGTCAGATAGACATAGTTTACGTCATAAAGTATGAGAAAACTATAAAACAAATTATTGTGACATGTCAGAGAAGAAAGCTCAAGGTAGAGAGTAAAATAAATTAACTATACTTATTTCTTAGGTAAAAGCACTAATTTGTAAATTGTTACAATTTTTTTAAATAAAATGTTCAGGCTGGCAGAATTCCATCGGTAGCTTCCTTTAAAAAAAGCACTACATAGGCATCAAGATTGACAGAGCATCTTTTTCGATAAAGGTATTTTGATATATCTGAGAAATAAGATGTCCTTACCAGGCTAGTGACCGCAGAAATCACAATTGCAGCCAAGGCGCACTGAAGGAAGAAATATGAAATCAAATTAGTAATATGTGTAATTACCATAGCTGATAAATCTCTGAAATGGAGTTTTCTGCAGTGCATGTGTAGCACAATAGTACAATGTTCCAACATGCATACATTGATTCAGTTGGTTACAGACAATGCAACAAATGAGGCTTAAAAGTTGACTTCTGCAATAAAGTTATGTTTTTATTTGAAGTATCAAAGTACAAAACTGCAGTTATTTTTAGTTGATGTTAGAGGATCTCAAGGAAGACTGCATTTTACTAAAATGCCTACCTCATTCAGTCTTGTTAACATTTTACATAGGCCAGTTTCTTTGCTAATTAGCCACTAAGATTACAGATAGTTGATACAGACAAAATACAAAATTAATGCAGGGGAATGTAGTCATTGTTGCAGTTCTTAATAAGTATTTACAGGCATAATCATCAATCAAAATGGAACAGTAAATGCATTTCAAAAGGCAAAACTGTACCTACGTTTGACTTGAATATATTAAAAGGTGTGTTGTTTATTAACTTTTATACACAAGAGCATACTATAAATTAGTTGCAGTAGATCTGCTAAAAGTACAACTCCAAATTAACTTGAACTGTGAAATATACCACAAATACAATAAGGACCTGTTTGCAACACCAAATTTCACATCATTTTCATTAAAATGCAGCAGGAATCTGGAAAAACAAATACCACTTCCAGAGCAGTAATTACAAAAAACAAGTTGCAAACAAGATTCTCAGATGGCAATCTACATGGAACCAATACTTAAAAGGGTGCTGTCAAATAAACAAGACATGTGGAGTCTAACCTGAGGTATATCCGTAAACAAGGGTGTCATAAACAAGAGAGCACCACCAATTATTACGCCCATTATGATTCCAGATAGACCAGTTTTTGCTCCACTTTCATGATTCACAGCTGACCTAGAAAAGGAACCTGAATGAACAGTACAAAATAATCAGCTTTCTGAAGCTTAGCTCTAATGAATTAAGAATTCTAATTATGTAATATACAGATAAATAAGCAGAGAAATGATGTTCTCTCATTAATATGGTTAGTATTTTACCTGTAGCAGGATATGAAGAGAAAAATGAACCGCATATGTTTGCTATACCAAGCCCAAATAACTGTGACAAACAAAACATAAAAGGAAGGTATGAGTTTGCAAATGAAAATATTTGGGAGGAATGAAACACAGTTCCTACTGTATAAGAGTGCCTGATAGTTCTGTGTAAGCAACGAACAATATTTGTTTTGAAATCTTCACAAACTGATAAGTCTTATAAGCATTTGACGAAGATGTGATGGAATAATGGACTGAGACATTTTCCATTATGGAAATCAATCAATAACTCAGTCATCTGAAAAAAAAACCATCAAGTTAAACTTTGTGTAGTGTGCAGTTAACACAGGCGTGAGGGACTCAGGGTCAGTCACACTGACTTTTAGATAACATCTTTTGGTGTTGTCCCTCCTTTCGTATTATAAGATGTTTTAACTTTTTTCCTAGTCAATCTTTTTTAACTTTGACCAAGTTTATAGAAAAACATAGTAACATTTTTCAACACCAAACAAACATACCATCAAAATATATTCAATATTAGAGTTAATGAAACTAATTTAGTGTTATACATGTCACCAAAATTTTCTATAAATTTAGTCAAACTTAAAGAAGTTTAGCTAGGAAAAAAGTCAAAGCGTCTTATAATATGAAACGGACGGAGTAACTTGTTTGTTGTTCTTAAATTTGAAATGCTCCAAAAAGATTTAAATATAAACTATAAGATGATAAAAAAGGATTTGGTGCACAATTACTACTACATTTCTTGGTGCACTGACTATTCATATAATTAATATGCAATCTACATACCTACTGTTAGTCTACTAATAACTATCCTAAGTCTGCTTTGTCACCTCTCAAAGATAATGTGCATGAAAAATCATTGTGTAATTTTATAACATGATCAATATGTACAGAATATTTAATAAATTTGGTTATGCATGTAGAAGAATTCTACTAATTATGACCTCCTCTAAGATATTGTGCATGAAACCTATTATTTTTATTACATAACATGAATATATAAAGAAATTGTTTTTGTGCAATAACGGGGAGCAGCTTGCCCCAACATGAATTCAATATATTAGTTACTCAATGATTTACAACTAACCTCCTTATTGGGGTCCAACTCATAGCCATTCTTCGCAGCCAAAGCTTTAGCAATCCCAACGGATTCCTAAAATTGTATGATACAAATGGTGAATAAAACTAAAGCAAGTAAAAAGGACCGATACAGACTAGATTTGTTGTTTACCAAAATGGCGACGCCAGTGATTAGTACTGCAGTTGGCATTAGGGACATCAGATGCTCAAATCCTCGAGGAATGGAGAACTTGGGAAGGCCTTGCGGTATTTCACCTACCTAAGCACTCAAGAAATAGAGGATTACATATAGTATAGTTTTTCCTGACAGACAAATTATGGTCAACCGACAGAACAAAACAACCTAATTCTGCATTCTTCTAAAGTGGAAATCATTTAATGTTGATTATGGCGGTTTGTCAAAACAGATAACTAAATACAAAGAACTAAAATATATCTTATACACATATTGAATATGAGAAGCATCAATGCATCATATAACAAAAAAAGAATCAAATGATAATGAGAAACATTCTTTTGTGGGTGTTGATAATGTAGCATAAAACAGTACCATGAACTGCAGCAATATGCTTAGGAGTTTACCTTCAAGAATAATAGTATCCACTTTTTTATAACGAAGAATAATAATACCTATTGCATAGTTATTCCCATGACATATATTAATAGTTTCATTGTTTTGTATCAGTTCGATTAATTAGGAACATATCTGTTTAGTTAGCAACTAGAGAAATGGTTTGTTAAGGATGTAGAGATTGTATTATTAGGGGGTAAGCTATTCACGGATTCACGTGAATAGTACCCATGCTACTGTAGCTCGGAAACCCTCCTTATAAAATGGTCCCATGTAACCCACTATCAATCAACAAATAAATAATCATAAAGCTAGGTCTAGCTTGATAAGAGTCTATGGACAACTGGGACAAGCTCGGCGCCAACAAGAGAGATCTCGACTTTATCCCGATCTTCGGACAATACCCTATCCATGAATGAATGTCTATAACACATTCAACTTACCAACAAAGTAAAGCTCTAAACTAGAGAACCATAGCTAAGAGACTGTTGTACCACAATTAATAAGATTAACTTTTAGTACTTGTTCATTTCATAACAACGAATCAAGTAATTCCTTTGTAAAAAGAAACCACAACTTTTTAGTGGAAATAATATTGTAAGGGATAAGGGAGAAAACATTTGAAAGTGGAGTATAATAACCCACTTCATAGACATAAATTCATAGAAGTAGATAATGTTGTGATCAGAGTAAATTTCTTATTATAATGTACTTCCATTGCTCATATTTTGTAACATCTAAGAGCAAGAAATATAAAAAATAATGTAAGGTGTTTCTTACCACTGATATGGAAGATGGATGAAAAATTTTCACAAAAATTGTTCCAAACACAACTGCTGTAAGGGGACCAGAAGCTCTTAGGAAACGCAGTCTTTTATTCGATTTTCCCTGAAAAGGTTTCGCTTTTCAAGGTAAAAAAAATGGAATTCTCCCCTTGATTGTCATGTTTCCAGAAAAAAAAATTAACAGAAGAACCATAGTGATAAAGAAAGAAATTAAAAACTCACTAGATTCTTCATTATGAGAAGAATAGCAAAAAAACTTGATCCCATTACGAATGGTGGCCAGGAGAACTGCAAAATGGAACTGCTATATTAAGTTAGTGAAAAATAGGTAGTTCAAATACCAAAAAGCGTATTATGATCTGAAAGAAACATTTATACAAATTATGTATGCTTTTTACCTGAAGAATTGGATTACATTGGAACATGCACTGTGCATAGAAAAATTTAAATGGGAAAATAAACGGTCTATAAGCTGATCGTACAGACACAACAAAGCCCACCTGATCTATTCCTCCAATTATACTCTCAATAAGTGGTATAATTTTGCTGCTTCTCGTAACGCTGTAGCCCAAAAAATACTTGATCTGTGACAGACCAATTACAATGGCTGAAGCGGTAGTAAAGCCAGATATGACAGAATGGCTAATGAATCGAATAAGCCAGCCGAGCCTGTAAATAAGAACACATATCATTGGTGACATAACTAAGTAAAAATTAAGCATATCTAAATGATTTTGGTTTTGCCCCCTAAAACGTAGAAGATAGTTTGAAGTGTGCAAACATGGCAGAGCATGAATGTGGTACTAGCTAATGCCCCATCCAAGTACCTGTCCGCTATGTGACCAAGAGGAGGAAACCATTCAGCACATTTTGATAGGTTGCGTCTTCTCACGACAAGTTTAGTATCCCCTCTTTCATCGGCTTGGTCGGACAGATCTTTCACCACAACCAGAGGATGGTTCTTTTTGTGAATGGTGGCTAAAGATCATTTCTCTGGTTCCAAAGCACCGAAAGTGTGATCTGAATTCGCTCATTACTTTGGGAGCGTGGCTGATTTGGAAGCACCAAGATGATTGTGTTTAACAGTCTCTCCTTGTGTGCAGTTGTTTCTTAGGCAGGTTTTGGAGGAAGGGCTTTTGTGGTGTTTAGCAGGATCTAGGGGCTTGGCCCAGTTGGAGGTAGCAGGTGGCTAGAATTGTTTTGGTGTTTTTGGTCGCGTCCTCTTGGTTTTGGAGGATTTTGGTGGTTTTTTCCTTTCCTTTTCCATCAACACAGCAGTGGCTGTCTTATAAATATTTAAGTCTCTTCTTCTTCTAATGCAATGATACACAATTCCCTTGCGTATTCGAGAAAAATAACGGTACTAGCTAAATGCACATAGGTTTGCTAAATGTTCACATACATTTTTGAAAATTTATTCATACACTACATATATACACAACAATTCAATCATCTTGAACCTTTCTGTATTAAATTGTGATTTTGAAGGACAAACAAGAAAAAAAAACATATGGAAAGTCCAGTGTGTAATCATAATGAATCCACGGAGCAATTTGCAGAAAATGAATTGAGGAGGTGATAGTGGTACCAGTGCCTTCATTTTAGGAAGTATAGAATCTATAGATGCATACGCACAAACTTTTAATGTTCAATTCAACCATTTTCTTGAGAATATAAAATACAAGAAATACATACATGGTAATGTTTTTCGGTGCTACAACAGCGATGAATTGGGCCACAGAATTAGCATGTGTGCATAACATAAGGACATGACAGTTGTTCAGTGCATCATGAAATAGTCATGAAATCCTCAAAAATATCTGGTTGTGATGTATCAGCTTTTCCTATGAACGTTTGCTGCTTTGTAAGACAACAAATTTGTTTATGTGAGGCCCAAAAAAACATAGCCCCACAAAAGTAGAACACCTTTGTACCCATAAAATGATCATAGTATCACTCCTAAAAGTAGCAGGACCTATAAACTGTTGCCCTCTACATGAACTTCATGATCACTTTCCATGAACATATATGGGATAACAAGTTATAGCTATAGCTTTAGTAAAAAATCTTGGAAAGGATATATCATCAGAACACGGTGAAAAGCAGAACGATATGCGGCTGGTGGTCCAAAATTTTAAGCTATAGCCATTGCTATAATGCTGAGACAATAAAGCATTGGTCTTGAATATTCATAAGTGTAAAACTTCAAAAGGAATATGTGTAGATGTCTCCATACTTCTTAAATTATGTCCTATCTACTGCAAAATGACTTAAAAAAGAACACCAGCTTCCCAGAGTAAAATAGAATTACCTTAGCAATCCCATCAAGCATTCTAATATACCAACCATGAATGCCAATAATATGGCTAATTCCGTGTACAGCTCACTAGATGAATCAACAATACCACCGAGGACATTAGAAACTAGAAGAGAGACAAGAGCCACTGGACCCACTGCCAACTGTCTCGATGACCCAAAAATTGCATAGACAAATAGCGGGACAAAGCCTGTGTCTGCTCAGCCATGGAAATAGCATACTAACGATTAAGCTCGAAGACATACAAATATAAAGAAGTACAAGGACAGGAGTTGCAAAAGATATAAATACTTACATAACCCATATATTGGGTGAAGCCCAGCCAATTTTGCATATGACATTGCCTACAATACAATGCTAATTATTAATATTCTCATTTCTGGCATGTTTTGGTTATTATTTTCAGGACTTTGTCCATTGTATATTTGTATCGGAAGACTTCTAAAAAGTTTCAACAGACTTAAGATAAAATTCAGATGACTGGACTATCAAGTGTCAACTGTCAAAGGTGTTGACATTCTCATGCACCAAAGTTCATGAATAGAAATGAAATTGTTGAACAAATGCATCCCAAAATAAGGCTAATTTATTATCTCCATTTGGCAAATTCAGCCTATGTGAAGGATGCACCAGTTTGCAACTTATTAAGAAGAAACACCAGAAAAGATGTCCAGAAAATTCAGTATTTGCTAGAAGGCAAACCAACCTAATTGCTCAAACTGCAATTTGCAATGGTGTTAACAGAAGGGATAGCCGAATGATATGTAAGCAAGCTACATGCTCGATAGAGCTTCTCATCCATAGCTGAATGCATTGCTGAAAAAAACTCCATACATGGAATTTGGGATTATCTATTCCGGACCAGCATGAAAAGATGGTTGGATCCACTAAATAATAGCGTTGTGTGCAATAGACCATTTTTGGGAGACACGAATTGGCACTCATCCATTCTATACTTCAATAATCCAGTCATACTTACATTTGACATAATTAGATCTTAGGACTAGCGATCACCAAGCAGCAAACGGTAATAACTTCAAAAAACAATTCTGTAATTGTTCCTGGCGAATTGGTGACAACCTAACTAAACAAGCAAGAGAATAACCAGGAGATTAACATGTTCAATCAGGAGCCAACAAATCAGGTAAGGACATTTGTATTGACAGAAAAAAAATGTCATGGGATACACACGCACAGGCCACAAGGTTCTACATCATGTTTTTAGGCAATGAGTTTTGAAATTAACAAGTATAATCATATCTTTCCCGTTTGATAACTTGGATTAGGAACAGTTGAAGCCGTGCATAGCAATACGAAATATTGCGAATGACGAGGGTAAAGAATGTACTTGGGGCACGAGCATGACGCCGACGGTGATGCCAGCGGCGAGGTCGGCCTGCAGATCCTCCTTCAACCTGTACCTCCGCATCCACGACAAGCAAGGCAGAGCCGCTTCCGCCCAATCCCGCGGCCCCATTCCCCGCGCCTTCACCATCACCACAGACCACCACGACGGCGAGGACCCAGCGACCGCCTCCTGTGGATGCCGCAGCGGTATAACCCGCACCGACCTGCCCCCGCCGCCCGCCACGACGCCGAGCTCGCCGGAGCTCGCCGACGCGTAGGACTTCTCCATTAAATCGGAGGCCGCCTCCTTGCAACCAAACGATTCGAGTTCAGACGAACAGTAAACCCCAAATAAAACAAAACGTTTAGTTTCGGTCTCGTTGCTCACCGGGACCGGCGGCCACCGCAGCGGCGGAGGTGCGAGCAAGACGACGGTGGGTAGTCGAGGAGGCGGGCGGCCGTGGACGGGATGCGGCGGCGCGATGAGTGCGTCGGCGAGCTGCGCGGCGGAAGTACGCAGGAGGGGAATGGTTGGAATGGTCTCTCTTCTTTCTGCGCTAGCCTACTACTAGTATGATGAGTGATAAACTGATGATCCGACGGTCCTGGATGAGCAATGATTCCCAACCTGAGGCTGACGCACCACGTTGATGTAACTGGACGGGAATTGCGGATGAGTGCACGCTGACCGCCAAGATAGCAATGTACATGGATGGAATGCTGGCACCGGTCCACTGGTTTGCTTGTGGACAGAAAAGAAGCAAAGGTCTACTCTCATGTGATGATGCTTATTCCCTCGTTTTCCAATAGAATTATGTGCACCGGTCAGTTGAATTTTATGTTATATTATACTCTCTCAATTCACTCTCGATCAACATTTTTTTTTTTTTGAGATTGTTCAGAATTATTCAGTATATAATTTGTTGAAGTAGTGTCTGTTCGTTTATGGATGTGCACGTAATTCAACCATTTGCATGCCGTGTGAGCTGCTTCAGATTCCCCAGGATTATATACTCCATCCATACGTTTCATTTGCTCTTCCAGTCATCCCCAATCCTTCATATTATTTAAATATATTATCATATAAGTTAAAATTTAATATGATAAGAGTGTTATTAAGAAGAGAGATAAAAAAATAAAGAAATTATTTCTCATGCAAGAAATCATTTCTACCACGAAAGCAAGGGTATAGGTGGATAAAGGGAGAGAAGAAGGGTGATTGGATAAAAATTTGATTTGAAGATATCATCCATTAGATATGTAATTTATATACATAGTTTTTATATGATATGGTAAGTATAGAAACTACTTTAATAGTTTTTGTGTTGGGATGACATAAGGCACCTTCACCGATCGGTAGTAAATACAATACCAGATGATTTTTTTTCCTCGGTCTTGATGCACTTCTCTTATATGCTTATCAAAAGTGAACGGATGGAGTATAAGTTTATTATTTGTCTCATTAAAAATATGTAATTATTATTTCTTTACTTTATTTTACTATTAAATGTATATGATTTATATTTTTCATATTTAAATTTTTTTGGACAAGTTAAACATACTATTAAAATATAGAGGGGCCATCTTTTAAAAAAACAGAGAAAGTAATGGGGAATGCATAGCAGACCACCTGATTCACATCTTAAAAATATTTGGACCAGACATCTATTTTTTCAATAGTTACTTGCGTGAGAAAATTAGAAATCTCTCTCCTATAATAAGTGGAGTATGGGTCGCAACCTATCGTTCTCGTTGTACCGATATACGTAGGCAATTAATTATTTTCCTTTCAACCATTAATGCCTATCATATATTTAGCTTTTTGCTGATAAAGACAATATTATAGTTTCGCATAATCCTTTTGCTATGAGTACTTTTCAATGACAACACGTTAAAGGTACAACATTATTGTCTTATTAGGTGAAACCCCGCGTGTTGCTGTAGGAGTTTGGTATAATAATATTAAGTAAAATTAATACGTAAGATAGTTAGATAATATAAATTTACGTAAGTTGATGTGGTTTATGATAATTTAAATTTAAATAGTATATAAAAATGATGATTCAAATGTAAAAATAAGTTGATGTGGTTTTATGAGAGAGAAAACGAGGGAGATAATTTGGATAATAGATTAATCATCTAAGGGCTAAAGCAATTGATATGATATGAATTAATAAGAAAAGAGAAGGAGGGAGATAATTTGGATCATAGATAATCATAAGGACAAAACAATTGATGTGATATGGCTTAACAAGAAAGGAGAGAGCACATTTTAATTAAGTTAGGAGTTAGGATGAACTATGTAAGATATTATAAAAAATAATAATGAAAGAGACATATTAAAATATTATGTGAATTATGTGAAATGATGATTTTTAATATGCTTGAATTTGAAAAGCTATAAAATTTAATAAATTATAAAATTATAGATGATATAACATAGTTACATGATGTTTAAATATGTAATAATTGTTAATGGGTGGTGATGCGATACCTTTACAGGTTAAGTTTTTGGATTTAGTGAGCTCTAACTTTGTAGTAATTATAGATAATATAATATGCTTGCATGATGTTTAAACATAATAATTCTTAATGGATGATGATGCGATATATTTGCATGTTAAGCTTTAAGATATGGTAGGCTCTAACTGTATAGTACGATAGGATTTCGTTATCACCCGTTCCCACTTCTTGATTGTCATTTATATATACTCCCACCATTTCAATATTATAATGCACGATGACTTTCCTTTTAAGTCAAGCTTCTATAAGCATGATTATGATATAGAAAAATAGAGTAACTCTTATAACACCGAGTTTGTTCCGTTAAACCTAATAGTAAATATATTTCGATAGTATGTTTGTTTGGCGTTGAAAATATTGCTATGGTTTTCTATAAACTTAGAAAAATGTCATAGTGTCTCATATTATAAAGTGGAGGGAGTATCATGTAAACTGTAACCATCATCATTTGTCTATGGAAAAGAAAACTGGTGGTACTATTCATGGATTATAGGATAGAAAAGGTTTATATATGTACGTGAAGTGTTACGCTTAAGTGGGTAAATATACGGTAGAAACCCAACTTTGGTTAAAACTTCACTACTAAAAAAACCCTTATAGGGACCAACCTTATAGGTATTGGTTCATTTAAAATCAACACATATGACACTTTTCCCACCTCCACACGATGAAAAAAATATAGAACCGACACCTTTAGTACAGGTGTTGGTTCTGTTAAAAAAAGGCAACTATACTATAGGTGCTGGTTTTTAGAACCGACAGCTATACTTATACTATAAGTGTCGATTCTAGACAAAAAATTGGACCACAGGTGTTGGTTTTTAATAGAACCGACACTTATAAAATGAGTATAGGTGCCGTTTATTTTAAAAAACCGACAACTATTAAAAAAACCTCATCCTTATCTTTTTATTTTTGACCACCCTGCACAGCGCCCCTTATCTTTTCCATCCATCCCACTCGCCATCCATCCATCTCTCTCTCATTCACCCCTCCTCTTCCTTTGCCTTCCTCTCTCTAGTGGAGCAGCGGCAGCCGACGGAGGATGCGGCAGCGGCCCTCTCCCAACCCGGGGGCCCTCCCTCTTCTCTCCTCCTCCAAGGCGGCGCAACGGTGGAGAAGGCCGACCGGCACGGGCGAGGTATTGGCGCAACAGTGGAGAAGGACGGCATAGGCGCTGGTGCGGCCGGCGCGGCGACTAACGGCTGGATCTCATCAACCCCCTCCTCTAGCACGGTGCAGGTGAGGTGGCGGCCGCCACGGAGACCGGCACGGCGAGGTGGTGGCGACGGTGGCGGTGGTGGAGGAGGCCTGGATCTTGCCGACCCCCTCTCTCCCGGGGGACCTCCCCCTTCCCTTCTCCTCCTCTAGCATGGTGTGAGGTGGCGGTGTGGTCGCCAGATCTCATTGGCCCCCTCTCTCCCAAGGGCCTCCCCCTCCTCCAGTGTAGCGTTGGGTGGCGGCCAGCGCGGCGAGGTGACGGCGTGGTTGCCGGATCTCGTCAGTGCCCTCTCTCCCTAGGGACCTCCCCCCTCCAGCACAGCGTTGGGTGGTGATTTTTTTATTTTTTTAATAGTATAGGTGCCTGTTCTAAAACCAACACCTATACTATTGGGGCAAAGGTGCCAACCAATAGGTGACGACTGAAAAACCGACACCTATAGCTAGTTCCCAACCGGTACCTATGGGGTTTTCTGTGCTGTGCTTGTGTATGAAAGTGCATCTAGCCCTAAGTTCTGCATGAATGGCATCAGTATCCGCTTGCTCGTTAACCATCTCTTCTTCACATAAGCCATCATCCTCGGTCTCACTTGCATATTTCCATTCACCCATCTCATTCACAAGCATGGTTCTTTGACTTGGGCACTCAGCAGCAATGTAACCACGACCTTGGCATTTGTGACACACAATATCGTAGCTACAGGACGAGGATGTTGCTATGGGTGCAGAAGGCCGATGAGAATCAGTGTGTTTAGCTGGAGATGATGCCAAAGATGGTTGTGGCTTGGCTATAGCAGCAGGTGGAGAGGCTCTTGTGGAGGCTCTGTGAGAACGAGCGCCAACAAAAGTGATAATTTATTGCGTGCGATGCCATGGGACTGCATTGGAGCGACCAGTAGAGGACACTACAACGATTGTTAAAAAGAGGAGCCTAATTATGTACTGTCCAGATTTAAATTTGAGAAAAAGCATATTGAACAAGAAAGATGCAAACACAAAACACATATTGAAATCACTCACAGTTCTTGCGCAAGAAGATGACGAACTTGTCGACGAAGTAGTTGCAGATTCCTCAAGCGGTCGCGTGTGTACGCTGCCCAAAAACCTGATTGCCGCCCCGTGCAGGAGTCTCGCGGCAGTGGTTTCGGAGATCCCGCTTCCTCCAAGCCCGGTGCACGCCGAGATTGAAGGTCGACGAAGCGCAGTAGCTAGAGGTCAGAACAACGTACGCGTGGGAGGTGAAGTGACCGTGTTTTCTCCCTTTTAGCCACCAAGACGTCTCCTGATGTTATAGGCTCCATCAAGCGCTTCAAATTCCCCTCTCATTAAACAGGCTAAAACTGCCCATTAGATTGCAGTAGAAACTGCCATCATAACGCAGCAAAAACTGATGCAATCAAAAGGAGTAACTGAAACGCCATCAACACAGCACAAATGTTTAAAAAAAAAATTGCACATGAAACAGTTTGTTGTACACATACGCGTCGCGCTCGTCGCAAGTCACAAGTCACGCGATAATTCACGCGAAAATGCGCGGGCTGCGCGTGCGTGTATCAATAGTCTCCTTATCTTTCACATGCATCTATTTTTGCTAAGAAAGAAGACTCCCATATTTAAGCAAGGCGACCTCTCCTTGACTTAGCAATATGGGACTATTGTTGTGCATGCTTTAGAATTTACAAAATAGGCCAAACATGGGCCAAATTCCAGCATTCCCCCACCAATTCTAAAGCAGTTGCTGTTCTAAACCACTTTTATATACCAGATTTTCGGTATAAGTCCCGTACGGGTTGAACTTACACCTAGATCAACAAGGTCCATCTACCAGCAGCTTGTGAATGGACTAAGCCTTGAATTCATAGCTTTTTGCCATCAGATTTCTCATGAAGACCTATCTGGTACTAGGCTACCAAAACGCCAAGTCTAAACGGAGCTTTAAAGGTCTTGCTCCCCGATCTTCTCATGAGCTTTCCAGAGAGCACCCCACTCTCATGAACTGCGACCCAACAGTTTAGCTCACATAGGTGTGTTCATTATAGGTATCCTGTAGGACGATACCTTTTCTCTCGGTAGACACTAGAACACATTAAGGCATTATAGACAGCCTTCCATACAGAAGAGAGTACACGTTATGGACATAGGTATTTAGATGAATTGTACTCCCCGTTACAATAGTAACTTTGTTTTTCTCATTTTCCAAATAAGGGATCTCCTTTCAGAGGAAATGAGTTACCATTACTTTGCAACTAAATGGGCCTCAGTCCCATGTCCATACTTGCAACAGATATTGCTGTCCGTGCAAGTCCTTTTGTAAAGGGATCTGCTAGATTTTTCTCACTGCGAATATAATTCACAGCAATTACTCCGGAGTTTTTCAGCTTTCTAACAGATTTAAGCCTCCGCTTCACATGTCTCGAGGACTTCATGTTATCCTTAGTACTCATTATCTTGGCCAAGACTGTTTGATTGTCACAGTACGTAAGGATTGCAGGAACTGGTTTCTCTACCAGTGGCAAGTCCATGAGTAGTTCCCTTAGCCACTCAGCTTCAACTGTAGTTGTGTCAAGTGCTACAAGCTCAGCTTCCATGGTTGACCGCGTCAAAATGGTCTGCTTACATGATCTCCATGATATTGCGGCACCTCCTAGTGTAAATACATAGCCACTCGTGGCTTTAATCTCATCTGCATCGGAGATCCAATTGGAATCACTATATCCTTCTAGTACAAATGGATAACCAGTATAGTGAATTCCATATGCGATTGTACCTACTAGGTAACGTAGCACTCTCTCTAGTGCCTCCCAATGATCCTTCCCTGGATTGGAAGTAAATCGACTTAATTTGCTCACAGCAAAAGAGATGTCTGGACGTGTTGCTCCAGCAAGGTACAAGAGAGACCCAATTATTTGTGAAAATCTCAATTGGTCCAACCCTTCGCCCTTATTTTTCCTTAATTTTACACTCGCATCGTAGGGCGTAGGGGCTACTTTGGCATTCTCAAAACCAAAGCGACACAATAATTTTTCCACATAATGAGATTGATTTAAAATAATACCATTCTCATTTCTTGTCAACTTAATATTCAGGATAACATCTGCTTCTCCCAGATCCTTCATGTCAAAGCATGAGGATAGAAATGATTTGACCTCATCAATCACTGCAGTGTTAGTCCCAAATATAAGTATATCATCAACATACAAGCACAAGATCACCGTTTGACCCCCACCTTGGCGATAATAAACACACTTATCTGCTTCGTTTACAACAAAACCAGCAGATGTTAAGGTCTGATCAAATTTTTCGTGCCATTGTTTGGGTGCTTGTTTCAGACCATACAATGATTTCAGCAATCGGCACACTCTACCCTCCTGTCCCTTAACCACAAAACCATCAGGTTGCTCCATATAGATTTCTTCCTCCAACTCTCCATTAAGAAAAGCTGTCTTTACATCCATTTGATGAATGTGTAGACCATAGGAAGCAGCTAATGCAATGAGCAGTCTAATAGTGGTTAACCTGGCCACGGGTGAATATGTGTCAAAATAATCTTCACCTTCTTTCTGGGTAAAGCCTTTGGCCACAAGCCTCGCTTTATATTTGTCGATCGTGCCATCTGGTCTCATCTTTTTCTTGAAAATCCATTTACATCCAATGGGTTTGCACCCAGCAGGACGTTCAATGACTTCCCAAGTCTCATTTGCCATGATGGAGTCCATCTCACTACGGACTGCCTCTTTCCAATACTCTGCATCTGAAGATGCATAAGCATCAGCTAGAGTTTTAGGCACATCATCTACAAGGTATACAATAAAGTCATCTCCAAAGGATTTCTCAACCCTTTGTCTCTTACTCCTGCGCGGAGTGATGACTAAACTGTTATCCTCCTCATTGGCCTCTTGTAAATTATTATCATCAACATCATCCTCTCGTAGAGATATGTTCTCAACTTGTTCAGAATGAGGAAAGTCTGGAATGACTACATCCACATTTTCTAAACTGCTGCTAGTCTGTCGCATAGGAAAGATATCCTCAAAGAAAGACGCATCCTTAGACTCCATTATAGTATCAACTATCATCTCTGGAGTTTCGGATTTAACTACCAAGAATCTATAGGCAGGACTATTCTGAGCATATCCTATAAAAATGCAATCGACTGTTTTTGGCCCAAGCTTTCTCTTCTTCGGCTCCGGAATATTGACTTTCGCCAAACATCCCCATGTTCTCAGAAAGTTGACATTGGGTTTTCTTCCCCTCCATGCCTCGTATGGAGTTATGTCATTTCTTTTCGTGATCACTCTATTTAGCACGAAATTTACAGTCAAGATTGCTTCCCCCCACCACATGTTAGGCATACCGGCACTTTGTAATAAGGCGTTCACCAAATCTATAAGCGTCCGATTTTTCCTCTCAGCTACACCATTTGATTGTGGTGAATAGGGTGGTGTGAATTCATGAATGATCCCATGCTCAGAACAAAAATTAGAAAAGTCTGTAGAGGTATACTCTCCTCCTCTATCATCCCTAAGTCTCTTAATCTTTCTTTCTAATTGATTCTCAACCTCTGCCTTATATATCTTAAAATAGTTAAGCGCTTCATCCTTTGTTTTCAGCAAATAGACATAGCAGTAACGTGTTGCACCATCAATAAAAGTAAGACAATATCTTTTTCCTCCTTTAGTCAAAACACCATTCATCTCACATAGATCAGTGTGAATTAAATCTAGAGGTGTCAAAATCTTTTCAAACTCTAATGCCTTGAAAGGCTTTCGAGGTTGTTTTGCTTGCACACAAGTTTGGCACTTAGAATTTTTGACTATATCGCATTTAGGAATTAACTCAGATCTGGACATTCTAGCAATTGTATCAAAGCCAACATGACAGAACCTTGAATGCCATACATCAGCAAGATTTTTATTCAAAATAGTACTAACATTCAAATTATAACAAGAGTCCACAGTACTTAGGCGGAACAAGCCTCCGCTGTCATAGCCTTTTCCTATAAAAACCCCAAATTTGGACACAACTAATTTATTCGACTCAAAAACTAGCTTATAACCACTCCTACACAGGAGAGACCCGCTCAACAGGTTCTTGTTTATTGTTGGCGCGTGCTGGACATTCTTCAATTGGAGGGTTTTCCCTGAAGTAAGCTTCAGATCTACCGTACCAACACCAAGAACAGACACACGCGATCCGTTCCCCATTAGGACGCTGGAAGCCCCTGCTGCCTGATACGAAGAAAACAATGAAATATCAGAACACACGTGAACATTTGCACCAGTGTCAACCCACCAGTCGATAGACTGAAATGCAGAATAGACAACAGAAGGATTACCGTACCCTCCAGAAGTTGAGGCCTCGCCTATGGTCACATGAGTGAACTTCTTGCTAAGTTCAGTGGTCCTGTCCTTGCGGTCTTGACAATCCTTGGCAAAGTGACCAGGATTACCGCACACGAAACAGGTGAGGTTCTTCAAATCCTTCTTCTCTGTTTTCTTCCTTTTAAAGCTAGTAGTTTTGTTCTGCTTGGGGCCCTTCTTCTTGTTAAATTGTTTTTTCTTTTGCACAAAATTGGCACTGTTCTGCATGTTCTTGACCCGCACATCTTTTGCCCTTGCCTTCTCTTCCACATCGAGAGCTGCAATGAGATCCTCCATAGAAATCTCCTCTCTTTTGTGCTTTAGAGATGTAGCAAAATCACGCCACTCTGCAGGAAGTTTTGCAACAATCGTTGCCGCAACAAACTTTGGAGGCAGAGCACATCCCAAATGTGCAATTTCGCCAACCAGAAGCTGGAGGTCGTGTGCTTGGGTTACAATTGATTTAGCATTATCCATGCTGAAATCAATGAACTTTTCGCACACATACAACCAGCGACCGGCTTCAGCTTCAGCATATTTCTGCTCCAAAGCCTCCCACAGGGCAGTGGCCGACGTGTAATTCATATACACATCATAGAGTTGATCTGCCAAGATGGTGAGGAGACAGCCTAATGCGGTGTTATTCGCATTATCAAACTGAGCTTGCTGTTCCTCCGTGAAGAGATACATTGGGTATATCACCCACCACACTCCCAACGACATGAGCCAAAACTTGGCCCTTGTCTGCCATCTACGGAAGTTTTCACCTCCAAACCTCTCAGGTTTCATGGCATCAGATGCACCCGCCATTGCTAGATAACAAAAATAGGCGAAATCAGGTTTTTGGATTGTTAAAAAGAGGAGCCTAATTATGTACTGTCCAGATTTAAATTTGAGAAAAAGCATATTGAACAAGAAAGATGCAAACACAAAACACATATTGAAATCACTCACAGTTCTTGCGCAAGAAGATGACGAACTTGTCGACGAAGTAGTTGCAGATTCCTCAAGCGGTCGCGTGTGTACGCTGCCCAAAAACCTGATTGCCGCCCCGTGCAGGAGTCTCGCGGCAGTGGTTTCGGAGATCCCGCTTCCTCCAAGCCCGGTGCACGCCGAGATTGAAGGTCGACGAAGCGCAGTAGCTAGAGGTCAGAACAACGTACGCGTGGGAGGTGAAGTGACCGTGTTTTCTCCCTTTTAGCCACCAAGACGTCTCCTGATGTTATAGGCTCCATCAAGCGCTTCAAATTCCCCTCTCATTAAACAGGCTAAAACTGCCCATTAGATTGCAGTAGAAACTGCCATCATAACGCAGCAAAAACTGATGCAATCAAAAGGAGTAACTGAAACGCCATCAACACAGCACAAATGTTTAAAAAAAAAAATTGCACATGAAACAGTTTGTTGTACACATACGCGTCGCGCTCGTCGCAAGTCACAAGTCACGCGATAATTCAC
The DNA here is from genome assembly GCA_000573905.2 of Oryza punctata. Taxonomy (NCBI): domain Eukaryota; kingdom Viridiplantae; phylum Streptophyta; class Magnoliopsida; order Poales; family Poaceae; genus Oryza; species Oryza punctata. The sequence goes on from CM002496.2 coordinate 5,809,167, forward strand.
GCGAAAATGCGCGGGCTGCGCGTGCGTGTATCAATAGTCTCCTTATCTTTCACATGCATCTATTTTTGCTAAGAAAGAAGACTCCCATATTTAAGCAAGGCGACCTCTCCTTGACTTAGCAATATGGGACTATTGTTGTGCATGCTTTAGAATTTACAAAATAGGCCAAACATGGGCCAAATTCCAGCAACGATAACCCTTATCTGTGTCGGGCTCCAACCCACATCTGTGTCGGGTATGGAGCCCGACACAGCGTAAAGGTCAGTGACGGGAGGAATCATCTCAAACGGGCATAAGTCCGTTACGGATGGAGTTATCTCAATCGGGCATCAACTAATGCCCGTCACCGATAGCTTTGACCCAAACGACCAGTCAAACAGAGCCCGTCACGGATGACCTATCTCAATCGGGTTACAACTAGCACCCGTCACGGATGTCTGTCCTCTCAAACGGGCCTAAACAGAAACCCTTCACAGATGACTATTATTCGCAATCGGGCCCCAACTACAGCCCGTCACTGATTACTGTATTCTCAATCGGGCCTTAAGTTACAGCCCGTCACGGATGACTGTATTCTCAATCGGGCTTTAACTTATAGCCCGTCACCGATGAGTATGACCACAAAAAAAAATAAATATTGTTTTTTGGCTAGCCTCAGGCCTGTGCTAGCCATGCCCGTTGCAAAATAACAGAAACAGATATGCCATTCACATATATATATCCCAGCATCCCCATTCACATATATACATCGCAACATCCCCATTCACAAATGCCATTCACATATATTTTAGACAAATAACATCAATATTCACACATGCATATTGGTCAAGTGGTAAGCATCATAACCTGCAATATTCATCTAGAAAGAATTTACATAGAGATAACAAATATAATAAAAAATAATATTACATAATAACATGTGTTTGACAATTCAAATAGAATGTTAAAAATTGTTCTTCACTTAATCTTAACCCTAAACATTCCTTTAGGGTGAATAATTTCATGGAGGATGAACTCGGCAATCTCCTCACGGACATCCTCAAAGCTGCTACCCGGATCCTTTGAAAATTTGTCCTACATGTACAAAATTCAAAATTAGTCGAACGATCTTTAGATATATGTATGTACTTTAATTAAGTTAGAACATGTAACAAATGAGACCACAAACCTCCAATTCACCCAAAGTCTTCACCTTATCTTTGCAAAGTAGGCGCATGTTGTGGCAGACATGGAATCCGCACTGGTCGCCTATTTGTTGTTTGACTGGGAAGTCCTTCTTATGGATAAGTGTATCCTGCCCTGTCTTTCGAAGGCCTCCTTTTTGCACATATTGGGCCCACGCTTCATCTATCACGAGTTGAATCAGGGTCCAATCGTATGCTTTCTTGTCAATTTTGGAGTTTAAGTAGTGGCACGTACTCCACTTAGGCGTTATTACCAGTAGGATCCAATATCCACTGCGGCATTGAAATAGTTAAAGTTAATACTAAAGCTAAACGTGTAAAGAATTGTATTTAGGGATCACACTTACTATTGATTATAGGCGCACATTATGTACTCCTTGTCTTGACGGGCCCAGAAGGTGTCAAACAAGTAGTTTACCATTCCTTGACAGTCCCCTTGAAGATTTGTGACATTGACTACCTGAGGATCAAGGAAGGCAACTTCCGGTGCATTCTTGAGACACCACTTCCAACTATACCTGCACGCAAGACAAACGAACTTATAAGCATGTTACACGGATTGAGATGAATAATTTTCGTGAGCAAGAGTACTTACAACGAATAGCACTTGAGGAGGGTTGTGTCCACCGAGCGGAGCCTGTAGAGGTCGAATAGATCCTTGAAGTCTACCACGATAAAATTTGGTGGCCCAAGGAATGACGCTCTTGCGTGTTCACCTATTATATCATTTTCTCTATTCTTCCTCCTAACGTTAGATTTATCCATGTAGTACATGTGTAGCTCCTTGGAAGGAGGATGGAGGTAAGGGCTTCCTAGGTACTACCAGCGCTTTGCTCATATCTAGCTTTGTTGGAGCAAGTCGTGAGCCCTGCAGCTTTCTCTTTCCTCGCCCCCTTGCAACAGGTTTTTCGATAGCAATTCTCTGGGGGGAAGAATGCGCCTTCCTGCTCTTCTTCATGGGTAGGGGTTTAATGATCGCCCTGCTGTCGACCTCCATAGGCTCGTCCCCAAAGTCCGTGTCGTACTGTAACTCGACATCATCTATATGTTCGTGACGAGTGGGAGCTGGAGGTGCTGAAGGAGCAGGGGCAGGTTGTATCGACAGACGACCGCTTGGTGCAGCGGTTGGCCGCGGGATCACCCTTATCTCAATGAGGTCTGCCATTGGATGAAGGTTCCACGTGCATTTCCAAGGGTTAGGACCTCGTCGTTCGGTGGATGCCTGAGTGGGAAATGATCGAATTCTGGCTTCACCGAGTCGACTTGGACCTTCGCACAGTCAGCCCGTAGTTGCGCCCCATGCACTCTAGTCTCCGGGCTCGGCTTGAAAGCTAGGCCTTCAGCTGCAGGAACCGAGAAGGTCGGCATCACCCTTACTATCAGGGTGCAGCTAGTTGGTTCCTGCGATAGATTAATACGAATTTTTAGAGTACTACTTACCATATGGTTTCGTTAAGAATTCTATGTGTTGCGGACGAGAGATGTACCGTAATTTGGTCGACGACGGCGGGGACCGATGGGGGATTTTCCCCCGCCTCAGTTGATGCACAACTGCTGCGCCTCTGCGTGGGACTAGCTAGATCGTGTTGCATAGCAGCAGCGGCAGCCTCCGGGATATTTTGTTCTTCTCGAATCTCCTGCCTGATACGGGCCCTCATCGATTCAAGCTTCTTGTTGAATTCAGAGCTCAATTCGGCTCTGACCTGCTCCCGGATCTGGGCGGCAAGGCGGACATCTTTTTGCGCCTTCGTGATTATCCGCTTCTTGTACTGCCACACGTAGTCCGGGAATCCAACTTTCCACGGCACGTTGGCGCCAAGTCCCCTAGTTCGTCCACGGTGTTCCTTGTTGCCCAACGCTTTACTGAGGATGTCGTCCTCGCGTCTTTGAGAGATGCCCTCTTGCGAGGCTTCTTGGGAGGCAACCAACTCCTTCTGTAGTACAAATGAGTTCGGATTAAATGAAAAGTTCGGTGGAGACAATGCGAACAAATATTGAGATTAGGCACTTACTATATTATCATACACTTGTTGATCTTGGGGATTTGGAAGCGAAATTGACCCATCTTGATTCTTCTGGTACCTCGCCCGGGCCTAGTTCCTTGCCCGTGGGTGAGGGATGTCGGCAAACACTGGCGGTGTGTTCACTGCCGCTGCCGCTGCCGCTTCATCTTCCTCCTGCCATTCCTCCAGCTTCCCGACGTATCCTGCGGTGCCAAGGCGGTGCGGGTGCACGTTCCTGGCCTGCAGTGCTCTATATGCTTCGCTTCTGGCCCGGGATTCGGGGGTCGATTTCTTCTCGTAGAATTGCCCCCAAACGTCATCCGTTATGAAGGGCCATTGGTCTTTTGGATCAGGGGTCATCGGATTTAGGACAAACTCCGTGACCAGCCTGCTCTTGAAATTCTTCCAACAATTGCCCATCACCTTGAACGCAGCCTGCTTGAGCCTGTCCTCGTCGGCTGCAGGATACTCGAAGCTCTCCTTGAATTTGAGCCAAGCAGCGTTCTTCTCTGCTTCGGGCACAAGCTTGATGTCATCTGCGAGGATTGTGAAGTTTTCCCTCGCTACGACACCGCAGGTGGACCTGAACTTGGCTAGGACATTGCGAGGACGTGTCGGCAGTCCAACCTGGTTCACCTCTGAGATGGTGTACCGTTCCTTAGGGATTCTGTTCCCTGTCCTACGACCCCGTGCCCTTGAGGACCCACTAGTTGTCATCGACATTGGTTCACCTTGCTGAGACATCATCTAAATAACTTACAAATTAAATAACAAAGTTAATTAATTTTGTAAACAAAACACGTATGCACGTAAGTCGGTTAATTCAGTAAGTCCCAAAATCACTAAGTAGTACCATAGCTACTCTTACTCGCTCCACCTGAACTATTCTACTTTACAAGCAAAATGGCTCCTCCTCGCTTCCTTTTTGACGTTTCTTAATTATCAAAAAATAACAGATTACAAAATGTTCTGGATGTCAAGGTGGCTTGGAAGGTTCCGTACATGTACTGACCCAACCAAACCAACTTGGCACCCGGAACACTTCGTATTCTATGATGATTTGATAATCTAGAAACAAAGTCCTTACGTAAATGAGTAATTATAAAAAAATGACAGAAACCGAGGTGCACTGGGATTAGAAGTTTTTTAAATTAGTGTTGTGAGTGCACTTACTCGACCGAACTAACTTCTGACCCTAGGCACCCCGGATTCTGCGACGTTTCGATAATATTTTCCGAACCAACTTTAATATTAGAGATGAATAATTACCAAAAAATAACAAAAACCGAGGTGAACTGGGATGTGACGGTGTCTTAATCGGTCTTGTGAATTACATATAACTCGATCAAACCACCGTGAGACCCTAGGCACCTCGGATTCTGCGATAATTTGGTAATGTATATTTTCTAACATTTTAACTATGCACTAAAATCAGTCTAGTTCACTAAAATAACCTATATTTCACCTATAATCACTAAAGCTCACTTAAATATCCTAAGTAACCCTAAAATCACTAAAATAACCGTACATTGGACTAAATTCACAAAAGTTCACTAAAATTGAATCAATAAAATAACGTATATTTCATAAAATTTACTAAACTTAACTAAAAAAACCTAAGTAACCCTAAAATCCCTAAAATAACCTACATTTCACTAAATTCACTAAAATCATTAAAGTTCACTAAAATATCATCCATTCGTCAACACATCACTAAAATATACTAAAATAACCTAACTAACACTAAAATCAATAAAATCACTAAACCTAAAAATCATTAAACCTAAATTTTACTAAACCTAATTTTTAACTAAACCTAATTTTCACTAAACCTAAAAATCACTAAACCTAAACCACTAAAATCACTAAAATAACCTAAGTAACACCAAAATCACTAAAATCACTTAGTGCCATCCTATCTACTTACAAATTTCACTAAAATCACTAAAGTAACCTAAATTGCACTAAAATAACCTACCTAACACTAAAATCAATAAAATCACTAAACCTAATTTTCACTAAACCTAAATTTTACTAAACCTAAACCACTAAAATCACTAAAATAACCTAAGTAATTACAAAATCACTAAAATCACTAAGTTCACTAAAACAATAAACGGTGAGTTATATTTGAACTCACCGGTTGGAGAGGAGGCAGCCGACGGCGGCTTGGGGAGGAGGCGGCCGGCGGCGGCTTGGAGAAGAGGCGGCCGGCGGCGGCTGGGGGAGGAGGCGGCCGGCGGCGGCTTGGAGAAGAGGCGGCCGGTGGCGTCTTGGCGACGAGGTTGGCGGCGTCGGCGTCGGCGTCGTGGTCGTCGGCGGCGGTTGCTAGGGTTAGACTTAGAAAAATTTTGAATCCAGATCCAGATCCAGCGCGGTTATTTTATCTTAGTACAGGTAGTGAACATCTCAATCAGGCGTGAACAAAAGCTCGTCACGGATGACAACATCCGTGACGGGCTCTATTTAAATGCCCGATAGAGATGACATCATCTCTATCGGGCTCTAAACCAGAGCCCATCACGGATGACAACATCCGTGACGGGCTATATTCTAATGGCCGATAGAGATGACATTATCTCTATCGGGCTGTAAACCAGAGCCCGTCATGGATAACAATATCCGTGACGGGCTATATTGTAATGCCCGATAGAGATGTTGTCATCTCTATCGGGCTGTAAACCAGAGCCCGTCACGGATGACAACATCTGTGACGGGCTCTACTGTGGGCCCGATAGAGATGTTGTCATCTGTATCGGGCCTGTACTAGGGCCCGATACAAATGACATTTGACTCCTGTTCATCATTGACCTGAACTGATAATAAATAATACCATACTTCACAATGAACATGTGCTCATTTTACTAAAATCACAGTAATTAACTTACAATACCAAATAATTTAGTGAAGTACAATAAATCACTAAATTTATAAATTCACAATAAAATTTTATTACAAGTTGCACCAAATTATTACTAATAAAAAAATACTTCCTTTCCATCTTACTTCACTAGTATCCAAAACCAACATAACAATTAAGCACAACTAAAATCACAAGGTTATGTCTTCCGTATGATCTGAGCGAGTATACGCCACAGGCTCCTGTGGATCATCGTCAAGGTCGATTTGAGGCCGTACATGAAGATTCTGGTTGTACTCTTCTTCGTCGACGACGTTGTCAACACCAACAATTCGGCGCTTGCCATCCCTCACAATGTGCATCTTCTTGTTTGCCGGGTCTTTAATGTAGAAAATCTGCTCGACCTGTTTCACAAGTACGAATGGTTCGTCGGCGTATCCAACCTTGGATAGATCTACTAAAGTGAAACCTTCCTTATCGACTTTAACACCAGTGTGTATATTCACCCAACGACATCGAAACAAAGGAACCTTGAACTTCACGTAGTTCAGCTCCCAGATCTGCTCAATGCGGCCGTAGTATGTGTTCGACCCAACTTGATCCTGGAAGGCATCTATACGGACTCTGCTGTTTTGCACTGTGCTTTTGTCATCTTGCTAGACGGTGTAAAATGTGTATCCATTAATATCGTATCCTTGCCATGTGTCTATGGCCCAACACATTCCCATCCCCAACAACTGTATTGTCTCATTTGGGATATCCATCGACACTGTGACACGATTCTTGAACCAAGCATTGATCCGAGAGTTTTGTTCCCTGTTAATTCACGTCTCAGATCGACCCAAGTTCTCCTGCCGGATTTTGGCTAAGTGCTCCTCAAAGTATGGGCCAACTTCTGCCATGTGTTGGAGCACAGCAAAATGAGCCTACGCGTAGGAAGCTTGATCGGGCCTAATTCTTTTCTTCCCTATTGTGCCAGCACCTGACAACCTTCCTTCATGACGAGACGCTGGAACTCCTATAGGTTTAGCCTCGGACATGTAATCCATGCAGAACTCAATGACCTCCTCGGTCGTGTATCCTTCAATGATGCTCCCCTCCGGTTTTGCTCTGTTCCGAACGTATGCCTTCAGAACTCCCATGTACCTCTCGAACGGGTACATTTCTCTTAGAAATGCTGGGCCACATAGTTTTGTTTGCTTCACAAGATGAACAGGGAGATGAACCATGATATCAAAGAAAGACAGTGGAAAAAACATCTCCATGTGGCAGAGGGTATTGACAATATCGGTCTGCAACTCATCTAGATCTTCGGGATCTATAACTTTCTGACCGATTGCATTGAAAAAGGTGCACAGACGTTGGATCGTATGACGGACCTTGGAGGGAAGAATGCCTCTGATAGCAACTGGCAAGATTTGTGTGATTAGCACGTGGCAATCGTGAGACTTCATTCCAACCAATTTTAGGTCTTCCGATTTGACGTACTTACTAATCCTCGCTGAATAGCCCGATGGAACTTTGATATCTTTCAGGCAAGACAACATTGCGATCTTCTCATTCTTCGACAGTGTGTGGCAAGCTGGAGGGAGGTACACTCTACCTGTCTCTACATCTGTTACGGGCTGGATTTCACTGCGAATGTTCATTTCCTGTAGATCAAGGCGCGCGTTCAACCCGTCCTTTGTTTTGCCGGGAATATTCAGCAGCAGGCCAACCAAACTCTCACACACATTCTTTTCTACATGCATGAGATCAATGCAATGACGAACCTCAAGATCTTTCCAGTAAGGTAATCGCCAAAATATAGACTTCTTCTTCCACATACCCTTGTCCTTTGCCTGACTACGTTTTCTTTTCTTCCCAAACTCGCTGGTTATGTCTTTGACCAAGTTGTGCACCTCATCTCCGGACAAATCCTTGGGAGCCTACTGAAGTTCTCTGTTACCGTTGAAAATATTCTTCTTCCTTCGAAACGCGTGACGTAGCGGGAGCCACCTCCTATGACCCATATAAACCATCTTTCGTGATTTCTTCAACCATCGGCTGCGTGTATGTTCCATGCAGTCGGAGCAAGCCTTTTTTCTTTTCACGGTTTGGCCAGAAAGATTACCGAGGGCGGGATAGTCATTAATGGTGCAGAACAGTAGAACTTGTAGCTTGAAATTCTCCTGACCATACGCATCCCAAGTTTCCACACCTTCTTTCTATAGCATCTCAAGATCATCCATAACAGGCTCCAAGAACACGTCGATATCATTGCCCGGTTGTTTCGGTCCTTGGATTAGCAAGCACAGCATAATATATTTCCTTTTAAAGCACAACTATGGCGGTAGGTTAAAGTTTGAAATAAGAACTGGCCAGGTGTTGTGAGTACTACTCAAGTCTCCGAAAGGATTCATGCCATCTGTACATAGACATATCCTCATGTTTCTGGGGTCGGCAGCAAAGTCTTTGTGTTTTCGATCAATATTTCTCCACTGAATTGAATCCGCTGGGTGTCTTAGCATACCGTCATTCCTTCTCTCAGTGGCATGCCAACATACTAACTTCTCCTCCTTGGGGTTTGCAAATATTCTTTTGAAACGATCAATGATAGGTAGATACCACACAACCTTCGTGGGACCACCCCGCTTTGATTTTTTTCCCTTCGTCAGGACTTTTCTTTCGCTTGTATCGAGAGGCCTTGCAGACAGGACAAGCATCTAAGTCCACATACTGCTTGTGGTACAATATGCAGTCGTTTGGACAAGCGTGAATTCTTCGGACCTCTAACCCCAGGGGACACAAAACCTGCTTTGCTTCGTATGCCGTCTCGGGCAATATGTTCCCATCAGGCAGCAAGGACTTTAAAATTCCCAAAAGCTCCGTGAAACACTTGTCTGTCCATCCACTACTTGCCTTCAGCTTCATTAGGTCCAAGGTAGCTGATAATTTGGTGTGCTTTGCTTTGCATCCGGCGTACAGAGGCGTCTGCGAGTCACTGACCAACCTGCTGAACTTAATGGAATCTCTCTCGTTGTAGGCTGGATACTCAACGTTACGTAACATGTCTTGCAGTAGATCATGATCAACATCAAGCATTTCGCCGCCTAGTGGAGAAGGTACAAACATGTAATGCTCATCTTCATCTTCCTGGTTTTGCGCACAAGTACTGTCTACAGCTACACCACTTCCTGATTCTTGCTCTCCATGCTTGACCCAACATGTGTAGCCCTCCATGAATCCTCATTGTATCAGATGAGCGTGTACGTCCACTCGGCTATCAAACATATTCTCATTCTTGCAATCTGCACATGGACAACACATGTAATCGCTGTTTCTTCTTTTCCTATCCTTCTCCGCGGTGTTTATAAAATTTAATACCCCATTTCTATACTCCTGACTATGACGTTTCACGGATTTCGCATACATCCAACTTCGATCCATCGCTGCAGAAATGAAAAAATAATCAGAGAAACATCTTATAAGATAAATACTCTAAATTAATGAGAATTGATGAATTGTCTAAAGTACTGATTACTATTTGCCTAAAGTACCTTTATGAATTTACTTTTTTTTTTGAAAAAAATTTAAAATTTTGCCCCCTCCAACCTCCCACCAAAATTGTGAATAGTGGGATACAGTTACACCGGCAGTTGCGGCTATTTATAGTGTGCAATAACTATCTATAACGGTCCAAAAAATTGTCTTCTCTGTCGGGTATATCAGTTATCTTTATCAGGCCTAAAAAATGCCCGTCACAGAAGACTGCAATCTGTGACGGGCTTTGTTGTTATCTCAAACGGGCCTCAAGCTAGAGCCCGTCATAGATGACACATATCTGTGACGGGCTCCAACTAGGGCCCGATTGAGATAACCTTAAAATCTCAAACGGGCCACATGTTGGGACTCATCACAGATGACAATCATCTGTGACGGGCCCCAACTTAAGGCCCGTTAGAGATATTTAAGGTTATCTCAATCGGGCCCTAGTTTATGCCTGTCAAAGATATATGTCATCCGTGACGGGCTTCAGTTCTACGCACATTTAACATGTCTCTCCGACCCTATCTCAATCGGCCTCTTTTAAGGCCCGTTTGAGATGTATTCTTTGTGATGGCCCGCAAAAACCAGTTATGTTGCAGCCCGTCACAGATGAGAGGATCTGCACTAGTGGGACCAATTACATTGTTCTTGCTGAATGGACATTTCTGTACATTGGGCTTGATCAAGAAGATCTTGCAAAGTGTTGTATGGAAACATCTCCACAAAATCAGAAATTTCATCATTGAGACAGTGAGAAAATCTTGTCATTTTCGACTCATCCTCTTCTCTAATGTGAGAACGTATCGAGAGCAACTCCATTTCCTTGTAATTCTCATCCACTATATGAGTACCTTGACTCAACACTTGCAGCGTGTTGTGAAGGTCACATCTATAACTTGAAGTGATAGACCTTGAGCTCCACTCGATACGCTCAAGGCTAATGATTGACCCGATCTTTCGGTGAGTTGAGATAACTACGATTTGGGAGACATGTTGATGATTCGACTACAACCGTACGAGACGTTGTGTTGCACCTTAGCGATCGATACACCTCTCCATGGGTTGTTGATCTTGCTGTGGAGATCAACCTTATTCCTACAAGCAAATCAAAGAAACAAGCAAATACAAGATAAAAACAATCTGATATTGCAAATAGGAATGGAATACACACGATAGGTTGGGGTTCCGAAGAACAAGCAGACGGGCGGTCTAGCCGACACGCGCGCCAGAAAACCTAAAGGGTACCTAGCTATTTAAGGAGGTGAGAGGACAACCAAGGGGGTTCCTAGGTCGTGCTCCACCAGGTTGGGGTGCACCCCACATGGGCCCCACTTCGGTCGGGGTCCCAGATGAAGCTACAAGCCTATAGGCCCATTATAGGAGACGCAACACCTTATTTCTTCAATTTAGGATGACCGAGATGGAATTTGAAGATGAGGTTGGATCCATTGAAAAGAGGATTCCAAGACCTTTCCATCAAGTACTCATAGGCCCAAAACAGAGCTCGCATGCATATTTGGTGGCCATTTGAAGTCAGCACTGTAGCAGGTGGCCGAATTAGATTCCAGAATGTCTGCGGCTCAATCTCGATATCTTCCAGTTGTCCTATGATGTGAGCAATGGTTGTATCAATGGTAGTCATGGTCACATCATCCTCCCCTTCTTCACGAAAAATCGTCCTCGGTTTTTCCATATGGTGATCTTTGCGTAGTGCATGATCCTAATCATAGAATTGTCTACATGAAAACAAATGCAATAAACTTTCGTCATGTAATATCATTAGTTCTTTAGCAAATGGCATTAATCTCCTATGAGACGAATGTACCTAGTAATAGGGATGCACAACAAAGTATGGAGGAACCCTAAAGGTAGCCTTATTTATGCATGATAAAGGTAGCCTTTCATAGTCCAAATACCCTAGTCCAGTTGTATGTAGATTGGATCTGTGTAAGTGTGTGCAACACGATATTGGAATAGCTTGTGGGCACGTGTGAGAATGATCAACCCCATGTAGGTTTTCCCATCACCATTTATATAAGTGAGGAGACAACAGCCTAGATATGGTACAGTATACCTTATAATCCGGTACCTATCATCTATTTACAAGCTATCCACATGGGCCTAGTGCACCTGGACCACAACCTGCTTCACGGCCCCAAAAGCCTTGTCGTGGGTGCCTGGGTACCATGTACTCCATAGTAGCCCCCAAGTACTATGCTTTGTGAAGACTCAAGAACTGACAAAACTATATTGGAGAGATGAAACGAGCTGAGAGCTCAAATCCCAACTCTGCCGAGTAAGCTGCTGATTAACTACCAAGCTAAGTGAGCTTTATGAAATATCCCTTCAGCCGAGTGAACTTGCCAAATAAACCCTTTATCCGAGCAACAACCTCATCAGGGAGATGAATCAGACTTTATTTTAGAAACTCTTCTAGGCCGGCCCATGTGATGAATCCGATGCGATAAATAGAGCGGGGTGGGGCTGTCGTTGCCCTAAATCCCAAATCAAACAGTATCGTGCCCCTTCGTCTTCTCCACCGTGCCTCAAACCGTTGTTGCTTCCCGCTAAGGTTCCGTAGATCGGATATTAAGGAGATCGAACTCTTCCACTTCGAGCCCTAAATCCACTCAAATCTGAAGCCTCTCATCCTCCTTCACCATGTCTCAATCCACAGCGGAGTCGATCCTGATCGTAACTAGACCCTGTCCTCGTCGAAGTCGATGGTGACCGAATCGGAGCTGGCCAAAGCTGTGGACGACGGCGTACTCCCACTACAGGAGCTCATCGGCTGGTGGGCCACCACCGGTATGGAGTTCCCGACCCCGAGCACCGCTGAGATCATGGTATTCTTGCCTTTCTTTTACCTCGGGTTAGGATTACCTGCCAGTGAGTTCTTCCGGGGGCTTCTCCACTTCTATGGCATCAACATTATCATGCCCAGAAATTCCCAAACGGGGTTCCAAGCAGAATGTGTATAAAACCCCCTGTTCAGGACTAGCAAGGGTACACAAACGACAAAGTTGATATACGGATCCATGTCTTACAAACACCATAAAAAGGTCTTACATAAATGTAGCGGAAAAAGATAAACATGTTATTCTAGATAACTAGACGCTCGCAGCGTGGCGACTCCAATCCACGGGCCTCCTCGACTGCAGCAACAAGCCTACTCCTCCGAGTAGCCTCCATCTGACACATACTCCATCTCTAGTGTGGGGAAAGCTAGAGCAAGACTGAGTACTACCCACTCTACTCAACAAGTCATACCGGAATAGGGGAAATGATGCAAGTAATACCAAAGGAGGCTAGGGGGGTTTGTTTGCATAAAGTAAGCATTTTAGAAATGATAGTTGAAAGTAGTAAAACTGTTGAATTTAATTAATCAGGATTAAATCATCACCGCCCAACACTACACTACGTTGCGACAGGTCCAATCCACCACCTGAACTAAACCAGTTCTATTAAGTTAGGTTATTAAGCGTGAGTCTAATCACGGTGAATCCGGTTGATCGCCCATAACCGCAGGCACGGCTATTCGAATAGTTTAACTTTGATTAGAGGTGTACATTTGTACCTACAAGACACAGTCCCACGATGCGTTACCGCATGCCAACGTACCACCATGGTATATTGGATAGAGACTATGACAAGACCCTTCGCATAACCCTCCCTAATAAATCGCACCCACTTTAGGTTTCGCCCCCACCTTTATATCCAAGGTGGGCAGCTCCCTCTTATACCTAGGTGAATTTGAAAGCCGCATAGACTAGTATAACCCCGGTCCATCCAAACTCCATCATGCCCACCCTTGTCATCGGTACGTCGGTAGAGAAAAGCTACACTACAAGCCCAACCGTTGCCCACGCTGGCTTGTTGTACGCACGGTAGTTCTTCCAGGGTTTCCCGTGAACCGGTCCTTATATGCCATGGGCGCGTCTATCAAAATCATGCGCCCACAGCCCACCATTTGTCATATTTTAATCTTACATTGATGCCACGGTGGCACACGAGTGAAAATATACACACAGAGACTATGCTAAATAATTAGGCGAAATGACCCCTTTAGTGTGCTATTTGGTCAAAGCATGGCTAAGCATTTCCTAAACCAGCAACTAATCAAATTATTTCCCAAGCTATCAAAGGAACATGATAATCAAAATATAAGGCTAAGTACAATAGGTAATTAAGCCCATAAATGACATTATAAAACAATGCAGTATTTAAAGAAAAGTAAGGCATTCGCAATTTAGGTACAATATGCTCAAATGTAAAGCATGACTTGCCTCGCTCTTGCGCTGGATCGACCTCAGCAACAACCTCGTATTACACGGGAGCATCGGAACTACCGGTTTCTACACGACATACAAGGCACACAAGCAAAACATGCTATAAGACTACTGAAACAGGAAACAAAGCTATTTTTAATGGATTCTTTGCATTTTTATGGATTTACTGAGACTTGAATGGACTTAAACCGAGCTCGGATGAATTAGTTTTGGTTTTACTATTAACAGAATAAATCCTTAATTGATTATTGTGCAATAAAACCCAGGGCTGATGTCAGCAAAAGGGAGGGGCTGGCGCCGACAAGCGGGGCCCACATGTCAGTGGCGCAAGAGCGCTGGTCCACGGTGGACCGGGAGAGTGCGGCGCACCATGTGGCGCATACGTGGCACACCACGTGGCGGCCACGCGGCGACGTCCACGGCGAGCGGGGAGGAAGGGGAAGGAGGTTCCTCTCCCGGAGAAACGGCAGGTGTCGGGGAAGACGACGGCGATGGTGGCGACGCGTCGATGGCGAGCTGCGGATGGGGCGGTTCCCGGCCTCGCGAGACCGATGGTGGCGACGTCGGGGTGCGACGGTAACCCTAGACCGAGGTGGCGCGGCGGTGGTCGGAGGCACGGGAGCGGATGGCGAAAGAAAGAATAAGGAGGAGGAGATCGCGGGGAAGCTTTATAGGGGGCGGGAGGGGTGGATGTGGCCGGTGGCACCCGGGTTTTGTGGCGGAGTTGGAAAAGGGAGGAGAGGGGGGCCAGGATTCGAAAATCCAATCCCGCGCTCCTCGCGGCTGCGGGCGTGCGGAGTGGGGGCAGGGCATGTGGGCGAATGCGGGGAGTGGGTGGACTGCGGGCGCGGGGTCGTTGCGGCGGTTGCGAGCTCTGGCTCCACCGGCCAGAGGTTAGGGATGGGCCTGACAGGTGGGCCCACCCTATCGGCAACCCGGTGAGGAGGGAGACGGCGTGGACTTCGGCGAGAGGGAGGGGATGCAGGGGCGTGCTGCGGCCGTGGGCCGACCCGCGGGGAGGATGATAGAACTGGAGTGCCCGATCTTTCGGTGAGTGGAGGAAAATTCGATTTGGTGGAAGTAGACCCTCACGATCCGACTACGACGAGCGAACCCGAAGCGCCAATGCAATCGCTGAACCAACTCCCTGTGGTTACCGACCTTGTTGTCGCAAGATCAGCCTGATCACGAAGATCGTTTCCTGTGCGCAATCGAAAAACGAACAAGAAAAAGATGCGAGCAATCTTAATATCACTCGAAGGTGGAGTTCTGAATCACACGACGACAGCGCTGATTTGCGCGTGTTCGAGAGTAGCTAAAGCTAGATGTAAAACAAAACTCAGATTGGAAAATAAAGCTAGCCTCCATCTAAATAGAGGAAGAAAAGGGGGCGCGCCCCTGGCGGCCAGGAGGAGGAGGCGCGCGGCCAGGAAGGGGATGCGCGCGTGCCCCTGGCACCCAACCCTAGGCGCCCACACATGGGCCTCCTGTTGGGCCAGTTTCTATTCTTCTGGGCCTTCATTCTTCAGAAGCATGACGAAGTTTAATTCTCTCGCACGGGACCTAGTGATTGGCCTAGAAGGTGGAGCCTGAGGTGGAGGAGCATCTGCTGGTGTAGGTGTACTCGTGTTGTAGTCGGTGTCCTCATCATCCTCCCCTTCTTGAACTGAAGTCATCCTCGACGGCAACTCCTCATCTTCGCCCGCATACAGTTTCAAATCTGCAACATTAAAACTAGTGGAAACACCAAACTCCACAGGCAGGTCAAGGATATAAGCATTATCATTAATCTTGGTTAGTATCTTAAAAGGACCAGCAGCACGAGGCATCAATTTAGAACGGCGTAAAGTGGGAAATCGATCCTTTCTTAGATGCAACCAAACCATATCACCAGGTTCAAAAGTAACATGTTTTCTCCCTTTACTACCTGCAACCTGATATTTAGCATTAGCAGCAGCAATGTTTTGTTGAGTTTGTTCATGCAAACTAATCATGTGGTCAACATATGCAGCAGCATCTATGTGCGGGGCGTCCTCAGCATCAAGCGCAAACAAATCAATAGGCGCCCGAGGAATATAGCCATAAACAACCTGAAAGGGACACATCTTTGTAGAAGAATGCGTTGCATGATTATAAGCAAACTCAACATGAGGCAAGCAATCTTCCCAACGTTTCAAGTTTTTATCTAAAACAGCCCTAAGCATGGTTGATAAAGTTCGATTAACCACCTCAGTTTGTCCATCAGTCTGAGGGTGACAAGTGGTGCTAAACAGCAATTTAGTTCCCATTTTATTCCACAGTGATCTCCAAAAATGACTGAGAAACTTAGCATCACGATCCGAGACTATTGTATTTGGAATACCGTGCAAACGAATAATCTCTCTAAACAACAATTCAACAACATTGCTAGCATCATCAGTCTTATGACAAGGTATAAAATGAGCCATTTTGGAGAAGCGATCAACAACCACAAAAATACTGTCCCTCCCCTTCTTAGTTCGAGGTAATCCCAAAACAAAGTCCATAGAAATGTCAAGCCAAGGGGAAGTAGGGACAGGCAAAGGCATATACAAACCATGGTTGTTTAGTCGTGACTTAGCTTTCTGACAAGTAGTGTAGCGGGCAACAAGACGCTCAACATCACGGCGCATCCGGGGCCAAAAGAAATGGGCAGCCAGCACCTCATGTGTCTTGTAGACGCCAAAATGTCCCATAAGACCGCCGCCATGTGCTTCCTGTAACAACAAAAGACGAACCGAGCTTGCTGGAACACACAGCTTGTTAGCGCGAAACAGGAACCCATCCTGCATGTGAAATTTGCCCCATGGTTTGCCATTCATACAATGAACTAAGATATCTTGAAAATCAGCATCGTCGACATATTGATCTTTCACAGTTTGCAAGCCAAAGATTTTAAAATCCAACTGGGACAGCATGGTATATCGACGAGACAAAGCATCAGCAATAACATTTTCCTTGCCATTCTTGTGTTTAATAATGTAAGGAAAAGACTCAATGAATTCTACCCAATTAGCATGACGACGGTTCAGATTGGTTTGGGTACGAATGTGTTTTAAAGCCTCATGATCAGAGTGAATAATAAACTCACGATGCCAAAGATAGTGCTGCCATGTTTGCAAAGTGCGTACTAGAGCATAAAGTTCCTTATCATAGGTAGAGTATCGCAAGCTGGCACCGCTTAATTTTTCACTAAAATAAGCAACCGGTTTTCCTTCTTGTAACAAAACAGCACCTAGCCCAATACCACCGGCATCACATTCAAGCTCAAATATTTTACCAAAATCAGGCAATTGCAAGAGAGGAGCATGTGTTAACTTATCTTTCAAAGTGTTGAATGCGACCTCCTGCGAATCACTCCAAGTAAATGGCACACCTTTCTTTGTAAGCTCATGTAGAGGCGCCGCAATGGAGCTAAAATCACGGACGAACCTGCGATAGAAACCTGCAAGTCCAAGAAAGCTCCGAATCTGTGTGACCGTCGTCGGTGTAGGCCATTCCCGAATGGCATCGATCTTGCTGCTATCCACCTCAACGCCCTGTGGAGTAACAACATAGCCAAAAAAAATATTCGATAAACTCACCGATCAACCTGGAAATCTGATACCACTTGATAGAACTGGAGTGCCCGATCTTTCGGTGAGTGGAGGAAAATTCGATTTGGTGGAAGTAGACCCTCACGATCCGACTACGACGAGCGAACCCGAAGCGCCAATGCAATCGCTGAACCAACTCCCTGTGGTTACCGACCTTGTTGTCGCAAGATCAGCCTGATCACGAAGATCGTTTCCTGTGCGCAATCGAAAAACGAACAAGAAAAAGATGCGAACAATCTTAATATCACTCGAAGGTGGAGTTCTGAATCACACGACGACAGCGCTGATTTGCGCGTGTTCGAGAGTAGCTAAAGCTAGATGTAAAACAAAACTCAGATTGGAAAATAAAGCTAGCCTCCATCTAAATAGAGGAAGAAAAGGGGGCGCGCCCCTGGCGGCCAGGAGGAGGAGGCGCGCGGCCAGGAAGGGGATGCGCGCGTGCCCCTGGCACCCAACCCTAGGCGCCCACACATGGGCCTCCTGTTGGGCCAGTTTCTATTCTTCTGGGCCTTCATTCTTCAACAGCATGACGAAGTTTAATTCTCTCGCACGGGACCTAGTGATTGGCCCAGAAGGTGGAGCCTGAGGTGGAGGAGCATCTGCTGGTGTAGGTGTACTCGTGTTGTAGTCGGTGTCCTCATCAGAGGATGGGGGCGCGCACGCGGCGGGAAGGGGGAAGGGCTGGGCCGCTGGCCCAGGAAGGAAAAGGAGGAGAAAGGAAGAAAAGGAAAAAGGGCAAAAAAAGGAAAAGAATTTTCCTGGATTATTGCATTAGGGAAAAAGGTTTTAAATGTTTAAAATTATTTCTAGAGCTCTGAAAATTCCAGTAAAAAATCCTGTTAATGTATTTTGACATGGAGAACACAAGAAAAATGCAACCATGCCATTTCCACTTCTTAATTGCATTTATTAATTAGGGATTTTATCTAGGTTAGTTTAAACAATTTCTTTGCGCAATTTATTAAATCGATTTTTGGGCTAGAACAGGGAACCTCAGGGTGTGACAAATATCCACCACCTCAATCCGAACTCTATCCTCCAAATCTGTATCTTCATCCATCTGTGTTAGGCGCATTGCGGGATCATGCCCCACTTTGCACTATTCTGGTATCTGCACCAGCTCAAGGCCCAACCGGGGATGAAGAATCCCTGGGTCATCGGCGGGAGCAGGATTCAGATCCGGCCAGAGAGGAAGGAGTTCTTCGACATCCCTATGCGTACTACCAACAAAGGGTGGCACACCAAGTAGTTTTACTGCTCCAGCTTGATCCCCAGCGTACCTCCCTTCATCAGTCACACTCCAATGGTGACGGATTGCTGGTATTTTCTCCTGGATCATAGCGAGATGGACCAGGTGATGGGGATGCTGAAGGGGATTATGATCCTGAGTGATAGCAGCCTAACCGGGGTTGCAGTGGCTTGTAACTTTTTGATGAGGAAGCTACAACCCCTGAAGTCCGAAGCTACCTGTTGATGCAAAAAACACACACTGGCCTAAGAGATTTGCTTAACTCTAGTGCAGGTCCAAATCTTGACTTTCGGGTTTAGGGCATACCAGTTGGTTTGATCTTGTAACCAACCAGAACAAAGATAATTAAACCAAGAAAAGATAGCTGATCGGCTAGAGGGCCAAAGACATATTGTCTTTAACATAGCCGATGTTGTTTGATTATGATCGACTGTCAGGTGTTTTATTGGAATAACATAAGGTAGATAAACTTTATCGTATTGGCTTCAGATACAAGAGTTGCTCATGTTTTAAATTAAAGAAGATAGGACACTGCTAGGGATGATGCATCACAAAGTATGCACAGAAACATAAAGTCTAAACAATCAAGCCTTTTCTAATTTTCAGGGTGGTGGATACCTTAACTTATCTATATCGACAAAGCAACTTAGTCAATATCAGCAAAATCCTAAGAAAGATCTGGCCGATATAGATAAATTGAAACATTGATATAGATAAATTAAGATATATGATAACCAGTGATCCAATTAACAAGATTAACACATCTAAAATGACATAGTAACTTTGATAACTCAAACCACTTTGACAAGTTTTACCTCTTATCTGGAGATCGAAACTGATGCCCTAACTCGAAGCAAGAACTCGTCAAAAGCAACTTAAAAGAAAAGGTGGTGATGCGCCGAGAGTATATTGAACGTGTGTTAATTTGTTACAGGGTTCTGGGCATATATTTATACCCATAGTACAAACTTGTCCATATTGGACACGACTCAATCTTTCCTAAGTTACAAAAACTATACGAACAAGTCCTTATGGCGGACACTTGCCAAATCTCCAAGAAATCGACATTAATATTCCTAATTAATAGATAAAATTGCTTATTACGGACTCTATCCTTATACGGCAATATCTCTGAAGCCTTCATCCTTAAACCGACAATGACTGTATCATCCCCCTTTACCGAACTCTACTCATATTGGCTAACCATTTCCAACTCAGAATCGGCCGATTCACCTTCCAGCCTATGCACACTTTGTTTCTGGAAACATCACATATCCTTCAAATCCGCTTTGGGTTGATTCTCAATTCCGATCCATATCTTACCAAATTTCGTCATCAACACATGCCCCCCAATTCCGAAGTATTATATAAAGCGACAGAATTATCTCTTTCAGTCCCGCAAAATCCTAGGGTTTGACTTTTTTCCGTTAACTCATAAATAGTAACAACTTCTCTCGAAATCTTCAAGTTGTTACTTTCTCCGCCACCACTCAAAGCACACATCCCTTTTCACGAAATTCCGGCGATCACTCCGGCAATTCAATCTCCGCACCAACTTCGGCGATCTCAGATTCTCCCTTCTTGGAACTCTATGGTGATGATCTCATAATCCCAGAGGTAACCTTTTCACCATTTCTCTTTCTCAAAGCATTCATCATTTTCACCCGCATTAGCCTCAACTATCTTTCTCATCAGATCCCCCTCTCTTCATTTATTTTGATCCCTCTTCGTATTTTCTTCTGTGCAGCACTTAAGAAATCAGATTTCGATTCCTATCTCCAAAGAACCTTTGCACTATTTTCTTGGGCCGATGGGTTACGCGGACCCAACATATTTTATCAACGTCGAAACGAACCGCATCCCCTTTAGAGAAATAGAGCCAGACTTTGCCCATTGGCTGACAGTCTTCAGATCCTAGTGTTGACGTAAAAAAACGACGTCCTGAGAGATCTGGTTAGCTGCAGTGCATGTCCAAAATAATGATGAGATGCGAGCGTATCAGTCAATTTGATCATGCAACTAACGAGATATGTAAACAACAGATAAAATAGCCAATCGGCTGACAAGCCGATGGAATGAGTCAAGCCGATGTCAATAAGTGATATGATAGAATAAGCGTTGATCCGAAGGTTAAAGCATTCATCGGCTGGACGTCTGATGTCATTAAATCCAAATGATTAGATAAACATTGAAACCTTTGTCGCGATCGGCTAAATCCAACTTATATGTAATCCTTATAAGCCGATGCAACATCCAGATAACTGATCAGCCGAAACCCCAATGAAACCCTTATTGGCAAACAAAAAGCAGGCTAGAGATTATGGTTCTAAGCACGACTTAGTAGATCAAACTTAACTGATGCATCACTAAGTATGAAAAGAAACATAATATCTAGACAATCAAGCCTTTGACTGATTTTCTGGGTGGTGGATACATTATATAATCTAAGCCAACAAAGTAATCTAGCCGATATCAACAAAACACTAAATGGAGATCAGCCGATACAAATAGAAAATGTTGTCGATTTGGATTATATAACGTGTATGATAACTCATTGGCTAGCACTCCGATAAAACATTAGCATGAACCTATCGGCTTAACAAGATTTATATTATCAACAATAATCTAGTAGGTCGAACCTAACCGATGCAGCACGAGATTGTATATGATAATCTAATACTTAATGAACCGATAACAATAATCTAGTAGGTCGAACCTAACCGATGCAGCACGAGATTGTATATGATAATCTAATACTTAATGAACCGATAGATCTGTTCAATGGGATAGATATAACAAATCTATTTAAAACAACAGTTGTGATTGTAGAGATATATCGGCTAAGACAGAAGATCAGACCTAACCGAGACAGTCCCAACTAAACTGATGCGTCTCTAAACACAATGCAATTAAAATAGGATTGAGATATCAGGTAGGCAAATATAATCAACCGAATCAGAGTGATCCAAAAGATCGAAGCGATATAGCCTTGAACAATACCAATGTAGCCGATATATTCACCAGGGCCAGCGAAACGTAGGGCTTACCCCTTCGCCGAAGATCGAAAGCCGATGCAGCCCCGCGTCAGGTGCCAAGTTCCACCGGTTGATAAGTAAAACCTCAGAAAAGAGGGTGGCGATGCGCCGAGAGTAGTTGTATTGATCGAGAGATAATTTACAATGACCCTGGGTGTAGATATTTGTACCCATGGGTAGATACTAGTCCATATCGGACACGACTCTCACTTTCCTAACTTTAACCGATGAACAAGTCCCTAGGTGGACTCTTGCCAAAAATATCTATAAGGAAATTACATAATGTCATAATTAATAGATAACTTGCCATGCCGCATCCTCCTTGGACTCAGTCTCTTTTGGATAAGCTTCTTTTAATAGATTAATTTCCTTAAACCGAATTTGGTAAGAATCCGACTGTTGGCGATTGATAGCTTCCATCGGCCGATTCCAGAACTCTGAAGCCAGTACTGACTCTAGGCCGATGATAACTTCAAGGCTTACCAAATTTCGTAGTTAACACATGCTCCCCAGTTTTGGATTATGAGAATTCATGCTTCAAAATTCTCTTGTCTCGCCTTAATTACTTCAAAATTGATCATCCTTTGTTTCTTGTTGTCGGCTCTCAATGGCTGCCGATACATATGGATCTGTTCCTTAGGTCTAATTCTAAACTGCTCCTCTACTAACTTTGCAATTCTATCAGCCCAACCATCGTTCCTCTGAGGACATCGTTCTTCTCCACATTGATGCTCTTGAAGTTCTTCTTGCCGATATTGTATTTATACCCGGTCTAGCGGCATGTATTGGTGTATATTCTGACTATTCCGTCCCTCTGCAGGCACCAGGTTGCCTCTCCTTCTCCTAGGGGTCTTGTATTTATACCCACATATGTTCCCTTGTCCAAGTAGAACTAGAGAGATAAATATGGATACAATATGTATAGTCCTTGTAGTTTCCATGTAGAACTTTGTTTCTCCTTCCTTATCTAGAATACCTTCCGTATGCGAGGCCTGATTCCATATAAGACTTGGTATATGGTGGACCCCGCCGAGCTTAACCCATAATCATGAGGTATGCCTTATCCATCTGCGACTAAGTTCCCAGTCCACCCGTAATTGAGAATTTGGATTGAAGTTAAAAATTCCATCTCGGCAGGTACACCATCGATTTATCCAGTAATCCTTGTCGAATTCATCCAACCATTTTCGGACAACGAGCTAGTGCAGAGCACGCGGCGATATCCTTTTCTTCTTCTGAACCAAGAAGTCGACTTGAACTTGAATTCACTAATCCGGCATTCATCTAGTCGAAATCAAAATTCGACTACTGTGTGCCCTGGGACTAGTATATTGAGTACAAGAATTATAGGCCTGAGCTTTAATTAGTCAAAACTGACTACTATGAAGCCTCCAACTAGTCTCTATCACTCAGAAAAGGCTAATTGCTATGATATCTAATTTTCCTTAAATCAGTTACCCAAAGCAAATTGTTAGAAGAAAAAAGCTCCCAAGCGAGTGCTTAGGGGTGACACGACATAATATGAATTGAAAATTGAAAATAAACTGAATTTACATACGAAAATTAAAGAGTACTCTCACTAAAGTCTATTTCCACAAAGGCAGCTCAAATCTTATAACAAACCAAGCTCAAGCTGCGATTACCTAGCCCCTTGCTGTGAGGTTGGGAAAACCAATTCCTGATTACACGGCTTGGTTAATACGCTACCATTGAGCTCTCTGACATGACCAATTATGACATGGTCGTTTGGCTCTGCAGTGCCTGACAAAACCTTATCAGCTCTAGGCGTCCCCAGCTGAGGACCGTGAGAACCTCAGAGGTTTGTCAGACCAGCGTAAGAGGATGAAAGGTTTGACTTCTAGACAAAGCGATATAAGAAAAGGGGATCAACAGATAAATATTGAACATATTATATGTGTAACCACTTATAGAGATTGATGGACATGGGGTGATGAGGTGACTACCACACTGGTCAAAGACCAGGTGTGTAGTTGTACTCGATCACTTCGCGGAAGCAGTGGGAGAATCGCTACAATCGCTAGTCGAAGACTAGGTACATAGACATACTCGACCACTTGAAGATGTGGAGCGAGGGCTGCTACGCCGTTGGTTGAATAATAGTTGTAGTCGTATCTCGACCATTCAAAGTCATGGAGCGAGGACCGTACTCCGCTGGTCAAAGACCAATCATAGTCGTACCTCGACCATTCGAAGTCGTGGTGCGAGGACTGCTACTCCGCTTGTCGAAGACCAGTTGAAGTCGTACCTCAACCATTCGAAGTCGTGGTGCGAGGATCGCTACTCCGCTTGTCGAAGACTAGTTGTAGTCGTAACTCAACCATTCGAAATCGTGGTGCGAGGACCACTACGCTGCTGGTCAAAGACCAGTTGTAGCCGTACCTCAACCACTCGAGGACGTGGTCGGAGGACCGCTACACTGCTGGTCAAAGACCAGTCGTAGTCATACCTCGACCAGTTGAAGATGACAGATAGGTCGCGAGAGGTCGCTAGAGGGCTGGTCGACGACCAACCGTAGTCGTCTCTCGACCACCCGAAGACAACTGATAGGTGGCAAGAGGTCACTACAGCGCTGGTCGATGACCAGCCGTAGTCACCTTTCGACCACTCGAAGGCAACTGAGAGGTGGCGAGAGATCGCTATAGCGCTGGTCGACAACCAGACGTAGTCGCCTCTCGACCACCCGAAGGCAACTTATAGGTGACAAGAGATCGCTACAGCGCTGGTCGATAACCAGCCGTAGTTGTCTCTCGACCACCCAAAGACAGCTGATAGGTGGCGAGAGATCGCTCCAGCGCTGGTCAATAACTAGCCATAGTCATCTCTCAACCACCCGAAGGCAACTCATAGGTTGCGAGAGATCGCTATAGCGCTGGTCGACAACCATCCGTAGTTGTCTCTTCGACCACTTGAAGGCAACTGATAGGTGACGAGAGATCGCTACACCGCTGGTCGACAACCAGTCGTAGTCATCTCTCGACCACCCGAAGGCAACTGATAGGTGGCGATAGATCACTACAGCGCTGGTCGACAACCAGCCGTAGTCGTCTCTCGACCACTTGAAGACAACTGATAGGAGGTGAGAGTTCGCTATAGCGCTGGTCGACAACCAGCCGTAGTCGTCTCTCGACCACCCGAAGGCAACCGATAGGTGGCGATAGGTTGCTACAGCGCTGGTCGACAACTAGCCATAGTCATCTCTTGACCACCCGAAGGGGCGTGACCCACATACCCAGCTTGTAGCATATTAAGATGTCCGTTTGCAATTATGTCGGGTGATTAAGCCGACAACGTTCGCGGGAGAATTATCCGCAATGACCCTTTCTTAAATAGTCTGGCCATGGCCGACGCTATATGTTAGATAGGTCATCGGTCTTCATTGGTAGGTTTTGTCCAACAACTCCGCTTTTGTCCGAGAACGTGCTCGATAAGGGTGTTCTGCCCAAAAACTGCCTACTCGGGTGCTCGATTGTTCTTGAAAAATATTTTCTACAAGGCAAGACATATAACAGAGAATATCGAGTATATACTCAAAAAACTGCATGAAACTTCTAGTATTATCACGATATAACGAGCAGATTCAGATTAAATATCGGATCATACGTAAACCGTAAACAAGCATGTTTTATATAAAAGAAACAGAGCGTGTCCCCGGCATTAGACCGTAGTCGGCCTAATATAGGGAACACCCGCACAACAAATATTATATAAAAAACATTCTCTAGGTACACATAATTAATTATAGATCTGACAATTTCGTATGTTTCTGAAAAATAGGTATGGTAAATTGCATATAAAATATTTCGTACCTTTGTAATACATGCCGGATGTATCTAGGAAATTAGTAGATTAATTTTAAAAAAACAACCTACCAATTACCTTGATGCATACTCGTTCGACATCATATATATTTGAAATCTTCTGGTACGCCACGTGTCTTGAACATTGGATAATCTCAATAGATCAAATTGTTGGCAACAATGATTCCGATCTAGTCGGGGAACGTACTTTGGCCAGGTAGGATCTCCCAGGGTGAAAGTCATTCAAGTATTCCTCGTCGAAAAATCCATAGTGGTGATAACTTGACGAAGCTTGAGATGATGAGGGTCCCAATGCGTTGGAAAACACATTTCGGTCGGGTCGTATCCCCTACATCCTAAGTCATCGAGTTGTTTGTCATCGGAGAATCCGTCTTCTTAAAATCCATCTCGTCAAACCTTGAAGCACCAAAATTCCATACCCAACGCGCCACTGTCGATGTTGTAGATCACGACTATGGTATTTGCATGGTATGGGGATCGTTGGTACTAGGGTATATGCAAGATCCAGGTAAAAGATATAGAGACAAGGATTTTTATACAGGTTCGGGCCCTTATCTACCAGGTAATAGCTCTATTCCTGTTGACTGAAGCCGGTGTTGCTCTTACTCATCAGAATCACACAAGTACAATATTTGGGAAAGCCTATCTAATCATCGTCGACACGGTAGCATGAACCACCACACATAGTCGATGACGGGGTCTTACAGCATGTATTGGTGTCTATTCTAACTATTCCGTCCCTCTTCAGGTACCAGATTGCCTCTACTCCTCCTAGGGGGTCTTGTATTTAAACCCACAGATGTCCCCTTGTCCAAATAGAACTAGCGAGACAAATATGGATACGATATATATAGTCCTTGTAGTTTCCATGTAAGACATTGTTCCTCTTTGCTTATCCGGAATAACTTCCGTATGCTAGGCCTAATTCCGTATAGGACTTGGTATATGGTGGGCCCACCGAGCTTAACCCATGATTATGAGGTTTGCCTTATCCATAACCATGACACCTATCGGCAAAATTAACTTCCATACAAGTTCACCTTCTTCAAAAGATTTCAGCACAACCTTCTTATTATAATGTCTTGCAATCCTCTCTTTATCTCATTTAACTTTTTCCAAAGCACGCAATCTAGCTTGTACCAATTCTTCTGACTCATCAACCATTAAATTGTGATAATCATCGGCTGACAATTGATCTTGCATAGAATCCTTCTTGAGCCGATATTAGTTTCCCAAGGCAATACTGCTTCATGCCCATAAACTAGTTGATAAAGTGGCACTTGTATAGCTCCATGACACGACATGCGATATGACCATAAAGACTTAACTAATGTAGTATGCCACTTCCTAGGCTGCTCATCAACCTTCCTTTACACCAATTTAATCAAACTCCTTTTAGATGTCTTTGCTTTTCCATTGGTTGTGCATAATAAGGAGAAGAATTCAAAAATTTTATCTCCATACTTTCAGCGAATTGAACAAATTCATCCAAGACAAAAATTGACCGTTGATCTGTGGTTATTGTCTGAGGTATTCCAAACCTATATATAATATGTTCCTTGACAAACTCAGTGACATCTTTAGAATCAACTTTCTTCAAGGGAATTGCCTCAACCCACTTAGTGAAATAATCTGTAGCCACCAAAATAAACTTATATCCTTTACTTGATAGTGGATTGATCTAGCCGATCATATCAATTCTCCATCCTCTGAATGACCACGGCTTAACTATCGGATTCATAGCCGATGTAGGTGCTCTTTGAATTATTCCAAACTTTTGACAATCTTGACACCCCTTATAATACTGTATCTGCCCCTTATATTAGGATCTCAACTAATATAAATATATTAAGCTTATTATCAATCTAGTTGATATTAGTTTAATATATTTACATTAAGATGATATCCTAGTATAAGGTGGTATCAGAGTTATAGCCGATACATGCTTAAATTTGGACATCGGCTATGACATGAGCACATGTAATCGTTATTTCATGTTATTTTGGGTTTAAGCAATTTATACTGTCTCGGTTAAGTTCGATCTATCCCAATTGCTTATTGCCAGAGTAATATTGATTTATAGATTACATAATGTTAATTTCTACAGCCAATGAACCAAGTTTAGGATTTGTCTATCATTATAAATATACGTTACAGCCAATTCACCCCATGTTGCATCGGCTAGGTTACATTACGATACGACATCGGCTTTCTAGCCGATAGGCTATCATCTAATAGCGTAGTTTGCACATTTCATCTTGTTGATTGCAAGATCAAATCAACTAGCATGCCCTTGAACCTGAAAGTAAACTTTGGACCTGCACTAGAGTAAAACAAATCTCTCAGGCCACTGTGTTTTGCATCAACACGCTTTTGGCACACCCGGTGGGATCAATCATCATGACACCCTTCATTACTGAAGTCACAAAGGATAATGTCTTGCCCATAACAATCTAACACTTGAATGAGGAGCAAAAAGAAGACATAAAGAAATTACTGGATCAACTCCAAAACCGATATTTGCACTCGTTCACAGTGACGCGGCAAGGTATGGTGATTCAAAAAACTAAAATTGAGTTACCACAAATCGGGAACATAGAGCCAAGCACATCCCAGGTGAACAATGACAAAGGTAAAGGGGTTAAAACCGAGTCAAGAGATGAGGAATTCCATATATTCCAAGACCACATCGACTCGACAGTGCATCATGCTTTAATCAACCAATCCGGTGTACTTGTCAACACGTTAACTAACATGATCAAGACGGTGGTTGATGGCACCATAGCCGAGAAAAAAGCGAAAGGACCCGTCTATCTCCCAGGAGATACGTTCCTAGGTCATAGGGCTGTAAAAACCGAAATTGGCGGGAAACAACAAACAACTTCAACTCAAATCCCATCGGTTCCCGTATCCAGCGGACCTATTCCGACAATACTGACAAGATAACAGCCGATGCATGGGGGGCAGGACTCAACTCAGCTTACACTAGAGCAGTTGACCAGCATGTTGAAGATGAAGCCGCCAATTGTCGAGCCGTCTTCCCATATTCCTTTGGCATCACAACCACCATTACAACCGTCGATAAGAGTGACTCAACCGATCAGCCAGTGATCCATACCAGAACCATCTCTGCACATACCGTAGTAAGGTCTGGGGGGTAATTTTTACCAATATCAACCTCACTCCCCACAAGTCTAGTATCGGCCGGAAGGGTCACCACGATTTCAGTACCCTACTCAACTTAATCAGTATGAACAACTGCAACAGCAATTTGGAGGAGCGGTGCAGCACCAACCTTGGGCCGATATGATCGCTGATGTGATGAGGGAGCAGTTTGGGCTAAAACCTAAGGACAATGATAACATGTATCAGCACCCATATCCTAAATATTTTGATCGAGTGCCATTGCCAAGCCGATACAAGGTACAAGATTTCTCAAAGTTCTCCGGACAAGACAATGTGTCAACCTATGAGCACATCAGTCGATTCCTAGCACAATGTGAAGAAGCATTGGCTACAGAGGCACTTAGGGTCAGTTTGTTTCCATTATCACTATCTGGATCGGCATTTACATGGTTCTCTTCTTTACCTTACAATTCCATTAGTAGTTGGGCCGATCGAGAAAAACAATTCCATAGATATTTCTTCAGTGGAATTCATGAGATGAAACTATTGGATTTAGCGTATGTCAAGCAAAAATCGGATGAATCAGTTCTAGACTACATTCAAAGGTTAAGAGATACAAGGAATAGGTGTTAAAGTCTGACCATGACTGATTCACAGCTAGCCGATCTGGCTTTCTAGAGATTGCTGGTGTCGATAGGGAAAAATTTTCCGCCTAGGACTTTGAGAGTTTAGCACACCAAGCTAAAAAGGTATTGGCTCATGAAATATGATTACATGAGGCCAGGAAATTTGCCAAGAAAGCCAACAATGTTAATAATGTCTACAGTTATGATTCTGACTCTGAGTATGAAGACCCAGAAATCAACGCGGCTGAGTGGGCCAGGAACAAGAAGACAGTGGTGTGCCAATGGGTTAAAAATTCTAGGAAGGAGGAAAGATATGACTTCGACATTACCAAAGCCGACAGTATATTTGATTTACTTCTTCAAGAAAACAAATTCAGCTACCGATAGGACATGTGATACCATCGGCTAAGGATTTGAAGAGAATAAAGTATTGCAAATGACACAATACAGGATTGCATAGCATCAATGACTGCAAGATATTTCGGCAACAGATTCAATCGGCTATAGAGCAAGGAAGAATCAAATTTGATGAACCAAGAAGCCGATGAAAATTGATGGTCATCCTATCCCAGTGAATAAGGTGCATACTAGAGCCGATAGAAATCAAGCCGATAGAGGCAGATATCAGGCAAGGAGGTTTGGGTCAGCTAGTATAATCAACAAGTATCAAGCCAGACTCTAGAGAGAAGAGGAGGCATATGAATTCAACGATGGAGATTGCTTTGATCCCCATTGGAGTTTTGAATTCTTCAGGTTTTGCTGGAACAAAGGGATGAGGTTACCATCTATCGAGGATTGCCCTGGTTGTAGTGATCCTAACGTAAGATACGTTGCAAGGCCAAGTAAACAATCAATAATGAACATCGGTCAACTCAGAGAAATTTACCTATTCATCAGAGACTTGGGCTGATTCATCAAGTTTGTTTCGAAGATGAGTCTAGGGAAGCATCAAGACCCATGAAACCACAGTGGTGTCCATCTAGCCTTTTCACTAAAAACCAGAAAAGATGAGTTCAGAGGATGGGGAATAGAGAGCAACTGCAAGAAGTAGAAGAGGAGATTGAACATCAGCTGAAACGCACAAGAAAAGAGTGGCTTATCAAGAGTAAAGTCGTACTGGCCGATGAGGTCACAACCGACAAAAACAATAATCTTGTCGCAGATAAAGGAAAAATAATTGTTTCATGTTCAATAAACATGGTTTTTGTATTACCAGCTGAATATGGTGCAGAGCAAGCTGTGGAAGAGGAAAACGAGGAGTCATTGGCCAAATTGATGTTATCACCACAGCAAGCTATCTTTGAAAAGTCAGAAGGAACTGGATATCGACATCTCGATTTATTGTATATCAAGGGATTTGTTAATGGTAAGCCGATGTCAAAAATGTTGGTCGATATAGGAGCAGCTATTAATTTGACACCATATGCTACCTTTAGGAAGTTGGGCAAGACTACAGACGATTTGATCAAGAGCAACATGGTTCTGAAGGATTTTGGAGGAAATTCGTCAGAAAAGAAAGGAGTTTTAAATGTGGAGTTGACCATCGGCAGTAAAACAATTCCTACCACGTTCTTTGTCATTGATGGGAAGGGTTTCTATAGTCTGTTGCTGGGAAGAGATTGGATTCATGCCAACTGTTGTATTCCTTCAACTATGCATTAGAGTTTGATCCAGTGGTAGAGAGACCAAATAGAAATCGTGCCAGCTGACAGGTCAGTTAATGTAGCTAGTGTAGATTTATCTATTTGGGAGATGGAAGGAGTTGATTGTTTATCTGGTAAAGTTTGTCAAGGAGATTATCTAAAGGTGTCTGACTATGATATACAGTCAACAGGAGGAGGAGAGCCTCAAATTTTGTAAGGCAATTTATTTCTAATTTATCTGGCAGGATAGAATCATTTACTCCCTTACTAAGGTTAAAGGCCGATCAAGAGTTTGTTTGGGGTGAGAGGCAGTAGAAGGCTTTGGATAGCATAAAGGAATATCTATGTACCCCCCAGTTCTTATTCCGCCGCAAAAGGATATCCCTTTCAAGCTGCATTTATCAGCTGATCAGAAAACTATCGGCTCAGTTTTAATTCAGGAAATTGATGCTAAAGAAAAAGTTATATTCTATCTGAGTAGAAGACTTTTGATGCTGAGACTAGATATACACCGGTGGTAAAATTGTGCTTATGTTTATATTTTTCCTGTACAAAGTTAAGACATTATTTACTCTCCAATGAATGTATGATAGTTTGCAAGGCCGATGTGGTAAAATATATGCTATCGGCTCCTGTTTCAAAAGAAAGAATTGGGAAGTGGATTTGACTTGAGGTATGAATCAGCTAAGGCAATGAAGAGGCAAGCGATAGCCGATTTCATAGTTGAACATCGGGATGACTCAGTTGATCATGTTGATATTATACCTTGGACATTATTTTTTGATGGATCAGTTTGTACTCATGGATGTAGAATCGGCTTAGTAATCATCTCTCCTAAGGGGCAAGTTTTCAGTTTGATTTTACTAGCAAACCTCATTACACCAACAATCAGGCTAAGTATGAGGCAGGTTTGAAAGATTTGCAAGTATTAAAAGAGGTTAACAGTCAGGCTAAGTATTGAGATCATGCGGGATTCATTATTGGTGAACAGTTAGCTATCTGGAGAATATGAGTGCAAGAATGATGTCATGATGGTTTACAATGAGAGGTGTCAAGAATTGATGAAAACATTTAGGATGGTTACTTTGAAGCATATTCCTCGAGAACAAAATGCTGAAGCCAATGATTTAGCTCAGGGTGCATCAGGATATAAGCCGATGTTAAGAGATGTAGAAGTATAAGTTGCATTTATGCAAGCCGATGATTGGAGATTTGAGATTGTTGAGTATTTAAAGGATCCTTCTCGATCGGTATCAAGGAAATTAAAGTATAAAGCCCTCAAATAAGTTTTGTTGGATGATGACCTTTACTATCGGACGATGGATGGAGTTCTATTAAAATGCTTGAGTCTTGAAGAAGCCAAGGTTGTCATGTGTGAAATGCATGAGAGGATTTGTGGTACTCATCAATCGACCCATAAGATGAGATGGCTGATTAGGAGGGTTGATTATTTTTGGCTGATAATGTTGTAAGATTGTTTTCGATAATATAAAGGTTGCGAAGACTGTCAGAAATTTGGAGTTATTCAAAGAGCACCAGCATCGGCTAAGAATCCAATTGTTAAACCATGGCTGTTTAGAGGTTGGGGAATTGACATGATCGGCCAAATTAATCCACCATCAAGTAAAGGACATAAATTTATATTGGTAGCCACTAATTATTTTAGTAAGTGGGTTGAAGCTATCGATTTGGTTTGCTATAGACAATAACAACTAATCAATGGTCTATTTTTGTGTCCGATGAGTTTGTTCAGTTTGCTGATAGCATGGGAATTAAATTGTTAAATTCTTCACCATATTATGCACAGGCTAATGGGCAGGCTAAGGCATCTAACAAGAGTTTGATCAAGTTGGTTAAGAGGAAGATTGCTGAATATACAAAAAGGTGGCACACCATATTAGCCGAAGCATTGTGGTCCTATCGGATGGCATGCTATGGTGCTATACAAGTTCCACCATATCAGCTAGTTTATGGACATGAAGTTGTTTTGCCATGGGAGACTAACATCGGCTCAAGGAGGATTTCTTTACAAAATGAGTTAACAGCCGATGACTATCATAATTTGATGGTTGATGAGTCAGAGGAGTTGGTCCAATCAAGATTGCGAGGCCTGGAGGAAGTCAAGAGATATAAAAAAAGGGTTGCTAGATATTATAACAAAAAGGTCATACCAAAATCTTTTGAGGGGGAAGAACTTGTATGGAAGTTGGTGTTGCCGATAGGAACAAGAGATAATAAATTTGGTAAGTGATCACCGAATTGGGAAGAGCCTTTTTGGATTCCTAAATGTGTTTCAAAAGGAGCTTACATGTTTAAAGAACTTGGTGGAGAAGTTTTTGGAAGAGCTCTTAACGGAAAATATTTGAAGAAATATTACCCAAGTGTTTGGATTGGTTCATAATTGGCTGAATTGTGCTGATGTGTGGTTGATAGGCGATCGTCTTTAGATGGCCGATATGAATTATCGCCCTTAGAAGTGTTCTACTTTTGTAGCATGCTGTTCCGTACTACAAACTTGGTGGCATGAAGGATAAATTTTTGGGATTCAAAAAGCAAATTTTTAAGACCAAATCGGCTCAATGGAAGATACAGATATATTTTAGAACAAAATATGAAGAGTTTCTATCTTTCTTGCTAAGCCTATTACACCAGTTCAAGTACTTTTCGATGGTCGATATTGCTTCTTGGCAAATTTGCTCCACCTCATTTATGGCTTGGGCATCAACTGCATCTATCCAGGGATTCGCTTCAAAGATTTATTGAGGCTTGCCAGATGTTTGATGGTGGTCTTGAGCTTGGATTTTTGATCTTCAATAGCCTTGGGTAGATTGACTAGTTTTTGTTCTTCAAAAATAAGCTCAGTGTTACATTTTTCTAACTGAGCCATCAGTTGGTCTTGTCTTTTCTTCAGCCGATCAATGTTTTGCTAAATAGAGGCTGGTCCAGCTGTGAGCTCATCTAGTTTGGCCTTTTCATCATTTACTTGCTATCGACTAGTCTGGATTGTGGCTTCAATAGCTTTACGCTCTAGCCGATCACTTATTCTTTGCCTAGCCCTTTCCAGTTTAAATCTATGCTACTCAAGGAAGATAGACTTGGATACTGCATCTGCAAGATCTTTAGGGACTTGGTCTTGTATTTCCTGGAATCTCACTCTAATCGGCCCACAGTCCACAACGAAAGCATCTAGAGAAGCGCTCAGCCGATCTGAGATATCTGCTAATCTTGATTTTAGCTTTTCTAATACTGGTGATTTGGTTTTGCTTGTGGTATCTTCCTCTTCCTCATCAAGGAATTGCCTTGTGTGAAAAGAAAACATATAGGCTAAAGTCTGTAGATAAAGAGAAGAGTTATGAATAATGGGTTCAGACTAGCAGATATGTATAAGAATTTGAATGTACACTTACAGGAATGTGGGGAATTGGAATTACAGCGGTTGCTTCTTCTTCATGATGGCTTCCTTAAGCCGATGGCATATGTTCACTTGACCACTGAGGTTGAGGGGTGATGGCTGAAAAGGATATAACAAAATGAGTTTTTAGCATTGGCCAATATGGGATTAGAATGTGAAATTAGAAGGGTTTTAGGAATACCGATGCATGTGGAGTCGGTGGTTTCTTTTTGACTAACTTCTTCTTTGGCTGAAAAGGGATTCTTTGTATGTTCTTATGCATAGATTATAATCAAATCATAAGGGAAAGAGTGAGTACCTGTGTTTCACGAAGGTATCGCTTTGGATGACTTGGAGTTTTTGTTGGGCTAGATGAATCTGCTGGAGGAGTATCGGCTCGAGGGGGTTCAGTTGCAACTTCTCCTGTTAAACTCATCTGGGCTGCTGCTTCATCTACAACTTCTTCCATCTCAGTTCCCTTCAGATATTCTTCAACATCTGGATCCAAGGGTAGATCTTCATCAGTTAATATTTTGGACTTCTTGGTGGGTTTTTTTTTGAGTGAGTGAAGGTTTTATGGCAGCTTGCTTAGTCCTCTTGTGCTTTCCACCAGATGGTATTGGCTCTCTGACTTGGCCATGAAGTAAAGAGGCTACTTTGGGACATTATAGCCGATAATAGGAGCTATGCCACAACCATTTGGAAGTTTTATAGCGGCATACTCGATCGACTGACCACTTCGGCTGATGCAAGTGGGAGGTGACTCAGATACCTACAAGTAAAATGGGGATATTTGAACATTAGAGCATTATTGGCATCAAAGTATGATACAATGGTTAGAAAAAATGACTTACTTGAAGAATCAAATCAGGTAGTGTCTTGGTCACATACGTTTGAGTCGATTGGTGGAAGATGTGTTTTTCCCATTCAGACCACCATCTATCGAAGAGGATACTTCTCATCAGAATTATGTTGAATCTGTCAATACTACTCAGACGGGGTCCAGGAATACTTAAGAGCTTGTCCATGATTAAGGCTGATGCAGTTTCTCCTCTGGGTTGAATTTTGTTAGAAAAGTATAAGCCGATAGGGAGCCGACCCATGCCAAGTTGACGTGCAGCAACTATTGGATGGTAAAATTCATAAGATAACTGCACAAATCTACCCTGAGAGATGCCTACAGGGAGAATGCAAGGGGAAATAGCTACAGTCAGGACCTCTCCGGGTTTATCAAATCTTTCATCATTTATTTCATCTAGTCTGTAGCAGTTCATATTCAGAGAAGGACACATATGCAAACCAAATTTTGTTGTTCTTGGGGAATCCGTCATAGAAGTTTCCATACCAATTTTGGAAATGTTTATCTGATGGGCCTGAGCCAGTGTAGCTCGAGGCCGCTTCTCCAAAAGACATGCATCGGCGGGTTAAGACTGATTCATCATCATTATCTTCTTGATCGTCTAAAGATGGAAATTTGGCTTCCTGCAGTGCCAGTATGTGAGCTGCTTTTAAAGTATACAGATTCATCTAGAGCTGCACGAACCACCAAGGACCGCCTTTGCTAATGCTTGTCTCCATAATGATTTTAGCCGATAACTGGTTCAAAGTTTGATAGACTGAACCAAGAAGATATTTGCCCAGAGGAATTGTTTCTTTACTATGGTGGCTTTGGCTAAATGTTGCTAGTTTGCTGTTGGACTTCAAGTAGAATCATAGAACAAGAATTTGTCTGGCCACATAAGGAGAAAAGCAGCATGTTCCTTGGCTGATACTAGATCTATCCCCATGTTGTCAGAGATAAAGCCTGACCAATCTCCAATATTTTTGGTTTTGAATCTATAAGCACATTTGGTTTTCAGGCTAATGGGTTGGCCGATGTTGTGATATCTAAACAAGTGATCATTATTATGTCAAGGAGGGTAGGAGTCATCGGCCCATTGTTGAACATAAAGGAGTTGAGGGTGTCAGACCAAAAGTAGGTGGTAGCCGATATCATTGGTTCGTCATTCTTCGAATCGGCTACTGAGAGTGATAGGCATTGGGCTATTCCAATCTCGTTCCAATGATCCTGTTTGCTTGCGGCCATTCTTTTATACCAATCTGTCCATCCATAGACTTGAGATGCCCAAGATCTGAAGGTAGTGGTCCAATGGGCTAGACTTGGGCTGGTTTGCCTAAAGGGGATCCTATCGGTTTCAGCACTGATGAAGCTGGTGGGATCTATATCACCTGTCGGACCCAAGAAAATATGGTTTGGTTACTTTAAGCTTGGGATGGCTATTTGGTGGATTAGGTGTTACAAATAAAAGACTTTAATCGGAAAGATGGAAAGAGGGATGAAAAGTAGAAATAAGGTCAAGCCGATGACGAAAGTTGACAGATAGAAGGATTTACCTCAGGGAATTCGGCGGATGACGCACTTGGTGAGCTCGATGGAGTCGCCATCATAGAGACAGCGGGGATCGTTGCCGGGCGGCAGAGTTGCAGTATGAGTCGCTGGGAAAGTCGAGAAAGTCGCCGGAGTTGGTGGGGAAAGTTTTTCTGTTTGAGGGGTGAAGGTAGAGTTAACGCTGTGAAATTTCCGGAAAAGCAGTTGGTATTTATAAAAGTAGGAGCAAAACGGTCAAGTGTGTAAAGCCGTAGATTTTTGCGGTATCGATGAGATAATTCCGTTTTATTATATAATACTTCGGAATTAGGGGGTATGTGTTGACAATGAAATTTGGTAAGCATATGAATTGGAATCGAGATCCAATCCGAAGCGGATTTGAAGATATGCAGAAATCTCGGAAACAGAGTGCGCATCGGCTGGAGGACTATATCGACCGATACCGAGTTTGCTATGGTTGGCCGATACAGGTAATAGTGGCAAGAACAGTTACGTGATGGATGTCGGATTCGAGGAAAGGGTTTCAATGACATTGCCACGCAAGGATAGAGTCCAAGATAGGATATTGTATGTATTAATTAGGATTTTATGTAATTTCCTTATAGATATTTTCGGTAAGAGTCCGCCTAAGGGACTTGTTTGTCGGTTAAAGTTGTATTAGGAAAGTGTGAGTCATGTCCGTTATGGACAAGTTTGTATGTTCGGGTATAAATATAAGCCTGAGGTCTTGTAAATAATTAACATCAATTCAATACAATCTCGGCGCATCGCCAACCTTTTCGATATTTTGTTTCGACGAGTTCTTGCTTTTGAGTCGAGCTGTATCGGTTTCGATCTTCGACAAAGAGGTAAAGCTTGTTATGGCAGTTTGCAATATTAAGATTAGTGCTTACGTCTTTATGATACTCTAATCTTATTAATCACCAAGTTATCATATACATTGTATAATTTAAGTTGATAATGCTTTCTACTTGCATCGGCCGATCTCCATCTATGGTTTCATCAATAATGCTGGATTGATTTGTTGACTTAGATTATATAATGTATCCACCATCCTGAAAAGATAACCATGGGCTTGATTGTTTAGATGTTATACTTCTTTTTCATACTTAGTGCTACATCAGCTAAGTTTGATTTACTAAGTTGTGCTTAAAATCATAATCTCTAGCCTGTTCCAGTGTTATTAATAAGGATAGTATCGGGGTTTCAGCCGATCTTACCTGATATAGTTGATTTACCTAGATTTATATCTTGTTTAATATGATGTACCTGCCCCCTATATCAGGATCTCAAGTAATATAAATATATTAAGCTTATTTACTTTAAGCTTATACTAGTTTAAAATATTTACTTTAAGACGATATCCTAGTATAAGGTGGTTTCGGAGTTATAGCTGATACATGCTTAAATTTGGACATCGGCTATGACATGAGCACATGTAATTGTTGTTTTATGTTATTTTGGGTTTAAGCAATTTATAGTGTCTTGGTTAAGTCCGATCTATCCCAATTGCTGATTTCCAGAGTAATATTGATTTATAGATTACATAATGTTAATTTCTACGGCCAATAAACCAAGTTTATGATTTATCTATCATTATAAATATATCTTACACCCGATTCACCCCATGTTGCATCGGCTAGGTCATTACGATACGACATCGGCTTTCTAGCCGATCGGCTATCGTTTACTAAAGTAGTTTGCACGTTTCATCTTGTTGATTGCAGCATCAAATCAACTGGCATGCCCTGGAACCCGAAAGTATGCTTTGGACCTGCATTAGAGTAAAGCAAATCTCTGAGGCCGACATGTTTTGTATCAACAAGCTGATACCATATCCATGAGTACAAACTGATCTATCAACGAACATAGTCCAAGGTACTAGCTCAACATTCCCAGCTATATCATTCCGATGCTCCACAATAAAATCAGCTATCGCATGTCCTTTTACGGCCTTAGCTGATTCATACCTTGGATCAAATTATGTCAAAGCAAAAATCCACTTTCCAATTCTTCCTTTTAACACAGGAGCCGATAGCATATATTTCACAACATCAGCTTTACAAACCACTGTGCACTCATTTGAAAGTAAATAATGCCTCAACTTTATGCATTTGAAAGTAAATAATGCCTCAACTTTATGCTTCAATCGGCTAATGAGTAGAGATAGACATAGACATAATTTCTCTACCGGTGTATACCTCGTTTCAGCATCCAAAAGTGTTCAACTTAAATAAAATATAACACTCTCTTTACCTTCAAATTCTTGAATTAAAACTGAGCCGATAGTTTTTTGATCGGCTGATAAATTGTAGGGTACCCCTTTTTGTGGTGGTATCAAAATTGGAGGAGTACTGAAGTATCCCTTTATATTATCTAAAGCTCTCTGTTGCTTCAACCCCCAAAAACAAATTCTTGATCGGCTTTGATTCTCAATAATGGAGTAAAAGGTTCCAATCGTCCTAGCAAATTGGATATAAACCTTCTGACGAAATTAATCTTACCGATTAAGGATTGTAACTTAGTTTTATCTTCATGAGGTTCAATATTCTTGATAGCATCCAAACTTCTCTAAGTAATCTCAATTCCTCGTTCATGAACCATAAAACCATGAAATTGTCCTGCTAATACACAAAATGCACACTTTATA
Organism: Oryza punctata; assembly: GCA_000573905.2. Taxonomy (NCBI): domain Eukaryota; kingdom Viridiplantae; phylum Streptophyta; class Magnoliopsida; order Poales; family Poaceae; genus Oryza; species Oryza punctata. The sequence continues at coordinate 5,848,593 of CM002496.2, forward strand.
GGATTTATCTTCAAACCATATTTTCTAGTTCTTTCCAACACTTGTCGTAGATCGGTTAAATGTCCATCAACTTCTTTTGACTTTACAACCACATTATCAATGTAAATTTCAACAAATAAACCAATGAGATCATAAAATATATAGTTCATTGCTCGTTGATAGGATGCACCAGAACCTTCAAACCAAAAGTCATGACAACCCACTCATATAAGCCGACGACACTAGGACACCTAAAAGCAGTGTTATGAATATCCTCTTTAGCCATAAAATTTGATTATATCCTGCATTTCCATCTAAAACTTATGATCTTATGTCCAGAAACTGCATCAACCAACAAATCTGCAATCGGTATGGCATACTCATCCCTAGCGGTAGCTTTGTTCAAATCCCTGAAATCTACACATACCCTAAGTTTTCCATTCCTCTTCATTACTGATACTATATTGGAAACCCATTCAGCATATCAGCATGGCCTAATGAATTTTGCATCATAAAGTCTTGTTATCTCAGCCTTGATAGCATCATACGTTTTAGGCTTGAATCTCCTTGGAGGCTATTTATATGGCCGATATCCTAGTTTTATCGGGAGTCGATGTTCAACAATAGATTGGCTAAGACCTAACATTTCATAGTATTCCCAAGCAAAACAATCTCTATATTCTTTCAATAATTCCACTAATTTATGTTTAAATACATCTGATAATTTTGCACTAATAAATATTGGCAGACTTATTTTAGTAACAAGATTCATCTCATCGACATTTATGGTTTGCAAGATATAAAAATAATGAACCATATACACTAAAATTGTCATTTATGTAATTACATATGAACTACCATAGGTCATATGAAATGCTGACATTTTCTAGCTAGATTTTACATGTGCTATGATTTTTAACTAATAGGCATGACTCACTGGTTCTAACAAAAAAATTTGTCCACTACATTGGGAGTTCAATTATTTAGTTATGAATTTTACAAATTTAACAAAATAAAAGGTTATTTAATCTTTAGGCATGTTTTAGGAAGTAGTTTTGTCAGATTCTTTTCTTCTAGCTAAAAGATTACATTTTTGTAAGATCAGCAGAAGTGGTTTCATAATTTTTGGATTAAGGATAAATTTCCTAGAGATTTTACATGTCCTAAGTGCTAAATAAGTGTTTTGTCCTACTCAAAATTTTAGTGATATTTTCTATACACAAGTTTTCATGGTTGCGGATAAGGCATACCTCTTATCCTTTGGGTAGTGAGTATATGGATATGGATACCCTCACGTATACGGGAAGGTTGCCTTAGTGATTATAGAATTCAGCACCTTATAAGGAAACCACCTCCCCTAATAGAACGTGTTGGAGTCCTATTCGGGGAATATGCGGACTTCGTGATCTTGTAAAAAGGAAATTCTCCATGAGTTGTACTTGGAGGCTAAGGTACTTGCGGTATAAATACAATGCCTTGGGTGGTACTGGATCATCGAATCATAGCATAGCCCCCTGCCACGGTAGAAGCAATCCGGAGGCGTGGTGAAAGTGGCGTGGCAGGTAGGGTAACTTGGTGCTCAAGGTTTCACCGAGATGGCTTCAAGCTCAAGTGTTTCCAACGACAATGCCCACGATCATCTTGGCTTGGGATATTCTACTTAGCCAACGTTTGCATGGACTCGAGTCGGATCCATCATCTTTCCCATCTTCGCTGCAACTCCAATCTCGCCTTCCCCAAAACCAATTGGAATTGAGATCAATGCCGCAAAGACGACGAAAGGCAACCCGTAGCCGGTCACTCATCCTTTCCAGTCAGGGAAGAGGGCGCTGACAGCTTTAGCTCCTCGCAGAACTTCCAAAGCGGCCAAACTCCCGACATCTATTAACGGTCAGGTTTTGATAAGGAAATCTCCCCCCAACCACCGCACCTGGTGTTCAATCCACAAGATGTCTCAGCATCTTTGATCGAATGCAAGGTGATACTTCGTGTGAAAGCTGAACTCAATGCTTGCAAGGATTGAGCAATTCAGTGCACATCGCCATACAAGGAGTGGTGCCCAGTTCATAAATTGAAAAGTCACCCCCTTACCAGTTGCAAGGTCTCCATAGAGGTTACCAAATCTATGGTCCGAGTTCCTTGCTGCCCGATCCACCAACACTGAGATCAATCTTGGGAGACAGTAGTGGACGACAGTAATCTACAATCTCAGGACCATATGATTGTGTACGTTGATGCTGGTCCTCAGAAGCCTTCTGTCCTCCACATTCTCGATAACCAAGATTCTTTGGGATCTAAGTTCTCAGGGGAAGTGAACGTGATCGAGGGCGTTGTTGAGGAGGTATGCGAAGAGGGCGAGATACATTCCGGTGATACAGTGGATCCTCATATACCCCACACATGTGCCCGAACATCAGCCCAACATCTCACGGCGATGGGTTCCCTGCTCAGACAAAATCCTTTCGATCCTGTAACCTTCCCGGAGGTGGATGCGTGGGTACAATTGATGTAGTCAAGAGTCATCAACCTCAACTCAGCTTTCCTAGCCACTACTGGACCATCTCCCCAAGGGCCTTCTCAGGCTCCACAACAGAATGACGATGCTCGAGCAACATGGAAGAATGGCACTGAGGAGGTCTACAGCCCACATCCTCGTCAGGATCCAGGTCAAAATCCTCGGAAATGCCCCACCCAGGAGTCCAGTTCGTCAAATCCCTCCCCACCGGGAGGACCGCGATCTCTGCGATCACCTATACAGTCAGAGGTGAGAACGACGACAACAGAACGAAGACGGCCATCGCCAGTCTCCTGCGCCACTGGAAGGATGCGATGGGCGAAATAACGCAACAATTGGGACAGCCGGAACAACGATCAAGATCGTTAGGGTCACCAAAGTCGACAAGATGACAACAATCAGGGTGACAACCGATTACGACACCAATCAAGGACGACAACACCAGGATGACGACAAAACTCGCGGACAACAACACCAGGATGACGACCGACGACGACAAAACTCGCGATCCTCGAACCGGGAACAGGGTCGTAGGTCTGGGGTTCGTACACCTGACTACGAAGACCCTTCATCGTCCTCGTCATCATCCCAAATGTTCTCGCAGGCCACGAGGACAGCGTCCACCCTTTATACCTGGAGGCGGATGTCAGGCTTTCAATCCTTCCTTAAGGGAAGTGTGATGGCCAAATAAATTTTGCCCTGCTGTAGTAGAGAAGTATGACGCCAACACTGATCTAGAGGAATTCATGGACGTCTACTTTACGGTTCTCTATGCGGCTGGTGCAGATGACAATGCGCTCGCAAACTATTTGCCAGTGGCATTAAAGGTATCTACTCGGTCATGGTTATTGCATCTTCCACCTCACTCGACTTCTTCCTGGGAAGACCTATGGCAACAATTCATCACTAATGTTCAAGGGACCTACAAGCGGGTTGCAGTCAAAGACGACCTACATGCTCTCAAACAGATATGGTGTTTTAACGAATACCATAATACGATCCCCGAGATCGCCGATGCTTATGTCATACGCGCGTTCAAGTAAGGCGTTCGAGATCGCTATACCATCCAAGAGTTGGCAACAAAACGGAATACATTGGCAATGAAGCTATTTGAGATCATCGACAGATGTGCTCACGCTGACGACGCACACAGGAGGAATGAAGGAAGAGGCAAAGCTGTGGAAGAGAAATCAACCAACAAAGAGACACCAGAATCTAGCAAAAACCAAAACAAGAGTCGCAAAAAGAACGGGAAGTGTAAGCCAGAGGTAGAGGTCCTTGTCGCAGAACAAGCAAATCCGTTCCAAAAAGGCCCAACCCCTCAAGGCGATGAACCAGTACGACAATGGTGTCCAATACACAAGACCAGCACACACACTTTGGAAGAGTGCTAGGTCTTCCAGAAAGCTTTGGCAAAATATATGGACCTCGAAAAAGGAAAGCGAGTTCGTGTGGTCGAGAGGAGCACTAATGATCTCTCGTCCGACGACGAACCCACATTCCCAGACTTCGACCAATACGTAGGCCATACCTTCGGTGGTTGTACATCGTATACTTCCAAGTGGGAGTACAAGAAGGTAGAACGTGAAGTCTGCTCTACAACATGAGGAGTCACCACAAAGATGAAGACAGAAGATCAAGTTCTCTGAAACCGACCACCCGACATCGACGACCATGCCAGGACGATATCGAATAGTGGTCGAACCCACTATTCAGAACATTAAAGTTGCATGGGTTCTTGTCGACGATGGCAACTCCATCAATCTCTTTTTCACCAGCACTCTCGATGCAATGGGTTTCCCTCGAAGTGAGTTGGTTCCTTCCAAACAACCATTTAATAGAATCACACCAGAATCATCATCGAGGCCATTGGGCAAGATTACGCTTGCAGTGATGTTTTGCCAGGCCGACAACTTCTAGACTAAACAGATCACTTTTGCCGTAGAGGATTTCGATACAGCTTATAACGCTATCCTTGGAAGGACCGCTCTTGTGAAGTTCATGGCAGCGTCACACTACGTGTATGAACTGATCAAAATATCGAGTCCAAAAGGAACAATCACGATTCCAGGGAACAGTAAGATAGTAGTTCAATGCGACAAGAGGAGCCTCAACATGGTCGAGCATACTCCTGCTGCACCCACCACTACAGAACCTGGTAGGAAGGTGACCAAACCCAACATGACCCCCAAGCCCGATGACAAAATCAAGATAATCCCGCTGACCAGCAGGAACCCCGACAAGACAGTCAAAATCGAGCAACGGTCGACAAGAAATAGGAACTCGAGCTCGTCACCCTTCCTCTATGACAATGCAAACATGTTCGCTTGGCAACCGTCAGATATGCTCAGGGTCCCCAGGGAGGTGATTGAGCACAAACTGATTGTGCATCCCCGATGCCAAGCTAGTTAAACAAAAACTATGTCGGTTCACCCAAGACAGAAACGAGCCTATCCGACAAGAGCTAGACAAACTTCTCAAGGCTAGCTTCATCAGAGAAGTTCTCCATCCAAAGTGGCTCTCGAATACAGTAATGGTATGCAAAGGCAATGACAAGTGGAGAATGTGCGTAGACTTCACCGACCACAACAATTGGCATGCCCCAAGGACTACTTCCCTCTTCCTCGCATTGACCAATTGGTGGACTCCAAGGCTGTGTCAGCTCACGAGTTTTCTCGACGCATACTCCGGCTACCACCAGATCAGCATGGCCAAAGAGGATGAAGAGAAGACATCGTTCATCATGCCTTTCGGTGTTTTCTGCTACACCAAGATGCTCATCAGGTTGATCAATGTGGGTAACACGTACTAGCGGGAAATCCTAGGGGCCTTTGATGACCAGATCGGCAAGAACGTGGAAGCCTACATCGATGATGTGGTAGTCAAAACAAAAACCAGCAATAAACTAATCTCCGATGACACTGACTGAAGCTCAACCTGGAGTAGTGTACGTTTGAAGTATCATCAGGAAAGTTTCTTGGATTTCTCGTCTCCGGACGAGGCATCGAGGCGAACCCCGAGAAGATTAAGGCCACCGAGAACATGAAGTCACCGACTAGACTCAAGGAAGTGCAGAAGCACATGGGGTGCATGGCGTCTCTAAGCCGCTTCGTGGCTAGGATGGGAGAATGAGGACAACCTTTCTTCACTTTACTTCAAGAAGCATGATAGATTTGACTGGACATAGGATGCTGAAAACACATTTGTCACGTTGAAGCGGTACTTGTCTGATAAACCCTGAGCTCCACTCAATACGCTCATGGCTGATGTTTGGCCTGATCTTTCGGTGAGTTTGTGATAACTACGATTTGAGAGAAACGTTGATGATCCGACTACCACCGTACGAGACGTTGTGTTGCACCTTAGCGACCGATACACCTCTCCGTAGGTTGTTGATCTTGCCGGTGCAGATCAACCTTATTCCTGCAAGCAAATCGAAGAAACAAGCAAGAACAAGATAAAAACAATCTAAATTGCAAATAGGAATTGAATACAAATGATAAGTTGGGGTTCCGAAAAACAAGCAGACGGATGGTCTAGCCGACACGCGCGTTGCAAGCAAGTAGCAATGGCTAAACTTTAATCTAACAAAACCCGAGAAACCCTAAAGGGGTACCTAGCTATTTAAAGGGGTGGGAAGATGATCAAAGGAGCCCTAGGGTCGTGCTCCACCTAATTGGAGCGCACCCCACATGGGCCCCACATGGGCCGGGGTCCCAGATAAAGTTACAAGCCTATAGGCCCATTATAGGTGATGCAGTACCTTGTTTCTGTAATTGCAGCCAGCTGAGATGGAATTTGGAGATGAGGCTGGATCCATTGGAAAGAGGATTCTGAGAGCTGTCCATCAAGTACTCACAGGCCGAAAACAGAGCTCGTATGCAGATTTGGCGGCCGTTTGAAGTCAATGCTGCTGCAGGGGCCGAATTGGATTCCAATACTTGGAGGACTTGATCTTGATGTCTTCTTGTTGATCCATGATGTGAACAACGGTTGTATCCATACTAGCCATGGTCACATCATTGTCCAACCCACCTGTACTCATCACCCCAGAGCCAATGGAAGAACTATTTCTCCACATTGCCACCACACCAAACTCCGTCAGCACTGCGATTGTCATCAAGAGGGATAAGGTACAATACCCAGTGTACTATGTCAGCAAGGCCTTCCACGATGCCAAAGCCCGAGATCTGCAAATCCAGAAGCTGCTCTATGTTGTGGTCATGACATCACGAAAGCTACGCCACTACTTCCAGGCCTATAAAGTCACGGTCATCTCTTCTTTCCCCCTAAGCGAGGTGGTTAGGAACAAAGATGTCATAGAACGCATAGCTAAGTGGTTTGTAGAGCTAAGCCAATTTGATGTCCACTTCGTCCCACGCACAACCATCAAGTCCCATGTTCTCGCTGACTTCGTCGCCAACTGGACCATCCCTGAGGATGGCACAACAGGTTAGACAGACAACGAGACATGGACAATGTCTTTCAACGGAGCTTTCAATAGCCAAGGAGCAGGCACATGTTTCATTTTGACATCACCAACCGGAGATCAGTTCAAACATGCCATACACCTCAATTTCTGGTGACAAATAACACCACAGAGTACGAGGGACTACTCGCCGGACTATGAGTAGCCGCAACCCTTGGAGTAAAGCGATTAATTGTGAAAGGGGACTAAGAGTTGGTCACCAACCAGGAGCACAAGGACTACAAATGCTCAAATCCCGAGTTAGCCAAGTATCTTGCCGAAGTCAGGAAGCTGGAGTGAAAGTTCGATGGCCTTAAGGTGCACCATGTTTACTGCAAGGACAACACCGACACTGACAACGTAGCACGACGCGCGTCCAAAAGAGAACCGGTCGAACCAGGCACTTTTCTGGACATCCTGACAACACCTTCCGTCAAGATCACCAGCGACGATGACACCTTAGGCAACACTGAGAACAGCTCAGGGGCTACTACAGAGGTCAACTACATCGTGGCTGATGCCAAGATCACCGAAGACTGGCGTACTCCGCTAATCAACTTCTTGGATGGCGACAAGCTACCGGACGATGACACCGAAGCAGAAAAAATCTCCCGCCAGGCAAAACTTTACTGTATCATCGAAAACGATCTATACAAAAAAAGCCCCGAATAGAGTCCTGCTCAAGTGTGTCTCTCCCAAGGACGACAAGGATCTATTACTCGATAGCCATGAAGGAATCTGCGGATCTCACGCTGGTGAGCGAGCATTGGTCGAAAAAGCCTTCTAACAAGGATTTTTCTAGCCGACAGCCCTCAAAGATGCCTACGACTTGGTACAATGGTGTGAAGCTTGTCAATTCCATAGGAAACAAACCAAGATGTCATCCTAGGTGCTCAAGATTATCCCGCTCACCTAGCCGTTCTCGTACTGGGGCCTTGATATCCTCGGACCGTTTCCTCGAGGACAATGCGGCTACATGTTCTTGTTCATGGCTATTGACAAATTCACTAAATGGATTGAGACAGAGCCAACAAGTGAGATCAAAGCCGAACACGCTATCAAGTTCATGAAGGGAATATTCTGCAGATACGGACTCCCACACTAGTTCCTGATGGACAATGGCTCCCAGTTCACCAGCAGTGCCTTTCAGGTGTATTGCATCGAATTCAGGGTGAAAATCTGCTTTGCATCAGTCACCCATCCTCAGAGTAATGGGCAGGTAGAGCGGGCAAACAGTATTGTGCTCCAACGGTTCAAAACATGGGTGTGCGATAGGCTCATGTCCTATGATACATGATGGGTTGATGAACTCCCTTCTGTCTAGTGGGCCGTTCGTATTACCCAAACAACCTCCACAAAAGAAACTCCCTTCTTTCTCGTATACGGTTCTGAGGCCATGCTCCATTCAGAGCTACGACATCAATTTACACGAGCCAAGAAGTATTCAGATGAGGAACAAGAGGAGTGGCAAGCGAACAACGTCAACTTGATAGAAGAGCATTGAGAACTTGTTGTCGTTTGAGCAGACGCATATCAACAGGCCCTATGTCGCTACTGCGAAAAGCGTGTTCATGCCCGTACACTAACCATCGGTGATAACATCCTCCGACAAGTTTAGAATCAGGCAAGGCGAAACAAGCTTTCACCAAAATGGGAGGGACCGTACACGGTGGTCGAAGTGTTAAAGCGAGGTGCATTCAAGATCGCAGACGACGAACGCCACTAGTTGGCAAACTCATGGAACACTGATCAACTACATAAATTTTATGTATAGAACCGATGTAATCAAAGTCAGTAAGTTCAGTTTAATAATATACAATATTCATATTTTGTCTCCTTCAGATTGTTTTGCCATGTGATCTCCCCTGCTTATATCTACTCATCTCAAAGTCGATCCTATTGTCCTCTTACGCTAGCCTGGCAAGCTTTGGGGTCTCACGGATCTCGGTTGTGGACACTTAGAACTTTGAAAGTTTGTCAGGCCATGGAGGGTCAAATGATCATGTTAGAATTGGTGATGTTAGACTATCCACTTGAGCGTATTAACCAAGCCGTGCAACCGGGAATTGGTTTTCTCGACTTCATGGCTGGGGGCTAGGAATTCACTACTTCAGCATGGTTTGTTATAAGATTCGAGCCGCTTTAGTGGAAAATGATTTTTCCATAAAAATGTCTGGGGGCTAGGGAGAGTACCATACTCCGATAAGTTGAGGGTAGCTCTTGAGAGAATACTCGTACACTACTTTCTTACGAAATTTCTTTTGACTTAGATTTCAATTATTTGGTAATACTGTAAAAAGTTCTAACATATATAACAAGTACCTTTTCAGCAAACTAAAACTACCAGGATGGCCAATGCCAGTTGATCGTGGGGAAAACATTCTAAGCTAGCGGAGCGAGTGACTGTGCGAGATGGTCGATCTCTTCTAGCCTCATCCGAGAATGGGCGATGCCCTCTCAGAGAAACCCCAAGTTCATCTGCGAATAACCATCTCAGATACATGCGAGGATGTGACCACCTGCATATTGGCTAGGGCAGCAACACTCTTGTTTCAAGCTATTGTCAATATGCTTTCTGGTTCCTGCCAACTGGTTGCACGTGCTCCGTATCAACGAGAGGTAGCCATTTGTTGACTTCCCGGGATGGAGACGGACCACATGTAGCTCCTAGCATAGCCACGCTAGAGCTTGACAAAATCCCTCGGGGTAGGTGCCAAACCACACTTCCCTACCTTAGAGGGTCTCCATGTCTTGCTCCTTGCGAGCGACATCAACCATCAGTTCGAGCTCCGACTTCTCGAATTTGGTCCTCCAGTACTTGATGCGGTGTTCTCTTTCTTCTAGAGAGGTCTTGAGGTCTACAAACGAAATTTGGTCTCTGTTAGCCTCCTGCGTTTGCGCACGGGGGAAAGGCTACAAAGGTTGACTGTCGTACCTTGATTATGCTCGAAGAGAGAGCTAAGTTGGAGTCCCTGTGGACCAAGTGCGCTATCAAAGTAGACGATGACCAAGGTCTGATCGTCAACACTCGGGGTCGAGGAAGCGTGAGGCACAGGGATTGCGACATTATGATGTCGAGGATGTCCTCCTTGCGGGACGACCTCACCTTCAATACATCTATAAGACACTACAACGATACTAAGAGACTCAATAACAATATAATTGGACATTTTGCTCTAACGAGATATCAAGCCTATTAATTGTTCTTGAGGTTACAATTTAAAAGGGGTGCGATCAATTACTGCTCAAAAAGGGGATCACATTCTCCCCTAGGTCCACAAGCTCCAAAACGCACCTCATCGGCTCTACCGTTGGCCAATGCCTCCTCAAAGTCGATCTTGGGGTGCGTGAGCTTCAAACACACAAGGACATGACATGCACCAGTCCGAAGACTGGTGCACATCTCCTCGGCGACATGCTTAGCGTGCTTCGTGGTCGTGCCTCCAGCTTGCCGATGAGGGAGCCCAAGGACCCAAGGACCATTGTCTCATCACGGAACTCGGGTCCCTTCTCCTGGATTCCCAGATTACGGGCAACCATGCCTAGCCAACCGTAGTTTGCGTGGAGGCCTTGTCGAAGAGATGTTAGTTTCTCTTGGACCTCCTCCATCCACTGATCCCAGCCTTTCGTGTCCGGCGACCAACTCCTGGAACTTCTTCAAGTCCTTTTGCACCTTGGCCAGCTGTGCCTCCAGTTGCGCGACACGGTCGTCGTTGGTCGTGGCAACCTTTCTGAGCTGCTCCACCTCGGCAACCAAGTCACGAGTACCAGTTTGCAGTAGGCGTCCGACCTCGACAAGTCTATCCATTGCCGAGGGTGAAACGATAGCAGGCAGGTTGCTGGATAGCGAGGGAGGTGGTGTTGTGATGTGACCATGACTACCATTGATACAACCATTGCTCATATCATGGGACAACTGGAAGACATCCAGATCAAGCAGTCCAAGTTCTGGAAACCAATTCAGTGACCTGCAATAGAGCTGACTTCAAACGGCCACCAAATATGCATGCGAGCTCCTTTTTGGGCCTATGAGTACTTGATGGAAAGCTCTTGGAGTCCTATTTGCAATGGATCTAGTCTCATCTCCAAATTCCATCTCAGTCTTCCGCAATTGAAGAAACAAGGTGTTGTGTCACCTATAATGGGCCTATGGGCTTGTAACTTCAACTAGGACCCTGTCCAAGGTGGGGCCCATGTGGGGTGCACCCCAACCTTGTGAAGCACAATCTAGGAACCCCCTTGGTTGTCCTACTACCTCCTTAAGTAGCTATGTACCCCTCAGGGTTTCTTGGGTTTTATTTAGATTAAAGTTTAGCTTCGCTACTTTGCCATGTAATCCCGTGATCGGTTAGATCGCCGGTTTGCTCATTATGGAACCCCAACTTATCATTAGTATTCAATTCCTATTTGCAATTCAGATTGCTTTTATCTTGTTCTTGCTTATTTCTTCGATTTGCTTGCAAGAATAAGGTTGATCTGCACCGGTAATATCAACAACCCACAGAGAGGTGTATCGATCGCTAAGGCGCAACACAACAACATCTCGTACAGTTGTAGTCGGGTTGTCAACATTTCTCCCAAATCGTAGTTATCATCAACTCACCCAAAGATCGGGCCAATCATAGCCTTGAGCGCATCGAGTCAAGCTCAGGGTTTATCATGTTGGTGAAGCAACGACGATGGCAGGAGAACGGGAGCGTCTCCACAAGACCAATGCTTTGGGAAGAGGTCAAGGGGAGGGGCTATGTTGAAGAAAAACATGTGTCACAGAGAGCAGTATGAGTGCAAGGATGAAGAGGTTAGATACATGTTCAATTATTGTGTGTTTGGTTTAAAGGATGAGGTGGATTGGGTTGGGTCGAACCAATTTTTCGGGGTGTTTGGTTTGGGGATAGGTGGGATGGGATGATCCCTGAAAGGGAATATTCTCCTAAGATTCGAGTTGGATTGGTCCCTCAGAAACTGGCGAACCAATCCATCCCACTTCTTTTTGTCACATCGACATGTTGGTTATCCCCTAAAAACTAGGATCATCCCATACCTTATGCCAAACAGATAGTGGAGATGATCCCATCCAAAAACAAGGATGAATAACCCATCCTACCTCATTCCCAAGCCAAACACATAGTTACTTGGGCTTGTGCTGCATCAAAATCTTACCCCTCCTCTTGGAGGTGTGCTTTGCATCGAAAGTGGTCTACAAGACGTATACGTCAAGAGTGGGTAGTTTCAAGATAACAATTGAAATGCTGGAAGGTAACTAACCTCGGAACCACTGGTTTGCACTAGCTTCCATGCTCTAGACTTAGCCAAGGAGGCCCACTTCTTCTTGTCATCCTTGGTTCCGCTGCCGCTTGAGGCGTTCTCGACAGCTGCCCGTTCTGATACCGCCGTCTCGCGGAGAGAGGTAGCGACCTGATGATCAAGGACCGCACCGATGACATCCGTCAAGGGCAGGGCCTACAAAAACTTATATTACTATTTCTTCGGACATCGATGTCTAGAGAGGAGGAGGTAATCCGAGATCACTTATGTTGACGGCGGCATGCTTGTCTAATGAGCGGACGACACATAGCAGGGGGAGGAGCCTCTCAGGATCCAGCGACATGTCAACCACTAGGTGACTTAGTCGGGAGGCCACCGTAACATCGTCGAGATCTTTTAATAAAGTGCTAACATGTGTATTAGAGATCTAGTCGTTAAGCGGAAAGAGGTCATGAGGGTTACGAGAACGTATACCCCGAACCGAAATTTGTGTTTCATCATGTGCCCCTGAGTACTTGTATGCAAGGTGGGTTGCGGGCTTACAGTGGCTGGATTCGATGAGGTATGAAGTCTTGGCGACTTCATACACTGTTAACCCTTGTTCTCGGAGGTTATGGATTTTGTCTACAAAGCTTTTGAAGGCAGGGGTTAAGGAGGGTCTTGATGTCCACTAAGGAGTGCTCTCGGGCTTCTCGCTTGGGACACTAAGATTGGTAGGATGGTCTTTGAGATGGAAGTAGAACCATTTCGACCTCCAATTCCCTCGAGAGGAGTGGATGTTGAAGGGAATGTTCTCAGCCTTCATCCCATCTCGAAGGTGGAAACCGCAACAACTGGAGATTTTATGAGCCTCCATCCACCTCAGCTCGTAGAGATATCTAAACAGGTCTAAGAAGGCAAATACCCCAAGGTACGCCTCGCAAAGATATGTGCAGATACTAAGGGAAGCAATGGAGTTTAGATTGAGGTGGAGAAGATGTAGGCTATAGAAGTTCAAGAGAAGGAGATGAAATTCAGGAGGGGGCAAAAACCGCATCGAACAAAATCCTCAAGACAAACTACTTGCCTTAATGCGGGGTTAGGACTAGTATCTCCTTCCGAGCGATCCACGATTTTCCTCCGAGAAACCCTTCGATCTGGAGGTTCTTCAGGTCCTTCGTGTCGACAATGGATTTATTGAAATCCATAGGATTATCTATAGGAATGAAGGGGACGAGCAAAGTTGGGGTTTTTGGATGGCGAAGGATGCGAGGGCTCAAGGGAAAACGGAGATAAAAAAGCGATTAAGCAAACGGAACCCAAATGAATCTCAAAACTGGAATTTATATGTCACATCCAATGGTTCGTATTTTGAGGAAGAGAGAATTTATCGTCGGAACTTTGAAAGTTTTTTTATGGCAGTTCTTTAGACTTCAATTCAAATTCAAAGTGGACCATCTGTGGGGTATATGGTACCTGGGTACCGTATGCCTAGGTCTTGTGCCGTAGGGGGCATGGGATGGGCCGAGTGCCCTAAAGCCCATGCGGCTTACTTGTGAATTTGTTGATGCGAAAAACACATACTTGCCTAGGAGATCTTCTTAACTCCAGTGCAGATCCAAAACTTGCTTTCGCGTTCAAGGGCGTGCCAGTTGATTTGATCCTGCAATCAGCAAGAAACATGCAAATATTATTAGTGAACGAGAGTCGATCAGCTAGAAAGCCGATGTCATATCGTGTTGTAACCTAGACGATGCATTGGTGAGATGTATCGGCTGTAAGGCATATTTGTATGAATAAGTAAATCCTAAACTTGGTGCATCGGCTGTAGAGATTGACATTATATAATTTGTAAATCGATATTACTTTAGAAATCAACAATTGGGATAGATCGGACTTGACCGAGACAGTATAAATTGCTTCGATCCAAAATAACATGAAATAATGATTATATACGTCTATATCATAGCCGATGTCCAAACTTAAGCATGTATCGGCTATGGCTCCGATTCTACCTTCTTATACTAGGATATCATCTTAACATAAATATATTAAACTAACATCAGTTAAATTGATAAAAAAATCAATATATTTATATGAGGTGAGATCCCATTATAAATGGCAGATACACTATATTAAACAAGACATAAATCTATGGAAAACAACTATATCAGGTATCCACTGAAACCCCAGTACTATCCTTATTAACAACCATAAAATAGGCTAGCGATTATGACTCTAAACACGACTTAGTAGATGAAACTTAAATGATGCAACACTAAGTATGAAAAGAAACATAATATCTAAACAATCAAGACGATGGCTATCTTTTCAGGATGGTGGATATATTATATAATCTAAATTAACAAGTCAATCTAGCTGTTATTGACAAAACCCTAGACAGAGACCGGCCGATGCAAGTAGAAAGCATTATCAATCTAGATTATATAATATATATGATAACTCGGTGATTTGCAAAAACAATATTATAGTGTCATAAAGATGTAAGCACTAATCCCGATGAGCAAACCGCCATAACAAGTTTTACCTCTTTGTCGAAGATCGAAATGATGCAACTCAACTCGAAAGCAAGAACACGTCGAAACAAAGTAACGAAAAAGGTTGGCGATGCGCCGAGATTGAATTGAACTGATGTTAATCATTTACAAGACCTCGGGCTTATATTTATACCCGAACATACAAACTTGTCCATAACGTACACGACTCATACTTCCCTAATACAACTCTAATCGACAAACAAGTCCTTAGGCGGACTCTGACCGAAAATATCTGCAAGGAAATTACATAAAATCCTAATTGATAGATACAATTGTCTATCTTGGACTCTATCCTTGCCTAGCAATGTTATTAAAGTCCTTCCTTCGAATCCGAAATTGATCACGTAACCAATCTAATCAATATCGGCTGTATCTACCAACCATATCAAACTCGATATCGGCTGATACAGACTTCCAGCCGATGCACACTCTGTTTCTGAGATTTCCACATATCTTCAAATCCGCTTTGGATTTGATCTTGATTCCGATTCATATGTTTACCAAATTCCATCGTCAACACATGCCCCCCAATTCCGAAGTATTATATAATGCAACGGAATTATCTCGTCAACTGTGCAAAAATCTAGGATTATCTTCTCGATCGTGACGCGCATGCCTTTATAAATAGTAACCGACAACCTCGGAAATTTCACGCTGTTACTTCCGTCTTCACCGCTCAAGCAAAATCTTTCCCCACCGTGCTCTAGAGATTTTCTCGAATCTTCCAATAGCTCCCCACGGTGTTGCAGCGATCTCTTCCCACAAGTCAAATCTTCCGCGATCATCCTTTCGCTCGATGGCGATGATCACAGACACCCCCTAGGTAATTGCCTCGCTTGCATCTTTGCTCATATCAGCCATACCTTTTATCAAATCTTTTTTTTCTTGGTTGATTTTTGATTCCCTTGGAATACTTTTTCCGGAGAGCCATCTCACTATTTTCTGGGGCCGGTGGGCGATGAAGACCCAACCCTTTTTATCAATTCTGAAACCAACTGAATCCCTTTCAGAGAAACAAAACCAGATTTAACCCATTGGCCAAATATCTTCAGATCTTGGCCCTCTTCTGTAGATGGCTGGAAAGCCTAGTACAAACGGATGTCTGCAAGCAAACAGGCCCACTGGGATGAAATAAGTATATCTCAATGCCTTTCCCTCTCCTTAGCCGATACGAAGAAGGATGAACCCATGCTATCGACCACTGCTTATTTCTAGTCAGACACAATCAATGCCTTCTTGTTTGGTCATGGACCAATGACCCCCACCCTGTTATATATCCAAATGCTAATAGGTCTGAACATTACCTCATTGGCCAACCCTATTAGTCCGAAGATAAAGTGTGAGCACAAATTCAAGAGTAGGAACATTGGAGGTTGGTCAGGATACATAGCTGATAACATGTGCACAGGTCCTGTTTCTCCTAGGGAACATGTTGCCTTTTTAATGATGTGGATGGACAAGTTCTTTTTTTGTGGCTCAAACTTTGGCCCAACAGCCAACTGGCAACATCTAGCTGAAGCCATGGAGTCCAAGAGAATGTTCCCTTTGGGCAAATACCTCTTAGGAGCAGTATAACAGACCATGGGTCAGCCATCAGCCAAACTGCTTCTAGGCACATCGGCCAACTTCGGAGACCCTTGGTGGTGTATCCAAATTTGGCTCAGTTTGTATACCATCATGGTTACTAACAGGGAACCATTGAGTGAATCCAAATTCCCATATTTGGCTTATCCGGATTATGAAGAGCCAGCAGAACGCCGATGTATGTCATTTGGAGAAGCGGTCTCATCCTAGCCTGGATCAGGCATATCAGCTGAAGCATTTTGTGAGTGGTTCAACCACTTCTACAATGGCTTCTCTCATGAGTCCAGCGTATGGTTTCCATATGAAGATTTTCCTGAATATGAATTGCCAACAGACCTCAGACTGGATGAATTAAACAACGATAAATTCCCTGGGATGAGAGAAATATTTGTATCGGCCATATCCCCATTCATACTTCCTACTGGCATCTCTCAAGGCTGATATATTCAATCTTCCTATGAATTCTACCACCTTATGATCGCAGCAAGACAACTTGGTATGGGACAACTACCCATTAGCTTATACCTTACTAAAAAAATTCAAACAAGGGGTGTTGTGCCATCGGTTCTGATAATGGACAGGATCTCGAACCTTGAGAATCCTCCCCTGGGCTCCATCGGCTGGATCACCTTAGTCAGAAAATAAAGTCAACTTTTTGACAAGTGGTCGGGTGAATGGAAAACCCATATTTTCTTTAACCAATCAGCCGATTTCTATTTAACCACCATTGATCCTTCCACTGGTCCTCAAGTAAAGTTTCAATTACTAAATCTTTTTTTCTAATTCAATTATGGACTTTTAACACTTTGGAACACATTGTAGGCTGGCAACTCTCCTCCTCCAACCAAGAGTAAAAGTGGGAAAGATATCAACTATACACCAGCTAAGATATCATTAGGCAGAGACCTAGCCCCCTATACTATCGGCTTTAACACTCCTGCAATCAAGGATATGCTTCAAGGCCAAATCAGACAGCCAATTCCCACAGTGGGCAAATGCAAAAGGACAAAGAAAGCTGCCTCTAAAACCGTTGTGGCTCAAAAGAAGGCTCCTACAAAGAAACAAAAATCTTCAGCCGATGATCTTCCCCCTGTATATCCTGATGTGGAGGAATACCTCAAAGAGGCAGAACTAGAAGAAGACATTGATGAGGGTGCCGCACATGTTAGTGAAACTGACCAAGCTACTAGCCCAAAATCACGAGCCGATACACCTCCAGCTGATCCAGCGAGTCCAACCAAAACTCCAAGTCTACCCAGACGCCGTCCTCGCAAAACTTAGGTGCCTATTCCATCAACCCTTCTTAGCTATCATATTTATTAATATCCTTTTAATTTGAAATGATATCATAGCCTTCTCGAGCTTCATCACCTCCCCATCAGTCATCTTCAAGCGAACACACACCATCGGCTGCTGGAAGCCATCACATAGAAGATACAACTGCCATTGTTACAATCCCTCCAATTCCTGTAAGAATATATATGATTATCTTATCGGCCATACTTAAATTTTTCACTTATTACAATTTCCTTTTGCGGACTTTAGCCGATATGTTTTCCTTTGATATAAGGTAGTTTTTGGATGAAGAAGAAGAAGATGCATTGAGAAAAGCAAAATCTCCGGTGCCTGATGATTTGAGAACAAGGCTAACTGATATTGTCAATCGACTAGGGGCCTCTTTGGATGTCTTGGTTGTAGACTGTGGATCAATTAGATCAAGATTTCAAGAAATCTAAGATCAACTCCCTGAAGATCTCATTGATGCCATATCTCCAGCTGTTTTTCTTGAACAACACAAATTTAAGATTGCAAGGGCAAAGCAAAGTCTTGTAGATCAGCTAGAGCGTACAGCTCTTGAAGCAACAATTCAAACCAACCGACAACAAGTCAATGAAGAAAAATCTAAGTTAGATGAATTAACAGCTAGCCCAGAATCAACTCGGCAAGAATTGGACATATTAAAGCAAGAAGAATCCAAACTCTTGGTTCAACTAAGACAATGCCGAGTGAAGATTTCTGACACAGAAAAGAAACTAGCTGATGTCCCTTAGGCCATTGAAGATCAAAAGTCCAAACTTAAATCATCAATCAACACTTGGCTTCCCCTAGCAAATCAATCAAACCAATCCAAGGCTCTAAAGCTACCGATATACAAACTATAAATGAAGTAGAACAAATTCGCTTGCATGCGATATCGGCAATCCAACATTACTTGGGTTGATGTAACAAACTAGTACTCTTGAACAACTATTTTTGCTGTAATATATCTGTATCGGCCATCGAGCCGATTTGGTCTTGATATTGCAAACTGTGTTATCATCGCTTTTTGCGTTTTAAGTCCCAATTTTAAAAGTCCCTTATGCCCCCAACTTTGTAGTAGGGAACATCATGCTACAAACTTACAAACTATCTATGGGCGATAATTCATATTGGCTATCTAAAGATGATGTAACGAACATCGGCTATCAACCATACATCGGCATAACTCAGCCGATTATGAACCAATCCAAACATTTGGGTAATATTTCTTCAAATATTTTCCATCAAGATCTCTTCCAAAAACTTCTCCATCAAGTCCTATACAAACACACTTATGAATCCGAAAAGGTCCTTCCCAATTCGGTGACCACTTACCAAATTTATTATCTCTTGTTCCTATAGGCAACACCAACTTCCACACAAGTTCTTCCACCTCAAAAGATTTTGGTACAACCTTTTTATAATATCTAGCAAACATTTCTTTATCTCTCTCGACTTTCTCTAAAGCTTGCATCCTTGATTGAACCAACTCTTCTATCTCATCAACCATCGAATTATGATAATCATCGGCTATCAACTCGTCTTGTAAAGAAATTCTTCTTGAGCGATGTTAGTCGCCCATGGCAAAACAGCCTCATGCCCATGCCCATAAACTAATTGATATGGTGGAACTTGTATAGCACCACGACACACCATCCTACGCCATCCGATAGGACCACAATGCTTCGGCCAATATAGTACGCCTCTTTTTTGGATGTTCAACAATGTTTCTCTTAACCAACTTGATCAAACTCTTATTAGATGGTGAAGAATTTAACAATTTAATATGGTGAAGAATTTAACAATTTAAACCCCATGATATCAACAAACTGAACAAACTCATCAGAAATGAAAATAAATCCTTGATCAGTTGTTAAATCGATATATAATGTGTTCCCTCACAAATTCATTTGCATCTCTCGTATCCACCTTCTTGAGAGGAATAGCTTCAACCCACTTGGTAAAATAATCCGTGGCAACCAATATAAACTTATGTCCTTTACTCGATGGTGGACTAATTTGACCGATCATATCAATTCCTCAACCTCTGAACGGCAATGGCTTGATAATTGGATTTATAGCCAATGCTAGTGCCCTCTGAATAGCTCTAAACTTTTGGCAATCTTGGTGTTGACGATGAAATTTGGCAAGCATATGAATCGGAAATGGAATCCAATTTGAAGCGGATTTAAAGATATGCGGAATTCTCGGAAACAGAGTACGCATTGGCTGGAAGTCTGTATCGGCCGATACTGAGTTTGATATGGTTAGCCGATACAGCCGATATTGGTTACACGATCAATGTTGGGTTCGAAAGAAGAGCATCAAGTATATTGCCAGATAAGGATAGAGTTTAGGATTTTATGTAAATTCCTTATAGATTTTTTTGGTAAGAGTTCGCCTAGGGGACTTGTTTGTTAGTTGGAGTTGTATTAGGACAATATGAGTCGTGCCCCTCACAGACAAGTTTCTACTTTCGGGTATAAATATAACCCCGAGATCTTATAAATAATAAACTTTAGTTCAATCCAAATTTGGCGCATCGCCACCTTTTCTTATTACTTTGTTTCGACGAGTTCTTGCTTTCGAGTCGAGCTGCATCGGTTTTGATCTTCGGCAAAGAGGTAACTACTTGTTATGATAGTTTGCGTTCTCGGGATTAGTGCTTACATCTTTATGACACTCTAATATTGATCATGTAATCCGTCGAGTTATCATATATATTATGTAATCTAGATTGACAATGCTTTCTACATACATCGGTCGATCTCTATCTAGGGTTTTGTCGATAACAGCTAGATTGACTTGTTGGTTTAAATTATATAATATATCTACCATCCTGAAAAGGCAACCATCAGCTTGATTGTCCAGATATCATGCTTCTTCTCATACTTAATATTGCATCAGTTAAGTTTGATCTATTAAGTCGTGCTTAGAATCGTGATCTCTAGCCTGCTTTATGGTTGTTAATAAGTATAGTATCGGGCTTTCAGCCGATCTTACTTGGTAAAGTTTTATGCTTTGGTTAATATGCTATATCTGCCCCTTACATTAAGATCTAATCTAACATAAATATGTTGGACTTACTGACAATCTGATTGACAGTAGTTAAATATATTTGTTGCATGAGAATATCTTAGTATAAGGTAGTATCGGAGCTATAGCCGATACATACTTAAATCTGGACATCGGCTATAATATGAATACATATAATCGTTATTTCATGTTATTTTAGACTTGGACAATTTATACTGTCTCGATTAAGTCCGATCTATCCCGATTGCTGATTTTTAAAGTAATATTGATATTTACAACCGATGGATCAAAGTTTAGGGCTAGTTTGTCATTGAATATGCCTTACAACCGATTCACCCTATACTGCATCGACTAGGTTACATCACGATATGACATCGGCTTTCTAGCCGATCAATTATCATTTACTAATAAAACTTACATGTTTCATCTTGTTAATTGCAAGATCAAATCAACTGGCACGCCCTTGAACCCGAAAGCAAGTTGTGGATATGCACTAGAGTAAAGCAAATCTCTGAGGCTAGTGTGTGTTTTTTGCATCAACACGCTTTTGGCACGCCCCGTGGAACACTGAGTTCCATCATGGCATCTAACATTACTGAAGTTACAGAGGATAACGTTCTACCTATCACGATCGAGCAATTGAATGAGGAGCAGAATGTGATAAACCGTGAGCTCCACTCGAAGCGCTCAAGGCTATGATTGGCCCGATATTTTGGAGAGTTGAGATAACTACGATTTGGGAGACACGTTGACGATCCGACTACAACCGTATGAGAGGTTGTGTTGCACCTTAGCGATCAATACACCTCTCGGTGGGTTGTTGATCTTACCGGTGCAGATCAACCTTATTCCTGCAAGCAAATCGAAGAAACAAGCAAGAACAAGATAAAAGCAATCTGGATTGCAAATAGGAATTGAATACAAATGATAAGTTGGGGTTCCGAAGAACAAGCAGGCGGACGGTCTAGCCGACACGCGCGCTGCAAGCAAGTAGCAATGGCTAAACTTTAATCTAACAAAACCCAAGAAACCATAAAGGGGTACCTACCTATTTAAGGAGGTGGGAGGATGACCAAAGGAGCCCTAGGGTCGTGCTCCACCTAATTGGGGCGTACCGCACATGGGCCCCACATGGGCCGGGGTCCAGATGAACTTACAAGGCCATAAGCCCATTATAGGTGACGCAACATCTTGTTTCTGTAGTTGCAGCCAACTAAGATGGAATATGGAGATGAGGCTGGATCCATTGGAAAGAGGACTCTGAGAGCTTTCCATCAAGTACTCACGGGCCAAAAACGGAGCTCGTATGAATATTTGGCGACCGTTTGAAGTCAGCACTGTAGCAGGTGGCCGACTTGGACTCTAGCACTTGGGCAACTTGATCTTGATGTGAGCGATGGTTGTATCAGTGGAAGCCATGGTCACATCATCCTCCCCTTCTTCACGGAAAACCGTCCTCGGTTTTTCCATATGATGCTCTTCATGTAGTCCATTTAAAACATCATGTTTCGTCCAATTAAAACAAGAGAAACTCGACATAATCTAATTAGCAATAACATGTCTCTCTAGCTTGCATGTTTTATCCACATCTCCAGGGGATTCTAAATCCGAACAGATATAAACTCGATGCACCAAATATATTCCTCTATCATTATATTTGCAAAAGATATGAAATATAGTATTAGTTGGACATGGCAAATCAAGCTTAGCAAATAATTTCTCCTTCAAATTATCGAGCTCACAAAAATCATCAAACTGAATATAGCCCAAAGTATTTAAAGAAGATAACAATTCACATTCCTCAACTTCATTAGCAATATAAATAACATGCTCAAAATCATCACACAAAGAACTAACACTAGAAATAGCATGTTCACTCACTAGTTGTGGCATGGATATAAGTGAAGCATTATCACACAACCCTTCTTTATCACAAGGAACAACAAACAAATCAACTTGTGACAAAGGAATATAAGCAATTGGTTCCACTAATGGTTGCTCTACTATAGCATGAAAAGTGGACATGTGTAGCTCAGCTTGAGAATACTCACCTTCATTTACTTCATCACCATTTAATTTACCTTGTGCACTTTCCTCAGTCATCGCAGGTGCTTCATGGTTCTCTTTTTTCTTCTCAAGAACATCATTTTCCTCCTTTTAACAATTGTTTACTTCCTGCAAATGGTTAGTACTAGGAGGCAAAAGCATCGACTTTCTAGCCGATCAGTTATCATTTACTAATAAAACTTACATGTTTCATCTTGTTCATTGCAAGATCAAATCAACTGGCACGCCCTTGAACCCGAAAGCAAGTTCTGGACATGCACTAGAGTAAAGCAAATCTCTGAGGCTAGTGTGTGTTTTTTGCATCAACACGCTTTTGGCACGCCAAGTGGAACACTAAGTTCCATCATGGCACCTAACATTACTGAAGTTACAGAGGATAACGTTCTACCTATCACGATCGAGCAATTGAATGAGGAGCAGAAGGTGATAAACCCTGAGCTCCACTCGAAGCGCTCAAGGCTATGATTGGCCCGATATTTTGGTGAGTTGAGATAACTACGATTTGGGAGACACGTTGACGATCCGACTACAACCGTACGAGAGGTTGTGTTGCACCTTAGCGATCAATACACCTCTTGGTGGGTTGTTGATCTTACCGGTGCAGATCAACCTTATTCCTGCAAGCAAATCGAAGAAACAAGCAAGAACAAGATAAAAGCAATCTGGATTGCAAATAGGAATTGAATACAAATGATAAGTTGGGGTTCCGAAGAACAAGCAGGCGGACGGTCTAGCCGACACGCGCGCTGCAAGCAAGTAGCAATGGCTAAACTTTAATCTAACAAAACCCAAGAAACCATAAAGGGGTACCTACCTATTTACGTTCAGCATTGCAAGCAAGTTGTAACAAATGAGAAAGAGATCTATATCTTTGACTAGCAAGCATATCTTGAATTTCTTCGTTAAGCCCATGCAAAAACCTCAATTCTGAAGTTTCTTCGCATTCATCTAAACTACAACGTAATAAACAAGCATTCATATCATGATAATATGAAGTAACAATTCTGGTATCTTGTTTTAAACATTGCAGTTTATTGTGCAGAATTGCAGCATAATACGTGGGAACATAAACAAATCTCAAATATCGTTTCAAGTCTTTCCAAGGTTGTTGTATTTTGTTATGCCTACGAAGATGTTTCTAATCATCAGAAGTGTTGGCAGTATGCCATGAGGCCCTTCGACCAAGCCTGCCGAAACTAGCCAAGCAGCAAGGATCCGAGCTCTAGGTGCCCAAGACCCTTCGGGGCGAAGCCCCGTGGTGAAGACATCAGGGCGAAAGGGACGATGGGCGAAGAGTTACACTGGGTCCCTGCCGGTCTGGGCGAAGGCTGCATGGCGAAGGCATGCGCCGAAGGAGGGTGACTTCGCTAGGACGGACCCAATCCAAGGGGATCCAGTGGGCCGACTCGGTCGCCCCGGCCCATGGACCAACGAGCCAGTAGTCGCCAGGCGGCCCATTGAGAGCCCATACACCTTAATTACATTGAATACCCATGTAGGGGCCCCTTTATGAGGGTGACCATGTAAATTCCCCTGTAATAGCCCTAAACCCCAATAGGAGGATCTGTAATGGGGTTATAAATAGCCACCTAGGGCCATGTAAAAGGGGATCCCAATTTTAATACAAAATTTATTACACTTTACTTTCCCAACAACTGTTGAGTATCCACGTCCTTCGACGTACGCAGTTATCATTTCGACAACAGCTGGCGCCGACCGTGGGGACCTCCGAGCGAAACCACTGAGAGCGAATGCCACCGAAGAAGGTCTTGAAGGAGAGGGTTGCGAACCCAAAGGAGAGCTTAGCAGAAGAGGCGATGGTCGCGGACGAAAAGCACAGAGCCTTCGGCGCCCACCGAAGTGGGGGCAGCGACGCCGGCTTCGATGCCTGCGCCGCACCCACCAACTTCGGCTCCGGCCACTTCGGCGGAGCAGGTGCCGGAGGTCCCTTCGGCAACTCAGCTGACTTCGACCACGCTCGCCGCTGCGCAAGCGGACCCCAACCTCGACGCGCAAGCCGAAGCAAGCATGGAGGCCATGCGGCAGAACATGGCGCGACTCCAAGACATGCGTCGCCAGATGCAGGAGCAGCAGCAAGCATACGAAGCAGCACGGCAAGCGAAGATTGCTCCGGCCCCCATCCTCCAGTACTCGGCAGGCTACATCCCGCCTCAAGCCTATCAGCAAGCGCCGGTACAAGCCCCTCCGCCACAGGCCGCACAAGGCCCAGTGTGCTTCCCCGGCCAGCTGCGATCCAAGTACACTCCTCGTTACCTGGTCAAATATCACAAGCAATGGCGGAGGGGGCTTCGGCCCTGCAAGCGCAGCTTCAAGCTTTCCTTCAGCAGCTCAATCAACCCCACAACATCTCAAGCACAACCCCTTCGGCCCAACCGGAGGGAGGCTCCGGCTAAGGCGCGCCAGGGTGGCTGCCGTCGAACCAGCCCGGGCCGGGGGCTTCACCCTGGGGTAAGAGGCCACAGTTCAACTTCTACAACACCACTCAAGTGCTATCGTTTGGAAGTGGGCCACCGAATGTCGCAGCCCAGTCGCACGCGCAAGCCATCATTTCGCCCTTCGCCACGCCGTATCCGCAGCCGAGCAGGCCCTCGCTGCAGCGCGTCGTGGGA
Source organism: Oryza punctata (assembly GCA_000573905.2). Lineage (NCBI taxonomy): Eukaryota > Viridiplantae > Streptophyta > Magnoliopsida > Poales > Poaceae > Oryza > Oryza punctata. The sequence goes on from CM002496.2 coordinate 5,873,973, forward strand.
AAGGCTGGGGGCGAAAAGGGGCTGCCGCTGAGTGGGGGAATCAAAAACCGTCCAATCCCACCTCAGTTCAAATTCCCACCCATTCTGCGGTACTCGGGCGAAACAGACCCAAAAGAGTTTCTCTCAATCTACGAGTCCGTGATCGAAACCGCTCAGAGCGACGAAAATACCAAGGCGAAGGTAATCCATCTCGCTCTGGATGGCATTGCCCATTCTTGGTATTTCAATCTACCATCCAATAGCATTTACTCATGGGAGCAATTGCGCGATGTTTTTACCCTTAACTTTCAAGGCACCTATGAGGAGCCGAAGACGCAGCAACATTTGCTCGACATTCGCCAAAGGCCAGGCGAATCGATACAGGAGTACATGCGTCGCTTCTCGCAAGCACGATGCCAAGTTCAAGATATAATGGAAGCATCCGTCATCAATGCCGCTTCGGCCGGGCTGCTCGAGGGCGAACTCACAAGAAAGATCGCCAACAAAGAGCCGCAAACTCTCGAGCACCTGCTTCGCATCATCGATGGGTACGCAAGGGGCGAAGAGGACTCCAAGCGGAGACAGGCGATTCAAGCTGAGTACGACAAAGCCTCCATCACCGCGGCCCAGGCCCAGATGCAGACGCAGGCCGCCGAACCGGCTTCCCCCGCCGTTCGCCAGCCCCAGCCGGCAAACCAAGGGCAGTCGCCCAGACAAGGCCAAGCTTCCATGACCTGGAGGAAATTCAGGACCGACCGAACAGGCAAGGCGGTGATGGCTATCGAAGAAATACAAGCCCTCCGCAAGGAGTTCGACGCCCAGCAAGGCGGCAACCATCAGCAGCCTGTTCGCAAGAAGGTCAGAAAGGACCTCTATTGCGCCTATCATGGACGGTTTTCGCACACCACCGAGCAGTGCCGAAACATTCGTCAGCGAAGTGCCCAAACATTCGTCAGCAGTGCCAAAACGCTCAAGAACCAAGGCAGCATCAGGGTACCGCTGTCGGAGCGCCTCGCGAGGCGGCCCGGAAACAGTCGCCTCCAGCCGAACAACACCAAGACATGCAGCGCAGAATCATCCAGGTGATCATGAGGGCTGACCCACCAGTCCAGCTGTCGAAACGACAGAGAAAGTTGCAGCTGCGAACGGTGCATAACATCACTACCACGGGCCAGCAAATTTCTTTCGGGCCAGAAGATGCCGAAGGAGTGCTGTTTCCGCATCAAGACCCCCTGGTAATTTTGGCTGAGGTGGCTGGCTTTGAAGTCCGGCGGATTCTGGTCGATGGAGGCAGCTCGGCCGATGTCATCTTCGCCGAGGCATACGCCAGGATGGGGCTACCAACTTCAGCCCTCACTCAAGCACCGGCCTCGCTTCGCGGCTTCGGTGGTGAGGCGGTTCAAGTTCTCGGCCAGGCACGGTTGAAGGTTGCTTTCGGCACGGGCGAAAACAGGCGCGAAGAGCAGATACTGTTCGACGTCGTCGACATCCCGTAGAGCTACAACGCCATCTTCGGCCGTGATTAGCAGGGCGGTGCATAGTGTGGAGGCCGAACCGCGTGTTAACCGCGTGCCGAAGCCAGCCCCTCATGGCAAGGTGATCAAAGTGCAAGTAAGCAAGGCGGACCCGGCGAAGTTTGTCCAGCTGGGGGGCGATCTAGGCGAAGAGGAAGCTAGGAAAATCCGAGAAGTACTCAAAGAAAAAACATTGACATCTTCGCCTGGAGCCCCAGCGAAGTGGGAGGCGTTTCGCCAGAACTCATCATGCATCGGCTGGCAGTCAAGCCATACGCCAAGCCAAGAAAGCAGAAGCTGTGCAAGATATCCGCTGATCGCCAGGAGGCAGCGAAGGCCGAAGTGCAGAAGCTTCTCAAGGCCGGGGTGATCAGGGAGATCGACCACCCAGAGTGGCTGGGGAACCTGGTCTTGGTGAAGAAGTCCAACTGCAAGTGGCGCATGTGCGTCGATTTCACGGAGGTGATCAAGGAGATCAACAAGACTTGCCCGAAGGATGACTTCCCCTTGCCGCGGATCGACCAGCTGGTCGATTCGACGGCTGGCTGCGAGCTCATGAGCTTCTTGGATGCCTATTCCGACTATCACCAGATCCACATTAATCCGGATGACATCGCCAAGACAGCCTTCATCACGCCATTCGGCATTTTCTGCCATCTCAGGATGCCTTTCGGCCTGAGGAACGCTGGAGCAACGTTCGCCAGGCTAGTCTACAAGGTGCTTCGCAAGCAGCTGGGGCGAAACGTGGAGGCCTATGTCGACGACATCGTCGTAAAGAGCTGCAAGTCTTTCGACCATGCGTCCGATTTACAAGAGACATTCGACAACTTGCGCGCGGCGGCTATGAAATTAAACCCAGAGAAGTGTGTTTTTGGCGTTCGCGTGGGCAAGTTGTTGGGTTTTCTTATTTCAGAAAGGGGTATTGAGGCGAACCCCGAGAAAATTGACGCCATTCAACAAATGAGGCCACCGTCGAGCGTACGCGAAGTACAAAAGCTCGCGGGCCGAATTGCGGCACTCAGTCGTTTTCTCTCGAAAGCAGCCGAAAGGGGCCTGCCATTTTTCAAGACCCTCCGGGATGCAGGGAAGTTTAGCTGGACTCCCGAATGCCTGGCTGCATTCGAAGAGCTAAAGCAATATTTGCAAAGCCCACCCACCCTGGTCAGCCCAACACCAGGAAGTGAAATGCTGCTATATCAGTGCAGTCTTAGTCCAACAAACAGAATCAGGGTAGAAATCGGTGTACTTTGTCTCCGAAGCGTTGCAAGGGGCGAAGACAAGGTATATTGAGATGGAAAAGCTCGCTTACGCCCTGGTGATGGCTTCATGCAAGCTCAAGCACTACATCCAGGCCCACAAAATCACAATGCCTTCGCAGTATCCTCTGGGCGAAGTACTCCGGGGCAAGGAAATCTCTGGTAGACTTAGCAAGTGGGCAATGGAGCTATCCCCCTTCGACCTGCATTTCGTGGCGTGCACCGCCATCAAATCTCAAGTCCTAGCCGATTTCGTGGCCGAATGGACACCAGCATCCGCTCCCGAACCACAGCCCGTCGAACAGCCTTGGACAATGCACTCCGATGGCTCGTGGTCTCACAGGGGGGCGGGCGCCGCGGCCGTGCTCATTTCGCTAGGGGGCGTGCCGATTCGGTATGCCGCAAGGCTGTAGTTTGACACAACCAACAACACGGCGAAGTACGAAGCGGTGCTGCTAGGCTTAAGAAAGGCGAAAGCGCTAGGGGTTCGGCGCTTGCTCATCCGAACAGACTCCAAACTGGTGGCCTGTCATGTTGATAAATCCTTTGAAGCAAAAGATGAAGGGATGAAAAGATATTTGGAGGCTGTTCGATCGATGGAAAGGTGTTTCGCTGGGATAATGGTCGAACACCTACCCAAAGGGCAGAATGAGGAGGCAGACGCCCTGGTAAAATCTGCCGCCTGCGGAGGACTGCATTCGCCAGGCATCTTTTTCGAGATCCTGTATGCACCAAGTGTGCCCGAGGGAACTGAGGATGTCATGGCCATAGACCAGACAGACCCTTGCGAAGACCCAGAGGACTAGCGAACACCGTTCGTGAAGTACCTCAAGGAGGGCTGGCTCCCAGAGGATGACGCAGAAGCGAAGCGCTTGCAAATTAGAGCCAGACAATACAAGTTAGTCTCGGGGCAGCTATATCGCTCTGGAGTACTCCAACCTTTGCTTCGCTGCATCTCCTTCGCCGAGGGCAAAGAAATGGTAAAGGAAATACACCAGGGGCTCTGCGGTGCACACCAAGCCGCGAGAACTGTCGCCTCCAAGGTGTTTCGCCAGGGAGTATATTGGCCCACTATGCTGAAAGTTTGCGTTGCGCAGGCCAAAAAGTGCGAAAGCTGCCAGCAACACGGCCGAAGCCAGATCACACCACAATATGAGCTGCAGCCGATCGCACCAGTTTGGCCCTTCGCCAGGTGGGGGCTTGACATCATTGGCCCATTCCCAGTAGCGCGAAATGGATACAAGTTTGCAATTGTGGCCATTGAATACTTTTCGCATTGGATCAAAGCCGAACCACTCGGCGCGATCACTTCGGCGGCAGTACAGAAGTTTGTCTGGAAAAACATTGTTTGCCGTTTCGGAGTCCCAAGGGAATTCATCACGGACAATGGCAAGCTGTTCGACTCTGACAAGTTCAGAGAAATGTGCGAGGGGCTAAACTTGGAAATCAGGTTCGCATCGGTTGCACACCCACAGTCGAATGGGGCGGCCGAACGCGCGAATGGCAAGACCTTGGAGGCACTCAAGAAGAGGCTTGAGGGGGCAGCGAACGGCAAGTGGTCGGATGAAATGCTATCCGTCCTTTGGGCCCTCCGAACAACTCCCATAAGGCCAACCAAGTTCAGCCCGTTCATGCTCCTCTATGGAGACGAGGCGATGACCCCAACAGAGCTTGGGGCTAACTCACCAAGGGTGATGTTCTCTGGGGGCGAAGATGGGCGCGTAGTGTCGCTCGAACTCCTCGAGGGGGTGCGAGTCGAAGCACTGGAGCACATGCGCAAGTACGCCACAAGCACTTCGGCAACCTACAACAAGAATGTTCGCCCAACAGAGCTCCTGCCCGGCCACCTCGTCCTGAGGAAAAAGGCGAACCCAGTAGCGATCGGGAAGCTCGAGTCAAAATGGGAGGGGCCATATCTCATCAAGCACAAGTCAAGGACGGGCTCTTTTCGCCTAGCAACGCTGGAGGGCGAAGAGTTCGATCACTCGTGGAACACTGCTTCACTCAAGCGTTTTTATGTCTAGAGGGTGGCACCCTATTCGCCAAAATGTAAAAATGTACACATTGCTAAGTAGCTCTTTCGGCTTCCGCCATTTTGTAAGCCTTTCGGCACAAAAAAAAGGAGAAAATGAAAAAAGAAAAAAAACTGGACGTAGGGCTATTATCCACCTTGGAGGCCCGAACCAGTATAAAATTTCTCTGTCTCTCGCCTTTTTTACTTATGTGCATGATAATTCGTGGAAAAACCCCAAGGCAAACGCCTGATCAGCGAAAGCGCCAGGGGGGCGAAACGAATCGGCCGAAGCATCGCTCGCCAAACGTTGAAACCGCGACAGCTTGTTTCGGGAGATATAAAAAAAGTCCGAACACCGTTATGGCCGATCTACACAAAATCGTGCCGCTGCTAACGCAAGGCGCCAAAGATCGACAACGGAAGTCGAAAGCTGAAAAGTCAGCATACCAATTTCGCCAATGCACGCAAAGGGGCCGATACATTCCGACCCAACGAAAGCACAAGATGTGATAATGCAGAAAATGGTGAAAAGGAAACAAAAGCACACCTTTATTAACTTTGAAAAACAATCGACAGTACACATCGTACAGCATGATACAGGCGAAACGATTTATACGTTTGCTTACAAGTAAATTACATCTTCGCCCCCAAAACAGCTACCAAAAGAGCGATCTGGCGAACATGGTTCGTCGTCACTACTAATGTTGTACACTACCCTAAGGGGAGAGGGGGCCGAAACTACAGAAAGGCTATAGCGGCGCTGGGCGATCTACTCCTGCCGATCGGTCCGTCGATGATTTTGCCAGAAACAGGCCATGCCCTCCAGGTGCGCCACATGGACACGATCATAGTCCTCCAGCGTTCGCCCAGGGTGGGTTCGCATCCAGTTGGCAACGTTTACAACTTTGTAGTTGTGGCCGTTGATCATCATTTCGCGATAGACAGGCTGAATTCTTCACCGCAGTAAACTTCTCCGTCCTGCTTCGCCAATCCCCAAAAGGGGGCCGAACGCAAAGCTTTCGGCATCGACCCTGCAAAAAGGGGGGAAGTCATGCAGGAGAACGTAGAAAAGAAAAGTTGGGGCGCACGAACTGGGCGAAATGACCATGTAAAACAGCGCAAACATTTTAAACATGTGCAATGGAAACATGACACAAATGGCGAAAATAGTCATATATTTCAAACATTTCGACACCCTAAAACAAGGTAGGCCATTGGCCATATTTACATAGTTCGCCCTATACGGCAAACATCAAAAGTAAAAAAAACAACAAAATTACAAGAAAACGGGGGGAGGGCCTCACACCTCTGGGTGGCCTTCGGCTCCACCTCCGCCCTCTTCTGCAGGTTCTTCGCCTTGGTCCGCCGCCTCTGTCTTCGCTAGTTGTTCAAGTAGGCGGGCCTTAGCTGCAGAGCGGCCGTCCTTTTGCCAAAACTGCTTTCGCCAGGCGCGGAGCGCGGGCGAAATGTCCCGGGCGCTTACTTCCCAGTCCCCCTTCGCAAAGTCGGGAAACTGGGCGACATGTTCGCACCCGCACTGTTGTAGCAGTCCCAGGGCGAAGGCCGCTGACACGCGCGCACAGCAATCGCCGTACGCCGTGGCACAGTCTTAGACTACGCAGCCAGCCTCCTGGTTCCACTCGCAGAACTCAATGGCGGAGGCGTTTTTTTCGCCCGGGACACCTCGCACCTTCGCCCCATGTCGTTGAGCGCAAGGCGAAGAGTGCGGAAGGCTGTCTTCCCCGATGCGGCGTCCTCGTCGCCTCCCGAGCAAGGCGTTGAGCATTCGCCTCCGCCCTGCCCACCTCCTGGCGAAGAGCTTCCATCTGGGGCTCCGTCATGTTGTAGTAGTCGGTGAGGACAGCGGAATGCCCCCGCTCCTTCGCCAGCTCGGCCTTAAGGCGATCAATTTCGGCCTTCGCCTCGCTGCCTGCATCGAGTTCGGCTTGGAGGCGTTTGTTCTCCGCATTCGCCTCCTGGAGGGATCGGGCGAGTCCCTCCATCTCCAGGCTCTTTTGTCCTAGCTCGTCATCCTTCGCCCGAAGGCGGTTCTTCAGGCCGTCGAGGCGGGACCGCATTGTTCGCTCGGTGGAACAATGGGCCGCAAGGATTTGGCGAACAACGCAAAAGAGTGGGTGAATGATGGGTTAGGATGTCGAAAACAAGGATAAAAAAGAAAACATGTATTACAAAACTGGCTTACCCGAACGGCCAGGCTCTTGACAGCAGAGCAGCCCTCGTCGAACTCGTTGAGCTCGACGAAGAGGCTGCGGCCGCCAGCCGGCGCGACGATATTGCTCACCCCCTCGACGAAGGGAATGAGCTCCGCCCAGGTCTCAAAATCCCTAGGGGCGAAGTAGGGCGGCGCCTAAGAGTATTCGGAGCCGGATCCCTCAGCCATATTCTTGCCCTTGTCGCGGGCAAGCGGCGAAACAACGGGCCAGCGAACCGGGCTGTTTAAAACTTTAGCGGCTGCTATTAGCACCTGTTCGGCCGAAGCCGAAGCCCCAGCCCCGCCAGTCGATGGGCCCTGGCTACGCCCCGCGGGCGAAGTAGGAGTCCTGTTGGACAACTCCTCATCGCTAAACGCGTTAGCGGTGGCGACGACCCCTCTCTTCCGGGGGGCGTTCTTCGCAGCGCCTCCCTTCGCCGCCCTAGCCGCGGCAATCGTGACTAAGGCCTTTGCGCCCTCCATGTCCTTCCGGCGAAGGGGCGAAGAGGTCGACTCTGCCCCAGTTTCGACACGCTCCGGGCTGGGAGTTGGTGTGTAACCACGTGTCCCAGAGCGGCTATCGTTGGCTTCATCCGCAGCCTCTTCGGCCGCGAACTCGGCCTCCCCCGCCTCCTCCTCTTTGGCATCGCCCTCGTCTTCGACGTCGGAATCCGCGGAGGCAGGGGCCTTTTGCTTGCGGGGGGCAAATTTCACTTGCCCCCGCGGACGCTTCCGGGACGGCCTGGCTTCGCTAGGCCTTGAAGGGCTTCGCCCTTGGGGGGAGTTCACCGGTGTAAACCCGGTTCACCCGACCAGCTGCTTGCCGAGTCAGCAGCTGGCTATATTCGTGACCGACACGTCGCCGATGAGCCTACGGGCTTCGGTGTCAGCCTGGGCTAACGACAACACTGAAAAATGATGGATCACTTTGTAAGGGGCCGAACAAGAAAAATAGAGCGAAAAGCAAGACAAAGAAACAATAGGAACGAAAACCTACCGTTCGCCCCGGTGGGTAAGATGAGTTTCGGCAGGCCGTTGACCTCCTCGCCTTGGTCAACCTCAACCTGCCATGACTGCGAAGGGGGCATATTCGCAGCATGCAAAATTCTTCGACTAAGTCCCGGCAACTTAGCCGGGAGCACACCCTGCGAAGCAGGGCGAACCGTGCCTCCAGGGCACCGCTGACGGCAACCCTTGGCTTCCGGGCCGGCGAAATCGCACGGCGTCGCTAGCGAAGGGCCCTCGCCGCTTCGGATCCTGCCTCGAAGGGGATGGAGTGGTAAAACCACTTCGCCATCCAATGGCGGTTCCACTTCGACATTGCGGTGTTGACCGGCCACAAGTCGGCGCGTTCGGGGCGAACATTGAAGTTCACACTCCCGAACGCGGTCTTCCGAGTCCCCGCAGGGGTGACTACCGTCTTCGAGTTGACGGCGGCCGAGAAGATGATGCCAAAGAGATTAGCGCTAGGCTCGAACCAAGCAGTCCGGCACGCCCAGTCGAAGATGGCGATGCGGACTAGAGCCGAAGGGCTCAGCTGGGCAGCTCCACCTGGAAAAGGCGAAGAATTTCCGGCAACAATATGTTGCACGGAAAACGGAGGCCAGCCTCGAAGAAAACGGCAAACACCACCGTCTGGTGTTCGCCAGGCTGCGGCACCTCGGCATCCCCGGGGGCGAACGCCTGCCCCTCCGCCACCAGGCCTGCGTCAACCATCTTTGCCAACTCATCTTCGTCGATGAGCGAAGACCCTAAAAACGCTGTGGTGTCTTCGTCGATCCGGCCGGGGTCAGGGCCAGTTGCAGTAACTGGGTTCGGCTTGCGGGGAGCCATGGCGAAGCAGATGTGGATGGGCGAAAGGTGTTGGTTAGGCGGATCAGTTCGTTCAAAGTCAGCCGTGAGCAGGAGATGGAAAAGAGAATGACCGCAGTGAAAATGAAAGGGGTAGCGACGGTGAAAACGGGAGGTGAGAATATATAGCCTACCAAACGACGCTTCGCCTTCCCATCCAATCAGGAACGGCCACGTGTCGCGGGGTAGGCGAAATGGTAAAATCCCATGGACCAGGCCGTGCAGTAGCGGGCTCCCAAGGAAAAGGCCCATCACAACTCGCTACGGCCCCACGGCCCATCACTGTTCACTACGGCCCAACAAAGTAATATGGGCCACTTCACTATTCATAGAAGGCGAAGGCCCAACACTGCCCACATTAGGACTGGCCAAAAACAGTAAAAAATAACATAACTACTCACGGTGGGCGAAAGCTATAGATAAGAATCCTTTTTCACAAATACGCATGTCACAAATTTTTTGCAGGACCCAGAAAGATAGGTTTCGGCAGGAGCATCGGTCGAAGGGGGGCGCCTCATACCATACTACATGGTTTGCACGGTCTCGGCCGAAGCTCCTTTCTCACCCTTGCCCGTGAGGGGCTTGTTGGTAGTATGCCATGAGGCCCTTCGAACAAGCCTGCCAAAACCAGCCAAGCAGCAAGGATCCAAACTCTAGGTGCCCAAGACCCTTCGGGGCGAAGCGCCGTGGTGAAGACATCAGGGCGAAAGGGACGATGGGCGAAGAGTTACACTGGGTCCCTGCCGGTCTGGGCGAAGGCTGCATGGTGAAGGCATGCGCTGAAGGAGGGTGACTTCGCCAGGACGGACCCGATCCAAGGGGATCCAGTGGGCCGGCCCGGTCGCCCCGACCCATGGACCAATGAGCCAGTAGTCGCCAGGCGGCCCATTGAGAGCCCATACACCTTTATTACATTGAATACCCATGTAGGGGCCCCTTTATGAGGGTGACCATGTAAATTCCCCTATAATAGCCCTAAACCCTAATAGGGGGATCTGTAATGGGGTTATAAATAGCCACCTGGGGCCATGTAAAAGGGGGATCACAAATTTAATACAAAATTTATTACACTTTACTTTCCCAACAACTGTTGAGTATCCACGTCCTTCGACGTACGCAGTTGTCGAAACGACAACAAGAAGCATATTTAACTAAAACACTAGAGGCACACATAACCATATGTTTCTCAGACAATTTATGTTTTTGAAATTCTCTATAAACCGCTAGCTCCCATTTAATGTAAGCATGAGGATCATAATTTCCTTCAAAATAAGGTAGTGCAGATTTTATCTCACATAGAACAATGTCACTTACCTCATATGTATCATGTTGACCACTCCTCACGTCTCGACTAAGATATTGATGTTGAGCACAGTTATCCCCAATTGTCTTGCATATATCTGCCATTGTTAGTAGAAAACAAGAAACATACACAAAAGTATATGTACGCTCCTATCAACTAGTAGGTAGTGGAGGCTCAAATATCACACACTCAAGCTTTTAAACAAGCTCTTACAAGTTCTTACCAATGCAAGCGGAATAGTGACATACACCGACTCAACCAAGCACCCCAATGTAGGTTGAATGTATCGATGCCTTGGCAAACACTTGCTCTACGGCTGCAATCAAATCGGTGGAGCTCTGGGTAGGCTTAAATATGTAGCAAAGGAGTAGCAAATGCTCAAATCAGAGAATGCAAACTTGAATAATTGTTCAAAGTCAGTACCGTGCTGGTCCTAGGCTAGAACGTACTAGAGACACGAGCCTAAACACAAACGATATCACAAGATAACACTAGGAATAACTCAAGCACAACTCTGATATACAAAAGCAAACTCAAAGATAACAGCTGATTTTCTCTTTTCTTTCTTTTTTTCTTTTTTTCCTTCTTTCTTTCTTTTTTTTGCGGCTTTTGTGCTCTTTTTTAGCACCTTTCTACCTTTTTTTTCTTTTTTTCTTTTTTCAGCAAAAACAACTCAAGCACCTGGATGTAAGATTATAGGGACTCAAATGTAAATATAAAAATTACAGGGACTCAAATGCAAAAGTGCAAACCCTAAAATTAAAATTATACACAAATGGACTTCTCTCGTCCCATAGGTTCCATTTTTGCAAACAGATCTCGAATCCGACACCAAAATATTTTTTTACAAGGTGTAGCAACTCACGATATGGGATGGGAAACAACCGTACGTGGGGAGGTGGAGTGGAAGCCGTGCGTGGGGAGGTGGAGTGGAAGCCTTACGGTGGGAAGGTGTCTAAAAAATAGGAAACTAATCCAATCTACTATTTCTTCCCCCGAACCAAACAAAAAACAATCTAATCTAATCTTCACTTCTCGTGTAGCATGAAAAAACGGCAAAGGCCTAGCCGCCTAAGTCAAACCCTAGATGCAACTCCACAACTAACCGACAGAAAATGCCCGAAATGAGAAAAATGGAACCCTAGCGGTGGCACGATTCCGTCTTCGAAGATCCCGATGACAACGAAGACACAGCAGCGACGATAGCGGCAATGATGATAGTGGTACTAACCGTGACCATAATTCGAAACTCTAAATGGACTAGACGCTAAGACCAGCAACACGACTGACGATGTAACACAAAACTCAACAAAGCAAAAATTGAAAAGAACAATGCAGTGGCACAAATATGGCAAGGTATGCAATTTTTTTTGGCTTTTTCTGGTTTTAGGTGGAAAAAGCTCACCGAGCAACGAAAGCTCTGATACCACTTGATAAACCCTGAGCTCCACTCGAAGCGCTCAAGGCTATGATTGGCCATCTTTCGGTGAGTTTGAGATAACTATGATTTGGGAGACACGTTGACGATCCGACTACAACCGTATGATACGCTGTGTTGCGCCTTAGCGATCGATACACATCTCGGTGGGTTGTTGATCTTACCGGTGCAGATCAACCTTATTCCTGTAAGCGAATTAAAGAAACAAGCAAGAACAAGATAAAAGCATTCTGGATTGCAAATAGGAATTGAATACAAATGATAAGTTGGGGTTCGGAAGAACAAGCAGACGGACGGTCTAGCCAACACGTGCGCTACAAGCAAGTAGCAATGGCTAAACTTTAATCTAACAAAACCCAAAAAACCCTAAAGGGATACCTACCTACTTAAGGAGGTGGCAGGATGACCAAGGAGCCCTAGGTTCATGCTCCACCTAATTGGGGTGCACCCCACATGGGCTCCACATGGGTCGGGGTCCCAGATGAAGTTACAAGCACATAGGCCCATCACAGGTGATGCAACACCTTGTTTCTATAGTTGCGGCCAACTGAGATGGAATTTGGAGATGAGGCTAGATCCATTGGAAAGAGTACTCTGAGAGCTTTCCATCAAGTACTCACGGGCCAAAAATGGAGCTCGTATGAATATTTGGCGACCGTTTGAAGTTGGCACTGTAGCAGGTGGCCGACTTGGATTCCAGCACTTGGGCAACTTGATCTTGATGTGAGCAATGGTTGTATCAATGGAAGCCTTGGTCACATCAGAAGGAGGAAATGAAAACGTTACTGGATCAACTCTAAAGTCAGTATCTACACTCGTTCACGGTGACCCACCAGGGTATAGTAATTTAAAGGCTAAAGTTGAGTTGCCGTCGATCGCGAATACAGAGCCAAGTACATCTGTAGCAAACGATGATAAAGGCAAAGAGATCAAGACCGAGTCAAGCGATGAAGAACTCCATACATTACAAGATTGTATCAACTCAGCTGTCCTTCATGCTTTGATTAATCAATCCGGCGTACTTGTGAACACATTGACAAATATGATCAAGACGGTGGTGGACGGCACTATAGCCGAGGAGAAAGCAAAAGGGCCCATCTATCCTCCAGGAGATGCTTTCCCAGGCTATAGGACTGTGAAGTTGGAAATTGGCGGGAAACAACACACAATTTCAACTCAAGCTCTATCGGCTCCTATGTCTAGTGGGTCTATCCCAACGATATTAACATGAAAGCAGCCGATGCTTGGGGGACAGAGTTCAACTGAATTAACACCGGAGCAGCTAGTCAACAAGCTAAAGATGAAGCCACCGGTTTCCCAACCTACATATCCCATCCCCTCCATGCCGCAGATGTTCGTGCCTGAACCGTCCGCACAACAGCCGATTGGGACAACTCAGCCAATCGGCTAGTAGTATGTACCGGAACCGCCGTTGTATGTTCCATCATAGGGTCTGGGAGCTGATTTTAATCATCAATATCAACCTCATTCTCCACGAGTCTAGTATCGGCCTAAGGTTTCTCCATAGTTTTATTATTCAACCCAGTTTGGTCAATACGGTCAACCATAGCAGCAGTATGGGGTATCACAACAGCCATGGGCTGATATGATTGCCGATGTAATGAGAGAGCAGTTCGGACTAACGCCTAAAGACAACGGTAACACGTATCGGCATCCATACCCTGAATATTTTGAACGAGTGCTGCTACCAAACCGATACAAGGTACCGGATTTCTCAAAATTCATAGGAGACGATAATGTGTCAACTTATGAGCACGTTAGCCGTTTTCTAGCGCAATGTGGAGAAGCGTCAGCTACAGAGGCTCGTAGAGTTAGATTATTCCCACTGTCATTGTCTGGTTCGGCATTTACATGGTTCTCCTCCTTGCCCTACAATTCTATTAGACGTTGGGCGTTCTAGGGACAGTTAGTGCTAATAAGGGAGAGATTTTCTGCTCAGGATTTTGAAAGTTTAGCACACTTAGCTCATAAGGTATCGGCTCATGAATCACAGTTCCAGGAGGCTAGAAAGTTGGCTAAAAAGGCTAATAATGTCAATAATATCTATATTTATGATTCTGACTCTGAAGATGAAGACCCAGAAGTCAATGCAGCCGAGTGGGCTAGGAATAAGAAAACAGTGGTGTGCTAATTGGTTAAGAATTCGGGGAGGGAAGAAAGGTTTGATTTTGACATCACAAAGGCTGACAAGATCTTTGATCTTCTTCTTCAAGAAAAACAAATTCAACTGCCGATAGGGCATGTGATACTATCGGCTGAGGAATTGAAGAGAAGGAAGTATTACAAATGGCATAACACAGCATCACACAACACCAATGATTGCAAGATTTTCAGGCAACAGATTTAATCTGCCATAAAACAAGGAAGGATAAAGTTTGATGAAGCTAAGAGGCCGATGAAGATAGATGGGCATCCTTTTCCGGTAAACATGGTTAATACTAGGACCAATAGAAACCTAGCCGATAGCGACAAATATCAGGCAAGGAGATTCAAGTCGGTTAGTATGATCAACAAATATCAGAAAAGAAGTCAAAGAAAAGAATAAATATATCATTACAATAATGAGGGATGTTTCGATCCTCATTGGGGTTGTGAATTCTTTAGATTCTGCTGGAATAAGGGGATGAGACTGTCGTCTATCGAGGATTGTCCTGGTTGTAGCGATCCTGATGTACAATATATTCGAAGATCAAACAGACGAAGTAATAGTGAGTATCGGCCAGTTCAGCAAAGGTTACATGTTCATCATAGGCTTGGGCCGATTCATCAGGATTACTTTGAGGATGAGCTGGAAGGGAGATCTAAGACTATGGAACCACAATGGTGTTCTTCTGGAATTTTCACTAACAGTCAAAAAAGGCGTGTCCAGAGGATAAGGAATATAGAGCAATTTCAAGAAGTCGAAGATAAGATTGAGCATCGGCTGAAGCGCACGAGAAAGGTTTGGCATGTTAAAAGTAAGATTGTTTCAGCCGATGAAGTCAGACTGTTAAGGGTGCAAGTCTTGCTGAGGACAAGGCAAAAGCAGTCACGTTATCTTCAATAAACATGGTATTTATGTTGCTAGCCGAATATGGTGTAGAACAAGCCGTGGAAGATATTTGTGAACCACCATCGGCTAAATTGATATTATCTCCACAACAAGCTGTCTTTGAGAAACCAGAAGGAACCATGCATCGGAACCTCAAGCCTTTGTATGTCAAGGGGTTTGTCAATGGGAAGCCGATGTCAAATATGTTGGTCGATGGAGGGGTAGTTGTTAACTTGATACCATTGTTGACGACCAAATTTGGTAATTCAAGTATCGGAGATGAAGATAGAATCGAAGAGAATCGAAGAGATTAGATCGTATCGGAAACATAGTAAGAATCGGCTGTAGTCCAAATCGGCGGAGGATTGGATCAGCAGAGTCAGAATCGGACAAGGTTAGCCGATAGAGCCGATTTTGGTGACATGACTCGGTACACGTCATCGGGTTGTGTTAGCGTGTTTCATATGGATTGCCATGCACGGATAGAGTCCTGAGGAGGCAATTGTATCTATTAATTAGGTTATTTTGTGTAATTTCGTTATGGATATTCCCGATAATAGTCCGTCTAAGGGACTTGTTCGTTAGTTGGATTTGTATTAGGTTAATATGAATCGTGTCCGTGATGGACAATGTTTGTATTTTCGGGTATAAATATAATCCCGAGGTCTTGTAAATAATAACAACAGATGTTCAATCAATCTCGGCGCATCGCCACCTTTGTTTTCTATTCTCAACAAGTTTGGGCTTTCGAGTCGTGCTGCATCAATTTGATCTTTAGCGAAAAGGTATATCTTGTTATGGCGATTTGCATCATTGGAGTTAGTGCTTACATCTTTATGACATTCTAATTCTATCTTACAAGTTTCCGGAGTTATCATATATGTCATATAACTTAGATCAACAATGCTATCTTATATCGATTAGATATGCTTTAGGATTTAGTCGATATCGGCTAGTTTACTTTGCTGATTCATGTTATATGATGTATCCACCATCCCGATTTGATGATTATTGGCTTGTTAGATGTTGTGCTTCTTTTATGCTTAATGCTGCATTGGTTAAGTCCAACCTTTTGAGTTGTTTTAGAATCATGATCTCTAACTCGCTTTGCGGTTATCAATAGGGATAGTATCGGAGTTTCAGCCGATCTTATTTATTTAGAATATTTGATATAGTTTTATGCGTTGTTTAATGTTCTATATTTAATCTTCACTGCTTTATCATGAAATCATATCGGACTTACGACCGATATGCGTTTAGATCTAGACATCGGCTATGACATCGGTTTTATGTGATCATTATTTCATGTTGTGATAGACTTAAGCAGTTTATACTGACTCGGTTCAGTCCGATCTATACCAATTGCTTGCTTCTAAAGTAATAATGATCTTCTGATTGCATAACATTGATATCTACAGCCGATATACTAGTTGTAGGGTTATTTTCATACTTATATTTTTACAGCCGATTCATGCCTTATTGCATCGGCTAGGTCACATACGATATGAAATCGGCCCTATGGCCGATTGTCTATCGTTTACTAATATTCTTCGTATATTTCTTCTTGTTGATTGCAGGATCAAATTAACTGGCACGCCCTCGAACCTAAAACCCTAATTTTGGACCTGCACTAGAGTTAAGCAGACCTCCCAGGCCAGTGTGTGTTTTTGCATCAACACACTTTTGGCACGCCTAGTGGGAATTGTGTCATCATGTCACCGAACATCACAGAAGTTTCGGAGGACAACATCTTACCAATCACGGTCGAGCAACTGAATGAGGAGCAGAGTGAAGAGATGAGGCAAATGCTGGATCAACTTCAGGGCCAATACTTGCACTCATTCACGGTGACTCGGCAAGGTACGGCTGTACAAAGAACTAAAGTCAAGTTGCCGACAATCGTGAAGCAAGACCCAAGTACCTCCGGATCAGGAGAGGAAAAAGACAAGCAGACCAAAGTTGAATCAAGTGATGAAGAACTCCATACGCTGCAAGATCGCATCGATTCGGCCGTACATCATGCTTTGGTCAATCAGTCCGGAGTGCTCGTGAACACTTTAACAAACATGATCAAGTCGGTGGTTGACGGGAGGATAGCCGAGGAAAAGGCTAAAGGACCTATATATTTACCAGATGGCATGTTCCCAGGATACAAAACTGTGAAGACAGACATCGGCGGGAATCAAGGGAATCAACAATTGCTTCAAACCCAGGCTCCATCGGCTCCTTACTCAAGCTCAAATATTCGAACAATTCTAACCAGGTCACAACCGATCTCTGGGGGGCAAGCATCAACTCAGTTAACACCAGAGCAATTAATGAGTATTCTCCACCCAAAACCACCAGCTGTCGGCTCATCTTATCAAATTCCTTCGGTTCCACAACAGCCGATTGGAATTACTCAGCCGATAAGCCAGCAGTACAGCACAGAGCAACTCCCGTATATGCCACCTCAAGGCATATCGGCCGGCTTCAATCATCTCTATCAACCTCATTCGCCATGACCTCAGCTGATCCAATATGGTCAGATGGATCCACTCCAGCAACAGTATGGTGGAGCAACACCACATCAACCTTGGGCCGATATGATCGCTGACGTCATGAGAGAGCAGTTTGGACTCAAACCAAAAGACAATGGCAACATGTATCGGCACCCATATCCAGAATATTTTGATCGGGTTCCACTGCCAAACCGATACAAGGTGCCAGACTTAAGAGCATGTTAGCCAATTTTTAGCTCAGTGTGGTGAGGCATCGGCTACAGAAGCTCTCAGAGTTAGATTGTTCCCACTATCATTATCTGGATCGGCGTTTACTTGGTTTTCATCTCTACCTTATAACTCAATCAGAAGTTGGGCCAATCTGGAGAAACAATTTCACAAGTACTTTTT
Organism: Oryza punctata; assembly: GCA_000573905.2. Lineage (NCBI taxonomy): Eukaryota > Viridiplantae > Streptophyta > Magnoliopsida > Poales > Poaceae > Oryza > Oryza punctata. The sequence goes on from CM002496.2 coordinate 5,891,483, forward strand.
CAGTGGGGTTCAAGAGATGAAGCTATCGGACCTCACAGCAATCAGGCAAAAATCAGATGAGTCAGTTCCAGATATATTCAACGGTTCAGAGATGTGAGGAATAGATGCTATAGTCTAGCCTTGACAGATTCTCAGCTAGCCGATTTGGCTTTCCAAGGTTTGTTGGGGCCGATAAGGGAAAGATTTTTGGCTCAAGACTTTGAGAGTTTGGCTCATCTAGCTCAGAAGGTATCGGCTCACGAAACAAGGTTCCAAGAAGCAAGGAAATTTATCAAAAAGGCAAACAATGTCAATAATGTCTACAGTTATGACTCTGACTCCGAAGATGATGACCCAGAAATCAATGCAGTCGAGTGGGCTAGGAACAAGACGATGGTCTGTCAATGGGTCAAGAGTGCAGGAAAGGAGGAGAGATTTGATTTTAACATTACCAAAGCCGATAAGATTTTTGATCTTCTTCTCCAAGAAAAACAGATTCAACTGCTAGTAGTACATGTTATGCCATCGGCTGAGAAGTTGAAGAAGAGGAAATACTGCAAGTGGCATAATACAGGGTCTCATAATACTAATGACTGCAAGATTTTCAGGCAACAGATCCAGTCCGCTCTTGAACAAGGCAAGATCAAGATCGACGAATCCAAGAGGCCGATGAAGATAGATGGACACCTGTTTCCAGTTAACATGGTGCACCCTGGATACAATCGGAATACAACCGATGGAGGTAAAAATTATATCAGGAGTATCAGATCGGCTGGTGTGATCAACAAATACCAAAATAGGCGCCAGGGGGAAGAGGAGTCATATTCTCATGAAGGTGAAAGATATTTTGATCCTCACTGGAGTTGTAAATTTTTTAGATTTTGCTGGAATGAGGGTATGAGGTTGCCATCTATTGAAGATTGTCCTGGATGCAGTGATCCTGATGCACAATTCATCCAAAGACCAAGCCGACAGGGTACAACTATACATCAGCCGATTCAGACAAGGTTTCCAGTTCATGAAAGACTTGGGCCGATGCAACAAAACAATGATGAAAATGACTCACCCGGAGAATCCAAGCAAATGCATCCTCAATGGTGCCCTTCTGGAATCTTCACCAAAAATCAAAAGAGGAGAGTTCAAAGGATGAGAAACAGGGAACAATTCCAGTAGGTCTAAGGGGAAATCGAACATCGGCTGAGGCAGAGAACTAAGAAAGTCTGGCGCGTGAAAAGCAAAGTGGTGCCAGCCGACGAAGTCAAAGCCGATCGCAACAAGAACCATCAACATGAGGGCAAACAGGTGATGTCATCTACCATAAACATGGTTTTCATGTTACCAACCGAATATGTAGTTGAGCAAATTGTCGAGCAAGAAGAAAATCTGCCATCGGCTAAATTGATGCTATCTCCACAACAAGCCGTTTTTGAGAAACCCGAAGGGACCGATCATCGGCACCTCAAGCCGTTGTACGTTAAGGGATTTGTCAATGGCAAGCCGATGTCAAAGATGCTAGTCGATGGAGGGGCACCCATTAATCTAATGCCATACACAACATTCAGGAAACTTGGAAAGAGTTCAGAGGATCTGATCAAGACTAACATGGTTCTAAAAGATTTTGGCGGGAATCCATCTAAAACCAAAGGAGTTTTGAATGTGGAGCTAACCATCGGCAGTAAAACAATTCCTACCACGTTCTTTGTTATTGATGGGAAGGGTTCCTATAGTCTGTTGCTGGGAAGAGATTGGATCCATGCTAACTGTTGCATTCCCTCAACAATGCACCAAAGTCTGATTCAATGGCAAGGAGACCAAATTGAAGTCGTGCCAGCCGATAGGTCAGTCAATATAGCTAGTGCCGATTTATCTGTTTGGGAGATGGAGGGAATTGATTGTTTATCTGGAAAAGTTTGGCAAGAAGATTACTTAAAGGTTTCTGATTATGCCATACAGCCAACAGGAGATGGAGAGCCCCAATTCTTGTTTTGAGGGCGCCGTGGAGGGTTCCAACTTCTACACAAAGGACACTTTTGATGATCTCGACGGCAAGCTAGGACAGGGTTTTATGTCAGCCGATGAACTAGAAGAAATCGACATTGGACCAGGTGATAGGCCTAGGCCAACATATATTAGTAAGGGTTTATCAAAGGAATTTAAATGTAAATTAATAGCACTCTTGAAAGAGTATAGAGATTGTTTTGCCTGGGAATATTATGAGATGCTGGGACTTAGCCGATCGATAGTCGAACATCGGCTCCCTATTAAACCAGATTATCGGCCGTATAAACAACCCCCAAGACGTTGTAAAGCTGCAATGTATGATGCTATTAAGGCCGAAATTACAAGACTCTATGATGCCAATTTTATCAGACCATGCAGATATGCTGAATGGATTTCTAATATAGTACCAGTCATCAAGAAAAATGGCAAGCTTAGGGTTTGCATTGATTTCAGAGATCAAAACAAGGCTACACCGAAAGATGAATACCCAATGCCAGTAGCCGATCAACTCATCGATGCAGCATCTGGACACAAAATCATCAGTTTCATGGATGTCAATCTGGTTATAATCAAATTTTCATGGCTGAGGAAGATATTCACAAGATTGCCTTTAGATGTCCTGGTGCTATCGACTTATATGAGTGGGTGGTTATGACTTTCGGTTTGAGAAGTGTTGGTGCTACATATCAGAGGGCCATGAACTATATTTTTCATGATCTCATCGGGACGTTGGTAGAGATATATATTGATGATGTGGTGGTTATATCTAAGGAAGTTGATGAATATATAGCCGATTTGAGACAGGTCTTAGAAAGGGCAAGGAAGTATGGGCTGAAGATGAATTCTACTAAGTGTGCTTTTGGCGTATCGGCTGGTCAATTTATTGGATTTTTGGTACATGAGTGTGCGATTGAAATTGCTTAGAGGAGTATTGAAGCAATTAAAGATATAAAACCTCCAGAACATAAAACCAAATTGCAATCATTGATCGGCAAAATAAATTTTGTTCGGCGTTTCATATCAAATCTGACTGGCCGAATAGAACCATTTACTCCTTTACTAAAGTTGAAAGCCGATCAAGAATTTGTCTGGGGAGAGAAGCAGCAGCAAGCTTTGGATAATATCAAGGAACATTTGAGTACTCCTCCAGTTCTTATACCACCACAGAAAGGGATTCCATTTAGACTGTATTTGTTAGCCGATCAGAACTCTATTGGCTCAGTTTTGATCCAAGAGGTTGAAGGAAGGAGAGAATTATATTCTATCTCAGTAGACGTCTTTTGGATGCAGAAACAAGGTATTCACCTGTGAAGAAATTATGCCTGTGTTTATATTTTTCTTGTACAAAGTTGAGACATTATCTGCTCTCCAATGAGTGTATCATAGTATGCAAAGCCGATGTGGTGCGATATATGCTATCGACCCCAGTTCTGAAAGGGCGAATTGGTAAGTGGATTTTTGCTTCGTCAGAATTCGATCTCAGGCATGAATCGGCTAAGGCAGTTAAAGGGCAAGCGATAGCCGATTTTATAGTTGAACACAGGGATATTAGCATGGGCAATGTTGATATTATGCCATGGGCTTTATTCTTTGATGGATCTGTTTGCACTCATGGTTGTGGCATCGGCCTGGTAATTATATCGCCTAGTGGGGCAAGTTTTCAGTTTGCTTTTACTATCAAACCATACTCTACAAATAATCAAGCAGAATATGAAGCTGTTCTCAAAGGATTGCAATTATTGAGAGAAGTTGAAGCCGATGCTGTTGAAATTATGGGTGATTCATTGCTAGTAATAAGTCAGTTATCTGGAGAATATGAGTGCAAAAATGACATCTTGATGGTCTACAATGAAAAATGTCAGGAGCTGATGAAGACGTTCAAGATAGTTACTTTGAAACATATTCCTCGGGAACAAAATGTTGAGGCCAATGATTTAGCTCAAGGCGCATCAGGCTACAAGCCGATGTTACAAGGGATTGAAGTTGAAGTGGCCTGTGTACCAACCGATGATTGGAGGTTTGATGTTTTTGAGTATTTAAAGAATCCTTCTAGATCGGTTTCAAGGAAATTACGATACAAAGCTCTTAAGTATGTTCTTTTGGATGATGTGTTATACTATCGGACGATTGATGGAGTACTTTTGAAATGTCTAAGTATGGAAGAAGCAAAGGTTGTCATGTGTGAAGTTCATGAGGGTATTTGTGGGACCCATCAATCGGCTCACAAGATGAAGTGGTTAATTCGAAGAGTTGGATATTTTTGGCCGACAATGCTGGAGGATTGTTTCAGGTATTACAAAGGTTGTCAAGATTATCAGAAATTTGGAGCAATTCAAAGAGCACCAGCATCGGCTATGAATCCTATTGTCAAGCCGTGGCCGTTCAGAGGTTGGGGTATTGATATGATTGGCCAGATTAATCCACCGTCGAGTAAGGGACATAAATTCATATTAGTTGCAACTGACTATTTTACTAAGTGGGTTGAGGCAATTCCTTTGAAGAAGGTTGACAGCAAAGATGCAATTGATTTTGTCAAGGAACACTTCATATACAGATTTGGTTTGCCACAGACGATTACAACTGATCAAGGTTCTATATTTGTGTCTGATGAGTTTGTTCAGTTTGCTGATAGCATGGTAATTAAGTTGTTGAATTCTTCACCATATTTTGCACAAGCAAATGGACAAGCTGAAGCATCAAATAAGAGCTTGATTAAGTTGGTTAAAAGGAAAATAGCCGAATATCCCAAGAAGTGGCATGCTATTCTGGCTCCAGCATTGTGGTCCTATCGGATGGCTTGCCATAGTGCAATTCAGGTACCTCCTTATCAACTGGTTTATGGGCATGAAGCTGTGTTACCATGGGAAACCAACATTGGCTCTAGAAGGATTTCTTTACAAGATGAGTTAACAGCCGATGATTATCATAATTTGATGGTTGATGAGTCAGAAGATTTGGTTCAAGCTAGATTGCGAGCTTTTGAAAAGGTTCAGAAAGACAAGGAAAGAGTTGCTCGACATTATAACAAAAAGGTTGTGCCCAAATCTTTTGAGGAAGGAGAACTAGTTTGGAAATTGGTGTTACCGATAGGGGCCAGAGATAATAAATTCGGCAAGTGGTCACCGAATTGGGAAGGGCCTTTTCAAATTCATAAATGTGTTTCTAAAGGGGCCTATATGTTAAAAGGACTTGATGGAGAGGTATTTGGAAGAGCATTCAATGGAAAATATTTGAAGAAATATTACCCAAGCGTTTGGATTGATTCATAACCGGCTATGTTTTGTTGGTTTTTATTCATGACCGATATAAGTTCATATCGCCCTTAGACTCTTTATCATAATCGGCTGTTGTTGTCGATGTATGGTGGCCGATATTGATATCGCCCTTAGTCATAATTTTGCCTTTGTTTATCAACATGCCAAAATTAGGGGGCATATATATATAAGATGAAAAGTGTGGGATTTCAACGCAAAAGTATTCATCAGCATAAAGGATATCAAAGTATCTGTTGCAAGTGAAGTGTTCCAGCCGATTACAGAATTGGTTACAAATTTTTTCTAAGTCCCTATTACATGAAATTATTCGGAGAGGTAGCGCTAGATAGCCGACAGCGCCCTTTGTCGAATTTCTTCAACCTCTACAATTGCTTGGGCGTCTTGTGCATCGGTTCTAGGAATCACCTTCAGGGACTTGGTCATGTTGGCAACATTCTTTATAGCCGATCTCAGTTTTGCCTTTTGTTCTCCAACAGCCTTCGGGAGATCGGCTAGTTTCTGCTTTTCTAATGCAATTTTAGCATTGCATTCTTCAAGTTTGGCCAGCAGATCGATTCTTTCAGCTTCCAATTGATCTATGGTAGCTTTAATTGGTTCTTCGGCTAGCTGATCAAGCTTGTTTCTCTCATCATGCAATAGTTGTTGATTGGCCTGAATAGTGGTTTCGATGTTTTTTTTCTCCAGCTGATCAGCTATCTTTGTCTTGCTTTCTCCAATTTAAATTGGTGTTGCTCAAGGTACATGGCTGGAGTGATGATATCGGATAGCTCGTCCGGGATCAGAGCTTGGATTTCTTGGAATCTTGCCCGGAGAGAGCTGCAGTCGACCACCGAGCTGTCAAGGGATGCTTCCAGCCGATGGGAGATGTCTTCAAGGTTTCTTTTTACATCATCGGTTAGGGGAGCTAAGGCCTTGCTTGTTGTTTCTCCTTCGGTTAGGAATAGCAGGAGCAGCAACTTCTTCTTCCATAACGTGATGACTGCCTACAGCCGATGCAGTATGTTCACTCGAGATTGGCTGTGCTGCAGGCGATGGAGGGGAAGGAGACTGACAAATTTTGGATATTTATGCAAGTGTTAGATAGTATTGGCTAACAAAAAAGTTTGAAATCTTAGGAGATTGAAACTTACCAGAGGAATTTGAGCAGTTGACTTAGCCGATATTGGTGCTGGTTTCTTTTTCTCGGCTGGTCTTTTCTTCTGCAAAGTATAAAAGTTTGGATGGTTAGATTGATGATAAATAAAGTAATTTCGTAGCAAAGGAGATGATCTTACCCTGGGTTGCCGAGAGAAAACTGTTGGGGCAGCAGGAGTTGGGGGAGTCTGTTTTGGAGCTGGAGCAGCCGATGGTGTTTTCTCTCCCACGTTGCTAAGTTCAGCTGCAGCTTCATCAATTACTTGCTCAATAGCTGCTTCATCCAAAGCTTCATCGATGTCATCGACTGGTGGAGATGGTTCCTTTTTAGGTTTCTTCTTAGCGACTGGCGGCATGGCAGTCGGTACTTTGGTTTTCCTTTTTCTGCCTGCATTGGCTGGTTCCCTTATCTGCCCTTGAAGTAGACTTGATGTCTTGGGGGCATGGTAGCCGATGCTGGGGGGAGCTAAACCACATTCATTTGATAGTAGCCCTGCAGCATATTCAATATCCTTGCCACTTTTGCTTGTGTGAGGAGGAGATGAATCTGTGGTCTGAAAAAGCAAAGATAGCATGTAAGGTTAAGTACAAAATCGGCTGATATGTTTAAAACAGGAGTGAGACAAAATAGATAAAGGAATTACCTGAGGAATCATGTCAGGGAAGAGGTCTATCATGTAAATTGTAGCCGATTGGTGGAAGAGGTGTTGTTTCCATTTGGCCCACCATGAAGTAAAAGCTTTGCTCCTGAACATGGCTAACTCAATGTTGATGATACTGCCAAGGGGAGGTCCTGGGATATTTGTAGCCGATCCATCATCAGACTTGAAGTTATCTGTCCTCTGCATTGGATCTTGTAGGCAAACCATAAGCCGATTGGGAGTTGCCCCATACCAAACTGTCTAGCTGAGCTCATGGGGTGGTAAAACTCATATGATACTTTAATGTTCCTGCCTTGATGAATGCCGACAGGAAGGATGCATGGACTGATGGCAGTAGTGAATACTTCTCTAGACTTCTGAAATTTTTCATGGTTGATTTCCTCAAATCTGAGGTCTGATGGCAACTCGAAGTTGATTGCGTCCTCATAAAAGAACCAAACTCTGGCATTTTTTTGGAAGCCGTCATAGAAGCTGAAGAACCAGTCCTTAAATAGTTCGGCTGACAGTTTTGCACCGGCATCAGCTGGTGTGCTAGCATATTCTCCAAAAGATGTACACCTCCGATGGGTTATTTCTTCTCCATCATCATCAGTGATCGGCTCCAATCTTGGGAATTCTGCTTCAATCAAGGATGGCCGATTTACAGCTTTCATGGCCACAAGATTTAGCCAAGTCTGGAGTAGCCACCAAGGGCCACCTGCACTAACTATTGAGCCGACAGCTAGCTTGGCCGATGCATTATTCAGGGTTTGATATAGATAGCCGAGCAAAATTTTTGCTAAGGGAAAATGCCTTTTCTCCTCAAGTGCTTCGGCTATGTGCTGCCAATTGGAGGTTGGACCACAGCTAGATCCACAAAATAGGAATTTCTCTAGCCACATCAATAAAAACGCAGTATGCTCTCTGGGGGAAACTGAACCTTGACCCATATTGGCCGAAATAAAACCAGACCATCCTCCTATACTCTTGGTTTTGAAGTCAAATCTATTCTTGGAATTCAAGATCATCGGGTTGGCCGATGAGGTGATATCTAGCCCAGTCAGCATGGTGATGTCCAATAGATTTGGAGTCATTGGTCCTTGATTGAACATAAATGCATTGATAGTATTGGACCAGAAGTAGCTAGCATAAGCCATCAACGGCTCGTCCTTAGCCGAATTTGCTAACGTCAGAGATAGCGCTTGGTCGATTCCTATCTCATCCCAGTGGCTCTGTTTGCTAGCCGATATGCGCTTATACCATGCGGGCTAGCTTTTCTCTAGGGATGGCCAGGATTTCAAGGTGTTTTTCCAGTGCCCTAGGTTTGGGTTTGCTGCCTGAAAGGGATTCTGTTTGTTTCAGCAGTGATAAACTCAATCGGGTCCAGGTTGTTGATTGGTCCAAGAAAGTAGTTATTGTCATGGTTTAGGCTGGGAACCGCAACTAAATTTGCGAGATGCTACATCAACAAAGCAAAAGAGAAAGAAAACAGACTAAGATCGCGAAAAACAAGATTCGATGAGTAAAAAGAGATCTGGCCGATGGAACTTACCTCTGCATACTCGGCCGATGGAGCAGCGGACAGAGTGGATGAAGACGACATTTGCGCCGGCGAGAGTTGGGCGAACAGAGGGTTGCTTGAGGGTTGCTTGCTTGCGCCGAGGGGATCGCCGGAGTCGGGAGAGATGAAAATCGCTAAAGCGGTGGCAACAGTATAACGGTGTGAAGTTTCTCGGGGCCGTCGGTTAGGTATTTAAAGCAGTGCGGTAACGGTCAAAAACGGAAAGTGCGATATTCTCTCGGAGATAAGATTTGGCAAATCCAAAACATTACCAAATATTCCGGACTTGGGGGGCATGTGTTGATGACCAAATTTGGTAATTCAAGTATCGGAGATGAAGATAGAATCGAAGAGAATCGAAGAGATTAGATCGTATCGGAAACAGAGTAAGAATCGGTTGTAGTCCAAATCGGCTGTGGATTGGATCGGCAGAGTCAGAATCGGACAAGGTTAGCCGATTGAGCCGATTTTGGTGACATGACTCGGTACACGTCATCGGGTTGTGTTAGCGTGTTTCATATGGATTGCCATGCACGGATAGAGTCCTGAGGAGGCAATTGTATCTATTAATTAGGTTATTTTGTGTAATTTCCTTATAGATATTCCCGGTAAGAGTCCACCTAAGGGACTTGTTCGTTAGTTGGATTTGTATTAGGTTAATATGAGTCATGTCCGTGATGGACAATGTTTGTATTTTTGGGCATAAATATAATCCTGAGGTCTTGTAAATAATAACAACAGACGTTCAATCAATCTCGGCGCATCGCCACCTTTGTTTTCTATTCTCAACAAGTTTGTGCTTTCGAGTCGTGCTGCATCAATTTGATCTTCGGTGAAAAGGTATATCTTGTTATGGCGATTTGCATCATTGGAGTTAGTGCTTACATCTTTATGACACTCTAATTCTATCTTGCAAGTTTCCGAAGTTATCATATATGTCATATAACTTAGATCAACAATGTTATCTTCTTATATTGATTAGATCTGCTTTAGGATTTAGTCGATATCGGCTAGTTTACTTTGCTGATTCATGTTATATGATGTATCCACCATCCCAATTTGATGATTACTGGCTTGTTAGATGTGCTTCTTATATGCTTAATGCTGCATTGGTTAAGTCCAACCTTTTGAGTTGTTTTAGAATCATGATCTCTAACTCGCTTTGCAGTTATCAATAGGGATAGTATCGGAGTTTCAGCCGATCTTATTTATTTAGAATATTTGATATAGTTTTATGCTTTGTTTAATATTCTATATTTAATCTTCACTGCTTTATCATGAAATCATATCGGACTTACGACCGATATGCGTTTAGATCTAGACATCGGCTATGACATCGGTTTTATGTGATCATTATTTCATGTTGTGATAGACTTAAGCAGTTTATACTGTCTCGGTTCAGTCCGATCTATACCAATTGCTTGCTTCTAAAGTAATAATGATCTTCTGATTGCATAACATTGATATCTACAGCCGAAATACTAGTTTTAGGATTATTTTCATACTTACTTATATCTTTACTGTTGATTCATGCCTTATTGCATCGGCTAGGTCACATACGATATGAAATCGGCCCTATGGTCGCATATTGGACCAGGCAATAGACCTAGGCCGACATATATTAGTAAAGGTTTGTAAAAGAACTTAAGTGCAAATTAATAGAGCTGTTAATGGATTACAGAGATTGTTTTGCTTGGGAATATTATGAGATGTCAGGACTTAGCCGATCGATTGTTGAACGATTGTTGAACATCGGCTCCATATTAAACCTGGCTATTGGCCATATAAGCAACCTCCAAGATGTTGTAAAGCTGAGATGTACGTTGCTATCAAGGCTGAGATTACAAGACTTTATGATGCTAATTTTAACAGACCATGCCGGTATGCTGAGTAGATTTCTAGGACCGGTGATCAAGAAAAATGGCAAGCTTAGAGTTTGTATTGACTTCAAAGATTTGGATAAGTCTATTCCTAAGGATGAATACTCAATGTAGATTGCCAATCAATTGGTTGATGCAACATCTGGACATAAAATCATCAGTTTTGTGGATGGCAATGTAGGATATAATTATATTTTCATGGCTGATGAGGATACTCATAAAACCGCTTTTCGGTGTCATGCAATCGGCTTGTATGAGTGGATTGTTATGACTTTTGGGATAAGGAGTGTTGGCGCCACGCATCAGCGAGCAATGAATTATATATTTCATGATCTTATCGGGTTGTTGGTTGAGATATATATTGATGATTTCGTAGTCAAATCGAAGGAGGTTGATGAACACATAACTGATTTAAGAAGAGTCTTGGAGAGGGCAAGAAAATATGGATTAAGGATGAACCTAACCAAGTGTGCTTTTGGTGTATCAGCTAAACAATTTCTTGGATTTCTGGTGCATGAGAGTGGAATTGAGATACCTTAGAGGAGTATTAATGCTATCAAAGTTATAAAACCTCCAGAAGATAAGACAAAATTGCAATCAATGATAAACAAGATTAATTTTGTAATACGGTTTATATCTAATTTATCCGGCAGGATAGAACCATTCACTCCATTACTCAGATTGAAGGCCGATCAGAAGTTTATTTGGGGGGAGAAGCAACAGCAAGCTTTGGACAGTATAAAGGAATATTTGAGTACTCCTCCAGTTTTTATTCCACCACAGATAGGGGTTCCTTTTAAGTTGTATCTGTCAGCCGATCAGAACACTATCGGCTCTGTCTTAATCCAGAAAGTTGAAGGTAAAGAGCGAGTTATATTTTATTTAAGTAGAAGGCTTTTGGATGTAGAGACTAGATATTCACCGGTAGAAAAGTTGTGTTTGTGTTTATATTTTTCCTGTACAAAGTTAAGACATTATTTGCTTTCTAATGAATGCATGATAGTTTGTAAGGCCGATGAAGTACGGTATATGCTATGGGCTCCAGTTTTGAAGGGGAGGACTGGAAAGTGGATTTTTGCTTTAACAGAATTTGATCTATGATATAAATCGGCTAAGGCAGTTAATGGGCAAGCGATAGCCGATTTCATAGTTGAACATCGGGATAGTTCGATTTATCATGTTGAGATTATGCCCTGGACATTTTTTTTGATGGATCAGTTTGCACTCATGGATGTGGTATCGGCTTAGTTATCATATCGCCTAGGGGGAAAGTTTTCAGTTTGCCTTTACTATTAAACCTTATTATACCAATAATCAAGCTAAGTATGAGGCAGTTTTGAAAGGCTTACAATTGTTAAAAGAGGTTGAGGCCGATGCTATCGAAATCATGGGTCATTCATTATTGGTGATTAGCCAATTGTTCGGAGAATATGAGTGTAAAAATTATACCTTACTGGTTTACAATGAGAAATGTCAGAAGTTGATGAAAACTTTCAGGGTAGTTAATTTGAAGCATATTCCCCGAGAAGAGAATGTTGCAGCTAATGATTTAGCTCAGGGAGCATCGGGATTTAAGCCGATGTCAAAGGATGTAGAGGTAGAAGTTGCATACTTGCAAGCCGATGGCTGGAGGTTTGAACTAATTGAGTATTTAAAGGATCCTTCTAGATCGGCGTCTAGGAAATTGAGGTATAAAACTCTTAAGTATGTTTTGTTGGACGATAAATTGTACCATCGAACTATTGATGGGGTTTTGTTCAAATGCTTGAGTTTAGAAGAAGCAAAGCATGTCATGTGTGAAGTGCATGAGGCGATATGTGGTACTTACCAATTGGCTCATAAGATGAAGTGGCTGATTAGAAGAGTGGGTTATTTTTGGCCGACAATGCAGGAAGATTGTTTTAGATATTATAAGGGTGTCAAGATTGTGAGAAGTTTGGAGCTATTCAGAGAGCACCAACATCAGCTATGAATCCTATTATCAAGCCATGACCGTTTAGAGGTTGGGGAATCGATATGATCGGCCAGATCAATCCACCATCGAGTAAGGTTCATAAGTTTATATTGGTAGCTACTGATTATTTTACTAAGTGGGTTGAAGCTATTCCTCTCAAGAAGGTGGATACTAGAGATGCAATTGAGTTTATTAAAGAGCATATTATATATAGATTTGGTTTGCCACAGACAACAACAACTGATCAGGGATCTATCTTTGTGTCCGATGAGTTTGTTCAGTTTGCTGATAGAATGGGGATTAAATTGTTGAATTCTTTACCATATTATGCACAGGCTAATGGGCAGGCTGAGGCATCTAACAAGAGCTTGATCAAGTTGATTAAGAGAAAGATTGCTGAATATCCCAAAAAGTGGTACACCATATTAGCTGAAGCCTTGTGATCTTATCGGATGGCTTGTCATGGTGCTATTCAACTTTCACCATATCAGTTAGTTTATGGTAATGAAGCTGTTTTTGAGGGTTAAACGAGATAAAGGTAGGGTTATCAGGTATTATAATAAAAAGTTTATACCAAAATCTTTTGAGGATGAGGAGCTTGTATGGAAGTTAGTGTTGCCGATAGGGACAAGAGATAATAAATTTGGGAAATGGTCACCGAATTGGGAAGGGCCTTTTCGGATTCATAAGTGTGTTTCCGAGGGAGCTTACATGTTAAAAAGACTTGATGGAGAAGTTTTTGGAAGAGCTCTTAATGGAAAATATTTGAAGAAATATTACCCAAGTGTGTGGGTTGTTTCATAATCGGCTGAGTAGTGCTGATGTATGGTTGACAGCAGATGTTTCCATCGCCTTTAGATGGCTGATATTTCTTATCACCCTTAGATAATGTGTAAGTTTGCAGCATGGTGTTTCCTACTACAAACTTGGGAGGCATGGGTTTTAAAATTGCGATTTTAAAAAGCAAAATTGGCTCGATGTCCGATACATGTATATTACAGCAAAAATGATTGTTTGAAACAAGTGTTAGTTCGTTACATCAACCCAAGTAGTTTTGGATTGCTGAAATCGCACGCAGGCGAATTTGTTCTATTTCATCTATGATTTGAGCATCTGCAGCATCATTTCCTGGGATTGGTTTGAGCGATTTGCTGAGAGAAGCAATGTGTTTGATTGAAGACTTTAATTTGGATTTTTGTTCTTCAATAGCTTGAGGAAGATTGGCTAACTTCTTTTCCACCTCAGAAATCTTGACTCGGCATTGTCGTAATTGAACCAAGAGATCATATTCTTCCTGTTTTAGTCTATCTAATTCTTGCCGAGTTTATTCTGGGCCAGCCGATAAGTCATCTAACTTGGATTTTTCTTCATTAACTTGTTGACGGCTGGTTTGAGTTGTTGTTTCAAGAGCTGCGTGCTCTAGCCAATTTGCAAGTCTTTGCTTTGCTCTCTCATGTTTGAATTTATGTTGCTCAAGGAATACTGCAGGTGATATGGCATCAATAAGGTCTTCTGGAAGTTGATCTTGGATTTCATGGAATCTTGACCTGATTGTGCCACAGTCCGTAACCAAGGTGTCCAGTGAAGCTTTGAGCCGATAAACAATATCGGCTAATCTTGTTTTTAATTTGTTAAATATCAGAAGAATATTGGTAAAGTCAAAAGGAAGAGGTTGAACGAGTGAGTACCTGAATTTTGCGAGGACGACGTTTAGGAGGGCTTGGAGTTTTGGCCGGGCTTGATGGATCGGCATGAGGTGTATCGGCTCGTGATCCTAGGCTGATGACTTGTTCAGTTTCGCTGATCTGTGCAACACCCTCATCAGTTTCTTCTTCCATCACTGCCTCTTTGAGATATTCTTCTACATCTCGATCAATATGAGGGAGATCATCGGCTGATGTCACGCCTAGAAATTCGCTAACCTGAATTTCCAAACAGAATGTGTATTAAAATCCCTATCCAGGACTAGCCAGGGTACACAAATGACAAAATTGATATACAGATCCACGTCTTACAAACACCATAAAAGTATCTTACATAAATGCAGCGGAAAAGATAAAAAAACTAAAGAACTAGATTCTCATAGCGTAGCAACTCCAATCCACAGGCATCCTTGACGGCAGCGACACGCCTACTCCTTCGAGTAGCCATCCTGTAACACGTACTCTAACTTTGTGTGGGGAACGATAAAGCAAAACTGAGTACTACCCACTGTACTCAACAAGTCATACCGGAATAGAAGAAAATGATGCAAGTAATTCCAAAGGAGGCTAAAGGGTTGAATTGCATAAATCAAGCATTTAAAAACAATAGTTGAATGCGATAAAACAGTTGAGTAAATTAAGCAATATTAAATCATCACTGTCCAACACTACACCACGTTGCAACAGGCCCAAACCATTCCACCCGAACTAAACCAGTTCCATTGGATCAAATTATTAAGGTTATGACTAATCACGGAGAATCTTGTTGATCGCCCATAACCGCGGGCACGGCTATTCGAATAGTTTTACTCTGATCAGAGGTGTACAACTGTATCGACAAGACACAGTCCCTCAACACGTTACCATGCGCCAGCATACCACCACGGTATACCGGAAAGGAAATTGTGACAAGACCCTTCGCATAACCTTCCCTAACCAAGCGCACCACACCTCAGGTTTCGCCCCTACCTTTTACCCAAGGCAGGCGGCCCCCTCTCATGCCTAGGTGAATCTGGCAGCCGATCAACGGGTAAAGCCCCCGCCGACCCAACTCCATCACGCCCACCCTTGCCTGGATGCGTCGGCTAAGAAAAGCTACACTACAAGTCCAGCTATTACCCACGCTAGCTTCTGGAGACCGGGGAAGGGTGGCGGTGCGGCTTTTATAGGGGGCCGTCCGGCCGGGAAGGGCGGAGGAGGTGGGCGAGGTGGCGGCGGATGCGGCGGAAACGACGGCGGCGGTTGCGGGTAGCCTGTGGCGGAGGGGATGGGGCCGACAGGTGGGCTCCACCTGTCGGTGGCTCGGGAGAGGGAGGGAGGCCGAGTGGACTTGGCGCGCGGGCGGCCCGGGCCGGCCCAGGAGGAGGGAGGGGCGGTGCCCTAGGAGAGAGAGAGGGCGGCCCGGGAGGGAGAGTGGGCCGGCGGGGAGGGAAAGGAGGCCGGAGGAGGAAATGGGCTAACGGCCTAGAAGAAAAAAGAAAAAGAAGGAAAAAGAAAGAAAAAGAAAAAGGAGGATTTAGGGGATTTAAAAAAAATGTTGTGGGGTTTTTAATTGTTTAAAATTATTTCCAATGCTTTGGAAAATTCTCTAAAAATCATGTTAGTGTATTTTAACAAGGGGAACTCTAGAAAAATCCCACCTTGCCAATTCCAATTTATTAAATGCACTTTTTAACTAGAATTTGCTCTAGGTTAAATAGACAATTTCTTTTAGGCAATTTATTTTATGAATTTAGAGCTAGATAGGGGCAATCCAGGGTGTGACAGCTGAAGACTTTTGCTTTTTGACAGGCATTTTCTTCTTGGTTGCAAAAGCCTTGGTAGCAGCTTTCTTAGTCCTTTTGCGTTTGCCAGCAATGGTGATCGGCTGCCTAATTTGACCTTGAAGCAAGTCTTTGATAGCAGGAGCGTTGAAGCCGATAGTTGAAGGTGCTAGATCTTTGCCTGATGATATCTTGGCTGATACATACTGGATGTCTTTGTGTTAACGTAAAAACACGACGGCCTGGGAGATCTGCTTAGCTCTAGTGCAGATCCAGAATAATGATGAGATGCAGGCGTGCCAGTCAGTTTGATCTTGCAACTGACAAGATATATAAATTGAAGAACAAAAGATAACCGATCGGCTGACAAGCCGATGGAGTAGTTCTAGCCGATGCTGATATTAGCCGATATCCAGTATAGATCTTGATACTTGAGTAAATAATGACATAAAAATAATCGGCTGATGATAATGTAATAAAACGATGATATAATCCAGTAGAGGCCAATCGGCTAGTAATGATAGATTGAATAAGCACTGATCCGAAGGTTGAAGCATTCATCGGCTGGAGGTCCGATGTCAATAAATCCAAATGATTAGATAAATAGTGAAACCTTTGTTATCATCTGCTAAAACCAACATGTAAGCAATCCTTGTAAGCCAATGCAACGTCCCGATAACTCATCGGCTAGCACTCCGATAAAACATTAGCATGAACCTATCGGCTTAACAAGATTTACATTATCAATAACAATCTAGTAGGTCAAACCTAACCGATGCAGCACGAGATTGTATATGATAATCTAACACTTGATGAACTGATACATATATCTAATGTGTTTGATATAACAAATCTATTTAAAATAACATTGCGATTGTAGAGATATATCGGCTAAGACAGAAGATCAGACTTAACCGAGACAGTCCCAACTAAACCGATGCGTCTCTAAACACAATGCAATTAAGATAGAATTGAGATATCAGGTAAATATATCAATTGAACCAGAAGCGATGCAGTCTTGAACAACACCAATGTAGCCGATAAATTCACCAAGACCCGACGGAACGTAGGGCTTACCCCTTCGTCGGAGATCGAAAGCCGATGCAACCCCGCGGCAGGTGCCAAATTCCGCCGGCTTGATAAGTAAAAACCTCAGAAAGAGGGTGGCGATGCGCCGAGAGTAGTTTTATTGATCGAGAGATTATTTACATAGACCCGGGTGTACATATTTATACCCATGGGTAGATACTAGTCCATATCGGACACGACTCAAACTTTCCTAAAGATAAAAGGAAAAACATAAAGTCCTTATCGGACACTAAACCCCACCATTTGTCAAAAAGTTGATTTCGCCTCTTGATCAAGGAGATTTGGCCGATAGAGCCCAAAGGAGGATTCTCAAGATTCAATATCCTATCCATTATGAGGGCTGATGGAACAATACCCCTTGTTTCGATTTTCTCTGTGAAATAGCCGATGGGTAGTTGTCCCATGCTAAGCTGCCTTGCTGCGATCATAGGATGATAAAATTCATAACATGCTTGGATGTATCGGCCTTGGGAAACACCAGTTGGAAGTATGCATGGGAGATATGGCTAATACAAATATCTCTCATCCCTGGGAAATCATTATTGTTTAATTCATCCAGTCTGAGGTTTGTTGGTAGTTCATATTCGATGAAATCCTCGTAAGGAAACTAGACCCAGGATTCGTGAGAAATTCCATTGTAGAAAGGATTGAACCATTCACTAAATGATTCAGCCGATGTTCCTGATCCAGGGTAAGTTGAGACTGCCTCTCGAAATGACATACACCGGCGTGTTGCTTCTTCATTGCCGGTATCGGGTAAGGATGGGAATTCTAACTCACTCAGTGGAGTCCTATTTGCAACCTTGATTGTGTACGGGTTTAACCATATTTGGACAAACCACCAAGGACCTCTATAGTTGGCCGATGTATTCAGGAGCAGTTTGGCTGATGTCTGACTCATGGATTGGTATACTGCCCCTAGAAGATATTTGCCTAGAGGAAGCGTCTTTTTGGATACTATAACTTTGGCTAAGTGTTGCCAGTTAGCAGTTGGGCCACAGGAGGAACCACAAAAGAGGAATTTGCCCATCCATATTATCAAGAAGGCAACATGTTCTCTAGGGGAGAGAACCTGTGCACATGTTATCGGCTATAAATCATGACCAACCTCCAATATTCTTAGTCTTGAAGTTATGCTCACACTTTATCTTCAGACTAATGGGATTAGCCGATGAAGTAATATCTAAACCTGTCAGCATCTAGATGTCTAACAGGGTAGGAGTCATGGGTCCATGGCTAAATAAGAAAACATTAGGTGTATCGGACCAAAAGTAGGAGGCGGCCGACAACATTGGTTCATCTTTCTTAGTATCGGCTAGGGAGAGATAGAGGCATTGTGAGATACCTACTTCATCCCAATGAGCTTGCTTGCTTACAGCCATCCATCTGTACCATGTTTTCCATCCATCTACAGAAGACGCCCAGGATCTAAAGATGTTTGGCCAGTGAGTTGAATTGGGCTTTGTTTCTCTGAATGGGATGTGGTTGGTCTCGGCGTTCGTGAAGGAGGTTGGGTCTTCATCACCAATCGGCCCAAGGAAATAATTGAATGGTTCTTCATGAATTGGGATGGCGATCTGGTTCCTCAATTGCTGTAAAGATATAGGAAAAAGAATCAAATCAATCGGCTGTCAACTCGTCTTGTAAAGAAATTCTCCTTGACCCGATGTTAGTCTCCCATGGCAAACCAACCTCATGCATATAAAATAATTGATATGGTGGAATTGTATAGCACCATGACACGCCATCCGATAGGACCACAATGCTTCGGCCAATATAGTATACCACTTTTTAGGATGTTAAACAATCTTTCTCTTAACCAACTTGATCAAACTCTTGTTAGGTGCTTCAGCCTGCCCATTAGCTTGTGCATAATATGGTGAAGAATTTAACAATTTAATCCCCATACTATCAGCAAACTGAACAAACTCATCGGAAACGAAAATAGATCCTTGATCAGTTGTTATTGTCTGTGGCAAACCAAATCGATATGTAATATGTTCCTTGACAAATTCAATTGCATCTCTGGTATCCAACTTCTTGAGAGGAATAGCTTCAACCTACTTGGTAAAATAATCCGTGGCAACCAATATAAACTTATGTCCTTTACTCGATGATGGATTGATTTGGCCGATCATATCAATTCCTCAACCTCTGAATGGCCATCGTTTAATAATTGGATTCATAGCCGATGCCGGTGCCCTTGGAATAGCTCTAAACTTTTCGCAATCTTGGTGTTGACGATGAAATTTGGAAAGCATATGAATCGGAAATGGAATCCAATTTGAAGCGGATTAAAAGATATGCAAAATTCTCGGAAATAGAGTGCGCATCGGCTGGAAGTCTGTATCAGCCGATACCGAGTTTGATATGGTTAGCCGATACAGCCGATATTGGTTACACGATCAATGTCAGGTTCGAAAGAAGGGTTTCAATGATATTGCCAGATAGGGATAGAGTCCGAGATAGGCAATTGTATCATTTAATTAGGATTTTATGTAAATTCCTAATAGATCTTTTTGGTCTACCTAAGGGACTTGTTTGTTAGTTGGAGTTGTATTAGGACAATATGAGTCGTGTCCATCACAGACAAGTTTGTACTTTCAGGTACAAATATAAGCCAGAGATCTTCTAAATAATAAACATTAGTTCAATCCAAATTCCGCGCATCGCCACCTTTTCTTATTACTTTGTTTCGACGAGTTCTTGCTTTCGAGTCGAGCTGCATCAGTTTTGATCTTCGGCAAAGAGTTAACTACTTCTTATGATGGTTTGCGTTCTCGGGATTAGTGCTAACATCTTTCTGACACTCTAATCTTGATCATGTAATCCGTCGAGTTATCATATATATTATATAATCTAGATTGAAAATGCTTTCTACTTGCATCGGCCGATCTCTATCTACGGTTTTGTTGATAATGACTTGATTGACTTGTAGGTTTAAATTATATAATATATCTACCATCCTGAAAAGGCAACCATCAGCTTGATTGTCTAGATATCATGCTTCTTCTCATACTTAATGTTGCATCAGTTAGTTTGATCATATAAGTCGTGCTTAGAATCGTGATCTCTAGCCTGCTCTATAGTTGTTAATAAGGATAGTATCGGGCTTTCAGCTGATCTTACCTGGTAAAGTTGTTTTACATAGTTTTATGCTTTGTTTAATATGCTATATCTGCCCGTTACATTAAGATCTAATCTAATATAAATATGTTGGACATACTAACAATCCGATTGACGGTAGTTAAACATATTTATTGCATGAGAATATCTTAGTATAAGGTAGTATCGAAGCTATAGCCGATACATGCTTAAATCTGGACATCGGCTATAATATTAATACATATAATGGTTATATCATGTTATTTTAGACTTGGGCAATTTATATTATCTCGGTTAAGTCCTATCTATCCCAATTGCTGACTTTTAAAGTAATATCGATTTAAAGATTATATAATACTGATATTTACAGCCGATGGATCAAGTTTAGAGCTAGTTCATCATTGAATATGCCGTACAGTCAATTCATCCTATACTGCATCGGTTAGGTTACATCACGATATGACATCGGCTTTCTAGCCGATCAATTATCATTTACTAATAAAACTTGCATGTTCATCTTGTTGATTGCAAGATCAAATCAATTGGCACGCCCTTGAACCCGAAAGCAAGTTTTGGACCTGCACTAGAGTAAAGCAAATCTCTCAGGCCAGTGTTTGTGTTTTGCATCAACAAACTTTTGGCACGCCCAAACAACTGACTGATTACCAATAATGAATCACCCATGATCTCAATAGCATCGGTTTCAACCACTTTTAGCAATTGCAAACCTTTCAGAATCACCTCATATCCAGCCTGATTGTTGGTGTAATAAGGTTTAATAGTAAAAGCAAACTGAAAACTTGCCCCCTAGGCGATATGATTACTAAGCAAATACCACATCCATGAGTACAAACTGATCCATCAAAAAATAACATCCAAGGCACAATCTCAACATGAGCAACTGAATCATCACGATGTTCAACTATGAAATCAGCTATCGCTTGCCCTTTAAGTCAAACTCTATTAAGGCAAAAATCCACTTCCCAATCCTTCCCTTCAAAACTAAAGCTGATAGCATGTATTTTACAACATCAGCTTTACAAACTATTATGCACTCATTGGAAAGTAAATAATGTCTTAACTTCGTACAAGAAAAATACACACACAGACATAACCTTTCCACCGGTGAGTATCTAGTCTCAGCATCCAAAAGTCTTCTACTCAGATAAAATATAACTCTCTCCTTACCCTATACCTCCTGGATTAAGACAAAGCCGATTGTATTCTGATCGACCGATAAATACATATTAAAAGGAACCCCTTTTTGCGGTGGAATAAAAACTGGCGGGGTAATTAAATACTCCTTTATACTATCCAAAGCCTGTTGTTGCTTTTCGCCCAAAGAAATACTTGATCAGCCTTCAACCTTAGTAACGGAGTAAATGATTCTATCCTGCCAGCTAAATTAGAAATAAATCATCTCACAAAGTTGATTTTGCTGATCAAAGATTGCAACCTTGTTTTATCTTCTAGGGGCTTAATATTTTTGATAGCATAAATACTTTTCTAAGGTATTACAATTCCCCTTTCGTATACAAAAATCCAAGAAACTGTCCAGCCGATACACCAAAAGCACACTTGGTAGGGTTAATCATTAATCCATATTTCCTTGCCCTTTCCAAAACTCTTCTTAAATCGGCAATGTGCTTATCAACTTCTTTTGATTTAACAACCACATCATCAATGTAAATTTCAACCAACAAGCCAATGAGATCATGAAATATATAATTCATCGCTCTTTGATACGTAGCACCAGCACTCCTTAATCCAAAAGTCATTACAACCCACTCATACAAGCCGATTGCACCATGGCACCTAAAAGCAGTCTTATGAATATCTTCCTCAGCCATAAAAACTTGATTATATCCCGCATTCCCATCCATGAAACTGATAATCTTATGTCCAGATGCTGCATCAACCAATAAATCAGCAATCGGCATTAGGTATTCATCTTTAGGAGTAGCTTTATTCAGATCTCTTAAAACAATACAAGCCGATGCAGGCAAGAAGAGAGAAACTAAGGCATCAGCTGCTATGCCACCAGCTGGTAAGAAAAAGTCCAAGAAACAACCACCTCAGCTGGCTGATGATATTGATGAAGCCTTGGATGAAGCAGCCATTGAACAAGCCATAGATGAAGCTGCAGCCGAGTTAAGCGATGTAGGAGAAAAAACACCTTCGGCTTCTCCAGCCCCCAAAAGGACTCCTACAACTCCTACTGCTCCAGCAGTATTTTCTCGGCAACCCAGAGTAAGATCATCTCTCTCATTACAAAATTTCTTTACTTATCACCAATCTTACTATTCAAACTTTGTACTTTGCAGAAGAAAAGACCAGCCGAGAAGAAAAAACCAGCACTAATATCGGCTAAACCAACTACTCAAATTCCTCTGGTAAATCTTAGCTCTTAAAATTTCAAACTTATTCTTAGCCGATACTAGTTAACAATTGCTTAAATCCTTCAAAATTTGTTAGTCTCCTTCTCCACCAACGCCTCCAGCACAACCAGTTTTAAGTGAACATACTGCATCGGCTGTAGGCAGCCACCATGTTGTGGAAGAAAAAACTACTACCCCTACAATTCCTATAAGCCTTGCATCCTTAAAGATTTTAAATCGACTATACAACACATTTTGTTACTTATATCCCTTTTATCTTCCTTTTTTCAGGTGCTAGCCGATCCATTTTTCTTTGACATTAAAGATTACTTTGATGAAGAGACAGAAGGAGATATCACAAGCAAAACCTTAGCCCCTTTAGCTGATGACGTGAAGAGAAATCTTGAGGACATATCTCATCGGCTCGAGGCATCCCTGGATAGCTTAGTGGTTAACTGTAGCTCCATCCGGGCTAGATTCCAAGAAATTCAAGCCTTAATCCCAGATGAGTTATCAAGCACCATTACTCCAGCGGTATACCTTGAACAACATCAATTCAAGTTGGAGAAGGCCAGACAAAGGATAGCAGATCAGCTAGAGAAAAAGAGCATTGAAGCTACTATTCAAACCAATCGGCAGCTTGTGCATTCTGAGAAAGCAAAACTTGATCAACTTGCCGAAGAACCGATTAAAGCTGCTATAGATCAGTTGGAACCCGAAAGGATCGATCTCTTGGCCAAGCTTGAAGAATGCAATGCTAACATTGCAATAGAGAAGCAGAAACTAGCCGATCTCCCAAAGGCTGTTGGAGAACAAAAGGCAAAACTGAAATCAGCTATAAAAAATGTAGCCAGCATGACCAACTCCCTCAAGATTATTCCTGGAACCGAGGATCAACACGCCCAAGCAATTGCAGAAGTTGAAGAAATTCGACAAAAGGCAATATCAGCTATCTAGCGCTACCTCTCTCAATAATATCATGTAATAGGGACTTAGAAAATTTTGTGAAATCGGCTGGAAAACTTGTAATACTTGTGTAATATATACTCTGACCTCCTTTGTGCCAAATCTCCTTTGTGCCGATTAACATATTTTGCGTTGAAAATCCATAATTTTCATCTGATATATGCCCCCCTAATTTTGGCATGTTGATGAAAGAAGGCAAAATTAAACATGACTAAGGGTGATATAACGAACATCGGCCAGCATAGATCGGCAACATATAACCGATATAATGAAAATAAAAGTCTAAGGGCGATATGAACCATATCGGCCATTGATAAGAATCGGCAGAACTCAACCAATTATGATCCAATCCAAACACTCGGATAACATTTCTTCAAATATTTTCCATTAAGTGCTCTTCCAAAAACTTCCCCATCAAGTCCTTTTAACATATAGGCCCCATTAGAAACACATTTATGAATTTGAAAAGACCCTTCCCAATTCGGCGACCACTTGCCGAATTTATTATCTCTGGCCCCTATCGGCAACACCAATTTCCAAACAAGTTCACCTTCTTCAAAAGACTTTGGCACAACTTTTTTGTTATGATGCCTGGCAACTCTTTCCTTGTCTTTCCTAACCTTTTCAAGAGCTCGCAATCTAGCTTAAAACAAATCTTCTGACTCATCAACCATCAGATTATGATAATCGTCGGCTGTCAACTCGTCTTGTAAAGAAATCCTCCTGGAGCCGATGTTGGTTTCTCATGGTAACACAGCGTCATGCCCATAAACCAGTTGATAAAGAGGTACTTGAATTGCACCATGACAAGCCATCCGATAAGACCACAATGCTTCGGCTAAAATAGTATGCCACTTCTTGGGATATTCTGCAATCTTCCTCTTAACCAACTTAATCAAGCTCTTATTGGATGTCTCGGCTTGCCCATTTGCTTGTGCATAATATGCTGAATAATTCATCAATTTGATCCCCATGCTGTCGGCAAACTGAACAAACTCATCGGATACAAAGATTGAACCTTGATCTATTGTAATTGTCTGTGGCAAACCAAACCGGTATATAATATATTCTTTAACAAATTCAATAGCATCCTTGATGTCAACTTTCTTCAAAGGAATTGCCTTAACCCACTTAGTAAAATAATCAATTGCAACCAATATAAACTTATGCCCTTTACTTGATGGTGGATTGATCTGGCCGATCATATCAATACCCCAACCTCTGAACGGCCATGGCTTAATAATAGGATTCATAGCCGATGCTGGTGCTCTCTGTATTGCTCCAAATTTCTAACAATCTTGGCATCCTTTGTAATATCTGAAACAATCCTCCAGCATCGTCGGCCAAAAATACCCAACTCTTCTAATCAACCATCTCATCTGATGAGCCGATTGATGTGTTCCACAAATACCCTCATGAACTTCACACATGACAATTTTTGCTTCTTCCATGCTCAAGCATTTCAAAAGAACTCCATCAATCGTCCGATAGTATAATGTATCATCCAATATGACATATTTGAGAGCTTTATATCGTAACTTTCTTGAAACCGACTTGGAAGGATTCTTCAAATATGCAAAAACATCAAATCTCCAATCATCAGCTGGTATGCAGGCAACTTCTACTCCAATCCCTTGTAACATCGACTTGTAGCCTGATGCACCTTGAGCTAAATCATTGGCCTCAACGTTCTGCTCCCTAGGGATATGTTTCAAAGTAGCTATCTTAAAGGTCTTCATCAACTCTCGACATTTCTCATTATAAACCATCAAAATATCATTTTTGCACTCATATTCCCCAGATAATTGACTTATTACCAATCATGAAAATGTGACTCCTCTTCCCTCTGGCGTCTTTTTTGGTATTTGTTGATCATACCAGCCGATCGGATGTTCTTGGTATAACTTTTACTTCCACCGGCTATAGTCCGGTTAAATCCAAAGTACACCATGTTGACTGGAAAAGGATGTCCATCTATCTTCATCGGCCTCTTGGATTCATCTATCTTGATCTTGCCTTGTTCGATAGCCGACTGGATCTGTTGCCTAAAAATTTTGCAATCATTAGTATTATGAGATCCTGTATTGTGCCACTCGCAATACTTCATCCTCTTCAATTCCTCAGCCGATGGGATGACATGTCCTGCCGGCAGTTGAATCTGTTTTTCTTGAAGAAGAAGATCAAAAATCTTATCGGCCTTGGTGATGTCAAAATCAAATCTTTCTTCTTTTCCTGAATTCTTGACCCATTAGCAGACCACTGTCTTCTTGTTTCTGGCCCACTCGGCTGCATTGATTTATGAGTCATCATCTTGAGAATCAGAATCATAACTATAGACGCTATTCACATTGTTTGCCTTCTTGATGAATTTTCTAGCTTCTTGGAATCTTGTCTCATGAGCCGATACCTTCTGAGCTAGATGAGCCAAACTCTCAAAGTCTTGAGCCAAAAATCTTTCCCTTATTGGCGCCAACAAACCCTGGAAGGCCAAATCAGCTAGCTGAGAATCTGTCAAGGCTAAACTATAGCATCTATTCCTCACATCTCTGAATCGTCGGATGTAATCTGGAACTGATTCATCTGATTTCTGCTTAATTGTTGTGAGGTCTGATAGCTTCATCTGTTGAACACCACTGAAAAAGTATTTATAAAACTGTTTCTCCAGATCGGCCTAACTTCTGATAGAGTTGTAAGGCAGAGATGAAAACCAAGTAAATGTCGATCCAGATAAAGAAAGTGGGACATTCTAACTCTGATAGCCTCTGTAGCCGATGCTTGACCACATTGAGCTAAAAATCGGCTAACATGCTCGTAAGCTGATACATTGTCCTGTCCTGAGAATTTGGAGAAGTCCGGCACCTTGTATCGGTTTGGCAATGGTACCCGATCAAAATATTCTGGATATGGGTGCCGATACATGTTTCCATTGTCCTTCGGCTTGAGTCCAAACTGCTCCCTCATGACATCAGCGATCATATCGGCCCAAGGTTGATGTGGTGTTGCTCCACCATATTGCTGTTGCGCTGGGTCCATCTGGCTGTATTGGATCGGTTGGTGTCGTGGAGAATGAGGCTGATACATATGATTGAAACAAGCCGATATGCCCTGAGGTGGCAGATATGGAAGCTGCTCTGTGTTATAGTGCTAACTTATCAGCTAAGTAATTCCAATCGGCTGTTGTGGAACCGAAGGAATTTGATACGAGGTGTCGACAACTGGCGATTTTGAATTAAGGATACTCATTAGTTGCTCTGGCATTAGTTGAGTTGATGCTTGCCCCCCAGTGATCGGCTGTGGCCTTGTCAAAATTGTTGGAATGTTTGTGCTAGAATAAGGAGCCGATGGATCCTGGGTTTGAAGTATTTGTTGACTCCGTTGATTCTCGCCAATGTCAGTCTTCATGGTTCTGTACCCTGGGAATGTACCATCTGGTAAATATATAGGTCCTTTAGCCTTTTCCTCGGCTATCGTGTTTGTCAAAGTGTTCACAAGTACTCCAGACTGGTTGACTAAGGCATGGTGCACAGCCGAATCAATGCGATCTTGTAATGTGTGGAGTTCCTCATCACTTGATTCAACCTTGGTTTGCTTGTCTTTTCTTCTCCTGACCCGGACGTACTTGGATCTTGTTTCACAATTGTCGGCACTTGACTTTAGTTCTTTGAACAACTGTGCCTTGCCGAGTCACCATGAACGAGTGCAGATATTGATTCTGAAGTTGATTTAGCATCTGCTGCATCTCTTCTCTCTGCTCATCGCTCAATTGCTCGATCGTGATCGGCAGGATGTTCTCTTCTGAAACTTGGTCCCACTGGGCGTGCCAAAAACGTCTTGATGCAAAAAACACACACTGGCCTGAGAGATTTGCTTTACTCTAGTACAGGTCCAAAATTAGTTTTTTAGATTCGAGGGCGTGCCAGTTGATTTGATCCTGCAATCAACAAGAAGAAATATGCAAAGAATGTTAATTAGTAAACGATAGTCCATCGGCCAGACAACCGATTTCATATCGTTTGTGACCTAGCCGATGCAATAAAGCATGAATCGGTTGTAAGGTATAATCAAAGATATAACTAATCCTAAAACTAGTATATCGGCTGTAGATATCAGTATTATGTGATCAAGGAATCAATATTACTTTAGAAATAAGCAATTGGTATAGATCGGACTGAACCGAGACAGTATAAATTGCTTAAGTCTATTGTAACATGAAATAATAACTACATAAAACTCATGTCATAGCCGATATCTAGATTTAAGTGTATATCAGCTGTAACTCCGATACAATCTTATGTTAAAACACAAAGAATAGATATAGAACTTTAAACAAAGCATAAAACCATGCAAAACATCTATATCAGATAAGATCGGCTGAAACCCCGATACTGTCCCTATTAACAACCGTAAAGCAAGCTAGAAATCATAGTTCTAAAACAACTTAATAGGTTGGACTAAACCAATGCAGCATTAAGCATGAAAGAAGCATAACATCTAGAAAGACAAGCCAATAATTGCCTTTTCGGGATGGTGGATATATGATATAACCTAAATTAACAAAGTAAACTAGTCGATACTGGCAAAACCCTAAAAAGAATCTAGCCGATGCAAGCAGATAGCATTGTTGATCTAAGCTATATGACATATATGATAACTCGGAAGTTTACAAGATAGAGCTAGAGTGTCATAAAGATGTAAGCACTAACTCTGATAATGCAAACCGCCATGACAAGATATACCTTTTCGTCGAAGATCAAACTGATGCAGCACGACTCGAAAGCACAGGCTAGTCGAAAAGTAGAAAACAAAGGTGGCGATGCACCGAGATTGATTCAACTTATGTTGTTATTATTTACAAGACCTCGGGACTATATTTATACCCGAAAATACAAACGTTGTTCATCACGGACACAACTCATATTAACCTAATACAAATCCAACTAACGAACAAGTCTCTTAGGCGGACTCTTACCGGGAATATCTGTAAGGAAATTACATAAAATATCCTAATTAATAGATACAATTGCCTCTTCAGGACTCTATCCGTGCATGGCAATCCATACGAAGCACCCTAACTCAACCCGGTGACGTGTACCAAGTTGTATTCCCAAAATCGGCTCAATCGGCTAACCCTGTCCGACTCTGATTCTGCCGATCCTGTCCGCAGCCGATTCGGACTACAGCCGATTCTCACTCTGTTTCCGATATGATCTAATCTCTTCGATCCTCTTTGATTCTATCTTCTTCTCCGATACTTGAATTACCAAATTTGGTCATCAACAGAAGGCAGAGACTTGCTCACCGAGATCCACTTGGGAATGTGCGGCAATCACGTCGCTCCCAATACAATAGTCAGTAAAGCATATTACCTAGTCTTCTTTTGGCCAACTGCCATCACTGATGCTCAAGACATCATCCGTACACGTCAAGGCTACCAATTCTTCACCAGACAGATCCACATGCCGGTCAACGAGCTACAAACAATACCCATCTCCTGGTCCTTCGCCGTCAGGAGCTTGGACATGGTGGGCCTGTTCAAGAAAGCACCCAGCAGCCTCACACACCTCTTCGTCTCTGTCGACAAGTTCACCAAATGGATCGAAGCCAAGCCAGTCGCAAAAATAACAACAGCAAACACCCGCGAGTTCATAAGAGGAATAATCTCCTTGAATGTGTGTTGTCAACTAAAGAAGTGACTCCTATTTATAGCCTAGTAATGATGGTTTAGAGGTCGGTTATGCTCGGGATCCAGCATAACCATCATTGGGAGCTCATAATCTTGCTCCATGTGGAAGGCCAGGGTAAGAGTGGTTGATGGCGATTTAGCCAAACCTTAGGTCGGCCGACCCCTAGGTCCCACCTCTCAGCTGGTTCTTTGGCTGAGAAGCTAATTGGTGGGTCCTTAGGTTGGTGCACTGTGGATGAGCTCAAATTATGTTGTTTTGAGCTAAGATGTGAGCCCTCCAATCCTTGTGCTCTCTCCTGATTGGCCCGGAGTATGTTACTTTGCATGCCAATACATTTTCTCCTTCAATTTAGTGTATAATCCCTACATATATGGTATTATCCATGGACAAGTGGAACCATATTATTTGAAACTAATATGCATGTAAGAAACGCTAGTTTTCTTTTATTTACTGAGATAATTGACGGTCGAAATCGGTATTTAGCGACCGTCAACAACCATCCTTATTGTCACCATGCAGCTCTAAAGCCGCCATCTCTTAAGCTTGAGGTGACCGGGTAGAGTGCGTGAAGATTAGGACGTCCGGAACTACTGGATGGAGGTGGTGGTGCTGATTAGCGATGAGACAGGGCGAAGAAAGGCCATAGCTAGGGGTGGCATTTTCCCCGTTGGGGGCGAGGACCCGCTCCTACGGGGCCAGGGACAGGGCATCCGCGAGTTAAATAGGGTGGGGCCCAGAAGTTACGCGGGGCTAGGGATCAATTTCCACACGAAGCTGACCCATGCACTAGTGGGGAAGGGAGCTTTACTCCCGGTTGGCAACCGGAACACCCAATCCGGTCCATCTTTAGTCCCGGTCCGGTTGAAATAACCGGGACTAAAGATGGATATCAAGTAAAAAAATGTGTGGGATGTGGGATTCGAATTCAAGATCTCTCACCTCAGTCCTCACGCGCGTTACCATCTCATCTACTGCACACATCTGACTTGGATAGATATGCTTTCTTTTTAAACTAACCCTGGAGGCATATTTAGTCCCGGTTGGTAACACCAACCGGAACTAAAATATCTTTAGTCCGGGTTGGTGTTACCAACCGGAACTAAAGATCAATTTTTAGTCCAGGTTGGTGTTACCAACCGGGATTAAAGATCCTCCATCTTTAGTCCTGGTTGGTATTACCAACCGGGACTAAAGATATATTTTTAGTCTCGATTGGTAACACCAACCGGGACTAAAAATCGTAAAGTGTCATTGGGCTTTTGAACTGGTGCTAAAGAATATCTTTAGCACCGGTTCCTATTCGAACCGGGATAAATGTGTCTTTTGCTAATCGATCAAAGATCAGTTCTCTAGTAGTGATGGGGCCCTGGTTGTAGAAAGCCCATAAAAAGTCTAGAATTATTCGCAAGAAAAGGCCCAATACTAGCAGGCCCAATGAAGGATAAAATACAAGCTTGCTTCACTTGTATAAACCCTAGACTTGGTACGATGGTATCTTCCAAATTCCAATTCCCTTAGCCGCCACTACCAGCCTATCTCATCACCTGCAGAAGCGGAGAAGAGCCACAATCACACACTTCTTTATGCCGTGGTCCGGCATCGCTATACGCTAATCCCCTCCTCTACTGCCCAGTCTACCCCTCCTCGATGGTCGTGGCGCTTCATGCAAAGGTACCACTATGACCAAACCGAATCCTTCCGCCCTTGCACTAACCCATCGGGCTGCCTGACCACACCATGCCATGTGCCGCCCTCATCTTTCGATGCTACTTGAGTGCTCTTCCTATCTCCCTATGCCCAAAGGCCGACGCCGCTTGCTTTCCTGGAAAGATGTGACAACACATAGGTGCGGGGCCCCAATGGGGGTGCAAGGACCCAGCGGGTAAGGGGATGGGGGACGTTTTCCACCTGATCACCAGTTCGGGAGCGGAGGCTGGTGAGGAAGTCGACGTTCGAGGACAGAGACATTCCAGCCCTGTTGCCACCCCTAGCCATAGCTAGTGGGGTACGGGGAAGTGGTGCTGCATGCAGTTAATTAGAACCCCGTCAACATTGTCTAGACAAAGAGAATGAGAAGGATTCCCTTAAAAAAAGAGAATGAGAAGGACTTTTAGGTAACAAACAAGGTACATCGACGACTTAAGAGTTATGTGACAGTTTTAGATGCTTGTTACATGTAATAAGATTGGAGATGTAGGATATATATTTTTAAAGCCCATAGAAATTAAAATAAAGCCATATTATCTTAAAAATTGTAACAATATTTTATATATGTCCCCAACCACCAGCCGTAAGGGATTTGTACCTTAAATGAAGTTACAACTCACTGAGCACCTAAAACTCAACATACATACAAGCATAACAACATATTAGTTAACATACAATTAGGCCATATCAACCCTCTAAACAATCTCAACATACATAGTACATACTAAAACTTAAATGTAACTGCATATATCATCTACAAATTATTTATAGAGCTCAACACATAAGCATGCTAAGGCGGTGTTTGGTGGCACGCTAAACAAGCGGTGGATTAACGCATAATTGATTAAGCATTAGCTAATAAAACTTAAAATTAGCTTAATATGATTTGTCAAAGTAACTTTTCTATAGAAGACTTATGAAAAAACGTATTGTTTACCAGTTTGGGAAACGTGTGTGTGAAAAACGAGAAAGTAGAAGTTAGGAAAGTGGGGAAAATAACCCAACCTAACTCATCATTCATCATATAATTTTCACACATTTCTAGCAAATTTATCATTCATCATATCAATTTCTACATCATTTTAATATATATTCATTCATATATATTTGCTAAGAGAGCCTGTGAAGGGTCATCTAATTCATGTAAACTTTGCGCTTGTCTAGAAACGGCCGTTTTATCAGCTGGAGCAATATGCCAATAGCCTTTTATCCTGTGGGACCCAAGCGAGCACGACCGGGCCTACCAGGAACCACTCGAGACCACTAGATAAGGGACAAGTGCTCTCACCGGCTAGAAAACCGCCACGTTTTCACGTAGCTGATTCGCCTGCTTCGTCTCCCTGCGCATTTGTGCCTACTTGTCCCACTCCCATCCACGACCTCAAGAAACCAAACCAAATCAAAGCACAGAACCACACGCCATGCTCTTTGTGTGGTTCAGGTTTGTGCATGTCCAATCGAAAAACAAGTAAAGCAGTCACGTACTACTATTACTGGAAATAAGCATTGAACAATCTAGCTAGCTTTGCTATTGCTGGAAACAAGTCTTCGCACAGTGGATCACCTCGTCACCTAGCCATGCTGAAGTTGGAGCCGGAGTTTCCCGGCCTGCCGCAGCAGTGCGACTCGTGCCGGTCGGCGCCGTGCGCGTTCTTTTGCCGCGCCGACTCGGCGGCGCTCTGTGCCACGTGTGACGCCGACGTGCACTCCGCCAACCCGCTAGCACGCCGCCACCGCCGCGTACCAATGGGTGTGGTGGCTGCCCCCGGCGCCGGGGGAGCCTTCGTCGTCCGCCCTGCAGGCGGTGTCAACTCCTCCTGGCCAATCCGAGAGGGCAGGAGGTGCGACTACGACGACGACGACGCCGCCGCCGCCGCTGAGGAGGACGACGAAGAGGCGACGTCGTGGCTTCTGTTCGACCCGTTCAAGGGCTCGTCGGATCAGGGGCTGCCGCCGTTCGGCGACGCCCTGGTGGCCGACTTCCTCAACCTCGGCGGGGGCGCCGGGGAGAAGGAGGACGCGTCCTCGTCGAGCAAGGACTGCAGCAGCAGCCACGGGAAGAGCAGCGAGGGCAGCCACGAGTTCGCCGTGCCCGGCGAGCCCGTGCCGGAGCGCCAGGGCTTCGGGGCTATGAGCATGGACATTATCGACTACGATGCCTCCAATTTCAGGCGCGGGTACAACTTTGGCGCATCGCTTGGCCACAGCGTAAGTCTTAATGTTTTTCTTACAATCTTACACGAATTTTCATCAATGAATTATCTACATATACTCTACTAGTGACTTCAGAGTTTCATATTCCAACGAATCTTTCAACCCTTAATAAAAATCTTTCAACCCTTAACTCGATTGGTGTTCTGGCAGCAGAAGGCGTTTGCTTTTCTTACGATTTGTTTATACACAAATCCTACCCGCCTTGTTCGGTTTGAAGGGGATTGAAGAGAATTGGAGAGGATTTAGGGGGAATAATTCCACACCACAATAGGTGTGGAATAAATCCCCACTCTCTTATGGGGATTAAGCGAACAAGGTCTAAAGGGGAACCCAATGCTTTGCTAATGAAAGCGTTTATCAAAGTGATCCTGAGCGCAACCTTAATTTACTTGCTGATCACCATAGATCCTCCAAAATGGGTCTTAAATACCTAAAGTCTGCATACTCACTAGAGTATTGTGGCTTAGAGCATCCGTAGTGTTTGGTTCGACCAATCTAATCGAAGAGCCGAACGAAATTTCTGTTCAACAACTGTAGCGTTGAAATCATTTTCGTGGGATCCGCAAAAAAAGAATCAACCAATCACTACAATCTAGAGTTCAATTTGTTATCTGACACCTACGGTTCGGCAGCCACAACATGCATGGTTCGGTTCTTTTACTGTAAAATCGAATTTGTGTTCACGGTGCAGATGCTCTTAGGCATCACAAAATGGAGCTCATGGGGGTCACGCTCAGGTCCTGATGGATCTGGGCCACATCGATCTCAATCTAAGCCCAGGCAAGGTCTCCAGAATCCGTGCTCCACGCAGGAACCTGAGTATGCTGCTGCTTCCATGACGTGCTAGGCGATGGCAAATCGATTCTCCTCCAGGAAGATGTTGGTTCCAAGGTGAGAGCATCCTTTTTCTAGGCGCCTGCGCTCTATGAGCGTGTTCCGGAGCGCGTCCGCCGGAGCCTCTCAATCGTAGACGTGAAAACAAACAACATATGGATTAGCGATCTTCGCGGTTCTCTAGGAGTACAGGCGATCCTCCAGTACCTTTTGATCTGGTTGATAGTACGTGCCACGACGCTTTCCGTGGACACGTCGAACTCCTTCCTCTAGAAGTTGGAAAGCTCTGGTTCCTACTCCACTTGCTTCCCGATCGAGGGCCCTGAGTCTCTACAGCTTTGATGGATCGTCCTTTCAGACCTCGGGCTACACTAGTGCTTCCCCATCGATGTCTCCTCATTCCACGATTGGTTGTGCTCTAGCCACCTTAATGTCCAAGAGGAACAGCGTGAATATTGGCACAAATGCATTATGTACTACTCGAATTGGAAAGGTAAAAGTATGAATTATCCCGCTGGACTATCATAGCAATCCGAATTATACCCCTGACTAGTAAAACCAGACATTCTACACCCCAAACTCTTTAAACAGACAAATAACCCCCTGCCCAAGTCTACAGTGCTTTTAATCCTACGTGACAATCAAGTTAAAATAAACATAAAAATATTATAGGTCCCACATGTTATATTGTTCTCCATCCTTACAAGCTCTCTCTCTTTCTTCTCTTCCTCTCCTTCTAAAGGTCGCATCTGAGGTTTGTGCGCGCTGTCACCATTGCAGCCCATGGTGAGGGCGTGGGCACCCGCACGTCATCCCACACGGCCGCAGCCGCTGAGAATCTGAGCCCATCGGCGCCGCGGTCAGCACCGTTATGGACGAAGGCCCGCAGTTCAGATACTCTGCGACCTAAATCCGAGAACATCACTACATGCAGCACCTTGTGCTCAAGATTCCACTCCCCATATACGCAAGCTTGTTCTGGATTTCTTGATGAGAAATAAGGAACCGCAACCAAGATCGGTTCAGATCTCTCTGGATTTCTTGATGCGACATCAAGAACTGCAACCAAGATTCCACTCCCCATGTATGCAAGCTTGTGCTCAAGTTAAACAAGGAAACGACTTTTTGGATGCCGCGCAGCTGCCGCTGCCACCGGTAACGATGCTGAGCAGCACTAGCAGAAAGATGTCGGGGCGACCTCCTCAGCTAGAGGTCACCAGCTCGACGGCCCGCCCGCCGTTGCGCTTATCCTGCTCGCATGGGGATGCCAGCTGGAGGGAGGATAGAAGGGGGTGAGGACTGAGGAAGAAGGAAAATATGACATGTGGGTCATATATTTTTTTTCATAGATTGCCATGCACATGACATGTAAGATTTAAACTACTTCAGATTAGGTTAAGGGAGTTACTCATCTGGTTTAAATAGTGTGGGGTGTAGAATGTCCGATTTTATAGTTTCGGGGGGCAAATCAAAATCTCACAATATTTCTGGTGTGGGGTAATTTGGACTTTTTTCCAATTGGAAATACATCTACTCCCCTAGTAATAGCTATCCATTGCAGCATAAAGGGAAAACAAATATCAACCAGGGAGATTGGGGACAACCTAACAAATCAGAACTGAATCAATAAAAAATCCTCTTGCCAAGGGATGTAGAGGGAGCTGCCGCTGGTGGTGGTTGCCTTTGTTGTCATGGTCCCATGTGTGCCAGCCTTTGCTGTGGGTGAAATCCGCCCACCCACTCATGCCCGTGCATGGATCTAGTCGCTCCTGAGCT
This sequence comes from Oryza punctata, assembly GCA_000573905.2. Classification (NCBI taxonomy): domain Eukaryota; kingdom Viridiplantae; phylum Streptophyta; class Magnoliopsida; order Poales; family Poaceae; genus Oryza; species Oryza punctata. The sequence continues at coordinate 5,927,127 of CM002496.2, forward strand.
CGTGGTGGCCGAATCTGACCTCTAGCTCGCGGCGACCAGTGGACCATAGTGAGGTGGAGGTCGAGGGAGCGAAGAAGGCGCAGCGATTTGCAGGGACATCGAGAAGGGAAGTTGACCTCGAGCTCGCGATGGCAAATCTGGCTGCCCTAGAGCTCGTGGTTGCTAGATCTAGTCGTCCCCGACCTTGTGGCATTGGATCCACCCACCTGGATGAGGAGGCACTGCATTCGGCTACGGTGCAAATGACAAGGGGTCTGTGGCAGCTGTGGCATTGAGGAGGCGGTGCTGGTAGGGAGAGATCAATGGAGTAGGATCGACTCCAAGAGAAAAGAGGGATGATGAGAGAAGAGAGGTGGAAAGAGTAACTTCGATGAATAAATAAACCTAGGGCTGCCTCGGTTTGTTGGCTCAATTCTCTTAGAGGTGTTGGTTTTTTTTAAAAACACCTCATATGTGGGTGTCCGCTCGTATTGGCTTGACTACCGATTTTGCTCATATGCGGAGTTGGAATGACGAGAAAAGACTTATATGTGCTGGTTTTAGGGCATCCCCTATTAGGACTTTTTTCTATACCTAAAAGAAAGAAAATTATTTAAGAACATTCGAATAAAAAAACTGTAATAGTCAATGGAACAGTCACTTGTCTCTTTGGCTTTAATTTTCCTGTACCTAGTTTTAATATGAGGTTCGAATTAGTTCTGCCATCCCTATCGTAGATATATACCTATACAGTATATTTTTTATACTCGCTTTAGTAAAAAAAAAGTGTTGTTTTGGACTTTCCGAATTCAGTGAGGTACAACTTCAACTACTTATAATATGTACAAATAAAAAAAAGGTAACACAAGTATGTGCAATATTTTGACAATTTTATCCATATGATTTTTACATGTTGAGGACATAGATTCATTGCAAGCGGAGCCGTTTTATGTTTTAGTGATATAATGTCCAACACGACAATGTTGAACTGCAAACTTTGATAAATAAGTTATATGTTTCACTTATGTTTTTGTAAAGTTCAAAGGATTAATAGAAATGAGTGACTTAAATCCTCTTCATTAAATGAGAGATCGATAGTGAGAGATTAATCTAGCCTTTCAGCGCTCCTACATAATCGATTTTTTAGATGAATCTATCTTTAGATTGCAGGCGGAGCATAACTACTCTCTCTTACAAAAATCGATCCTCCGTGCATGGTTTAAGAACCGCATACGAAAATCAATTTTCGCTGTTGAGACTATTAATAAGCTCACATGAGAAAATACCCCTCTCTCACTCTTTTTTCTTCCCTACTCTCTATCTCCCACTAAGTCCTCTCCCTATATGATCGTAAAGGACCTTTCCTACTCATAACCTAGCCAATGAGATGTGGGGTTCCGCCACTTATATATTAGGTTCATTACCCTTCCACTACCAATTTGAGACTATTCAACAAACTCCCCCTTCACACATTACTATCCCTCAGCCGTTCACCGCCCCTTCACCGTACACCAACGGTCCCTTGGGTATACGGGCTCCGTAGCCACCCACGGTCCATCAGGCCTTCACATACTATCCCTCGGGCTGCAGATGTTCAACTAGCCAGGCTCTAATACCAATTGTACGATAATAAAGGGTCTTTTCCACCCCAAAAGCTAGCCAATGAAGTGAGGGGCTCCCCCCACTTATATATTAGATCACTTACCGTTCCACAACCAATGTGAGACTATTCAACACTCTCGTCCACCCCACCCATTCACTCTCCCCACTCCTCTCCCTTCTCCTCCCGATGGTAGGCTTGGGTGATGGCGGCGGAGGGCTAGGGTGGTGGGCTCGGGCTCCGGTGGTGGCTGCAAGCTCGGGACAGAGGGATCTCGCCGGCAGCGGTGATGGGAGAGGTGGATCCGGTGGCCCCTCCACCTCCCACGCGGATTTGGCTGCCGCTCCGCCCCCACGAGCGCGGATCCACCGAAGGCTTTTTTGTCCATCTCTTGTTTTTCTTTTTCGTTGGTTTTTCGTCTTTTTTTCCGCTTCGTTTTTTCTCTGGTTTTTTCCGTAGCCCTTTTTTCGATCTCATCCGATCGTTCCAGACGCTCGCAGCGCGCCTCCCATCGCCGCTGCTGGGCCAAACCTAGCATCGCCACCACATCGATTTGCTCCCACTGTGTTTTCTCCTCCAATTAATTGCAAAAATCTATTCCCTACTCCTCCCTTATCATCTTTCTGATGATTTTCCCTTTTAATTCGACTTTAATTCGCTAGATTTAATCTTGTTCCCGGTGATGGCTGGCTCGATCGTTTTTATCCAGAGTTTTGCGGATTCGTTCCAATTTTGGGAAAAAACGGAAAGAGGAGTATCAAAAGCCCTCAACCAATTTTGGAAGATCGAGAAAGATTTGGTCAGATTTGATGAGAAAAGATCTACTCCGGCATACTGGCACAACGGGATTGTCCGGAGGTTGAAGACGGCTGTGCGAGCTGGGCCTGTGGCTCCACTTGTGGGCTAGGTCAAAGAGAAGCAGACCGAGCGAAGGGAGGTAGTGGACTGAGTTAGGGCTGAAAGTAATGTTAAGAATGAGTTTTTGATCCAAAACCAATGAATAAATCTCATTGATGTTTTCAATTATAATGTATAATCAGGAGTGAATCTCTTAATAGCTATTATTGTATCATTGAAAAACGTCTTTTGCAACGCATGGATATTTTTTATAGTATTTTCAAAAAAAATGTATATATATGAACCAATTCATCGGGCAAACTTATGTATAGTTAAGGAGCATACTTCAACAAGAGACGCTGGAAAAACTTATTTATGCAAAATCTGCATATACATATTTTAAACAGTGCACACACCTATCTAAATAATTATCAAACTACAGTACAGTGAATGAATTGGTGCCAGCCATTGAGTCAAGGGCTGATTCTGAAGCTAAAAATGAAAATTAAGCCGACATGCATGCATGAAGTATTTTTTTTACCTCAATCTATACTTACTTTTACTTTTTATATAGTTGGTACCTACAAATTAATTTCTAAAACTCAATTTACAACACATCATCACGCGTTAGTAATTATTGTATAAAGTATCTTAAATTTCATGCAAACATGACATATCATTTATAATTTTATTGTATTTTTAGAACTTAATATTAAATCAGTATCAAATCATTATACCCACATCATTTTCATATTGTTTAAATATATACATCTATATTTTCTATTATGTACATATAAGATATATTTATGTACATATCCCGCAGCAAAATGCGGAATATCAACTGTATACATATATATTTTTAACCTCGTTCGATATGATCGCTCAGGTTTCGATATCATCGCTGGAGAACATGAGCACGGTCCCAGACTGCGGTGTGCTGGAAATCACCAGCTCCTCCTACCTGAGGCCATCCAAGAGCACCATCGACCTCTTCACGGCTGCAGCTGGCTCCCCTGCGGCTGCGCACAGCATAATGTCGCCGCCGCATTTCATGGGCGCCATTGACAGGGAGGCCAGGGTGCACCGGTACAGGGAGAAGAGGAAGACGAGACGGTTCGAGAAGACCATCAGGTACGCGTCGCGGAAGGCATACGCCGAGACCCGGCCGAGGATCAAGGGACGCTTCGCCAAGCGCTCCGACGCTGACCTTGAGGTCGACCAGTACTTATCCACCACAGCCGACTCCAGCTGTGGCGTCGTGCCCACGTTCTAGCGAGCAGCTTGGCTGCGCGCCTGGAAGACAATCAAAGCAGCTCAGGAATGAATATATTCTCCCACTGTATAGTTGTTAAGATGAATAGACATCTTAATTGGTTGCTCAACTACATGTATAATTCGCCGAATCGCTTGTAAATTTGTGGGAGGTATAAGGCTTCAGCTGTAGGTATACATAGATGCCAGAAAGATACTCCATGTAAATTTTTGCAGGAGTAAATGTAATCCTGTAGTCATCCCTCCTCCAAACTTTACAATACATTTCTGTTTTTTTATTCAGCTTAAAAACTACATTTTGTTTTTCTCCCTATAACATTATTGATCTGATGGTAGATTTTGATCAATAATGGTTCTCGTGCACAAAAAAAGACAGTTTCGAGTCCCTTTTAACGCTGCGCTTTGCTTGGAAATTCCACGAATAACGTTTGAAGTATTGCGTTGACGCTTCGACTTTGGGCCACTTTGGTTCTCTACCCTACCAAATTCTTTGGTACTGAGTTGACTTGATTACATTTGGTTCGTTACTTACAGAGAGCTACTGTTGCCAAACTAACATATATATGTCTTCGATCCAAACCACTAAATACTATCGAACCTACCAAAAGATTGGTAGGGCACAAATTGACATCGCTATCCAAAATAACCACAAATTGACATCGCTATCCAAAATAACCCTTTCTCTTCTTACATTACTAGGGATACCCACACACTGGTGGAGATTATAGGGTTTTTAACTCTGGTTCGTAACCACTCTAGTCCCGGTTATGCAACCGGGACCACAAATCCAGGACTAAAGATACCTATCTTTAGTCCCGGGTGAAATATCCGAGACTAAGTAGCTATCTTTAGTTCCGGTTGATAACACCAATCGGGACTAAAGATGGTAGCGCTACGTGGCTGGTGCAACCATCTAAAGATATTTTTTAAAGATATTTTTTGTTTTTTTAAAGATTGCTGGTTCTGCTAGCTGCTTGTTTGTACCTGTATTTGCATAAATAGATGTATATGCATAATATATGTATATATGTAATATATGTATTTATACATATATATGTATGAGTAAATGTATATGCATATTATATATATATGTATAAATACTTGTATTTATATATGTACTTATACATATATTACATATATATGTATAAATACATGTATATGCATAATACATGCATATGAATAATATATATATTGCATATATATATGTATAAATACATATTTATCACATATATATGTTCCCTAGATATATGCGCTCAAGTAAATATATACTTATATTACCGAAATGTACATTAGTCCCGGTTAGTAACCCCTTTAATCTCGGTTGTCTAACTGGGACCACCAAATCACCTAGCACATTGCGCACGTGTCCCCGCACCCCGACCACTAAGCACTAAGTATAACTTGTTATAATAAAATAAAAAATAAATAGTTGAGTTGAAAGTTATTAGTATTTCCTACACACACAGATAAATCTGTAAGCGCACGGGTACGTTGTAGCACTTTCCCTTAAAGTATTTCACGGGTATTGAACACTAGGAACTCCCTTAACATTTGTAGGTGGTAGAAGCTGGTTGATTACCTCAATTTTAGCCTTATCCACCTCTACTCTCCTTTCGAAGACTCGATGTCCTAGGACTATGCTTTCATGGAACATGAAGTAACATTTTTCCCGATTAAGCACCAAGTCGTTTTCTTGACATTGTTGCAAGACCTTGTCTAAATTCTCCAAACAATGATCAAAAGTTTTTCCATAGACGAAGATGTCCCATGAAAACTTACATGATTTTCTCGATCATGTCAGAAAAGATAGATATCATGCACCGTTGGAACGAAGTGGGTGCGTTGCATAACCCGAACGACATCTGTCGGTAAGCATACATTCCGTACTGACACATGAACATTGTCTTGCTTGGATCATCGGGGTGGATGGAAATTTGGTGATAGCAAGAATACCCATCAAGGAAACAGAAGGAATTGTTTGCGAGCCGCTCAAACATTTCATCGATGAAGGGCAGCAAAGAATGATCCTTCTTAGTAGCCTTGTTGAGCTTCTTGTAATTTATGCACATTCTCCATCTCGTAACGGTTCTTTGTGGACTAACTAGTTTTTAGAGTTTTCAACGACCGTCATGTCTCTTTTCTTAGGCACTACCTAAACTGGGCTGACCCACTAGTTATACAGGATGGGGTAGATTATCCCGACGTGTAGGAGTTTCAAGACCTCGTTTTCACGACTTCGCTCATCGCATTATTTAGCCTTCGTAAAGGCGCTTGAGAGGGTGCACAAAAAGTATATAAAGGACGGACAACACCAGCTTCCCGAGCTTGATGTCGAGGAGTCCGGTTCGAGGCACATCTAAGAAGAGTTTTTCTATGGTATGACCTATAAAAAGGTCCAAGTCATGAACTTTAAACACATGGAAGTCTAGGATGATCTTGACATCATTGTGCCTGATTGGCACTCTACGCCCTTCGATAGAAGGACTGGATAGATCCTGAAAGGTTTTGTCTGTTGGTGCCAATGGTTCGTCCCCTAAATACGTTAATGCAAAGCATGAAGACATAATGTTTGCACCAACACTGGGATTATAAAGGGTATTCACCAAGGCCTCTCTTACGAGACAAAGAATCGTTAAGGACAGGGTGCTAATCCAAATCGCTTCAAAAGAGAGCTCCACCTCCCTTAACCACTCTTTGCTCATGATGGTAGTTAGTTCATGAAACGTCTATTTGAGAAATCTTCCTCGAGAGGTTCATTCCAACTACACGGGACCGGTGGTCTCTTTTGAGCAGAATAGTTTGAGGTGTTTCCGTAATCTTGAAAAGGATCACCCTCAACAGTTGAATCTTGGGATAAGGAGTGTGAATGCTCTGATTCGACGGTTGGGGATTCCTCAGATGTATGCTCGATTTCAGGATGGTTTCAAAATGAACGAAGGAGGTATTTTCCAGGATACGGTCCAAGAGTTCACTACCTTCCAACATCATTTTGTGTGCGAACGAACCTCCAGTGGAAGTATCGAGGTACATGGCAAACTCTTTATCTAAACCAAGATGGAAGTGTTGTAACAACACTTGGTCTAGTAGAGACAAGTCTGGGCCGACTTGAATTAACAAGGAGAATCATGCCTAGGTTGCACCGATGGATTCCTTCTCATCTTGCTGAAAGTTGAGAACCTCCTTATGGAGAGAAGCTACATGGGTTAATGGGAAGAAAGCAACACAAAACCTTTTTTTCACCTCCACCCATTAACCATATAGTTTTCTCACCGTAAGGGTGCACAATTGCTTCGCTCCTTCCATAATAGAAAAGGGAAGAAATTCCACCGTAAGGCGTCTTGTGCCATGCCCACAATTGTCAGACATGAACACAATTGCTCAAAATCTCGCAGATGATCGTAGGGATTTTCACTTTCGTGTCCCAAGAAGGATTGTCCCCGAACCATGGCTATAAACCAGACTGAGGTTGCGTTCGTTTGCATGGGATCCCAACTCCCCTCTCTCGTTTTCTACATGCACGCTTTTTAAACTGCTAAATAGTGTGTCTTTTTGCAAAATATTTCTATAGGAATGTTACTTTAAAAATCATATTAATCCATTTTCATGTTTATTTTAGCTAATACTTAATTAATCATGTGCTAATGTGCTTCCCCGTTTTCCGTGTTGGAAGGGAAGGTTCCCAACCAGCACAAACGAACACAACCTAAGTTCGTAGCCAAATGTACAAATTGGTTCATAGAACTCGGCCCTTGGAGCAAAATGATTTGGAATAGGTAAGAAGAGAAAGGAATGTGTAAATAAAAGGAAAGAAAAGATCCGAGGATGAAAAAAGTTCGAAGATGATACAACAACCATTCCCCGGCAACAGTGCCAGAAATTCTTGTTGGTATTTGCTACGCACATAGATAAATCCGCAAGCGCATGAATACCACTGTAACACTCCCGCTTAGAGTATTCCAATGATATTGAACACAAAGAACGTGTTTGTACATCTATGAACAAAATTCTATCCAAGGACAACAGATAACAGAATTGGCTAGAGATAGTCCTCTCTAGCCAAATCCTTCATAAGTCGTTGTCCTTGGATAGAATACCGATCGTAGATAGTACACCCACGTCCCTTGTATTTGATACCCTTGGAATACTCTAAGAGGAAGTGCTACAGTGGAATTCATGTGAGTGTGGATTATTCTATGTTCGTATCAAATACCAACAAGCATTTCTGGTGTTGTTACCGGGAAACGGTTATCTACGAACTTGGTTCATCCTCGTATCTTTTCTTCTTCTTTCCTTCTATTATTTCCTTTCTCATCTTACCTACTATGGAGCAACCCTCTATTCAAAACCTTTCTGCTCTAATGGTCGAGTTTTGAGAGTCACCAACTTCTTCAAAACTCATTCGTTCATCGAACTATAAACTCAGTCATGGCTTTATATCCATGGTTCATGGACTTTTCTTCTCGGGTAGCAAAAGTGAAAATCTCTATAGTCATCTACAAGAGTTTGAGTAAATGTGGAAGTTGTTTTCCTTTTCTCTTATAGAAGGGACGAAGCAATGATACACCCTTAAAGTGAGCAAACTGTATGGTGAATGCGAGGAGTTGAAAAGCAAGTTTTTCCTTATGGTGAAAGTTGTTTCCCTTTCTCTTATAGAAGCGCCGAAGCAATGATGCACCCTTATGGTGAGCAAACTATATGGTGAATGAGAGGAGTTGAGAAACAAATTTTTCCTTGCTTTCTTCCCATTAACCTGTGTAGTTTCTCTCCGTGTAGCCACAACGGAGTCTAAGTAATGCGATGAGAGAAGTCGTGAAAAAAGAGGTCTTGAAACTCCTACATGCCAGGATAATCTATCATGTGTTGTATAGCGAGTGGGTCAGCCCTGTCGAGGTTGTGCCTAAGAAGGGAGGCTTGAAAGTCATTGACAACTCAGATAATGAGTTGATCCTACAATGAACTGTCGCGGGATGGAGGATATGCATGGATTACAGAAAGCCCAACAAGGCTACTAAGAAGGACGACTTCCCGTTGCCCTTCATTGATGAGATGCTGGAGTGGTTGGCAAATCATTCTTTCTTCTGTTTCCTTGATGGCTATTGGCTATCATCAAATTCTCATCCATTCTGATGATCAAAGCAAGTCAACGTTCACATGTCCCTACGGAATCGGGTTGTATAACGCACCCACGTCATTCCAACGGTGCATTATGTATACTTCTCTAGCATGATCGAGGAAATCATGGAAGTTTTCATGGATGATTTCTCCGTCTATGGAAAAACTTTTGATCAATACTTGGAGAATTTAGACAAAGTCTTGTAGCAATGTCATGAAAAGGACTCGGTACTTAATTGGGAAAATTGTCACTTCATGGTTTGTGAAGGAATAGTCCTCAAACATCGAGTCTTCGAAATGGGAGTAGAGGTGGACAAGGCTAAAATTGAGGAAATTCAGCAGCTTCCACCTCCTACAATGTTAATGGGGTCTGTAGTTTCCTGGGTCATGCGGGTTTCTATTGTTAGTTTATTAAAGATTTATGTTTAGTAGCTAGACCCCAAGATTTATGTTTAGTAGCTAGACCCCTCACCAGCTTGCTAGCTAAGGATGTTCCTTTAACTTTGATGACGAGTGCTTAAAATCTTTTAGTTACCTAAAATAAGCACTCATTTCGGCACAAATTATTCAACCCCGTGATTGGTCGCTTCCATCTGAAATCATATGTGATGCTACTGATTATGTTGTAGGGGCCGTTCTCAGCCAAACTAAAGATAAGAAACACCATGTCATCACATATGCCAGTAAAACATTGACAAGTACTCAGCTTAACTATGCCACAACTGAAAAGGAGCTCCTGGCCGTGGTTTAGCAATTGATAAAACCAGGTCTTACTTAGTTGGAGCTGAGGTAATAGTTAATACTGATCATGCTGCCTTAAAATACCTTCAAACTAAGATATTTGTAAAACCTCAGTTGATAATGTGAGTTCTTCTACTCCAAGAGTTTGATCTTCAAATAAAGGATAAAAAGGGAGTAAACTCTGTAGCGGATCATTTGTTGCGTATGCAAATCACTAACATGCACGAGCTACCGATAAATGATTTTCTACGAGACAACAAGCTACTGAACGTAACAGACTCAAACCCGTGGTTTGCAAACATCGTCAATTTCATGATTGCAGGATACGTGCCACCTAGAAAGAACAAAAGATGACTCATCTATGAGAGCAGAAGCCACCCTATTATGGGATGAGTCATGTCTTTTTCGAGTGAGTTCTGACGGACTACTCAGGAGATGTGTACCAACAACCGAAGGAACCCAGATTATCGAGAAATGTCACGCGACACCTTATGGAGGCCACTACGGTGCACCCATGCAAAGATCTGGCAAAGTGGATTCTTTTGGCCTACAATATATGAAGACAAAAAAAATTCTTTTGGATGTGCTAGGTGCCAGAAGCATGGAGGTTTTACCGCTCGCGATGCTATGCCCCTAACGTATAATCTTGAAGTGGAACTTTTTGATGTGTGCGGTATCAACTACATGGGACCTTTTCAAAAGTCCCATTATTGCGAGTACATTCTCGTGGCCATTGACTATGTGTCCAAGTGGGTGGAAACAATACCATGTCGTGTTGTCGTCACCAAGCACGTCTGCAAGATGTTCCACGAGGTCTTCTTCCCTCGGTTTGGAAAACGACGGTTGGTAATTAGTGACGGAGGGTCTCGTTTCATCCATAAGACCTTCCAAAACTTTTTATAAGAGCTTGGGGCTCAACACAACATTGCAACTTCATATTACCCCCAGAAGACTGGTCAAGCTGAACATGCAATAAGCAAATCAAGAATATTCGGTAGAGGACCATCAATGAAATGGGGAAAGCTTGGAAGCACAAGCTACCTAATGCTCTTTGGGCATATAGGACTGGATACAAGACGCCCATCGGCATGTCACCATACCAGCTCGTATACGGGAAGAATTGCCACCTTCCCGTTGAGCTCAAACACAGGGCACACTGGGCCATCCGGACTTGGAACATGGATTTAGGACAAGCCGGATGGCACTAACAGATCCAATTGTCGGAACTGGAGGAATGGAGAGGTAAAGCCTATCATAATTGCCAGAGTGTATAAGGAACGAACAAAAAGAAGACATGATAATCGAATCAAGATCAAGGAGTTTGAACCAGGAAAATAAGGTACTACTGTTCAACTCCAGGGTAAAGCTGGTCACGGAAAACTTCGAAGCAAATGGCTTGGACCATACACCTTCATTAACACTTCGTCACACGGAGCGGTCACGCTGCAGGACGATGAAGGTAACATCTTTAAGGTAAATGATCTACGTTTAAAAGTTTTCCTAGAATCGGTAGAGGGGTTGGAGTAGGATTTAGACTTTATAGAGTTCGTCGATTTTAATGCGTATCCTACAATCCAACCTATGTCCACTGGGCTGAGCTTGTCGTAGTCTAGCACCTAGCCTGAGCCCGACTAGCCTAGTAGCTAGAAGGGTTCGACCGAATCCCTAGTTCCACTAAACCAACTAGTGCTACCAGCACCAGCCCTCGTCCAGTTGGCCTGCAGGTGGGTCCGCCTTAACAGTCCTGGTGGTCTCGCGAGAAGGAAAAAGAGAGCGATCGCGATCTCCACTATTGAAATTCTTTCGTTGGCCATTTATTTTCTTCCTCCTCTCCTTCTCTATCCCTTGAACCCTAGTCGAATCCCTGCCCATTTCTCTACCAAATTCATGGTAGGGAAGGCCTTGATCTCCCTCGCTAGCTCAACCTCCATCTTCCATCTAGAGGGGGAGATCCAACCCGCCAATGCAACATTTCCGGAGCCTGAAGACGGTGAACCCAGGGTTCTGGAACCCCTGGCGACCTTTCTTCTGCCCAACCGCAACGAGGGACCGACCGGCGACTAGGAGGGTTCAGCTGAACTCTTGGTTTGGCGCGTTCTCCTTCACCCCGGAGAGTCCAGAGATCCCAGGCCTGGTCATCCAGTCCGTACCGAAAGCCGACAACAGGCGTGATCGTCCCAAAACGGTCGATTTGCATCCATTCTTCCAAGGGAACGATGTGCCGGGGCCATCCCACGCAAACGGTGGTCATGTGATGTAACACCCCAGCAATTCCCACAAGTCTAGGATGCCACTAAGAACCATACTACAATGCCAAAACAATAAAGTTTTGGTACGAAATTCTTTTTTTTAAAAATATTTCGGAAGCATCGACATATAGACACAAGGATATAAGACAACATCAATCTGACATGTATGAACAACCTAAGAATGGTAGATGAATCATGGTGAACATCTGTAGTATTTAATAAATCCACTACGACAACAAACTCAACTAATTTTATCACTATATCACAACTTTTATTAACTCAGTGAGATGATGACGTGAAACAGTACAGCTACACCCATCCGTTCATGCAAATATGTCACAACAAGTACCTGAAAAGACTAAAAGGGGGTGAGAATGAATCTCAGCAAGCAAGTTGTTTTAACAAGCCATTTAAACCACAGGTAAATTATGTAATGAGTTAAATATGGGTCTAAGAGATGTTATAAAGACAAGGGAAACATCGAAGTACAAAAACCCTCATAAGATCATGAATGGAAGTATATTCACATTCCCTTAGGTAATACAAAAATGGACACTCGTCAATGACGACTTTGTATAACTTCCATAGTAATATGCAATGTGTGCATATAGAATGCAATGCAATGCAATCACTACTGGAGAATTGATCTTTAATCGGTTAGCAAAAAAACACATTGTCCCGGTTCGAATAGGAACCGATTCAAAAGCCCAACGGTACTTTATGATTTTTTAGTCCCGGTTGGTGTTACCAACCACGACTAAAAATTGATCTTTATTCCCGATTGGTAACACCAACCCGAGCTAAAGATATTTTTAGTCCCAGTTGGTGTTACCAACCGGGTCTAAAGATGCCTCCAGGGTTAGTTTAAAAAAAAGCATCTCTATCCAAGTCAAATGTGTATAGTAGGTGGGATGGTAACGCGCGTGAGGATTGAGGTGAGAAATCTTTGAGTTCGAATCCCACATCCCACACATTTTTTTACTTGATATCCATCTTTATTCCCAGTTATTTCAATTAGGACTAAAGATGGACACCGGGACTAAAGATGTCCTTGATTGGACGTCTCGGTTGTAACCCGGAACAACAAAACGTTGCCAACCGAGAGTAAAACTCCCTTCCCCACTAGTGAATGATATCTATTCCTGCCTTCACACCCAACAAGGTGTGAAGCTACATCATATTAGGTCAAAATACGATGTTGTACCGGTACGGTCACAACCATAGTTTCACGACTTAACTCCAAATGCAATGCAAAAATGATGCAATGTAGGTTGAATTCCAGAGTAATAATATTATAACCTCATACCTTCATATGAGCCCAATATAAAGTTATTCTCGCCAAGGGCATTAACCATATATATAAATAGAGTAATAATAATAAACAATGATTAAGGTAAGTAAGCTCTTAATTATGATGTACTATATAGGTTACCGATATAGAATTTCAAAGTGATGGTGGAAAATAACAAGTGAAAACTGTGGCAAACAACTGCTACGATTACTTGTCTTCATCGAAGATGAGATGAACTCTAGTTGCATTCCGATGCGGCATCACCTGACTAAACACCGAATCAGCCTCAAACAACACACATATAATCATTCAAGACTCATACATTCACTTCCTAAGCTGGGAACGCACCCCAAACAACATAAAACAAATCACTGATAATCTTCCTATAAAAAGCAGCATAGATTAACCGGTCGATACCTCCAATTCTACACCACATAACATAGCAAAAGATATCATTTCTGACATCTACAGAACAAGAGTTACAACTTTCATTTCGATAACAAAATTGAATTCTTCCATTTAGCAGGCATAAAACATGACACAAAACAGAGAACTTCATCTACCCAGAAAACTGTGCAACAACCATTCAAAAGAGCACTGACAACAAAATAGAAGTTGAAAGCTAACAATTTTTATAAAGGAGGTAGAACACAACATATGCTACAAGTTATGTAAATAAAAGGATCTCTGACTCCACAATTAAGGTCCTCTAAAAGCCTTCTAAACTTTGACTACAGAAAGAACATGGATGTTTTAGACAGCCAACTTCAGAAATTCGATAAAATCTCGCCCTTTGGTCAGACGATAGATCTCTAAATTGTCTACAACTTTATAGTTATACACTTTTGCAGAACAGGTCATTTAGACCCCAAAGACATCAAAAACTGAAACACTGTAAATCTGTCAAATCAGAACTGCTAAACCGAATCACAACAAACAAAACTCCTTCTCTAACCTTCGTTTACCACGAATTAGAGAACTAAAAACACCCTAGAACAACTGGTGCAACAAGGGGATAATCCTCACCTAGGGTTTCCTTGGAGATTCCAGGGGAAATATAGTGGGGAGCACCGATCTACCCCTCTGCTTTCTCCTCTCCTCCTCCTTGTTCCGTTTTTCTAGATTTCCTCTTGGTCCAAGATGCCGTGGTGGAGATCTAGGGAGAGCAAGGTTCGATGGAGAGGAGAGGGAGGTGAATGTTTGGACAGGAGATGAGTGGAGAGTGAGGGGGCGCCATGGGGGAGAGGGAATCTGGTCCCAACTACTGTAGGGTTTTAGATGGGTGCTAGGTGGGCAGTGGAATTGGGCTGGGCCATTTGGCTTGGCCCAGCTTGAATAAGTCCATTTCTAAAGCTATTTTTTTTCATTAACTTCTATCAACTTATTTTTGTACAAAACAACAACTAACCATAAAACAAAATAACATCTTGATTTTTTGGGGGTATTACACGTGACTCCCATCACAGCCACCGATACGGGGAATGGGATTAGCCCCCGGGTGAGTAGGGATGCGTCATCCTACTTGCTAGATAGCCATCCGCCGAAGCGCCCTGTTCGCTTCCTGGGAGTGAGCACATCCGCTGGATGTGGGAAGGTGCTCATTCCCTCTCTCGTACCTAGCGAGAAACTGAAGGCGGAGGCCTCTCAGAGCTCCCCGTCAATCAGATGGTGCCTCTCTCCACCTGCCATCAATAGGTTGGTGGGGGACTATGAGAGCGACAGAGAAAAATCTCCGAGCGAGCCTACAGAGGCTCGATTAGCTGCGATTGTGGCTCAACTGCGCGAGCTGAGAACAAGCGGCTAAAAGATACCGTGGCGGAGGGGAAAGTTGAGCTCGCTTAGCTTGAGGTGGACCTTGCATCCCTCCACCGTGGTCTTTGTGCCAAGCTTTACCTCTTGTACAACGCCATGGGGAATAAGGACTTCTGCAATGCTCCTAGCCCGTAGATCCTCCCTGGTATCCGTAGAAGTCGATAGGTGCGTTAGTTTTAATTTCAGATTTTCTTTCTTTCTTTTTATTTATTTCACTCCTCATGTAATTGCGCCTATCAATACCGTATTAATAAAATTATTGACTCACCGGGCTTCACCGGTGAGTCCCTTTCTTTCACTTTTCTTTTTGTCTTTGTGTCTTGAAGCACCCCAGCTACAAAAACAAGTGTGGGGTTGATCTTGTGTTCACACGACACATTCAGATACAAGATCACCAGTGTTCGTGCTACACCGCAACACCTGCACATTCACGAGATGAGACGAAGCACCCACTGCACGCACGGTTGCTTGTCATATCTCTTAAATAGGCAGGACTAGTTATTTTCCTTTTCTTATTAGGAGTCTTATCTCATGTCTGATCAGGACTTCTATCATCCCGAGGGTATAAATATGTACACCAGGGTCATTGTAAACTATCTTAACATATCAATACAATTACTTTCAACGCATCGTCACCTTTTATTTTGACGAGTTCATAGTTTCGAGTTGGGTTGCATCGGTTTCAATCTCCGACGAGGAAGTAAGTTCCTTCAACTTTGCTTGTATCTATGTGGCAACAACTTTCTCAGTTAAGCCCGGTATTCTATCCAGGTTGATGCAAATGTTGCTTATATGATATATTGATTCTATCTTTATCTGCTTTGCTATTTAGAATCATATCGCCTTAGTTAGGATTTTCTCGATTAGGTCCGATATTCTGACTAAGTTGATGTTTCTCTAATCATATTGCTCTTTTAGATTAATCGACATAACCATCACATTTTTAGATCTATTGGCTAAATAGGTTTCTTATTATCTCCAACCTTATACTGTCTCGGTTACGTCCGATCTATCATATCGCTATTAATAAGTTTATTTCTACTAAGCCGAAATGTTTTTATGCAATGCTTCATCATAATTCTAGGCGATGAGTTATCTTGTTATGTTCTCTAAGTGTTGTATCGGCTTATACTCAAATTTGTATACACACTACTTGAATCTCTCTTTTTCAACTTCAATCTTATACTGTCTCATTTAAGTTGGATCTATCAAGATTATCTTTGATAAAGAACGGATTACTTATGATTATGCATTGTTTAGTTATAGCCGATGATAGCATGAATCTCACTGTTTATCTGATTAGTTCAATCTACATCAAGCCTATGATCGATTGATCAAAACCCCACTGAGATCCGCTGGCCTCGCTACATCACATCGGCTTATTGGCCGATCTTGATCATCTATCTAATTCAATCTTGTTAGTTGTAGGAACAAATGTAACAACCCTCCCTTCAGAACTGCATAGCCAGCCCATCCAACGGGCAGGCCCACTTACACATACCACCCAACTTTAAAATTTCGTTCTCGCTTCATGTAAAAGGGTTAATCCGAGAGTGGTTTGGTTGGAGGAAAGAGGATTTATGAGTTGGTGCCACTCTTGCTAAACTAGCAAAGTGGTAGTAAACACACGCACACAGCTCTCATGAGCCACACAGGCCAAATCCCAATTGGGCCAGGATGTCACATACACCCCCTGAAAGGACCCGACGTCCTCGTCCCGATTTTCGTTTGGGATTAAAACCAATAAATAATGCATTTCTAGAAATTAAATTAAAAGTTAAAGAAAATTAATCAAGTGAATTAATGAGGGAATGAAAAATTTCCTTTAAAAATCATGGACGGATATAATGTTGTAATATTCTCCGTGCTCTAAAGTACTCTCTAAAATTTCCCGTGAATTTTCGGAGCTCAAGAAGTATTTTTAAAAGCACAAAGTTCATTTAATCAATTAAATAAAATGCAAAAATAATAAAATCTCCTCTCTTTGTCCATGGGCCGTTTTTGGCCCAAGTCCTTTTTCCCTCCCCCTCGGCCCACTCCCTATCGTTTTTCCTCCCGGGCTGACTGCCCTTCTTTCTCCCCCCTCCCCAGCCCGCTCGCCACTCGGCCCATCTCGCCGCTCCTCCCTCTCCATCGAAAAAAGTCCACCTTACCTCCCCTTACCGGTGGCCCCACCTATCATCCCCAACCTCCGACCGAAACCATCGTCCACACCGACACCTCCCACGTTGCTGCGCCGCTTGCCTCCACCCCAGCGAGTCAAACCTCGGAGGCCGAGTCGTTACCTGCACCTCCCGTGCCCGTTTCCCCCACCCACATCATCGGCATCCCACTCCCTCTTCAAATCCGCACCTTTCGGCCCCAATCCATCCTCCCGACCCTATAAAAACACTCCGCGCACCTCCCTCTCCCTCCTTCCCACCTTGCTCGCTCTCCTCGCGCTCTTTCCCATGCTCCCCGCACTGTTCCCGAGTGCCGCCGCCCGCTACCGATCTCGGGCCATGTGCCACCGCCTTCCTAGTGACCACCACCACCGGCTCCGCTGCTGTAGGAGCAAGCCCAGCCGTCGCTTCTCTCTTCCCCATCACCACCGGAGCACTGGCTCCAACACACACCCGAGCCACTCCCACCTCTACAAGCTCCGGACGCCGCTCGCCGTCGCTCCTAGCTACCCCGAGCCTCGCCGCCTCCTCCTCCGACTTCGCAGCACCAATCCGCCCCTTGGCCACCACTTCTCCAGCCGGTGTTTCCTATTGCGTTGTGCCGCCTTTTCTCTACCTAACCCCTCCTCCATCTTTCTTAGGTCAAGGCAAAGCCCGTCCACTTCTCTATCTTCCCGCTTCGCTGCTGGACCGCCATCTTAGCCGGCGTCCCGAAGCCCGCTGTTGTCGCCTTCATGATGCCTGTCCTCGTCCCTGCGATGCTCGATGAGCTCCCCATCACCACTCTCCTGTGCATGCCGCCGCGCCAGTGGTCACCGCCGGTGACCACTGGGCCGCACGCTGCCGCTCATGGCGCCATTCAGGGTGATCTAGGCTATCCACGTGGCCGCCCTGGTGCCACCCTTGTCGGTGCCGTCATGGCGCCACATCGGCGCCACCTCCCCCAACGGTCCACTGTGGTTGCCACGTGTGCTCTATGTGGTGCGCCCGCGGACGGTGCGCGCGTGGACTCAGTCCACCGTGCACTCGACCCCTTTTGTGTCACCGACAGGTGGGGCCTGATTGCCAGCGCCACCTATCCCATTGGATGACATCGTAAATCATATTAATTGCGCAAAAAATCGATTTTAATTCCAGAAATCCATTTACATCACTAAAAACTTCTAAAATTCATAACTAATTTATACGAACTCCAAATTGAACCATTCAACTTGCAAAATTCATCTAAAATTGAGCTCTACATGTTTGTTTACTTTCCATGTACTGTTTACTTGGTTTTCATTAGGGTTTTTCCCCTTTTGCGTGCCAGCGTGTAGTTTCCACCATTTCGGATGATCGCGGTTGCAAGGAAAAGAGCTCCGAAGATCAATTGAAGAAGCAAGGCAAGTCGCACATTCTCCTTGAGCATGTTGAACCTAATTTATAAATGTTTTATTGTGTGCAAATTAAATTGCATGATTTTCTAATTACATTGGATTATGGAATTACCTATCTGGTCGCATGTGCCATGTTTACTTGATATCCGTCCTTTGTCAACTTGGGTGTCAATTTGACTAGATTGTGTTACTTATGTGACCTAGCTAGAATTACATTTGCTTAGTCATGCTTAATTACCACAAGCTCACAATATGGGATAATCACACTTTATATATTTAGCATTTGGTTGAGCGTATGCTCGTGGCATCTAGCCATGTTTTATTGGTCATAATTATCCAACTAAAATATAACTTAATGGTAACTAAAATATAGCTTAATGGTGGGATGTGGGTGCATAGTTTTGCTAGTCGCACCTACAGCAATTAAAGACCGGTTCACGGGAAACCCCTGGAAGACATACCGCGCTTATCGCAAGCAAAATGGGTAGCTGTTGGACTTGTAGTATAGCTCTTCCCTTTAGGACGTTCCAAGGCAAGGGTGGGCGTGATTGAGTTGGGTTTGCGGGGGCTTACCCGTTGATCAGCTTCCGGATTGAACGCGGTGCACGGGGGGTTACCCACTGCTGGATATAGGGGTGGGGGTGAAACCTTAGCTTGTTGCGCTTGGTTAGGTGGAGTTATGCGAAGGGTCTTGTCACAATCACTCGCCATGGTGACGTGTCTGCGCGGACAGTTGTGTCTTGTGGATACAATTGTGCACATCTGGCCAGAGTAAAACTATTCGAATAGCCGTGCTCGTGGTTATGGGCGATCGATTAGCTTCACAGTGATTAGTCCCACTCTATTAGTTAATTTGACTTAATCAACTGGTGTAGTTGTAACATACGAGGAATTTCACCTAGGAAAATTTAAAAATTTTTGAAAACTAAAACTTTTGAGAACACATTAGCTCATTTTAGAGCTTAAATCCTATAAATAAAATAAACACATGGTTTTGATGGACAACATCTGAGCTAAATCAAAATAAAATTTTATAAAATATTGTGTTAACAAATTTCAAATCAAATAGTTTGGTTTGACCTAAAATTAGAAATTGAACCCTTTTGGTTTTCCATTTTAACCTAACCAAAAGAATTGAGCTAAAAGCAAACAAATGGAAACATAGGTTTATAAAATATTAAAAACTAAATGGAAATAAAATAAACTCGGTTGCATTTGCATTTTATTATTTTGGGAGTGTTTTTGGATCTTTTGGTGCATCTCATAATAGGTTGTATATGCATGTCATGGCTAAAGAAAATTCCTAAAAATACATTAGGCAACAATAAATCACACCAAAATTCACACAAATACTACACATCACTCTAAGCTCCCAGAAATTTTAGCTTGAATTTATCACATCATGTGCTACCTCAACTGAATCCTTTAACTCAGCTCAAATACTGAGAACAGCATACCACTTAGCCTACTTTGCACCTTCACTAAAATTGAACCATAACTCATCTAGCAAAACCACGTGGTCATAATGTTAACCATACCTTACTCTACCACCTGGTGCAATGGCTTAATCTAATTATAAAAGAAACCACATAGAATGAGGACCACAAGATTTATAAACAGTATTCTTGACTGCAGTCAAGATTGTAGGATCGAACAGCAACAACTAAGCCAACCAGAGCGGGTGTGAATGGTTGGTATGCCCAAAAACCAAAACTCTTAGCGGAAATAAAAGTTACCCTCAAATTCGATGGATCACGGTCTGACCGAAGTTGCTGCGCCGGTCTGACCACCAGTCTGCCGCCGGTCTGACCGCTGCCTTGTCGCCGGTCTGACCGATGGTATGTCGCCGGTTGGACCGCCGAAACCCGATGAAACACAAATCGAAGAACTCTTAAAGTAGATCACGACTTTATTTATTCTCTCTGTGTTTACAAAGTGCACCAACAGCACTCCTTACAAAAATCTCGACTAAACTCGAACCCTAACAAAAACTTTCAACTCAATTGCTCTCCAAAAAGCGATACCGGAAAGCCTCACGCTCCCTAGGAAACCTTCTCGTACAAGAAACAAACTTTACATAACCAATCCCACCAAATTTGGACTCCTTCCAAATTTGACTCCGCATCCCATACGCACACAATACCTCCATCGTTTGCCAGATGGAACCTTCACCTTCCACGTGCATTGAACTCTAGCCTTAGTATCCCGCATGATCTCTGACCACCACGGACGTCGTCTTATCCCCAAGCCGACTCCCGGTCCATCACCGCAAATACTCTCCCGGCATTAATTCACCTACACATGGAACAAACAAAGAAACCATATTCCGAGACCAAGCTATCCCCAACTTTACTCATTGTTAGCAAACAACAGTATTACATACGCATAGTATCCATCTAGAAGTCATATTCATAAAATAATCACGGATATCCAAAGAAACAACCCGAAACCAAAACCAACTCAGAGTTGGCCGGTCAGACCGCGGGCTGTGCCGGTCTGACCGGCAGCCTCTGCCGGTCTGACCGGACCCAACCCAGTAGCAATACCTGTATATCACCTGAAAATCCAATCATCTCCAAAACCACTTCGCAAATAAATTCCAAATAACAAAACCAATAATCTCCAATGCCAATTTGTTCATCACAAAAACATAATCAAAAACCTTTGATTTCTTTGATTTTACAAAGATTTTAACTAGTCAACTGCAGTCTCCTCTTGATTTTACTTTTAATTTATCAAAGAGAGAAAGGGAGAGAAAGAGGGGGGTTAAAAGTCAATTTCACACTAAAAACTTCACAATACCTCTCATTTCTTCTAGGAAACATCTAGAGGGGCCACTCGACAGCTACCAAGCTAGCTTTGGTGAGGGATAAGTGGTAGCACTGCCCTACACTCAGCTCTCTCATCAAAATCGTGTTTAAACCATGTTATGACACCTAGCTCTCACCATGACGCCTCAATTTTCACCATTAACTAAACCACCTCACCATTCTCTCATCCCTCATCGTGTACCATAGAGAAAAACACAAAGAACTCCCTCGGAATTCCAAGAACATCCATTTCTATCTCCCTACAGAAGGTGTTTGATCTATTTCCTTCTTCGCCTAGTGAGATTCGCTGCATTCCATTAATGGGAACAAGATCTTCCTCTACCTGATCGATCTATGTCTTTGGTTTCCATTTTGGCGCAGGTTGAGCACCTTGTGCCAAGCTTGATGCCGCACCCGGTGTCCAGAGCGCCGCCGCGGGCTACATCACCGTTCCCGTCGATCTTGTACACCTCCGTCGATCTCTTGCGCTAGGTGCGTCGCCAAGACCCTAGGAGCAATACCGTAAATGGAATTGAGCCGAATCACCGTCATCGAAGAGATCCATTCTTTCTTCCCCAAGTCTGGCCACCAACCACCATCGTTGATCTCCGTCATTCCAGTGAGTTCCTCAATGATTCCTTGCACGTGTAGCGTTGTTGACGATGAAATTTGGCAAGCATATGAATCGGAAACGGGATCCAATTCGAAGTGGATTTGAAGATATGCGGGATTCTCGGAAACAGAGTGCGCATCGTCTGGAAGACTATGTCGGCCGATATCGAGTTTGATATGGTTAGCCGATACAGCCAATGTAGGTTGCAAGATCAATGTTGGATTCGAAAGAAGGGCTTCAATGATATTGCTAGGCAAGGATGGAGTCCGAGATTGGCAATTGTATCTATTAATTCGGATTTTATGTAAATTCCTTATAGATATTTTCGGTAAGAGTCCTCCTAAGTGATTTGTTTGTTAGTTAGAGTTGTATTAGGACAATATCAGTCGTGTCCATCACGGACAAGTTTGTACTTTCTGGTATAAATAAAAGCCCGAGATCTTGTAAATAATTAACATCAGTTCAATCAATCTCGGCGCATCGCTAACCTTTTTTGTTACATGTTTCGATGAGTTCTTGCTTTTGAGTCGAGCTGCATCGGTTCCGATCTTCGACAAAGAGGTAACTACTTGTTATGGTGGATTGCGTTCTCGGGATTAGTGCTTACATCTTATGACACTCTAATCTTGATCATGTAATTCGTCGAGATATCATATATATCATACAATCTAGATTGACAAAGTTTTCTACTTACATCGGCTGATCTCTATCTAGGGTTTTGTCGATAACGGCTAGATTGACTTGTTGATTTAAATTATATAATATATCCACCATCCTGAAAAGGCAACCATCGGCTTGATTGTCTAGATATTATGCTTCTTCCCATACTTAATGCTGCATCAGTTAAGTTTGATCTATTAAGTCGTGCTTAGAATTATAATCTCTAGCCTGCTTTATGGTCATTAATAAGGATAGCATCGGGGTTTCAACCGATTCTACCTGGTATAGTTGTTTTACATAAGATCATGCTTTGCTTGATATGTTATATCTACCCCTTATATCAAGATCTAATCTAATATAAATATGTTGGACTTACTGCTAATATAATTGACAGTAGTTAAATATATTTGTTGAATAAGAATATCTTAGTATAAGGTAGTATCGGAGCTATAGCCGATTCACTTTACACTGCATCGGCTAGGTTACGCCACGATATGACGTTGACTTTCTGGCCGATCGATTATCGTTTACTAATAAAACTTGCATGTTCCATCTTATTGATTGCAGGATCAAATCAACTGGCACACCCTTGAACCGAAAGCAAGTTTTGGACCTGCACTAGAGTAAACCAAATCTCTCAGGCCTGTGTGTGTTTTTTGTATCAACAAGCATCTGTAAGGTTCCACTAAGCTGACCCGCACCTCATCTTGGCAAGGCGAATTCCAGGAGGTAGTCGTCGTTGTCGCTCTGCCACTTCTACCGCTGCCGAGCCGTTCCTCCCTTCGCCGTCGCTATCCAAGCTTCACTGGTGCATGCGCGACCATCAGTGAGTCTCTAGGAGTCCCGTAGAGGCACATGCATGCACCCGTTCGCATGGATACGAGCCAGAGCTCGACATGCCTTAGCATGTTGAGAACCACCTACGCTTGGGCCGCCGTCACCACTGGCACCTGCCACCACAGCAAGTGAGACCACCACCATTAGCTTTGCTATCCTTCACACTACAAATTCTCTTTTGGCCGCACTTCACGAAACACAGCCGTTCACTACCGGCGCCGGTGAGAACCTCGCCGGGATGCCGCCGCTCTGCTCTCTCCCTCACTTTGACACTGACATGCAGGCCCCACTTGTTTAAGTGCCAGGGATGTAGATTAGTAAGGGTTTAAAACCTGTAGGGTTCATTTGGTTAATACTCTGTGTATGACACGTGGATCCAAAACCTATATGTAAATATTTAAAACACTAAGGATTCTTAATAAAGATGCATTTAAACAAGTGCTAAGGACCTCGGTACCTATTCCTGGAAACCTCAGGGGCTTTATTGCATATTTGCTCTCACTTCCATGTGGACCGCATCCTTTTAAAATCTGGAAATATTAAGAAACAAACTCAAACTAATATTTGTTCAATAGAAAAATGCACAAATTTGTAAAATACACATAAAATCCGTTTTAGTTCCAAATGAAAAGAATCAAATTTCTGTGGATTCAAAAATTTATGAACTTTAATATGGAAACATAAAACTTGGCACTTAAGGTAGAAGAAATAGCTCTAAAAATTCATTTATGAACTAATGAACATAGAGCAACCTCCAATTTATAAAATTCATAGAAAATTCACCTTAACTCTTTTTGAAGTAAACCAAGTTCGAGTGTACTCAAAAGAGCATACTCTTAATTTTCGTGAACTAAAACTTGACACTTTATGTAATAAAAACATCATCAAATATTTATCTAAGTAAAATAACTAGTATAGTGCAAACTAGAAACTATAAAATCCATATGTAATTTATTTTAACTCCAAATGAGATGATTCTAGATTTGTTATGTTGGAAAAATGATGAACTTAATTATTATAAAATAACAAGCAGAACTTACAGTACCCAAGACATATCTAGAATTTGAAATATCTAATAAAGACTATAGTATATCACCTAGCTTGAAAAATTCATAATAAAATCATGCTAACTCTAAAAATTGTGAAACTAATTTTTCTGTACTCCTGAGAATATCCTTTTCACTGCAGCAAGCCAACACTTCACAAAACATGATCCTAAAATGCACCTAAGGACTAATAGGGCTTAATTAGTCTAGTGCTAGTATTAACTTTTGAAACTTAATAACTCTCAAACGCAAAGTGATAAAATAGAAATTCCTTCACCACAAATGTTGTCCACACAGTACCAAACCACACTATTGAACTCATGCATTTTAGAGAATTTTAGATTTTTACTTGTTTTGGTATTTATAGGTACCGATATTTCTCTTAGGCGACAAAAACGTTATCGGTGAGGATTGTGGATTCATTATTGACCCCAGTGGGGAAATTTATCAAGGCAAGTTTGCCCTTCCTTTCAACATATTAAATCCTATGTTTTCGGGCTAAATGTTTTGACTGTAAATTTAAACTTATTTCTAACTATTGTATCTTCAAAACTATAAGATGTAGTTATGTCCTAAACATGCATGAATCCCTTTTAAAAATCCATCACCTTGATGTTTTGAACCTTAGAATTAATTAGAATACTTTAATTGTGCTCATATGACTATAAAATGCTTAGCCTTGCTTAGTGTTAAATAAAAACTTGGTTATGGGTCAGTTACTATACTATTTGAACTCCTTTTTAAACATTATGGACAAAGTGATTTTCTGCGTATTTGAGAAATAAAATGAGATAAAATGTGATTTTTCGACTTGGGCGGCAAGTGGTATGCGTATGGTAGTAGTTGCATACCGATAGAGGGAGTGTTCGCTAGAGTCGATTAAGGACCGAACATCATATCACCCATTATGTTTACCGTACATCCACATGTGTTATTATGGGGTAACCTTGGCCTATTAAGTTAAACACTTGTTTGACCTTGCATTCGGGAAGCCGTTGTAGTATAGGGCCACGAGTGTACCGTGGGCTACCCATGTGTGTGTTGAATTTTAGAGCTAGCCAATATCACTAGTCGTGTGTGTTTTCCGTGAGGGCACGAGTGTAATGTTCCGCCTCACAACATGGGCATCTAAGTGTGTCCAATACAATGATAACGTGCCCGTGGGGGAACGGATGTGTTCGCCGCCATGGCATTAGGTTTAAGGCGTGGGCCCGCCATCTAACGATTCTAGGACTTAAGCCTAGGATGGATTCGCACTTATCGTTCTCACGCAAGGTTAGACAATGCTTAATGTAAATGCCTCGTTATGACTTCTAGACCACATTCAACATGAAGAGTGTGGTGGAGTCTTGATAACTAAAAACAAGCTAGAGTGTTCATGCCATGTGGTTCACGCTGTACAAACTCTGCAGAGTTCTAAAAACTAATCGATTAGCCGTGCTCATGGTCATGAGCGACATGATAATGTGCTATGGGTATAATCTTGTGTTTTCTAAATGCTTTGAAATGATGATGCGATTGATATATGTGTATGATTGCCTACTACCGGTTGGGTGGTAAGGGAATGATGTTTATCTATTTGTGTTGACACCATGCCATGATTATGATGGTTTACATCTTGCTAAAATGTCTTACTTAAATACGTTGCAAAGCGAACTAAAATTTTATTTATGCTGAAAATATGAGACCAATAGAGCCTTCGTGTATGTAGGATTGATTGTGCTCTTGCGAGTACATTATTTTTAATAATGTTCTGATTGTTGTTATACTTGATTATCCATTTTTGCAGGTGTTAGTGATGTGACCATGGCTACTATGGATACAATCGTTGTTCACATCATAGATCAACAAGAAGACATCAAGATCAAGTTCTTCAAGTGCTGGAATCCGATTCGGCCACTACTACGTTGTTGATTTCAAATAGCCGCCAAATCTGCATACGAGCTCCGTTTTCAGTCTGTGAGTACTTGATGGAAAGTTCTCGGAGTCCTCTTTCCAATGGATATAGCCTCATCTCCAAATTCCATCTCAGTTAGCTACAATTACACAAACAAGGTATTGTGTCACCTATAATGGGTCTATGTGCTTGTAACTTCATTTGGGACTCCAGCCAAAGTGGGGCCCATGTTGTCACGCCCCGATTTTCGATCGGGATTAAAAATTATTAAATAATGCATTTCTAGAAATTATATTATAAATTAAAGCAAATTAATCAAGTGAAATAATGAGGGAAATTAAAATATTCCTTTAAAAATCATGGCCGGAAATATTTTTGTAATATTCTCCGTGCCCTAAAATACTAATATTAATAAATTAAAAAAACAAACTAAAATCCCCTCCTTCACTTTAGGCCGCTTTTGGCCCAAAGCCCTTTCCCCCCCGAGCGGCCCACCTCCACCTCCCCTCTCTCTCCCCTTCCCCTACTTCTATCGTGCCGGCCTTCCTCCCTCTCCCTCGGCCCGCTTTGGCCCCCTCCCCCGAAGTCCGCTTCACCTCCCCGCACAGGCTCTCCCTCTCCCTTTTCCTCATCCCTCTCTTCTCGGGCTGCCAGCCCACGGCTCCCTCTCCCTCCCCCTCTCTTTCCCGGGCCAGCCCGAGGCCACCCGCGCCCGCGCCGCAAGTCTTTTTCCCCTCCCCTCCTCCCGGGCCGCCGATAGGTGGGGCCCACCTATCGGGCCCGTCCCGTCCGTCGCTGGCCACCCCGCAATCACCGCCGCCCGCTTCTCCCGGCCACGTTGCCCACTTTCTCCGCAACTACAGGCTGCCCGACCCCATATTTAAGCCGCCGCCGTCGTTGCCTCTCTCCCACCTTTCCGCCGCCGCCGCCCTCCCTCGCCGCCGGTGAGCTCCGCCGCCCCTCCTCTCCCCTTCCAGCCACCGCGCCGCCTTCTCGCGCCGCCGCGCGCCACCCGGCTGGCAGCCTCCCGGCCACCGCTGACGCGGGCGCCGCCGCCGCCGCATCCGGCCGCTGCCGCCGCTCGCGCCGCGGCTTGCTGACATCAGTCGATGCGCTGCTGACGTCAGCCCTAGGGGGATAATTGTGCAGTAAATCGTATTTAATTCCAGAAATTCATTTAAAAGCCTCAAAACTACTAAAATTCATAACTAATTCATACGAACTTCAAATTGGGCCATTCGACTTTCAAAATTCATCTAAAATTAAGGTCTACATGTTTGTTTACTTTCCATGTACTGTTTATTTGGTTTTTATTGGAGTTTTTCCTCGTTTTGCGTGCCAGCGTGTAGATTCCGCTATTTTGGACGATCGCGTTCGTGAGGAAAAGAGTTTGAAAGATCAATCGAAGAAGCAAGGCAAGTCACACATTCCCCTTGAGCATTTTGATCCCAATTTATAAAATATTTTACCGTTTACAAATAAATTGCATGTTTTGCTAATTACACGGGAATAGGGTTTACCTACCCACTCGCTTGTGCCCTATTTACTTGATGTCCTTTCTTTATCAAACTTGGGTGATAAATTGACTAGCTTATGTCACATGTTGACCTAGCTAGAATTATATTATGCTTAGCCATGCTTAATTACCACTAGCTCACATAATGGGACAATTACATTATCTATTTCTAGTATCTTCATGAGCTGCGAGCTCAAGACATGTTGGCCACGTTTCGTTGGTCAAAATTAACCAACTAAAATATGGCTTAATGGTGGGCTGTGGGTGTATGGTTTTGCTAGTCGCACCCATGGCAATTAAGGACCGGTTCTCGGGAAACCCTGGAAGACTAACACTGCTTACCACAAGCAGGCATGGGTAACTGTTGGACTTGTAGTGTAGCTTTTCCCTAGCTGATGCATCCAGGCAAGGGTGGGCGCGATGGGGTTGGGTTGGCGGGGGTTTACCCGTTGATCGGGTTCCGGATTCACCAAGGCATGAGAGGGGGCTGCCTACCATGGCTTAAAGGTGGGGCGAAACCTGAGGTGTGGTGTGCGTGGTTAGGGGGAGTTATGCGAAGGGTCTTGTCACGATTTCCCCCTTTGCAGTACCATGGTGGTATTTCGGGGCATGGCAACATGTGTAGAGTCGTCTCTTGTGGGTACAGTTGCGCACCTCTGGCCAGAGTAAAACTATTCGAATGGCCGTGCCCGCGGTTATGGGCGATCAACCAGATTCACCGTGATTAGTCCCACTTTATTAATTAACATGATTTAATAAACTGGTTTAGTTCAGGTGGAATGGTTGGGCCTGTTCAACATGGTGTAGCGTTGTTCAGTGGAGATGTTTAAACTTGCTTTAATTAATCGACTGTTTTACTGTTTTCAACTATAAATATTTACAACCGTGTTGATGCAAAAAACACACACCGGCCTGGGAGATCTGCTTAGCTCTAGTGCAGGTCCAAAATAATAATGAGATGTTGGCGTGCCAGTCAGTTTGATCCTGCAACTGACAAGATATGTGAATAGCAGATAAAACAGCCAATCGGCTGACAAGCCGATGGAGTGATTCCAGCCGATGCCGATACCAGCCGATATCCAGTATAGATCTTGATACTTGAGTAAATAATGATATAAAGATAATCAGCTGATGATAATGTCATAAAACAATAATATAATCCAGTAGAAACCAATCGACTAGTAATGATAGATTGAATAAGCACTGATCCGAAGGTTGAAGCATTCATCGGCTGGAGGAATATTTGAGTACTCCTCCAGTTCTCATTCCACCACAAAAAGGCCTTCCTTTTAAGTTGTATTTGTCAGCCGATCAGAATACTATCGGCTCTATCCTTTTCCAAGAGTTTGAGAGTAAGGAGCGAGTTATATTTTATTTAAATAGAAGACTTTTGGATGCAGAGACTAGATATTCACCTGTGGAGAAGTTATATTTCTGCTTATATTTTTCTTGTACAAAGTTGAGGCCTTATTTACTTTTCAATGAGTTCACTATAGTATGTAAGGCCGATGTGGTACGATATATGCTATCGGTTCCAGTTTTAAAGGGAAGGATTGGGAAGTGGATTTTTGCTTTGACAGAATTTGATTTACGGTATGACTCGGCTAAGGCAGTGAAAGGGCAGGTGATAGCCGATTTTATAGTTGAGCACATGAATAATTCAATTAATCATGTCGATATTATGCTCTGGACATTATTCTTTGATGGATCAATTTGCACTCATGGATGCGGTATCGGCTTAGTAATTATATTGCCTAGGGGGGCAAGTTTTCAGTTTGCTTTCACTATTAAACCTTATTCTACTAACAATCAAGCTGAGTATGAGGCTGTTTTAAAGGGATTACAGTTGCTAAAGTAGGTTGAAGCCGAAGCTGTTGAAATCATGGGTGATTCGTTGTTGGTGATTAGTCAATTATCTGGGGAATATGAGTGCAAAAATGATGTCTTGATGATTTACAATGAGAAGTGTCAAGAGTTGATGAAGAATTTCAGGATAGTTACTTTGAAGCATATTCCTAGAGAACAAAATGTTGAAGCTAACGATCTAGCTCAAGGGGCAACAGGTTACAAGCTGATGTTGAAGGATGTTGAGGTTGAAGTTGCAAGTCTCTAAGCTGATGATTGGAGGTTTGAGATAGTTGAATATTTAAAAATTCCTTCTGGATGAGTTTGCAGGAAGTTAAGGTATAAAGCTCTTAAATATGTTTTATTGGACAATACATTGTACCATCGGACCATTGATGGAGTTTCGTTGAGATGTTTAAGCCTGGATGAAGCAAAGGTTTTCATGTGTGAGGTGCATGAAGGAATATGTGGTACTCATCAATCGGCTCACAAGATGAAATGGCTGATTAGGAGAGTAGGGTATTTTTGGCCAACAATGCTGGAGTATTGCTTTCGATATTATAAAGGATGTCCGGACTATTAGAAATTTGAAGCTATTCAAAGAGCACCAGCATCGGCTATGAATCCAATTCTCAAGCCATGGCCGTTCAGAGGTTGGGGTATTGATATGATCGGTCAGACCAATCCACCATCAAGTAAAGGTCACAAGTTCATATTGGTTGCTACTGATTATTTTACTAAGTGCGTTGAGGCTATCCCTTTGAAGAAAGTTGATACCAAAGATGCAATAGAATTTGTCAAGGACCATATCATATACAGATTTGGTTTGCCTCAGACGATAACAACTGATCAAGGGTGGCTTATCATGGTGCTATTCAAGTGCCACCATATCAATTGGTTTATGGACATGAAGATGTTTTTTACCATGGGAAACCAACATCGGCTCCAGAAGAATCTCTTTACAAGATGAGTTGACAGCCGATGTTTATCATAATTTGATGGTTGATGAGTCAGAAGAGTTGGTTCAATCTAGATTACGTGCCGTCGAGAAAGTTAGAAGGGATAAAGAGAGGGTTGCTAGGCATAAGAAGGTTGTGCCAAAGTCTTTTGAGGAAGATGAGCTTGTGTGGAAATTGGTGTTGCCAATAGGAGCACGAGATAGTAAGTTTGGGAAGTGGTCACCAAATTGGGAAGGACCTTTTCAGATTCATAAGTGTGTTTCTAAAGGAGCTTATATGTTGAAAGGACTTGATGGAGAAGTTTTTGAACGAGCTCTCAATGGAAAGTTTTTTAAAAAATATTATCCAAGTGTTTGGATTGGTTTATAATCAGCTGTGTTATGCCGGTATATGATTGGCATCCGATGTTGTTCACATCGCCTTTAGATGGCCGATATTTTTATCGCCCTTAGATTATATATGTATAAGTTTGCAGCATTGTGTTCCCTACTACAAACTTGGGGGGCAAGAGAGGATAAAACTAGGGATTTTTAAGCAAAATTTTACATGATATATTGACAAATTCATATCGGCTCAATGGCTGATATCAGCATCTACTTGAGTTTAAATCGGCTCGATGGCCGATAGAGTTATAATTACACAGAAGAAAAAAGTTTACAAATATTAAAAGCTGTCAAGAATTTATTACATCATGATAGATATTCTTGAATGGTCGATACTGCATTTTGCCTAATCTGTTCTATTTCATCTATTGCTTGAGCATCGGCTGCGTCTGTGCCGGGGATTGGCTTGAGAGATTTGTTCAAGGAAGATAGATCTTTGACAGAATTCTTTAGCTTTGTTTTCTGGACTTCAATGGCTTTGGGCATATCGGCTAGCTTTTGTTCCTCAGATGCTATCTCAGTTCTGCATTTTTCAAGCTGTGCTAACAAATCGGCTTCCTTTTTCTTTAGTCTATCAAATTCTGCTATGTTGAAAGTGGGCCAGCCTCCAATTCATCTAATTTAGCCTTCTCATCATTAACTTGTTGTCAGTTGGTTTGTATAGTAGCTTCAAGAGATGAGCGTTCCAGCCGATCAGTAATCCTTTGTCTAGCTTTCTCAAGTTTGAAACGATGTTGCTCAAGGAAGACAACTGGAGAGACTATCTCAACGAGTTTATTAGGGATTTGATATTGAATTTCTTGGAATCTTGCCCTGATCGTTCCACAATCTGCAACCAATGCATCCAGAGAAGCATTTAGCCGATCGGCAATATCGGCTAGCTTGTTCTTCAGGTCTTCAGATATAGGAGATGTGGCCTTGCTCGTTGTATCTTCTTCTTCCTCATCTAGGGATTGCTTGATATCGAAAGAAAACATATCAGATAAGATCTGAAGATAAGGAGATATTGTTAAGTAAAAATCTTAGTTGAGCTGATATATGAAGATTGGATGTGTACTTACAGGAATTTGAAGAGCTGAAGTTGCAACAATTATTTCCTCGTCATGACGGCTTGCTGCAGCCGATGGAGTGTGTGCGCTTGAAGGCTGACGAGGAGGTGAAGGTTGTGTTGGCTGAAATAATAACAAGTGTTATTCAATATTGGCTAGAAAAAAAAATAGAA
Source organism: Oryza punctata (assembly GCA_000573905.2). NCBI lineage: Eukaryota > Viridiplantae > Streptophyta > Magnoliopsida > Poales > Poaceae > Oryza > Oryza punctata. The sequence continues at coordinate 5,959,346 of CM002496.2, forward strand.
TTGAGATGAGTAAAAGTTACCGAAGCTGGTGGTGGAGTTGGTTTTTTCCTGATAGCAATTTGTTTCTTCTTTGGCTGAAAAAAGTAATTGAGTTAAGAAGTATAAGATATAAAGAAGGATAGAGGTGTTAAAATTTATACCTGTGCTTTTCGAGGGTGACATTTTGGAGGGCTTGGAGTCTTGACAGATTTTGATTGAACAGCTAGTGGAGTGTCAACTTTTGGCATTGTAGCTTCGGCTGTTTCACTAATCTGAGCAGCTGTTTCATTGATGGCTTCTTCCATTTCAATTTCCTTCAGATATTCTTCTACTTCTTGATCCAGAGGGAGATCTTCATCGGCTGATTTCTTTTGTTTCTTGATGGATTTTTAAGTGATGGATGGCTTGTTGGAAGCTTGTTTTGTTCTTTTGCGTTTGTCACCAGCTTGTATCGGCTCTCTAAATTAACCATAGAGTAGGGTAGCCACCTTGGGAGCATTGAAGCCGATGGCAGAAGGAGCTGGGCCACAGCTGTTAGGGAGTTTTGCAGGAGCATATTCTATCGGCTTGCCACTTCGGCTGAAAAGAGGAGGAGGTGATACATATGTCTGGAGGAGTAAAATGAGAGGTGGTAAATATCGAGAGATTGTTAAAAGAAAGATGAAGGTTGTGAGAGGATGATGTGACCATGGCTACTATGGATACCACCGTTGTTCACATCATGGATCAATAAGAAGACATCAAGATCAAGTCCTCCAAGTGCTGGATTCCAATTGGGCTCCGTTTTCGGCCCGTGAGTACTTGATGGAAAGGTCTCAGACTCCTCTTTCCAATAGATCTAGACTCATCTCCAAATACCGTCTCAGTTGGCTGCAATTACAGAAACAAGGTGTTGCGTCACCTATAATGGGCCAATGGCCTTGTAATTTCATCTGGGACCCCGGCCCATGTGGGGTGCGTCCCAATTAGCTGGAGCACGACCCTAGGGTTCCCTTGGTCGTCCTCCCACTCCTTTAAATAGCTAGGTACCCCTTTAGGGTTTCATGGGTTTTGTTAGATTAAAGTTTAGCCATTGCTACTTGCTTGCAGCGCGCGTGTCGGCTAGACTGTCCGTTTGCTTGTTCTTCGGAACCGCAACTTATCATTTGTTTTGAAGTCCTATTTGCAATTTAGATTGCTTTTATCTTGTTCTTGCTAGTTTCTTCGATTTGCTTGTAGGAATAAGGTTGATCTGTATCGATAAGATCAACAACCCACGGAGAGGTGTATCGATCGCTAAGGCGCAACACAACGTCTCATATGGTTTCTCTCAAATCGTAGTTATCACAAACTCACCGAAAGATCAGGCCAAACATCAGCCGTGAGTGTATCGAGTGGAGCTCAGGGTTTGTCAAGTGGTATCAGAGCTTTCGTTGCTCGGTGAGTTTTTTTTATCTACCTATAACCAAAAAATAGCCATACAAAAAAAATTATTGCATCCTTTACCTAGCCATCTTTGTGCCACTGCATTGTTCTTCGGAACCCTAACTTATCATTTGTATTCATTTCCTATTTGCAATTCAGATTGCTTTTATCTTGTTCTTTCTAGTTTCTTCGATTTGCTTGCAAGAATAAGGTTGATCTGCACCGCAAGATCAACAACCAAAGGATAGGTGTATCGATCGATAAGGCGCAACACAACAACGTCTCGTACGGTTGTAGTCGGATCGTCAACGTTTCTCTCAAATCGTAGTTGTCTCAACTCGATGCGCTCAAGGATATGATTTGGCCCGATCTTTCGGTGAGTTGAGATAACTACGATTTGGGAGACACGTTGATGATCCGACTACAACTGTACGAGACGTTGTGTTGCGCCTTAGCGATCGATACACCTCTCCGTGGGTTGTTGATATTATCGATGCAGATCAACCTTATTCCTGCAAGCAAATCGAAGAAACTAGCAAGAACAAGATAAAAGCAATCTGAATTGCAAATAGGAATTCAATACAAATGATAAGTTGGGGTTCCGAAGAACAAGCAGACGGACGGACTAGCCGACACGCGCGCTGCAAGCAAGTAGCAATGGCTAAACTTTAATCTAACAAAACCCGAAAAGCCATAAAGGATACCTAGCTATTTAAAGGGGTGGGAGGACGACCAAGGGAACCCTAGGGTCGTGCTCCACCCAATTGGGGCGCACCCCGCATGGGCCCCACCTGGGCCGGGGTCCCAGATGAAGTTACAAGTCCATAGGCCCATTATAGGTGATGCAGCACCTTGTTTCTGTAATTGTAGCCAACTAAGATGGAATTGGGAGATGAGGCTGGATGCATTGGAAAGAGGACTCCGAGAGCTTTCCATCGAGTACTCACGGGCTGAAAACGGAGCTCGTATGCATATTTGGCAGCCATTTGAATTCAACGTTGTTGCAGGTGGCCGAATTGGATTCCAGCACTTGGAGGACTTGATCTTGATGTCTTCTTGTTGATCCATGATGTGAACAACGGTTGTATCCATAGTAGTCATGGTCACATCATCCTCCCCTTCTTCATGGAAAACCGTCCTTGGTTTTTCCATACGGTGCTCTTCACATAGTCCATTTAAATCAACCTGTTTCACCAAATCAAAACAAGACAGACTCGAGATAACATGATTAGTCGTTACAGTACTCTCTAGCCTGCTGTTGCCTTGCATAACTACAGGAGGTTCCAAATCTGAACATATATAAACTCTATGCACCAAATATATTCCTCTCTCCGTATATCCACCAAAGATATGAAAAAATGCATTAATGGGACATCTCAAATCAGACGTAACAAATAATTTCTCCTTCAAATTGTCGAGCTCACAAAAATCATCAAACTGAATATAGCCCAAAGTATTTAAAGAAGATATCACTTCACGTTCCTCTACTTCATTAGCAATGTGAATAACATGCTTAAAATCAGCACATAAAGAACTAACACTAGAAATAGCATGTTCATTCACTAGTTGTGGCATGGATATAAGTGAAGGATTATCACACAACTCTTCTTTATCACAAGGAACAACAAACAAATCAACTTGTGACAAAGGAATATCAGCAATTGGTTCCACTAATGGTTGCTCTACTATAGCATGAAAAGTGGACATATGTCGCAGGTGCTTCATGCTTCTCCCCTTTCTTCTCAAGTATGTGTTTCTCCTCCTTTTGACAACTATTGCATGGGCACAACTTGTTGCTTATTAACATTGTCAATTTGTTTTTCCACATTGCAAGCAAGTTGTAATAAATGAGAAAGAGATCTATATCTTTGACTAGCGAGCATATCCTGAATTTCTTTGTTAAGCCCACGCAAAAACCTCAATTCTGAAGCTTCTTCGTATTCATCTAAACCACAATGTAATAAATAAGCACGCATATCATGATAATATGAAGTAACAGTTCTAGTATCTTGTTTTAAACATTGCAGTTTATTAAGCAGAATGTCAGCATAATACATGGGAACATAAATATCTCTGAAATATCGTTTCATGTCTTTCCAAGATTGAGGTATTTTGTTATGCCTACAAAGATATTTCCAATCATTAGAAGCATTTTTAATTAGAACACTAGAGGCACACATAACCATATGTTTCTCAGTCAATTTATATTTTTGAAATTCTCTGTCAACAGCTAGCTCCCAATCAATGTAAGCATGAGGATCATAATTTCCTTCAAAATAAGGTAGTGCAGATTTGATCTTAGCTAGAACATCATCACTTTCCTCATAATGGTCATGTTGATTACTCCTCGTGTCTCGATGAAGATGTCGATGTTGAGCACAGCTATTCCCAATCGTCTTCTGTATCGCTGCCATTGTTAGTAGAAGACAAGAAACATACAAAAATATGCACGTTCCTATTAACTACTACGTAGTGGACGCTCAAATATCACACACACTCAAGCTTTTAGCCGAGCTCTTACAAGTTCTTACCAATGCAAGCGGAATGGTGATATACACCGACTCAACCAAGCACCCCGATGGAGGTTGGATGTATCGATGCCTTGGCAAACACTTGCTGTACGGCTGCAATCAAATCTGTGGCGCTCTGGATAGGCTTAAATATTTAGCAAAGGAATAGCAAATGCTCAAATCAGATAATGCAAAGTTGAATAATCGTTCAAAGTCAGTACCGTGTTGGTCCTAGTCTAGAACGTACTAGAGACACGAGCCTAGACACAAACGATACCACAAGATAGCACTAGGAACAACTCAAGCACAACTCTGATATACAAAAGCAAACTCAAAGATAACAGCTGATTTTCTCTTTTCTTTCTTTTCTTTTCTCATTTTTTTCCTTCTTTCTTTCTTTTTTTTTTTTGGTGCGGCTTTTGTGTTCTTTTTTAGCACCTTTCTGCCTTTTTTTATTTTTTTCAGCAAAAACAACTCAAGGACCTGGATGTAAGATTACAGGGACTCAAATGTAAATATAAAAAATTATAGGGACTCGAATGCAAAAAATTTACTATTCCTTTGCTAAATCTTTAAGCCTACCCAGAGCTCCACAGATTTGATTGCAGCCGTATAGTAAGTGTTTGGCAAGGCATCGATACATCCAACCTCCATTGGGGTGCTTGGTTGAGTCTGTGTATATCACCATTCCACTTGCATTGGTAAGAACTTGTAAGAGCTCGGTTAAAAGCTTCAGTGTGTGTGGTATTTGAGCTGCCACTGCCCTAGTAGTTGATAGGAGCGTGCATATTCTTGTGTATGTTTCTTGTTTTCAACTAATCATGGCAGGATTAAGCAAGGGAATACGAGACAGTGATGCTAAACATCGACATCTTCATCGAGACATGAGGAGTGATCAACATGACCATTATGAGGTAAGTGATGTTGTTCTAGCTAACATCAAATCTGCACCACCTTATTTTGAAGGAAATTACGATCCTCGTGCTTATAATAAATGGGAGCTAGCGGTTGATAGAGAATTTAAAAAGCATGACTTGTTTGAGAAACATATGATTATGTGTGCCTCTAGTGTTTTAGTTAAACATGCTTCTGATGATTGGAAATATCTTTGTAGGCATAACAAAATACCTCAATCTTGGAAAGACATGAAACGATATTTGAGAGATATTTATGTTCCCATGTGTTATGCTGATATTCTGTTCAACAAACTACAATGTTTAAAGCAAGATACTAAAACTGTTACTTCATACTATCATGATATGCGTGCTTGTTTGCTACGTTGTGGTTTAGATGAATTACTTCATACTATCATGATATGCGTGCTTGTTTGCTATGTTGTGGTTTAGATGAATGCGAAGAAGAAACGGAATTGAGGTTTTTACGTGGGCTTAATAGTGACATTCAGGGCATGCTTGCATGTCAAAGTTATAGCTCTTTTGCTCATTTGTTAGAACTTGCTTGCAATGCGGAAAAACAAATTGAGGATGTAGAGAAGCAACAAGTTGTACATGTGCCTCCTATTGCTAATAATTTGCAGGAAGTAAACAATTGTCAAAAGGAGGAGAATGTTCTTGAGAAGAAAGAAGAGAACCATGAAGCACCTGCGATGTTTGAAGAAAGTTCGGAAGGTAAATTAAATGGTGATGAGATAAATGAATCTGAGTATTCTCAAGTTGAGCTACACATGTCTACTTTTCATGCTATAGTAGAGCAACCAATAGTGGAACCCATTGTTGAAATTCCTTTGTCACAAGTTGATTTGTTTGCTGTTCCTTGTGATAAAGAAGAGTTGTGTGATAATGCTTCACTTATATCAATGCCACAACTAGTGAATGAACATGCTATTTCTAGTGTTAGTTCTCTATGTGCTGATTTTAAGCATGTCACTCACATTGCTAATGAAGTAGATGAATGTGAATTGATATCTTCTTTAAATACTATGGGCTATATTCAGTTTGATGAATTTTGTGAGCTCGATAATTTGAAGGAGAAATTATTTGTTAACTCTGATTTGAGATGTCCAATTAATGCTATTTTTCATATCTTTGGTGGATATACTGATAGAGGAATATATTTGGTGCATAGAGTTTATATATGTTCAGATTTGGAACCTCCTATAGTTATGCTAGAGAGTACTGTAACGACTAATCATGTTATTTCGAGTCTGTCTTATTTTCATTTGGTGAAACAGGTTGTCTTAAATGGACTACGTGAAGAGCACCCTATGGAAAAACCGAGGACGGTTTTCCGTGAAGAAGGGGAGGATGATATGACCATGGCTACTATGGATACAACTGTTGTTCGCATCATCGATCAACAAGAAGACATCAAGATCAAGTCCTCCAAGTGCTGGATTCCAATTTGGCCACCTGCAGCAACATTGACTTCAAACGGCCACCAAATGTGCATACGAGCTCCGTTTTCAGCCCGTGAGTTCTTGATGGAAAGGTCTCGAAGTCCTCTTTCCAATGGATCTAGCCTCATCTCCAAATACAATCTCAGTTGGCCGCAATTACAGAAACAGCGTGCTGCGTCACCTATAATGGGCCAATGGCCTTGTAATTTCATCTGGGACCCCAGCTCATGTGGTGCCCCTATGGGGTGCATCCCAATTAGGTGGAGCACGACCCTAGGGTTCCATTGGTTGTCCTCCCACTCCTTTAAATAGCTAGGTACCCCTTTAGGGTTTTTCGGGTTTTGTTAGATTAAAGTTTAGCCTTTGCTACTTGCTTGCAGCGCGCGTGTCGGCTAGACCGTCCGTCTGCTTTTTCTTCGGAACCCCAACTTATCATTTGTATTGAATTCCTATTTGTAATTCAGATTGCTTTTATCTTGTTCTTGCTAGTTTCTTCGATTTGCTTGCAGGAATAAGATTGATCTGCATCGATAAGATCAACAACCCACGCAGAGGTGTATCGATCGCTAAGGCGCAACACAACGTCTCGTACGGTTGTAGTCGGATCGTCAATGTTTCTCTCAAATCGTAGTTATCACAAACTCACCGAAAGATCGGGCCTAACATCAGTCGTGAGCGTATCGAGTGGAGGTCAGGGTTTATCAGAGCGAGGTCTGGTAATATTTTGATGAGGTATGTTTGAGCCGACAGATGGAATATGTGTGTTTTCCATTCAGACCACCATCTAGCAAAAAGGATGCTTCTCATCAACATGATGTTGAATCTGTCGATACTGCCAAGAGGAGGACCAGGTATGTTTAGGAGTTTGTCCATCATCAAAGCCGATACAATGTCTCCTCTGGTCTGGATTTTATCAGAATAATACAAGCCGATGGGAAGTTGTCCCATTCCAAGCTATCTAGCTGCTACCATCGGATGATAGAATTCATATGATGGTTGTATGTTCCTGCCTTGAGATATACCAGTAGGGAGGATGCAGGAGAAATTGCCACGGTCAAGACTTCTCTTGGTTTTTCAAATCTTTCATCATTAATTTTGTCAAGTCTGAAATCGGCTGGTAGTTCATATTGGGGAAAGGATTCATAGGTGAACCAGATTCTGTTATTTCTTGGAAATCCATCATAGAAATTGCCAAACCAGTTCTGGAAGTGTTCAGCCGATGGACCTGAACTTGTATAACTAGCGACTGCCTCTCCAAAAGATGTGCATCTGCGCATTGGACTGGATTCATCATCATCACTGTCTGGATCGGCTCAGGAGGGAAATTGGGCCTCCTGGAGTGCTGGTCTTAGTGCAACTTTTAAGGTGTGCAGGATAAGCCACAGTTGTACAAACCACCACCTGTGCTGACACTTGAATCCATGATAAGTTTAGCCGATGAATGACTTAAAGTCTGGTATGCTGCACCTAGTAGATATTTGCCTAGAGGGAACTGTTTCTTTCACACAATGGCTTCGCTAGATGTTGCCAGATGGCTGTTGGGCCACAGGTAGAGCCACAGAAAAGGAATTTATCTAGCCACATAAAAAGAAAAGTTGTGTGTTCCGTAGCTGATACTGGGCCTGTTCCTATATTGTCTGCAATAAAGCCTGACCACCCTCCAATGTTCTTGGTTTGGAATCTATGAAGTAATGTACTTGGTCTTTAAACTGATGGGATTAGCCGATGAAGTAATGTACAGACCAGTAATCATTATGACATCAATTAGAGTGGGAGTCAATTAGAGTGGGAGTCATCGGCCCGTTGATGAACATAAAAGCATTTATGGTGTCGGACTAGAAGTATGCAGCAGATGATAGCATCGGCTCATCTTTTTTCATATCGGCTATAGACAGAGATAGACACAGGGCTATTCCCATCTCATCCCAATGGTCTTGTTTGCTTGCGGCAATCCTTTTGTACCAGTTAGTCCATCCATCTACTTGGGATGTCCAAGATCAAAAAGTAGCAGTCCAGTGGGTTAAAGCTGGGTTTGTTTGTCTAAAGGGGATCCTTTCTGTTTCTGCATTGATTATGGAGGTTGGATCTATGTCGCCTATTGGACACAAGAAGAAGTGACTGGGATCTTTCAGACATGGGATAGCTATTTGGTGGACTAGATGCTACTGATTGAAAAGGAGAGATTGAGAACAAAAAATGAGCAAGAAAGCATGAAACGAGTTTTGAGCCGATAGAACTTACCTCGGGGAATTACTTGGCTGGAGTGCTTGATGGGCTTGATGAAGATGCCATTGGTGCGCGAGGGATCATCGCCGGGAGTAGGGTTGTCGATTTGGTCACCGGAGTGGTCGAGAGCAATCGCCGGAGTTAGCGGAGATGGTTGGTGGCTTAAGTGGTGAAAACGGAGTTAACGCCGTGAAAATTCTGGAAAGGCGGTTGCTATTTATGAAAGTAGGTGCGTAACGGTCACAGGGGTCACCCTAGATTTTTGCGGGGTCGATGAGATAATTCCGTTGTATTATATAATACTTCGGAATTGAGAGGCATGTGTTGATGACGAAATTTGGCAAGCATGTGAATCGGAAACGAAGTCCAATTCGAAGCGGAGTTGAAGATATGCGGGATTCTTGGAAACAGAGTGCACATCGGCTGGAAGACCATATCGGCTAGAGCCGAGTCTGATCTGGATAGCCAATATGCCTGATATTGGATGCATAATCAATATCGGGTTCGAGGAAGAGTTTGAGTCAATGTTGCCAGGCAAGGATGGAGTCCAGAATTGGAAAATGTATCTATTAATTAGGATTATCTGTAATTTCCTTATAGATATTTTTGGTAAGAGTACACCTAAGGGACTTGCTTGCTAGTTGAATTTGTATTGGGACAATATGAGTCATCTCCATATTGGACAAGTTTGTACTTTCGGGTATAAATATAAACTCAAGGCCTTTTGACTAAAACAACAACAGTTCAATCAATCTCAGCGCATCGCCAACCTTTTATTCTTTTCTTTTCGACAAGTTCTTGCTTTCGAGTCGAGCTACATTAGTTTGATCATCGGCGAAGAGGTATAACTTGTTATGGCAGTTTGCATTATCGGAATTAGTGCTTACATCTTTATGACACTCTAATTCTATCTTGTGAATCTCTACGTTATCATATATATTATATAATTTAGATTGACAATGCTATCTATTCATATCCGCCGATCTCTGTTTAAGGTTTTGCCGATAACGGCTAGATTGACTTGTTGGTTTGAATTATATAGTGTATCCAACATACTGAAAAGGCAACCATCGGCTTGATTGTCTAGATATTATGTTTCTTTTCATACTTAATGCTGCATCAATTAAGTTTGATCTATTAAGTCGTGCTTAGAATCATAATCTCTAGCATGCTTTATGGTTGTTAATAAGGATAGTATCGGGCTTTCAGCCGATCTTATCTGGTATAGTTATTTTGCATGGTTTCATGCTTTGTTTAATATGCTATATCTGCCCCTTATATCAGGATCTAATCTAATATAAATATATTGGACTTACTACCGATTTGATTGGTAATGTTGAATATATTTATTGCAAGGGAATATCCTAGTATACGGTCGTATTGAAGCTATAGCCGATACATGCTTAAATCTTAACAACGGCCATGACGTGAGTACACATAATCGTTATTTCATGTTACTTTAGACTTGAGCAGTTTATACTGTATCGGTTAAGTCCAATCTATCCTAGTTGTTGATTCCTAAAGTAATATTAATATATAAATTATGTAACACTGATATTTTCAGCCGATGTATCAAATTTAGGGTTAGCATATCATTGAATATGCCTTACAACCGATCCATGCTATATTGCATCGGCTAGGTTATATCACAATATGATATCGGCTACCTGGCCGATTGACTATTGTTTACTAATAAACTTGCATATTTTATCTTGTTGATTGCAGGATCAAATCAACTGGCACGCCTATTGAACCCGAAAGCAAGTTTTGGACCTGCACTAGAGTAAAGCAAATCTCTCAGGCCAGTGTGTGTTTTTTGCATCAACAACCGTATGTGCTATTGTTATGCTACTTAGGTGGCTTAAATCCACTCGGTTGGTTAATTTATTTATTCCTTGACTTTGTTCAACTAACCACATAGTCGTGGCCTACACCTATTATGTGCATCTAGTCGATGTACCTAAGTTTATATTTTTATTATTTTTCAGCCCTCCACAGTCTTCTGATTTGGTAAAAGTACTCGGGAGATCATGGCGAAGATGATTGAAGCACTCGGCTTTGGAGTAATCTAGTTTGAGAGAAGATTATCTTTTCGACTGTGGAGCTACTGTGGAGATTATTGGTACCCCATACCCACACGAAATGGTTATCTGACTAGTTATAGGGGATAGCTTATATCTATGTAATATGTAACGTATCATGACTTGGGTATTATGTTTCCTTATGTATTACGGAACGACCTAAAGTCTTGGTTTGACAATATTGTAAAGTGGTATTAGGAAACTGATACCGTATTGGTTAAGGTTTCTATCTTGTAATCCTATCCCGCATCCTATATAAGGTGGGCAGGAGGCCCTCTACGGGGCATGCTCACACCACTAGATCGTCGGATCAATACAACGCCCGGCGGATACAATCCCTAAACAGGAGTAGGGTATTACCTCTCATTGAGAGGGCCTGAGCCTATCTAAATCCTTGTTTCCATATCCATCCACTTTTAGGTCTCGTGCGCTACCCCCTTTTCATATTGCCGAATTCTTGTTTCGACACATATTTTCGTGAGACTTTACAATGAGAATGGTTTTAGAGAGCAATTAATGTGAAGTACCTGAAGAAAAATTTTCCAAGTGTTTGGAAAGATGCTTCGGAAGTGATATGGCCGATAATTTGATTATCACCCTAAGAGGACGTGTTCTATACTTTTAGGTTCACAAAGTTCACCAAAAAGGCGGGGAGCATGTGTTTACACCCAAATTTAGCACCTATGGATGAAATAGGGAAAAATTGCCAAAGTTTGGAAAGTGTCGGGTTTCCTTCACGGAGGTGGTCAGACCGCAGGCATTTGGCCGGTCTGACCAGCCAGTGGACCGGTCTGACCGCAGGTATGTGGCCGATCAGACCGGCAGACTCCGAGTCCGAAGCTAATTTCGTCGGGTCTCGAGTTTCCTTACTCGGGAAGGTATGTTTCGGGTTTCCATTGGTTTCTACCCCAAGTTGGATGTGGTTGAGGACCTTTAGGAGGTAAGACCAACCCCTATATAAGGGACAAGGCCGGTTCAATTGAGACACCAATCTACTTCCAACGCAATTACTCAATTGAATTGTTTTTTTAGCTGTACATCTACTTTTCGCTTAGTTCTAGCCTAGTTCGTCCATCTTTGTCGGTTTTCACCCTAAACCATCTTTATCGGTTTGCACCGTAAACCATCTACGAGACTACGATACCCCCATGTAGGTTTTTCTCGTAAACCTTTCGTTCACCCACGAGACGGGTGGTTATCCTTTGCTTCACCTAGATCGACTCCGCTAGTCGGTCTAGTTTCTACAAAACCCATCGAGATTTGGCCCTTGGCTAGATGAAGGTGGTTGGCGACTATATCACCGCAAGGCGTTTAGGTATCAATCATGTTTTGCGGATTTACCAAAAAAGTTGCCAACACATGGCTTATATCTCAGTTGAGTTTTGCTTGTGTAGTGGAGCTGAAGCCCTGCTAGGATCGCCTTTTTCTGCTGCTGTTGTTTTCTTTTCATTGTGAGGACTAAGTGCCTCCTCTGTAAGTATTTACGCTTTATTTACATTTGGATCTGTATATTGTCGTTTTGTGCACCCTGCCTTGAATCCTAGAAAGGGATTTATACACAAAATAGTCTAGAAATTTGGGCTAAATTTCTGGGAGTGACAAAGTGGTACCAGAGCCAACTCGATTGTAGGTTGAGCCAAATGGTCAAACCCTTAGTACATGTTTTCCAAAAACCCTAATTGCAAATTTGTCTCCTCTCGCCTTTCCGCATTTCTTTGCAAAATTGTTTATCAAATTTCCCTCCTTTCCTTTCCAACTCTTTTAGTCGTTGAACCTAGAGAACAAAGTGATGATTTCGTGTCTAGCCGTGGAAGTCAAGTTCCCATGCTTCAGGCAGCAAGAAGAAGATGGTCAGACCGGGGTCGTCGTTCCGCGAGGATCAAGTGAAGATTTCCCGGAGCTTACCTAAACCCAATCCTTCCCCGAAGAGTAGTATCATTAGCTGCTAGAACGTGTGTTGTTTGCTTGTATGTAGGGGTATGCTTTGCATTAGTGGTGGGATGCGACCATACTAGGGTGTTTGCTTAATCAATTGGAATAATAAAAGTCTAATCACATCATATCAGTAGGTGAGTGGGTTAAGGCCTTATCTCTAGTGCAACCCCTCTTATTCCTTCTCTCTCTTCTACCTACAACAGATGGTCAGCATCAGAGACAGTGTCAGGGGATCAAGACACCAGCAATTTCAAGGAGTAACTCGAAGCAACCCTATGAGCGTTCCACCTCTTGGGGGGTCCAACTCTAGCACAAGTGATGGCTAATCAGACCCAGATGATGACTACGTTGATGCAGCAGATTCAGCAGCAGTACCCGATGCAGCTGATGCAACGACAGTACTACCAACAGCAGATGCAAGCCCTGAGACAAGCCCAGCTGCAAGCCCAGAATCTATATCAGAGTCAAAGTATATACCTCCCAATGCAAGCACCTGTGACTCCTACTAGTATGCCGCCAGGCTCCCACCAGACAATTGCACCTAAGTCACTCTCGAACCGGCGGGAAGCAAGTGTTGTCTGTGATGATTGTGAGGAACCTGGTCATTGTGCGACAAACTATCCCTAGAACGTTTACGTAGGACACCGACTGATGATGAGGCACAGTGCACAAGAGAAAAGAAATGTCCAGGCCAGCGTGCTTACAAAAATTATGGTACATCATAATCCAATCCTAAGAAGAGAAGGACAATAGTATAGAAGATGGATGATGGCAGGAGCATGACCATCACTATCACCGAATTTACTCCAGAAGATGCAGCAAAGATACCCAAGCGCCTTACAGGAAATGCCTTTCATATTGCACGTCAACTAACTCAACACCTCAAACGGTATGGTCCGCCCAAGGCCGGATGTGATGAACCAGAGGAGATGCTCACTGATGATGATGATGAGATAATTGAAAGTTTTGGTGAAAAAGAAAGGGAGCTCAAAGTATGCACCAGCTACAGAGAATTTGGACACATAGCAAGCCGATGCACTCAAACATGCTTATGTGGTGAAGACACCGACCTGCCAAATGAATGTCCTATGAGGAAGGTCACATGTTTCTTGTGTGAGGAAGCAGATCGTGTGCCTAAGGACAGTCAGCTAAACTTGGTCCTAGCTAAGACCAGTGAAGACCAAATGACAACCGGGCAACCCATTAGTCAACCCTTGGCAGTCGATAACAATGGTCGCAACCCTTCTGCTCTTCCATCAACTCCAACTCCAGTGGAAGCCAACCGTGGAAGCAACAACATCGTCGATGATATTCATAGGTCACTACTTGATCCAGTTTCAGTTGACAGCGCGCATAACCAAAAGAATTCACCTCGAGAGCAACCCAACGTGATTTGTTTCAACTGTCTTGAGCCAGGACACAGCCTTAATAAATGTCCACTTCCGAGATCAACATAAGCAGTCCATCGTTGTTTCAACTGTGGGGAGACAGATCATTTATTCGAAAGTTGTCCAAAGCCAAAGCGCAAACACCCTCACGTCAAACACACTATCCGCAGCACCCTGATTCCCCATGTTGCCACAACTCTAGTGCAATGTGGCTAGATCGAGACCAGGCACACTAGAAAGGCAAAGAATACCAACTGACATTTGAATGTGCAACCTCCACCACAACGAATTATCGTCAAGGGCACCGTCAAAGATCACATTGTTCCACTACCAAGTACTTCAAAACTACAAAACCAGCATTAGCAGGGCAAGCAATGTCAGAGAAACAATAGCTCGCTACAGCTACAAAGAGACAGTTCGCTCCTTCAACAGCACCGGCAACACATATCTCCAGCACCAGGTCACAAGTCCACCATCAACTATAGCAACGCACCTTATGTTGCTCCAATCCAGAAGTTAAACAGCAAATCACAGATTGGTGTCACCCCGAGCAAGAAGGTTCTACCTACTACAGCTGCCAAGAGTATTGTTATTCTTCCTTGGAAGGCCAGCACGCAGAGCAACGTTTCCAGTGAAACTCCAACCAGTAAGCAATGAAAGAACGAGTGAACCATGTCTGAATCACGTGAGCAAATGTCGTACCAGTCAGGTCTTCTACTAGATGCAACAGTCTATGAGTGTTTAATTTTGTAGTACTTTTCCTTATATATATAAGTTTTATGGAAGTTATGTAATGAAATGGAAATATTGAATAAAGTATGAGTCAGATAGTTTCTTGGGAACACTTGTCGTTTAGATCAAGAGCAGTTTAAGCAAATTCGAAGTCTGTGGTTTCACCAAAGTGAGTTTTAAGGTGCTAACCGAGTCGCAATAATCTCAAGTTAACAGGTTGAATTCTTAGGTACCCCCAAGCTACGGCATTGACAGTTCAGATAAGAGAAGCAGCAACTCAAAACCCCCACAATCCAAATAAAAGTTAGATCAGGTAGTTTCTTCAGATACTTGTCGTTCAAGTCAAGTCCAGTTCAAGCGAATTCAGGGTCAATGGATCTACAAGTGCCAGATGCAAGGTTCAAGGAACAACTCCATCAATTTCTAGTCAGTAGGGTAAATTGTCAGGTTATCAAATTGCCAGCATTCATAGTCAGTCATGTTCAGATCACGCAGAACCACTTAGTTCAGTTTTGTGAAGCAACAGAACGTCAGCGTTGAATCCATCCAGTTTTCAGTTAGATTTGATTAATTAGTCCGTGTGAACTAGATAGAACATCAGAAGTCAGCAGACCAGTCCAACGCTACCTTACCCAGCATTTTTTCTAGCCATCCCACAATCTTGGGTCGAGATTCCCGTAAGAGGGTAGATTTGTCACGCCTGATTTTCGTTCGGGATAAAAAATTAGTAAATAATGCATCTCCAGAAATTATATTAAAAATTAAAGCAAATTAATCAAGTGAATTAATGAGGGAATTAAAAATTTACTTTGAACGTGGCCAGAAATATTTTTGTAATATTCACAGTGCCCAAAAGTATTCTCTGAAATTTTCCGTGAATTTTCGGAGCTCAAGAAGTATTTTTAAAAGCAATTAATCAATTAAATAAAATGCAAAACAAATAAAATCTACTCTCTTTGTCCTTGGGCTATTTTTGGCCCAAGTCCTTTTTCTTCCCTCTCGCACGGCCCGCTCCCTCTCTTTTTACCTCTCGGGCCAGCCACCCTACTTTCTCCCCCTCCCCGGCCCGCTCGCCACTCGGCCCAGCTCGCTCTTTCCCACCTTGCTCACTCTCCCTGCGCTGTCTCCCGTCTCCCCGCACCGTTCCTGAGCACCGCTGCCTACCGCTGATAACCGGCTGCGTGTCACCACCTTCCTAGCCGCCGCCGCGCCACGCGACCACCACCACCGGCTCTGCCACAGCGGGAGCAAGCCTGGCCACCGCTCCTCTCTTCCCCGTCACCACCTGTTGATGATGGAATTTGGCAAGCATGTGAATCGGAAACGAGATCCACTTCGACGCGGATTTGAAGATATGCGGAATTCTTGGAAACAGAGTGCACATCGGGTGGTAGTCTATATCAGCCGATACTGAGTTGGATTTGGTTAGTTGATACAGCCGATGCTGGTTAAACTGGTTACATGATCAATGTCGGATTCAAAAGAAGGGCTTCAATGACATTGGCAGGTAAGGATGGAGTCCAAGATAGGCAATTGTCTACAAATTAGGATTTTATGTGGTTTCCTTACAGATATTTTCTGTAAGAGTCCGCCTGAGGGATTTGTTCGTCGGTTAGAGTTGTATTAGGAGGTATGAGTCGTGTCCGTTGTGGACAATGTTTGTATATTCGGGTACAAATATAAGCCTGAGGTTTTGTAAATAAGTAATATCAGTTCAATCCAATCTTGGTGCATCGCAACCTTTCTGTTACTTTGTTTCGACGAGTTTTTGCTTTCAAGTCGAGCTGCTTTGGTTTCGATCTTCGACGAAGAAGTAAAGCTTGTTATGGCGGTTTACATTATCGGGATTAGTGCTTATATCTTTATGACACTCTACTTCTATTTTGCGAATTACTAAGTTATCATATATATTATATAATCTAGATTGACAATGCTTTATACTTAGTGCTGCATTAGTTAAGTTTGATCTACTAAGTTGTGCTTAGAATCATAATCTCGAGCCTTTTCTATAGTTGTTAGTATGGATAGTACCGGGGTTTCAGATGATCTTACCTGGTATAGTTGTTTTAAATTGTTTTATGCTTTGTTTAATATGCTATATCTACGCCTTATATCACGATCTAAACTAATATAAATATATCACACTTACTGCCAATCTAGTTGACAGTAGTTTAGTATATTTGTTGCAAGAAAATATCCTAGTATAAGGTAGTATCGAAGCTATAGCTGATACATGCTTAAATCTTAACATCGGCTATAATATGTATATATATAATCGTTATATCATGTTACTTTATACTTGGGCAATTTATACTATCTTGGTTAAGTCTGATCTATCCCAATTGCTTATTTCTAAAGTAGTATTTATTTATAGATTATGTAACACTGATATTTACAGCTGATGGATCAAATTTAGGGTTGACCTGTTATTGAATATGCCTTACAGCCGATTAGCCTTATGCTGTATCGGCTAGGTTACATCACGATATGACATCGGCTCTCCAGTCAATCGACTATAGTTTACTAATAAAACTTGCATGTTTCATCTTGTTGATTGCAGCATCAAATCAACTGGCATGCCCTTGAACCCGAAAGCAAGGTTTGGACCTGCACTAGAGTAAAGCAAAACGCTCAGGCCAGTGTGTGTTTTTTGCATCAACACGCTTTTGGCACGCCCAGTGGGACACAGTGTCATCATGGCGCCCAACATCACTGAAGTTAAAGAAGACTATATTCTACCAATCACGATCGAGCAATTGAACGAGGATGAGAAAGAGGAGATGAAGAAGTTGTTGGATCAACTCCAAAGTCAATATCTACACTCGTTCACGGTGACCCGCTAAGGTACGGTGATTCGAAAGACTAAATTCGATTACCGCAGATCGGAAACACAGAGCCAAGTACATCCGGAGCAAGCGATGATAAAAGCAAAGAAATCAAGACCAAGTCAAGCGACGAGGAGCTCGATACGTTACAAGATCGTATCGATTCGGCGGTCCATGATGCTTTGATTTATCAGTTCGGTGTACTCGTGAATACATTGACAAATATTATCAAGACGGTGGTAGACGGCACCATAGCCAAGGAGAAAGCAAAAGGGCCCATCTATCTCCCAGGAGATGCTTTCCCAGGTTATAGGACTATGAAGTCGGAAAAATTAGCGGGAAACACCAAACAATTTCAGCTCAAGCTCCATCGGCTCTCATATGTAGTGGATCTATCCCAATGATATTAACAAGACAGAAGCCGATGCTTGGAGGGTAGAGCTCGACTCAGTTAACGCCGAAGCAGCTAGTCAACATGCTAAAGATGAAGCCACCAGTTGCCGGAACTTGTATATCACGTTCCCCTGGTACCGCAGCCAGTCGCACCCCAACTGTCTTCGCAACAACCGATTGGAACAACTCAGCTGATTGCTAGCAGTATATACCGAAACCACCGCTACATGTTCCACCACAAGGTTTGGGGGCCAATCGTAATAATCAATATTAACGTTAGTCTCCGCGAGTCCAGTATCGGCCTGAGGGATCTCCACTGTTTCAATATCCAACCCAGGTTGGTCAATATGATCAACTACAGCAGCAGTATGGCGAAGGGGTATCACAACAACTGTGGGCCGATATGATTGATGACGTAATGAGGGAGCAGTTCGGGCTCAAGCCTAAGGAGAACGGCAACATGTATCCGCATCCATACCCTGAATATTTTGGTCGAGTGCAGCTGCCAAACCAGATTTCTCAAAATTCTCAGGACAAGATAATGTGTCAACTTATCAGCACGTTAGCGTTTCCTAGAGCAATGTGGAGAAGCATCGGCTACAGAGGCTCTCAGGGATAGATTGTTCCCACTATCATTGTCTGGATCGACGTTTACGTGGTTCTCTTCCTTACCTTACAATTCCATCAGGAATTGGGCCGATCTAGAGAAACAGTTTACAAGTACTTTTTTAGTGGAATTCAAGAAATGAAATTATCAAATCTTATATCTATTAAGCAGAAATCAGACGAGATAGTGCCAGTATCTAGAGATTCAGAGATATAAGGAATAGATGCTATAGCTTGGCACTAACTAACTCACAGCTAGCCGATCGAGCTTTCCAGGGACTGTTAGCACCGATAAGAGAGTGGTTTTCTGCTCAGAAGGTATTGGCTCATGAAACACGGTTCGAAGAGGATGGAAAGTTTGCTAAAAAGGCTAATAATTTCAATAATATCTACAGTTATGATTCTAACTCTGAAGATGAAGACCTAGAAGTTAATGCAGCCGAGTGGGCTAGGAATAAGAAAACAGTGGTGTGCCAATGGGTTCAAAATTCGGGGAAGGAAGAAAGGTTCGTTTTTGACATCACTAAGGCTGATAGGATACTTGATCTTCTTCAAGAGAAGCAAATTGAATTGCCGGTAGGACATGTGATACCATCGGTTGAGGAATTGAAGAGAAGAAAGCACTGCAAATGGCATTACACAGCATCACACAGTACCAATGATTGCAAGATTTTCAGGCAGCAGATTCAATCGACTATAGAGCAAGGAAGGATGAAGTTCGATGAAGCTAAGAGGCCGATGAAGATAGATGGTCATCCTTTTCTGATAAACATGGTTCTTACTGGAGCCGATAGAAGCCAAGCCGATAGGAATAAATATCAGGCAAGGAGATTCAAGTCGGCTAGTATGATCAACTTGTATCAGAACAGACATCAAAGAGAAGAAGAAACATATCACTACAATGGTGAGGGTTGTTTCTATCCTCATTGGGGTTGTGAATTCTTTAGATTTTGTTGGAATGAGGGGATGAGATTGTCGTGTATTGAGGACTGTCCTGGTTGCAGCGATCCTGGCGCGAGATATATTGGAAGATTGAGCAGACAAGGCAATAGCGAGTATCGGCCGGTGCAACAAAGGCTACCTGCTCATCAGAGGCTTGGGCCGATTCAACAGGATCACTTTGAGGACAAGTCGAAGGGGGATTTAAGACCATGGAACCTCAATGGTGTCCTTCTGGCATTTTTATGAAGTGTCAAAAAAGACGTGTTCAGAGGATAAGGAATAGAGAGCAATTTCAAGAAATGGAAGATGAGATTGAGCATCGGATGAAGCGTACAAGAAAGGTGTGGCGTGTTAAGAGTAAGATTGTCCCACCTGGTGAAATCAGAACCGACAAGGGTGAGAGTCTTGCCGAAAGCAAGGGAAAAGCAAGTGCATCGTCTTCAATAAACATGGTCTTTTTGTTACCAGCTGAATATGGTATAGAACAAGTTGTGGAAGAAATGTGTGAACCACCATCGGCTAAGTTGATGTTGTCCCCACAAAAAGCTGTCTTTGAGAAACCAGAAGGAACCGGGCATCGACACCTCAAACCTTTATATGTCAAGGGGTTTATTAATGGAAGCTGATGTTGAAAATGTTTCGATGGAGGAGCGGCTGTTAACCTGATGTCATATGCCACTTTCAGAAAGTTGGGTAAGAATTCGGAATATTTGATCAAGACCAACATGATTCTAAAAGATTTTGGAGGAAATCCATCCGAAACCAAAGGAGTTTTAAATGTGGAGTTGACCATTGGCAGCAAGACAATTCCTACTACATTATTTGTCATTGATGGGAAGGGTTCCTATAGTCTGTTGCTAGGAAGATATTGGATACATGCCAATCATTGTATTCTTTCAACTATGCATCAAAGTTTGATCCAATGGCAAGGAGACCAAATAGAAATCGTGTCAGTTAATGTAGCTAGTGCCAATTTGTCTGTTTGGGAGATGAAAGGAATTGATTGCTTGTCTGGTAAAGTTTGGCAAGGAGATTATCTAAGAGTTTCTGATTATGATATACAACTAACAGGAGATGGAGAGCCCCAATTACTACTTTGAGGGTGCCGTTGAGGGTTCAAATTTTTATGCAAAGGATACTGTAGATGATCTCGACGGCAAGCTTGAACAAGGGTTTATATCGGCCGATGAAATGGAAGAAGTAGATATTGGACAAGCGATAGACCTAGACCGACATATATTAGTAAAGGTTTATCAAAAGAATTTAAATGCAAGTTAATAGAATTGTTAAAGGATTACAAAGATTGTTTTTCCTGAGGATACGATGAGATGCTAGGATATAGCCAATCGATTGTTGAACATCAGCTCCCTCTTAAACCTGGTTATTGGCCATATAAGCCTCCTCCAAGACATTGTAAAGCTGAGATGTATGATGCTATCAAGGCCATGATTACCAAACTTTATGATGCTAATTTTATAAGACCATGTCGGTATGTTGAATGGACTCCTAGCAATGTACCGGTGATTAAGAAGAATGGCAAGCTTAGAGTTTGTACTGACTTTAGAGATCCGAATAAGGCTACACCTAAGGATGAATAACCAATGCCGATTGACAAAGTCATCAGTTTCATGGATGGAAATGCCGGATATAATCAGATTTTTATGGCTGAGGAGGATATTTATAAGACTGTTTTTCGATGTCCTGGTGCAATCGGTTTATATGAGTGGGTTGTTATGACTTTTGTATTAAGGAGTGCTGGCGCCACGTACCCAAGAGCAATGAATTATATATTTCATGATCTTATCGGTTTGTTGGTCGAGATTTATATTGATGATGTGGTTGTTAAATCAAAGGAGGTTGATGAACACATAGCTGATTTGAGAAGAGTCTTGGAGAGGGCAAGAAAGTACGGATTAAGGATGAACCCAACCAAGTGTGCTTTTGGTGTATTGGCTGAACAGTTTCTTGGATTTTTGGTGCATGAGAGAAGAATTGAAATACCTCAGAGGAGTATCGATGCTATCAAAGATATAAAACCTCCAAAAGATAAGACAAAAATACAATCATTGATCGATAAAATTAATTTTGTAAGACGGCTTATATCTAATTTGTCTGGCAGGATAGAACCGTTCACTCCGTTGCTCAGGTTGAAGGCCAATCAGGAGTTTGTTTGGGGGGAGAAGCAACAGCAAGCTTTAGAAAGCATAAAGGAATATTTGAAAGGAATATTTGAGTACTCTTCCAGTTCTTATTGCACCACAGGAAGGGATTTCTTTTAAGTTGTATCTGTCAGCCGATCAGAACACTATTGGCTCTATATTGATCCAGGAGGTTGAAGGTAACGAATGAGTTATATTTTATCTAAGTAGAAGGCTTTTGGAAGCAGATACCAGATATTCACCGGTGGAAAACTTGTGTTTGTGTTTATATTTTTCTTGTACAAGGTTAAGATATTATTTGCTTTCTATTGAGTGCACGATAGTTTGTAAGGACGATGTGGTGCGGTATATGCTATCGGTTCTAGTTTTTAAGGGGAGGGTTGAAAAATGGAATTTTTGCTTTAACAGAATTTGATCTAAGATATGAATTGGCTAAGGCAGTTAAGGGGCAGGCGATAGCCGATTTCATAGTTGAACACTGGGATAGTTCGATTGATCATGTTGAGATTATGCCTTGGACATTGTATTTTGATGGATTGGTTTGCACTCATGGATGTGGTATCGGCTTAGTGATCATATCGCCTATGGGGCAAGTTTTAAGTTGCTTTTACTATTAGACCTTATTCTACTAACAATCAGGCTGAGTATCAGGCGGTTCTGAAAGGTTTGCAATTGCTAAAAGAGGTTGAGGCCGATGCTGTTTAAATCGTGGGCAATTCATTATTGGTGATTAGTCAGTTGTCCGGAGAATATGTGTGTAAGAATGATATCTTGATGCTATATAATGAGAAGTGTCAGGAGTTGATGAAAACTTTCAGGGTAGTTACTTTGAAGCAAATCCCTCGAGAACAAAATGTTGAGGCTAGTGCTTTACCTCAGGGAGCATCGGGATATAAGCTGATGTCAAAAGATGTAGAGGTAGAAGTTGCATATACTTGCAAGCCGATGATAGGAGGTTTGAAATAATCGAGTATTTGAAGTATGTTTTGTTGGACGATGAATTGTATCATCAGACTATCGATCGAGTTTTGTTAAAATGTTTGAGTTTGGGAGAAGCAAAGGTTGTGATGTGTGAAGTGCATGAGGGGATATGTGGTACTCACCAGTCGGCTCATAAGATGAAGTGGTTGATTAGGACGGTTGATTATTTTTGACCGATGATGTTGGAAGATTGTTTTAGATACTATAAAGATTGTCAAGATTGTCAGAAATTTGGAACTATTCAGAGAGCACCAGTGTCGGCTATGAATCCAATTATCAAGCCATGCCCGTTTACGGGTTGGGGTATTGATATGATCGGCCAAATTACTCTACCCTCGAGTAAAGGTCATAAATTTATATTGGTAGCTACTGATTATTTTACTAAGTGGGTTGAAACTATTCCTCTCAAGAAGGTGAATACTAAAGATGCTATTGAATTTGTTAAGGAATATATTATATACAGATTTGGTTTGCCACAGACAATAACAATTGATCAGGGATCTATCTTTGTGTCCGATGAGTTTGTGCAGTTTGCCAATATCATAGGGATTAAATTGTTGAATTCTTCACCATATTATGCACATGATAATGGGCAGGCCAAAGCATTCAATAAGAGTTTAATCAAGTTGGTTAGGAGGAGGATTGCTGAATATCCCAAAAAGTTGCATATTGTATTAGCTGAAGCATTATGGTCCAATCGGATGGCTTGTCATTGTGTTATTCAAGTTTCACCATATCAATTAGTTTATAGTCATGAAGATGTTTTACCACGGGAGACTAACATCGGCTCAAGAAGGAAGTCCTTACAAGATGAGTTGACAGCCAATGATTATCATAATTTGATGGTTGATAAATTAGAAGAGTTGGTTCAATCAGGATTGCATGCCCCTGAGAAGGTTAAACGAGATAAAAGAAAGGGTTGTACCAAAATCTTTTGAGGAGGAGGAGCTTGTATGGAAGTTGGTGTTGCCAATAGGAACAAGAGATAATAAATTTGGAAAATGGTCACCGAATTGGGAGGGACCTTTTCGGATTCATAAATGTGTTTCAAAAAGGGCTTATATGTTAAAAGGACTTGATGGAGAAGTTTTTAGGAGAGCTCTTAATGGAAAATATTTGAAGAAATATTACCCGTGTGTAAATTGGTTCATAATCGGCTAAGTTGTGCCGATGTATGTTTGATAGCCGATGTTGTTTATGTCATCTTTAGATGACCAATATTTCTTATCACACTTAGACAATTTGTAAGTTTGCAGCATGATGTTCCCTACTACAAACTTGGGGGCATGGAGATAAAATTTGGGATTTTAAATGAAAAAATTGGAGACTGTGTTGGTATAAGTTCAAATCGGCACGATGCCCGATAGCAGTTTGATTACATCAAGAACAAAATGTTGCAAGTATCAAAAATTATCTAAACTTATTTCTGGATAGCCGATTAGCACGTTGTCTGATTTGTTCTACTTCTTCTATTGCCTGAGCATCGGGTGCATCTATACCAGGAATTAGTATGAGGGTTTTGCTAGGGGAAGATAGATGCTAGATAGAAGTCTTCAACTTGGATTTTTGATCTTCGATGGCTTTGGGTAGAACAACTAATTTTTCTTCAGAGGCTCTCAGATCTACACTCGTTAAGTTGTGCCAATAGATCAGCTTCTTTCTTCTTCAGTTTGTCAATATTTTGCTGAGTTGAACTTGGACCAGCTTCTAGTTCATCTAATTTCGCTTTCTCAACATTTACTTGTTGTCGGCTAGTCTGTATGGTGGCTTCAAGAGACGAGCGTTCAAGCCGATCAGCAATCCTTTGTCTGGTTCTCTCAAGATTAAAACAATGTTGTTCAAGGAAAACTGCTGGAGATATCATATCAACAAGCTTATCAGGGATTTGATCTTGGATTTCCTGGAATCTTACTCTGATTGGACCACAATCTGCAATTAGAGCATCTAAGGAAGCCCCTAGCCGATTAGAGATATCTGCTAGCTTGGTCTTTAGGTCTTCAGATAATGGTGATTTGGCCTTGCCTGTTGTGTCCTCTTCTTCTTCTTCCAGAAATTGTCTTATATCAAAAGAAAACATATCGGCTAGGATCTGCATATAAAGAAAGATGCTATGAGCAATAGATTCAGATTAGCCGATGTATGAAAGTTTGATATGTACTTACAGGAACTTGAGGGGTTGGAGTCAGAATGATTGCTTCATCATCATGATGGCTTCCTGCAGTCGATCAAGTGCGTTCACTTGAGTGTTGCAGAGGAGGAGATGGAGGCCGTGGGGGCTAAAATGATATATGGTTGTCATTGAGTATCGCCTGAAGAAAAGCTAAAATAAAAATAAGTAAAGAGATTACTGATGCTGGTGGTGGAGTTGGTTTCTTTTTGGTAGCCACTTGTTTCTTCTTTGGCTGAAAGACGTAATTGGGTTATAGAGCATAATGTTTGAAAGAAAGAAAGATAGAACTTTTTGAAAGATATATACCTGTACTTGACGAGGATGGTGTTTTGGAGGGCTTGGAGTCTTGATTGGGTCTGATTGAACAGCTGGTGGAGTATCGGCTTGTAAGGTTGCAGCTTCTGCTGTTTCACTAATTTGAGCTGTTGCCTCATTTATGGCTTCGTCCATCTCAATTTCCTTTAAGTATCTTTCCACATCTGGATCCAAGGGAAGATCTTCATCAGTTGATGTCTTGGATTTCTTGGTGGATTTCTTCTGAGCTATGGAAGGCTTGATGGTAGCTTGCTTGGGTCTTTTGCGTTTTGCACCAGCTGGTATCGGCTCTTTCATTTGGCCTTGGAGTAGGGAAGTCACCTTAGGAGCATTATAGCCAATGATGGAAGGAGCTAGGTCACAGCCGTTGGGAAGTTTTGCAGCAGCATATTCAATCGATTGGCCACTTCGGCTGAGTTGAGGGGGAGGTGATTCAGATACATGCAAATGCAGAATAAGAATTTGTAAATATCAGAGAATTGTTGGTGTTGAGACATGATAAAAGATAAAGAAGATAACTTGAGGAATCAAGTTAGGTGATATTCTTGTCAAGTATATCTAAGCCGACAGGTGGAATATATGTGTTTTCCACTCAGACCACCATCTATCGAAGAGGATGCTTCTCATTAGGATGATGTTGAACCTTTCAATGCTACCAAGAGGAGGTCCGGGCATGTTTAGGAGCTTGTCCATCATCAGAGCCGATACAATTTCTCAAGTTGGCATGCAACAACTATTGGATGATCGAATTCGTAAGATGGTTGTACGTTCCTGCCTTGAGAAATGCATGTGGAAAGGATACAAGGAGAGATCGCTGCATTCAGGACCTCTCTGGGTTTTTCAAACCTCTCATCATTGATCTCGTCCAATCTGAAATTGGATGGCAGTTCATATTCAGAGAAGGACTCATATGCAAACCAAATTCTGTTGTCTCTAGGAATCCATCGTAAAAGTTTCCAAACCAGTTCTGGAAGTGTTCAGCCGATGGTCCTGAGCAGCATAGCTGGTAGCTGCTTCTCCAAAAGACATGCATATGCGTATTGTATTGATGTCAACATCATCATCCTTTGGATCGGCTAAAGAGGGGAACTCGGCCTCACGAATTACTGGTGAGAGTGCTACTTTCAGGGTATGCAGATTGAGCAAGAGGTGCACAAACCACCAAGGGCCACCTGTACTGATACTTGAATCCATGATGATTTTGGCTAATGACTGGCACAAGGTTTGGCACCTAGAAGGTATTTACCCAAAGGGAATTGTTTCAGCTAGGTGTGCCAGTTAGTAGTTGGACCACATGTGGAGCCGCAAAATAGCGAATTGTGTAACCACATAAGGAGAAAGGCAATATGCTCTCTGGCCGATACTGCACCTGTTCCCATGTTTTCTGAGATAAATCCTGACCAACCTCCAATGTTCTTGGTTTTGAATCTATGGGCACATTTGGTTTTTAAGCTGATAGGATTAGCCGATGTAGTGATATCTAGGCCAGTGATCATGATAATGTCGAGGAAGGAAGGGAACTGAAAGTGCCAAGCATTAGGCAATTCCCATGTCATCCCAGTGATTATGTTTGCTTGCGGCTATCCTCTTATACCAATTTGTCCATCCGTCGACTTGGGATAGCCAAGATTTGAAGGTGGCAGTCCAATGAGATAGGATCGGGTTGGTCTGTCTAAAGGGAATACTGTCCGTTTCTGCATTGATAAAGGAGGTTGGATCTATATCCTATCAGGCCCAGGAATAAGTGATTTGGTTCTTTCAGACTTGGGATGGCTATCTGGTATGTTAGGTGCTACAGATTGAAAAGGGGAAGAATTGAGCAGCAAAATAAGATAAGGAGATGGGAAGAGAGTTTGAGCTGATGAGACGTACCGCAGGGAATTCTGTGGGTTGAGCACTTGATGGGCTTGATGAAGACGCCATTGATTTGGAAGGGACTAATCGTCGGAGGTGGAGTCTGCCGAGGTGCTCGTCAGAGAAGTCGGGAGAACTGCCAGAGGCAAGGAGAGTTTTTCTGGTTTAAGTAGTGAAAACGGAGTTAACGCCATGAAATTTTCGGGAAGGCGGTTGCTATTTATGAATGTAGATGCGTAACGGTCGAGAGAGGTAACCCTAGATTCTTATGGGATTGACGAGATAATTCCGTTGCATTATATAATACTTTCGGAATTGGGGGGCATGTGTTGACGATGGGATTTGGCAAGCATGTGAATCGGAAACGAGATCCAATTCGAAGCGGATTTGAAGATATGCGGAATTCTTGGAAACAGAGTGCGCATCGGCTGGAAGTCTGTATTGGCCAATACGGAGTTGGATTTGGTTAGCCGATACAGCCGATGCTGGTTAAACTAGTTACATGATTAATGTCGGATTCGAAAGAAGGGCTTCAATGACATTGCCAGGCAAGGATGGAGTCCAAGATAGGCAATTGTATATATTAATTAGGATTTTATGTGGTTTCCTTACATATATTTTCCGTAAGAGTCCGCCTGAGGGACTTGTTTGTCGATTAGAGTTGTATTAGGAAGTATGAGTCATGTCCGTTGTGGACAAAGTTTGTATATTTGGGTATAAATATAAGCCCGGGGTTTCGTAAATAATTAACATCAGTTCAATCCAATCTCGGCGCATCGCCAACCTTTTTGTTACTTTGTTTCAACAAGTTCTTGCTTTCGAGTTAAGCTGTATCGGTTTTGATCTTCGGTGAAGAGATAAAGCTTGTTATGGCAGTTTGCATTATCGGGATTAGTGCTTATATCTTTATGACACACTAATTCCATTTTGCGAATCACTAAGTTGTTATATATATTATATAATCTACATTGCAATGCCTTCTACTTGCATCGGCCGATCTCTATCTAGAATTTTGCGAAAACGGCTAGATCGACTTGTTGGCTTGGATTATATAATATATCCACCATCCGAAAAAGGCGACTATCGGCTTGATTGTCTAGATATTATGCTTCTTTTTATACTTACTGTTGCATCAGTTAAGTTTGATCTACTAAGTCGTGCTTAGAATCATAATCTCTAGCCAGTTCTATAGTTGTTAATAAGGATAGTATCGGGGTTTCAACCGATCTTACCTGGTATAGTTGTTTTACATAGTTTTATGCTTTGTTTGATATGCTATATATCCCCTTATATCAAGATCTAAAGTAATATAAATATATCGGACTTACTTCCAATCTGGTTGACAGTAGTTAAGTATATTTGTTGCAAGAGAATATCCTAGTATATGGTAGTATTGAAGCTATAGCTGATACATGCTTAAATCTAAACATCGGCTATAATATGAATACATATAATCGTTATTTCATGTTACTTTGTACTTGGGCAATTTATACTATCTCTGTTAAGTCCGCTCTATCCCAATTGTTGATATCTAAAATAGTATTGATTTATAGATTATGTAACACTGATATTTATAGCCGATGGATCAAATTTAGGGTTAATCTGTTATTGAATATGCCTTACAGCCCAATTTTCCTTATGCTATATCAGCTAGGTTACATCACGATATGACATCAGCTCTCCAGCCGATTGACTATCGTTTACTAATAAAACTTGCATGTTTTATCATGTTGATTGCAGAATCAAATCAACTAGCACAACCTTGAACCGAAACCAAGTCAGTGTGTGTTTTTTCATCGACACCACCGTAGCGCTGGCTCCACCAGACACCTGAGCCGCTCCCACCTCTACCAACTCCGGCCGCCGCTCGCCGCTGCTCCTAGCCACCCCGAGCCTCGCCGCCACCTCCTTCGGCTCCACAATGCCAACCCGCCCCTCGGTCGCAACTTCTCACCGTTGGAAACCCGCGGAGCTCCATCTCCCGCACGCTCCTCGGTGAGCTTCTTCTCTAGCTCTGTCTCTAGCTAGCGTTTCCCGTTGTGCCGTGCTGCCTTTTCTCTCCATAACCCCTCCTCCATCTTCCTCAAGTCAAGGCATAACCCATCCACTTCTCCGTCTTCCTGCGTAAAACCGTCTTCGCCGGTGTCCCGAAGCCCAACGCCGTCGCCTTCGCGACGCTCGTCCCTGCCGCTGCGCTCGGTGAGCTCCACATCACCCTCCTCACCCTCCTTCGCCGCTCTCCCAAGTGCGTCGCCGCTGGTAACCAAGGGCCGCACACCGCCGCTTGCCCGCTCCTCGGCCGGTTGGCTGGTGAGCCCCGTTGCCCCACCCTTGGCCGTTCGATCCCCTTTTGGGGTGATCCAGGCCGACCATGTGGCCACCCTGGTGCCGCCCACGTCGATGTCATCGTGGCGCCACGTCGGCACCACCTCCCCCACCAGTCCACCGTGGGTGCCACGTGTGCGCCACATGGTGCGCCTGCGACGGTGCGCTATCTGGCCATTATCACAATATGGGATAATCACAGTTAATATATTTAGCATTTGGTTGAGTTGTAAGTTCGCGACATCTGGCCATGTTTTATTGGTCGTAATTATCCAACTAGAATATGGCTTAATTGTGGGCTACGGGTGCATGGTTTTGCTAGTTGCACCCATGAAAATTAAGAACCGATTCGTGGGAAATACCTCGAAGACACACCGCACTTACCGCAAGCAAGAATGGGCAACTAGTAGACTTGCAGTATAACTCTTACCTTTCCAACGTTCCAAGGCAAGGGTGGGCGTGATGGAGTTGGGTCGGCAGGGGCCTACCCGTTGATCGGCTTCCAAATTCACCGCGACGCGCGGGGGGCTACCCATTGCCGGATATAGGGGTGGGGGTGAAACCTTAGCGTGTTGCGCTTAGTTAGGGGAAGTTATGCGAAGGGTCTTGTCACAATCACTCGCACTGGTAACGTGTTGTTGATGCAAAAACACGGCGCCCTGAGAGATTTGTTTTACTCTAGTGCAGGCCCAAAGCTTGCCTTCGGGTTCTAGGGCATGCCAGTTGATTTGATCCTGTAATCAACAATATTAAACGTGCAAATCACATTAGTAAATGATAGTCGATCGACAAGAAAGCCGATGTCGTATCGTGTTTATGACCTAGCTGATGCATGGCTCGTGAATCGGCTGTAAGGTGTATTTATAAGTACAAATAAACCCTAAACTGATGCACGCGGGGGTGTACCGATCTTTCAATGAGAATGATAAGTCGATTGGATGGAGCAACGTTGGCGATCCGACTACAACTATCCAGGGATGTTGCACCTAAGCAGTCGTTACACCAACTCCAGAGGCAGTCGTGAATCTCGACAGATACACGATCAGCCCAACCACGAGGGTATTTGTCCTGCAAGCAATCGAGAATTAGCAAGAACAAGATGAACAAGCAACTGAATTTGCGAATCAAAATAAAGATGGATTGAATCAACAAAAGTTGAACAAGTGGGGTTCCGTAACAAGCAATCTGACGATCTAACCGATCACAGGATGAACTCGGCAAAGGAGCAACGCTATACTTTGATCTAAACAAAACCCAAGTATTATTGACGGAGGCTAGAGCTATAAGAAGAGGGGAGGACCGACCACAGGGGTGATGGGGTCGTTCTCTAACCCTAGGACGCGTCACTATTGGACCCAACTTGATACACGGCCCATTGGGCCCAAAGAGGTGACATAGCACCGTGGACAGAAAAAGACTTGGTAGTAAAACGCAGATTGTGGCCATTCCAGAACAGATATGGACATGAGGCTGGATCCATTTGAAAGTAGACTTGACAAGCTTTCCATGAAGTACTTACATGCCCAAATCGGAGCTCGCATGAAGTCGTGGCGGCCGTCAGAAGTTGGTGTTGTGCTGCAGTCCGAATCCATCCCGCACGAATCCTCTCCCCGTTAGATCCTCTCCATTGTTCCTCAGTAAAACAAGAGTGCACGCGTCTCTAGGGTATAAATAAGAAGCACATGAATTTAAGAATGAACGCACCTGATAGTTGAGTTGGCGTGCACGAACGCGGGTAATAGGACCATGAAGTTGTTCTTGTGGAGTCGTGGATGTATCGTTGGTGTTGATGTCCTCATCATCCTCCCTTTCGTGCATTTGAGTCGTCCTCGACTCAAGTTCATCTTCTTCACCCAAATACGGCTTCAAATCTGCAACGTTAAATGTGGGACTGTTGATGTAAAAACACGATGGCCTGGGAGATCTGCGAGCTCCGGTGCAGGTCCAAAACAATGATGAGATGCGGGCGTGCTAGTTAGTTTGATCCTGCAACTGACAAGATATGTAAACAGCAGATAAAAGAGCCAATTCAGCTGACAAGCTGATAGAGTGATTAGCTGATATCCAGTATAGATCTTGATACTTGAGTACATAATGACATAAAGATAGTTGGCTGATGATAATGTGATAAAACAATAATATAATCTAGTAGAAACTAATCCGCTAGTAAAGATAGATTGAATAAGCATTGATCCGAAGGTTAAAGTATACACCGGCTTCCGATCCGATGTCATTAAATCCAAACGATTATATAAATAATGAAACCTTTATTGTCATCGGCTAAATCCAACTTGTATGTAACCCTTATAAGCCGATAAAACGTCCAGATTACTCATCGGCTGAAACCCCGATGAAACCCTTATTGGCAATCAAGAAGCAGGCTAGAGATTATGGTTCTAAGCACAACTTAATAGATCAAACTTAACTGATGCAGCACTAAGTATGAAAAGAAGCATAATATCTAGACAATCAAGCCTTTGACTGATTTTCAGGGTGGTGGATACATTATATAATCTAAGCCAACAAAGTAATCTAGCCGATATCGACAAAACTCTAGATGGAGATCGGCCGATGCAAGTAGAAAACATTGTCAATCTGGATTATATAATGTATATGATAACTTGACAACTTACGTGAACAAGATTAGAGTGTCGAAGCGATGGAAGCACTAATCCCGATAACGCAAGCCGCCATAACAAGCCTTACCCCTTGTCGGAGATCGAAGCCGATGCAGCCCAACTTGAAACAAGAACTCGTAGAAAGTAAAAAGGTAAAAGGTGGCGATGCGCCAAAGTTGAATTGATCGAGAGATAATTTACATGGACCCCGCGTGTACATATTTATACCCATGGGTAGATACTAGTCCATATCGGACACGACACGAACTTTCCTAAAGATAAAAGGAAAAACATAAAGTCCTTATCGGACATTAAACACACTTTAAAAGGAAACTAACAACTCTGCCTAATTAATAGATAAATGCCAATCCATATCCTCCTTGAACTCGGTCTCTTTTGGATAAGCTTCCTTCAATAGATTAATTTCCTTAACCAAATTTGGTAAGAATCCGACTGTTGGCGATTGATAGCTTCCATCGGCCGATTTCAGGACTCTAAAGCCGATACTAACTCTAGACCGATGATGACTTCGAGGCTTACAAAACTTCATCGTTAACACATGCCCCCCAGTTTTGGAGTATGAGGACTCATGCTTCAAAATTTTCTTCTTTCTCGCGTTGATTACTCCAAAATTGATTCTCTTTTGTTTCTTGCCATCGGCTCTCATAAGCCAATATCGTCTGCACTAGATGAGCCAGATTATCAAACTTATGGCAAAAGAATATATCTCTAATAGGTGCTGACAATCCTTAAAATGCAAGATTAGCTAGCTGCTCATCACTTAGGTTCAAACTGTAGCATCGGCTGCGAACATTACGAAATCTTTGAATATATTGCATAGCCGATTCTCCCTTTTGCTGCTCAACCGATATTAAGTCCGAAAGCTTCGATTCATCAATTCCAGCAAAAAAATAATCATGAAATTGGTTCTCAAGATCAGCCCATCCTCTGATAGAATTTGATGGTAATGATGAAAACCATGTGAAAGCCGATCCAGTCAAAGATAATGAAAAAAGCCTAACTTTCAAAGCCTCTTCAGCCGATGCCTACCACATTGCGTTAAGAATCGGTTGATATGTTCCATTATAGATATATCATCTTGCCCTGAAAACTTGGAGAAGTCTGGAATCTTATATCGATGTGGCAATGGAATTCTATCAAACCACTCAGGATATGGTTGCCGATACATATGGATCTGCTCCTTAGGTCTAACTCCAAATTGCTGCTATACTAACTTTGCAATTCTATTGGCCCAACCATCGTTCCTCTGACGGCATCGTTCTTCTCCACAATGATGCTCTTGAATTTCTTCTGGCCGATATTATTGATATGGATCATCATGCCGGTACTGATGTGCTTGTTCCCCTAGCCGATATTGTTGATGTTCTTCAGTGAGCTGACCTCTTTGAACAATTAACTCGTCAATTGTTCTCTTGATCAAATTTTGCAATGTACTCACCAAAACTCCAGATTGATTGAACAAGGCATGATAAACTACTTCATCAACTTTATCTTGAAGTGTTTGAACCATCGGCTTGGGAAGTTGAGTCGTCTTAATTGACACTGTTGTGTCATGACGAAAGATTGAAGACAACACTTCTGAAAATCAGCCACAGATTGCTCCACCTATTGCTTCTGTTCCTCCATCAAATTCTCCATTGTGACCATGATCTTGGCATCGACTTCTTCAGACATATAGGTATAAAATTCGTCGTCCCACTGGGCGTGCTAAAATGTGTTGATGTAAAAACACGACAGCCTGGGAGATCTGCTTAGCTCCAGTGCAGGTCCAAAACAATGATGAGATGTGGGCCTGCCAATCAGTTTGATCCCGCAACTGACAAGATATGTAAACAGTAG
This sequence comes from Oryza punctata, assembly GCA_000573905.2. Taxonomy (NCBI): domain Eukaryota; kingdom Viridiplantae; phylum Streptophyta; class Magnoliopsida; order Poales; family Poaceae; genus Oryza; species Oryza punctata. The sequence goes on from CM002496.2 coordinate 5,993,005, forward strand.
ATAAAACAGCCGATTCAGCTGACAAGCCGATATCAAGTGTAGATCTTGATACTTGAGTACATAATGACATGATGATAGTTGGTTGATGATAATGTGATAAAACAATAATATAATCCAGTAGAAACCAATCGGCTAGTAATGATAGATTGAATAAGCACTGATCCGAAGGTTAAAGTATACATCGGCTGGAGATCCGATGTCATTAAATCCAAACAATTATATAAACAATGAAAACTTTGTTATCATCGACTAAATCCAAGTTGTATGTAACCCTTATAAGCCGATGCAACGTCCAGATTACTCATCGGCTGAAACCCCGATGAAACCTTTATTGGCAATTAAGAAGCAAGCTAGAGATTATGGTTCTAAGCATGACTTAGTAGATCAAACTTAACTGATGCAGTACTAAGTATGAAAAGAAACATAATATCTAGACAATCAAGCCTTTGACTGATTTTCAGGGTGGTGGATACATTATATAATATAAGCCAACAAAGTAATCTAGCCGATATCGACAAAACCCTAACTGGAGATCAGCCTATGCAAGTAGAAAACATTGTTAATCTGGATTATATAGTGTATATGACAACTTGACAACTTACATGAACAAGATTAGAGTATCAAAACGATGGAAGTACAAATCACGATAACGCAAGCCGCCATAACAAGCCTTACCCCTCGTCCGAGATCGAAGCCGATGCTGCCCAACTTGAAACAAGAAATCGTCGAAAGTAAAAAGGTAAAAGGTGGCGATGCGCCGAAGTTGAATTGATCGAGAGATAATTTACATGGACCCCGGTTCCGTAACGAGCAAACCGGCGATCTAACCGATCACGGGATTACACGGCAAAGTAGTGAAGCGAAACTTTAATCTAAACAAAACCCTAACTTATCATTAGTATTCAATTCCTGTTTGTAATTCAGATTGCTTTTGTCTTGTTCTTGCTTGTTTCTTCGATTTGCTTGCAGGAATAAGGTTGATTTGCACCGGCAAGATCAACAACCCACGGAGAGGTGCATCGATCGCTAAGGTGCAACACAACAACGTCTCGTACGGTTGTAGTCAGGTCGTCAACGTTTCTCCCAAATCATAGTTATCATCAACTCACCGAAAGATCGGGCCAATCATAGCCTTGAGCGCATTGAGTGGAGCTCAAGGTTTATCAAGTGGTATTAGAGCTTTCGTTGCTCGGTGAGTGTTTATCTACCTATAACTATAAAGTAGCCATACAAAAAAATTTGCATCCTTTACCTAGCCATATTACTGCCATTTCATTGTTCTTTTGAATTTTTGCTTTGTTGAGTTTTGCATTGCATCATCGAGTCGTGTTGCTGGTCTTAGCGTCTAGTCCGTTTAGAGTTTCGAGTTCTGGTCAATGGTTAGTACCACTGTCATCGTCGTCATCGTGTCTTCATTGTCATCGGAATCTTCGACAACGGAATCGTGTCGCCGCTAGGGTTCCGTTTATTTTGTTTCGGGTATTTTCTGTTGGTTGGTTTTGGAGTTGTGGAGTTGCATCTAGGGTTTGCCTAGACCTACTAGTGCTTGTGTCGTGTTTCCGTTTAGTCGTGAGGAAATTTTGTAGATTAGATTAGATTGGTTTGATTTGTTTTGGAAATAAATATTGGATTGGTTAAAAATCTGTTTTCCTTTTTATCTCTTGCACCACATCCGGACTACTGAGTACCATACCACCTCCCCACCGTACTACTCCACCTCTCCCCCACCGTACGGTCGTCCTCTACCATACCCGAGTTGCTAGACACCTTGGTGAAAAATTTTCAAGCATTGGATTCGAGTTCCATTTTCTAAAACAGAATCCATACGAGGAGAGCATTCCATTTTTGTATAATTTTAATTTTAGGGTTTGGACTTTTCCATTTCAGTCCTTGTATTTTTTATATTTACATTTGAGTCTTTGTAATCTTGCATTTAGATCCCTGAGCGTATCGAGTGGATTTCAGGGTTTATCAGTCCTTGAGGAGAACACGACACTCGCCACTTCATGGTGGCACCCGTTCACTTGCGGGGTGCTATTTTAGCATGATCGAGAAATTTGGTGCTGTTGCCAGGGACTAAGATATCGGTGACAACTCTTGATGGAACACTAGGTCATTCTTTTCCATCTGTGTCATTCCTTGGTAGTAGTTTGCTGTATGCTTAGAGTTCTAAAGATCTACTTCCTTTTGACCCTGAGATTGATCGTACTTTTCGGAAACTATAGAAAGAAGGTAGAATATACAAGCAAGCGGCAATGGGTGATGAAAACCGCCAACCACTTCTCAAGGATCTCTGGATTCCAAGGATCAAAATGTTGCAACACGAATTGTTCAGCCTACCATCCAGGCTAACAATTTTGAGTTGAAACCAGCCCTTATCACAATGGTTCAACAAAACCGATTTGGAGGTTCTGCACTTGAGGACCCGAATGAACACATCAGGACTTTTCTTGAGTACTGTAACACTGTGAAGTATAATGGTGTATCTCAAGATGCAATTCATCTTTCATTGTTGCATTTTTCTCTACGGGACAGTGCTAAATCATGGCTCCATTCTCTTCCTATCAATCTGAAAGATACATGGGATCATCTACTCCAATCCTTTCTTGAGAGATATTTCCCACCATCTAAGGCATCTGAGATCCGTGATCAAATCACAAGGTTTACACAATTTAACGGTGAGAGCTTATATGATGCATGGCATAGATACCAGGGGTTGCTTAGGTTGTGCCCTCACCATGGTTTAGAGAAATGGCTTGTTCTTCAAACCTTCTATAAGGGTCTAACATCTAGCACAAGAGCTTTTGTTGATTCTGCAGCCAGTGGGAGTATTGCAAACAAGACTTTGGATAAAGGCTTTGCACTTATTGAGAGTATGGCATCTACTCATTTTCACTGGTCTAATGACAGGGCTTCCCATCCTGTCTGACCCGGCATGGATGAGCTAAGTCCACAAGATTCACACAGTGCTCAGCTACAGATGATTCCACGCCAGCTATCTCAGTTGCTCTCAGCTCAGGTCCCGTCATAAGTTGTTTGCCAAATCTGTGGGATCATTGGTCATTGTCCACCTGAATGTCAATTTGCATCTAAAGGTGAGCCATCTGAGGTCAGCATCTGTCCCTCCCAATGCTGCAACACAAGGTTTCAGATCACAACCACATGCTCAATCATCTTTTTAGCAACCATCTTCTTTGCTCACTACTACACAGCAGCAGACACATGTTCCTACCATGGATCAATCACTTAAGATCGAAGAAATGTTTGCTAGAATGCAATATGAGATTCTAAGTAAGGTGGATGCTAAGGTTAGTGGATTGCAAGATTGTGTTCGGACTTTGGCAACTAAATTTGAGAGCTTGGCAACTTCTTAGACATCATCTAGTGCACAAGGGAGACTACCTGGACAGACCGAAACCAATCCCCGTAACCATTGTGGAGCTATCACAACTAGGAGTGGTAAAGCTACATCAGATCCAATTCTGCCAACACGTTCTGCATATATTCCTCCCTTATTCACATCAAATCAACCGATGGCTCCTACTTCTAATCAGCAGGTGCACCAACACAAATCTTCAAGTTCTACTGTAACAAAGCCTAATTCTTCAGTTCAACCCTCAATAGGTCATGATGACCCATCTTTTAGTACTACAAATCCGCCTGCCAAGCCAAAGTTACCATTTCCTGAGCGATTTGAGAAATCAAATGAAGAGGAAACATTTTCTAAGTTTCTTGAAATGATGAAGGATGTTCAGGTTACATTTCCTATCCTAGAAGCAGTACTTCATGTGCCTTTATATGCAAAGTTCTTTAAGGAGCTGCTCACTAAGAAAAGAACCATTGATGAGCCTGAGGTAGTCACTCTTTCAAAGGAGTGCAGTGCAATCATTCAGAATAAACTACCTCCCAAGTTAGAAGATCCGAGCAGCTTTTGTATCCCATGTTACATTGGTTCAAGGAGTTTTCGTGCCTTATGTGATCTCGGATCTAGTGTGAGTGTAATTCCCCTATCAGTGTGCAAGGCACTACCTCTAGGTGATTTGAGGCCAACTACCATGACTTTACAGCTGGCTGACCGTACTTACCATCGTCCAGCTGGTACTGCCAGATGTTCCGGTGGTAGTAGGTTCTTTAGCTTTTCCTGTTGATTTTTTGGTTCTGTTAATGGAGGATAAGAGTGAGGTTGTTATCTTGGGGAGACCTTTTCTTGCCACTGCAGGGGCAGTCATTGATGTTCAAGACGCAAAGCTTCCACTAAAGTTCGGTCCGGAGACAATGAGCTTTGATATGAGCATCCTGCTCATCTTCGTCATTGTACTGATCAATGCTTTTCTGTTGATGTTATTGATGAGTGTGTTTCTGAGATATATATGAGCTCTGAAGTTGAGTTGTCAGTAGAGCAGGAACCTATTCTTGATGATGAGCATATCACCAGTGATCCATCTATTTTTGCTATCATTGATTCTCACTAAGAGGCATCTCATACTTGTGATCCTGTACCATCATCAATTCCCAAGGTTGAGCTAAAACCACGTCCTAAGCATCTGAGATGTGAGTTTGTAGGACCTCATAAGACATATCAAGTAATAGTTAGTGATGATTTGACTCCTGATGAGGTTAGTCAACTCCTTGAAGTGCTCCGTCGCTATCAATCAATTATTGGATATTCTATTGATGACATGAAGGGTATCAACCCTTCTATTTGCATGCACCGTATTCATCTAGAGGAGGACAGCAAACCTACTCGTGAATATCAACGAAGGCTAAATCCTCATTTGCAAGAAGTAGTGAAGAATGAAGTCCTGAAACTTCTTGGTGCCAACATCATCTATCCCATATCTGATAGCGAGTGGGTAAGTCCAATCCACATTGTGCCAAAAAAGGGTGGCATGACAGTTCTCAAAAATGAGAAAGATGAAATGGTTCCCACTAGAACTATTATAGGTTGGCGCATGTGTACAGATTACCGCAAACTCAACATGGCCACCTGTAAAATCATTTTCCTTTGCCTTTCATTGATCAAATGCTGGAAATATTAGCACGCCATTCATTTTACTGCTACCTTGATGGGTACTCTGGTTTCTTACAAATACCAATTATTCCATTGGATTAGGACAAGACTACATTCACTTGCCCATATGGTACGTTTGCTTACCGGCGGTTGCCTTTTGGTCTTTGTAATGCTCCTGCATCCTTTCAGCGATGTGTCATGTCCATTTTCACTGATCTCATTGAGAACATTATGGAAGTATTCATGGATGATTTTACTGTGTATGGTCAGTCTTTTGCAGACTGCTTGACCAATTTGGAGATAGTTCTTAATTGTTGTCTTGAGTCTGGTTTAGTCCTCAATTGGGAGAAGTGTCATTTATTGGTTACAGAAGGTATTGTGCTTGGTCATTTAGTTTCTTCAAGAGGCATTGAAGTTGACAAAGCAAAAGTTGAAGTGATTGAACGATTACCTCCAACAGTGAATGTGAAAGGAGTTCGAAGCTTCTTAGGGCATGCAGGATTTTATAGGCGCTTTATCGAGGATTTCTCCAAGATTGCTAGACCTCTGACCCACCTATTGTGTTCTGATGTTCCTTTTGAGTTTGATGAGGATTGTATGGATGCTTCTGTCAAGCTCAAGTCTGCTCTCACGTCAGCTCCTATTGTTCAGCCTCCTAATTGGAATCTGCCATTTCATCTCATGTGTGACACGAGTGATTGTGCTGTAGGAGCTGTTTTAGGACATCGTCATGAAAAATCTCTTCATGTTATTCACTATGCTAGCAGGACACTTGATGGTGCCCAAATTGATTATGCAACCACTGGAAAGGAGTTGCTAGCAATAGTATTTGCTTTCGATAAGTTCCGGTCCTATCTTGTTGGTTCTCGCTGTGTCGTGTACACTGACCATGCAGCCATCAAGTATCTTCTAAGCAAAAAGGATGCTAAACGTCGTCTCATTCGTTGGATTCTCTTACTTCAAGAGTTTGATTTTGAGATTAGAGATAAGAAAGGAGCAGAAAATCTTGTTGCAGATCATCTTTCTCGTTTCCCACGTTCAGAATCAGTGGAAACTTCTCCTGAAATCAATGAGTCACTTCCCGGTGATCACCTTATGCTGATTTCTCATAATAATCCCCGTGTCCCTTGGTATGCAAATTTCGTGAATTATCTGGTTTGTCGTGTTACCCCACCTGGATTCTCAAATCAGCAGCGTAGGAAATTCTTACGTGAGTCACATCGCTTCTTCTGGGATGATCCATATTTGTATCGACATTGTTCAGATGGGATTGTCCGGCGTTGTATTCCAGAGGAGGAGGTACATGGTGTAATCTCTAATTGTCATTCTTCGTCTTATGGTGGACGTGCAAGTACTGCTAAGACTCAAGCAAAAGTTCTTCAAGCTGGATTTTATTGGCCATCCATGTTTAAAGACATCCATTCTTTTGTTCGGTCTTGTGATCCTTGTCAAAGAACAGGAAACATATCCCGTAGCCATGAAATGCCTCAGCATCCTATTCTAGAGGTTGAGCTTTTTGATATTTGGGGAGTTGACTATATTGGCCCATACCCTCCTCTCAAGGCTATAAGCATATCTTAGTTGCCGTGGACTATGTATCAAAGTGGGTTGAGGCCATCCCCACTGTTCATGCTGATTCAAAATCTGTTTGTAAACTCTTTCGGCAAGTTATTTTCCCTAGGTTTGGAGTTCCTCGGGTTGTGATTAGTGATGGTGGTTCTTCTTAGATTTCTAGGAAAACCTAGGTGCCGATCTAGGGGTTTTGGGTAGCTAGTAGGCATAGAGAGTAGGTCCTTCGGGAGAGAAAACAGAGAGAGAGAGAGGAAGGGATGTGCCGATACCTTCGTTACCCTTGGAGCTCGACGCAGCCATCGCGAGTGTTCGGAGTTGGGGATGTCGGTTGGAGCGGTGACGGCGGCGGTAATGAGCGCGACGACGGTGTTGATGCGGGGTAGCAACGACCGGCGGCGGTCTTCCCCTCATTCAGCACGAATCCCGGATCGGTGGGAGCTAGGGTTAGTGTGGGGAGCGCTAGTGCACGGTGAACCTCGTACCGCATGCCCGGCGGCTCCCCCTATTTATGTAGCGCTGCGTGAGAGGGGCCCACAGCCACGTACGGCTGGCGCCCCCGATCAGGGCGCATAGAGGCGGAGTGGGATCGGACTCCCGATCCATAGAGATCGCAACTAACATTCTCCCCTTCGATCTCCGCCTTTCTTACTTCTCTTATTATTTACTTCTAAATAGTTTGATGCATAGAGCACGCTTCATCATGACAGTCACTACTAAACTATCAGACGCAACGACTACAATGCACCTCCCTATCTCGAAATAAACACTAGGCCCTTTTGTGATCCAAGGATCATATGCTTTCCTATAAACCCATGCCGCCTAAGTGTTCTCTGAACACACTAGGCGGTAAGCCTTTTGTAAGCGGATCCGCTAACATTTCCTTTGTTCTTATATGCTCGAGACTAATGGTATGATCCTGGATCTTCTCTTTCACAACATAAAACTTAATGTCAATGTGTTTGGCAGCACCACTTGACTTATTGTTGTGAGCATAAAACACTGTTGGCTCATTGTCGCAGTAGATCTTGAGTGGCCTTTGAATGCTATCGACCACCTTCAACCCGGGTACAAACTTCTTTAACCATTTTGCCTGCCCCGTGGCCTCATAACTAGCTACAAACTCAGCATACATCGTGGATGATGCTATGACGGTTTGCTTGGAGCTTTTCCACGAAATGGCTCCTTTTGCGAGAGTGAATATACCCGATGTGGACTTTCTACAGTCTACATCTCCCGCAAAATCTCTAGGGAATCAGATCTTCTGTACGTTAGCATGAGGCCTTTTGTGCCTTGCACATAACACAAAGCTTTCTTTACCATTCTCCAGTGATCTATGCCTGGATTTTCCTGATATCTGCCAAGTATCCCGGTAACAAAAGCTAAGTCAGGGCGCGTACATACTTGAGCATACTGCAAGCTTTCGACAGCTGAAGCATATGGAACCGCTTTCATTTGATCGATCTCATATTGGTTCCTGGGACATTGAAATTTCCCAAATCTATCGCCCTTGACTGTGGGAGCAGGTGTAGGCTTACTCGCATGCATACTGTATTTCTTTAGAATCTTTTCCAGATATGCCTTTTGCGATAGTTCTAAAACACCTTTTCTTCTATCTCGGTGAATCTCTATTCCTAGAATGAATGAGTCTTCATCAAGATCGTTCATATCAAAATTCGAGTACAAAAACTTTTTTCGTCTCTAATAGTAGATCAACATCACTACTAGCGAGTAGGATGTCGTCTACATATAGGATAAGGAAAATGAATCTCCCATTTCTAAACTTTGCGTAAACGCAATTGTCTTCTTCATTTTCATTAAACCCAAACCTTCATATTACTTCATCAAACTTTAAATTTCACTGTCTGGAGGCCTGTTTTAATCCATAAATGGATTTCCTCATAGGACATCCCATCTGTTCTTTTCCTTCCACAACAAAACCTTTAGGTTGTGCCATGTAGACATTCTCATACAAATCCCCATTAAGGAATGCCGTCTTTACATCCATTTGATGTAACTCTAGATCATAATGAGCCACTAGTGCCATTATGATTCTGAAGGAATCTTTGCATGACACCGGAGAAAATGTCTCATTATAATCTATTCCTTCTCTTTGAGTAAAACCTTTCGCCACGACTCGTGCTTTATACCTTTCCACATTCCCTTTGGAATCACATTTTGTTTTGTAGATCCATTTGCAGCCTACTGTCTTGGCTCCTTTAGGAATCTCTTCCAAGTCCCAAACCTTGTTGGTACTCATTGATCTCATTTCATCTTCCATGGCTTCAAGCCACTTTGAGGAATGAGCACTTCTCATGGCTTCTTCAAACGAGGTGGGATCTCCCTCTGTTTGTACTTATTCACTAGCATAGACTTGGTAGTCACTAGGAATAGCTGTCTTTCTCTCTCTTTGAGATCTTCTGAGTTGTGGTACATCTTCTATTTGGGGCTGATGTTGCTCTTCCTCTTGTGTGACAACTGGCTCTGGGGGATCCTGTATGGAAGGTTCCTCCTGTTCATTCGTTGTTGCCACAGGAGAACTAACAATAGGTGTTGACACCGCAGCGCTCTGTGCTATCGGTGTAACAGCAACAGGTATCGACAAAAAAGGTTCTTGAATCATCGGAGTAGGTAGACATACCCGCTTCTCTTCAAGACTAATTTCTCGGGGTACCATGCTCCCCGTAACTATTTGATCCTCCAGGAACACTGCGTGTCTCGTTTCTACGAACTTGGTGTGTCTGTCAGAACAGTAGAAATGAAACCCTTTTGATTTCTCAGGGTAGCCAATGAAATGGCAACTAACTGTCTTGGGATCTAGCTTCCCAATATTCGGGTTAAATAACTTTGTCTCAGCTGGACAGCCCCACACCTGTACATAATTAAGTGTGGGTTTCCTTCCTGTCCATAACTCATATGGTGTTTTGGGCACCGACTTACTTGGTACTCGATTGAGAATATGGGCAGCGTTTTTAATGCCTCCATCCATAGACTTATCGGTAAAGTGGAGTGGCTTAACATACTTCGGACCATGTCCATTAGAGTACGGTTATGTCTTTCAGCCACTCCTTTTTGCTGAGGCTCGCCCAGCGTCGAGTACTGGGCTACTATGTCATTTTCCTGCAGAAACCTTGCAAAAGGTCCAGGTATTTGGCCATAAGGGGTATGCCGACCGTAGTATTCTCCTCCACGGTCGGATCTTACTACTTTAACCTTTAGATCATGCTGATTTTCTACCTCAGCCTTAAATATCTTAAACTTATCCAATGCCTCTGAACGTTCCTTAATTGGATAGATGCAGCCGTAGCGCGAATAATCATCTGTGAATGTTATAAATGAATCATAACCATCCACAGTCTTAATTGGAAAAGGACCACAAATATCCATGTGTATGATTTCCAATTTTCCTAAACTTCGTATGGCTCCTTTCTTTATTGTTCGACATACTTTCCTTTGATACAATCGATGCAATATTCTGGATCCTCGAAGTCTAGAGGATGCATAATTTCTTCTTTAATTAATCGCTCAATTCTCCCCTTCGAAATGTGACCTAAATGACAGTGCCACAATTTCGCAGAGGTTTCATCATTGCATCATTTGCGCTTACTTCTTACATTCATAGACGAGGAAGCCTTACTATTGCATGCAACATTCTCTTTGTTGCATACAACATTCACATTCTGATGTTTAGACAACATATAAAGTTGGCCTTGTCGGAGGGCAAGACCCACACACTTATCTTTGAATATAATTGAACATAAGTCTTGATTGAAATAGCAATTATATCCATCATCCGCTAAACATGAGATGGAAACTAAATTTCTACTTAAGGAGGGTACATAGAGAACATTCTGCAAATAATGTGTGAAGCTTTTATTCAAATCTAATGGATGTTCTCCAATAGCTTCAACTTCACCTTCGACACCATTTGCCACTCTAATGCATCTTTCTCCTCTTGTTAGGATCTTCCTGGTACGGAATCCCTGTAATGAATTTGCAACATGAATGGTCGCACCTGAATCAACCCACCAAGTGGATTTTGAATAACTTACATACAGGGATTCGTCTACAAATGTAATAATATCCTCACCTTTCTTTAGCATGTGCTTCAGGAATTCAGGGCAATCCTTCATGTGGTGCCCCTTCTGCTTGCACCACTTGCAAGTGTCCTTATCCACCACCACTGCATTGCTTGGTCATGGGTCACTTTGTGGTGCCTTTCCATGTGCCTTAGAAGAGACTGTAGTCTGGTTGTGGTTATTCCTCTTCTTATTGTGCTTCACATAGTTGGCGGAATCACCACGAGTCTGGGGTCTATCCTCTTCTTGCACACACATGGCAATGAGCTTCTCAATGTCCCAGTTTTCAGGCTGTGAGTTGTAATTAACAACAAAAGCCTCAAAATCTGAGGGCAAGGAGGCAAAAACAAGGTGAACAAGGAACTCATCAGGGAGTACCAAGTCCATCTTCTTGAGCTTTGAAGTGATGCCGCTCATCTTCAAAATGTGCTCTCTGACCCCTCCGCCAGTGTACTTCATGGTTACTAAGTTCTTAACGAGGGTGCTTGCATAAGCCTTTGAAGAACCAGTAAACTGATTCTCCACCTTCTGAAGATACTCACTGGCGGTGGTACATGGTGGGATTGCTCCCCTTACTGCCTCCACAATGGAGCTCTTAATTACCATTAGGCACTTGCGGTTTGATGACTCCCACTTCGCACGATCGGTGTCATACTTTTATCTTATTGGAGCATGGTCCAACATTCTTTGCTTGAAGTCATCTTCGCTCTCACCTTCTGCCATCACTGGAGCAACAGGCTCAGTGGGGCAAGCCTCGGTGAGAGCTAAATCTATGTCGGATAGCGTAAGTGCTATCTCAATCTTCTCTCGCCATGAGCCATAATTATTCCCGTTAAGGGGCTCAACGGCTGAGATGTACACTAGTGGGTTAGTGGTTCCTGAAAACAAATTAAAGAAATTGAGAAACTTTTAAAACACTTGTACGTCTTAATTTAACGTTGGTCAAAACTAAAACATACAACATACTACCACGTTAATTCTACATCACCATTGGGCAGAAATAGAACCAATTCATGGAAAACTGATAATCACTATTATAATATTGCTATTATCAACGTTTGTCTTAATAACAACATTACACACATTATAGCAGCGGAAAAAAATAATAACATGCAATTTCAGAAGCATTTCTTGTACAAATCTACTCTCTAAGTAATTTTCACGTTGGTTTAAAATTTCCTAGAAATAAATACATTCAGTAACTATAATAGTAAATGCTTCTGAAAGAATTAAAAATAAAAGGATTAAAACTAAACTTCTTTGCTTCGGCCGAAGGGCCTTAAACAGACTTCTAGGGGCCTAAAACAGACTCCTATTTCTTTTTCTTCTCTTCGGCCGAGGGACCCAAAACAGACTTATCTGTTTGGTCCTCGGCCTGCACGCGCTCTGGCCGACCCTCCCGCGCACCAGGCCGCAACGTGGGCCTGGGCCAGGAAAGTGGCGGCCGTGCACCTCCCTCTTGGGCCATTTTCAGCCCGCCGACGCTGGCCGTCCGATCGCTAGGGTTTTGACCGGACAGCTGGCCGCCAGGAACTTGTGGGAGGAACTTGTGTATTTTTGGATGTTCCTTTAGCATGTTCTGCTTGTTTTTGTGCACTGGAACTATGAGGAGTTGTAGTTGATAAGTTCTGATCTTGGTTTTGTTATATTCTTAGTTTGAATAGTTGCAGTACTAAGTTTAAATCTAAGCCATATTGTCACTAGTTATATGTATGTCCTAAGTCTGACGGCTACATTAACACTAATAACAAAACAAATGCTTGAGCTTTGACTATTATCCATGATTGGTTTGGTTCCTGCACATCTAGCCATCAGAGTTCTTAAATGCTTCGAGTACTTATGATACTATTATATAAGGTTCAATGCAAACTTGGATAACTATTGGTACTTGTAGATAGTCTTGCAAACACATGTTTTTAACCATGATTTGTATTGAATCGATTCTAGTCATTGCTTCTCAATGAACATAGCCTGGTTTCATACTTTCTATTATAGGTTTTGATCCTTTGCTCATTTGATTATTTCTGGGAAAAACTCTAGTCCATGCTTGAACCATAATTAGGTTGAGTAATCTAAGTATCCATGTTCTGAACATGAGGTATTTAGCATACAAAAACCTGTTGTGATGCTTAATTCTCATTTAGTATCAAAGTAATGTTTTGATTTTGGTGTTGCATAAGTGACCATGTGTCACGCCCCGATCTGGCCCCGGACGGGAACTAGAGCGCGACGCTCCAAATAAACCTGTATGCTGATACCAGTCCCAGGAAAACAGTGCTGGTATCACGGAAAGATGAAATATCACAGCAACAACGGTCTCTTCTTTAAGAGTAGTCTTCCAGTCATGTTGGGCAATGGACAAACCTCGTGCTCACAACTACATTACAAAAGGGAAAGGCGGAAGTGAAGATTGGCCCTAGGCCACAAGCATAACTTGGGAACTACGTCGAAACCCTAAAACTGCTTGAAGTCGGTCTGCTCCTGGTAGAACTCCTCATCAGCGGGATCCATCTCCTCCTCTTCGAGAACTAGGGGGGTTATTTGTATAGAGCAAGGGTGAGTACGGAGAGTACTCAGCAAGTCTTGGGAATTAAGTATGTATTGCAAGCTTCATAGAACGGCTGTTTGTTTTTGCAATTGATTTGGTTTAAATCTTTCGAAATGATTTCTAAAGAAGTGTTTCTCAACGACTCGAGCCTGATAGTGCATCAAGCCTGGTCGGAGTTTGTGCAATGTATCAACCTTTCAAGATTCAAGTTTTGGCTCTCGGCCAAACGATTTTGACGGCCTCCCGGGCCTAGCTGAACCCGTCGGACATGATTGATAACCACGTCATCCAACCCATCAAGTCAATTTCACAAGCAGTAGTCAAATAAAACTACGCTAAGCAATCACCTCACATCCGCCCATAACCGTGGGCACGGCTGTTCGAACAGTTTGTTAACCTCTGCAGAGGGGGTACACTTTATCCACACGATGTTACTAGCCTGGGTCACCCAGCCCGTGCAAAACAGCCACGTCTGTTGACTTTGAGGCTTTCACGATAAGACTTTTCCAAAGCCGACAAAAGGTTACCATATGCCAACGGGAGGGGTCATCCGGACCAACAACAGGTTAGGTCCCAGCCATACTGTTCCAGGAAGCCCAGGGGTCCTCCCCGACACCACCCCGGCGAATCCACTTGTCCCTTGGCATCAAGGCTCCCCTAACCCAGCTAGTTACTCAGCCAGGGGTGTCCCATTTCACCCATGTGGTCGCACTATTTATATTTGGGTGAAATCCCAAAGGAGTCGGTCCATAAGTGCAAGTATGGGAAAGCGTACTTCCGGTACGTCACCCCCACTGCGATTTTAGAATTCGTTTTATTTTGCAGACACCGACCCAGGTGTCGGGTTTTCCTAGTATTTTATAAACCCAAGTTTTACCCATCGTTGACAGTTTTAAATTTGAGAGGGCCCCCGATGTACGTACCCGACGGCTCGGACATCGGGAACCGACAATTGACAAGGCTGGTATGGGTATTCAATAGCCAAGGAAAATATGTGCATCAAATGGGTGGGACGGTAGGTTATCTTGCAAACCGCGACCAAATACAAATAGGTGTGACCTAATAATGCATAGTTTGCGAAATGGAAATACTTAGTTTTAAATTATGGGTGCAAGATGGTCAAAGGTGACTTGCCTTGCTCGAGATCTTGAACTTGATCCTCGAAATCGGCACACTGCGAGTCTTCGGGCTCTGATACTATACGCGAAACGAAAAGACTCAATAAACAGCGAAAAGAAGGCCCTAATATTGACCTCTAAGTGTGCCATTAGATAGATCTCAATTTTTGAGAAATTTTGGAAGTGGAACGGGGTCTATCGGATGAACGGTTGAGAAGATATGAATTTTCTAAGGTTAATTGATTATCTATCTAAAGAAAAGGAATTATTAAATTCCCTATAAAAAGAAAAAGGGATGAGGGGTGTCATTCAGACTTTTCAGAATGGCGCGAGATTGGCGAGGTGGCCCACGGCCGTGGCTACGGTGGGAGGGAGGCCGACTGGGCCGAATCGAGGGAGACGGCCCAGAGGCCGTGCGGGGAGAAAGGGGCTAGCGGGCCGAGGCGAGGACACGGCCCACGCGGCGCTGCGGGGCAGGCCGAAGGGCGAGCAGGCCGACGAGGAGGCGGCCCATTGGCGCGCAGGGTTTGGTAGGCCGAGAGGGACGCGCGGGCCAGGCTGACTGGCGGCCCAGCGGCGCGGGACGTAGCAGGCCGGAAAACGGCCGGCGCGCGAGGCCTAGCGGCTTAGGCGAGATGGGCCAAGGGCACAGCCCATGGGCGTGGCGCGCGCGAGGCTAACCTGCAGAGTTTTCCGCGGCCCACGTGGTGAGCCCGAGACGCAAGTGAGATGGAGAGAGGACCGGGTCAAACAGGAGGGGTGGGGCCCACAGGTGGGTCCCACCACTATCTTCTTCCTCTTCCTCCTTTCTTTGTTCTCTTCTCTTCGTTTCTTCACCTCTTCTCCGGCAGTCCGAGAAAAAGAGAAGGAAAGGGGGGCACTCGGTGGCCGGCGGCGGGGAGGGCGGCACCGAGCCCGGCCGAGCGTGGGGCGGCACCACGCGACTATGGCAAGCGGTGGCTATGCGGAGAGAAGAGGCAAAAGGAGGATGGCGGGTGGGAGTTTACCGCGTGGGAGGCGAAGGGTGACGTTGCTGGTGATGCGGAGGCACGTGGCACGGCTGACGGCTCCACGCCGCGTGCCCGGGTACGGCGGCCGGCGTAGGAGGTCGGCGACGGTGTTCATGGAGGAGAGGGTGGGGAGGCTGAATGAGAGGGGCGGTGGGGGATTTATAGGGGTTGGGAGAGCACGCGAAAACGGTCACGGGCGCGCGGCGACCGGCATTAGTATCAAAAGGAGGAAAGGGGAAAGAAAAGGAGCTCTGCTCCTTGCCATTTCGGGAGAAGGAGGAAAGCGGAGGGGTTGCGCTGCCGGGCTACTGCTTCGTGTTTTGGCGCATGCGCGCAGGGGCGACGGCAGGCGGTGGGGCCGGTGGTGACGCGGCGGCGGCAGGCGACGCAGGCGCGGCAGGGGCAACGCAGGCGAGTAGGTAGCGGGCAGGCGCGGTAGGCAGCTGGTGGTTTGAACGGCGCCGGTGGCAACCGATGAGAGAGAGAGAAACGAGGAGAGAGAGCTGTTGCGGGAGAGAGAGAAAGAGAGAGAGGGCCGGCCAGAAAATCGGCCAGAGGAATAGAAGGGAGGTGGAGTAGACTTTTTCGGGGAAAATTTATTTGGAGAGATTTTGGATTTGGATTGATTTTTTGGAATGAAATTTGGACAGTGGGTAATGAGATCTTGGCGCACACACACGCTACAAAACAAGAAATGCGAAATTTCGAAATTAGGGTTTTATAAAAATTAGTTTTTCCCTATTAAAGCCGCGACGGACAGGCGTTACAAACCAAACCCCCGAACAAGAATCTCGACCCCGAGATTCAGCACCTAAGGGAGCAGCTCCGGAAACTCGACACAGAGGTGATCTTCTCATTCCCAGGTCGCCTCATCTTCGGTATGGTTACTCCATTGCACCTTGTAGAACTTGATGGTCTTCCGACGGGTCTACCGTTCCACCATCTCAAGAACTCTGATCAGTCTCTCCCTGTAGGTCAGATTCTTTTCCAGTTCAATGTCCACCAAGGGAACCTGTTCCTCAGGAACTCGAAGACACCTCTTCAACTGAGACACGTGGAACACGTTGTGCACATCTGCGAGGCCTTCGGGTAGTTCAATGTGATAGGCCACTTCACCACGTCTAGCGGTGATCAAATAGGAACCTATATAACGGGGTGCCAACTTGCCAGACATTTCAAATCTCTTAAGCCCACGAAGTGGTGACACTCGCAAGTACACATGATCTCCCACAACAAACTTTAGATCGCGTCTGCGGTTATCCGCATAACTTTTCTGTTGGGTCTGCGCTGTCTTTAATCGGTCACCGATTAGCTTAACTTGTTCTTCAGCTGCCTTGAGTACATCCGGACCGAACACTAGGGCTTCACCTACCTCATTCCAGCACAATGGGGTACGACACTTTCGTCCGAATAGTGCCTCATTCGGGGACATCTGAATACTTGACTGATAATTGTTGTTGTAAGAGAACTCAGCATAAGGTAGACATCGGTCCCAAGTACCTTCAAAATCCAAGGCGCAAGCATGAAGCATGTCCTCGAGAATCTGATTAACTCTTTCCGTTTGCCCGTTAGTCTGCGGGTCATAAGCTGTGCTGAAATTTAGATTGGTGCCTAGGGCTTCATGTAACTCCTGCTAGAATCTGGAGGTGAACTGCGTGCCTCGATCAGATACAATCTTCTTAGGGCACCCATATCGATAAACTACATGAGTCAGATAGAGGTCGGCCAGTTTCTTTCCATCATAAGTGGTTTTCACGGGCCCGAAGTGAGCTGCTTTCATGAGTCGATCCACGATCACCCAGATGGAGTCGTACCCACAAGAAGTTCTCGGTAATCAAGTGATGAAATCCAATACAATTTCTTCCCATTTCCATTCTGGGATCTTTACTGGTTGTAGCGAGCCAGCTGGCTTCTGATGTTCAGCCTTGACTCGTTGACAAATGTCACATAGGGCCACATATTCCGCAACATCACGTTTCATTCCGGTCCACCAGAAGTATTCCTTAATGTCTAGGTACATTTTGGTACTTCCCGGGTGAATAGAGTAAGCCGACTCATGGGCTTCTGCCAGAATTAGGTTTCATAACTCCTTCTTGGCTGGCACACAAATACGTTGCCCAAACCAAACGGTACCTTGGTTGTCTATGGTATATCCAGTCACTTTCTTTTTACTTATTTTCTCCTTTAGTTCCTTTATTCCTTCATCGTCTTTCTGAGCCTCCCGGATCTGAGACTCCAGGGTGGGTTGTATCATCAGGCTGGCAAGGGCACCTGACGGAATTACAGTTAATTTTAGCCTTTCTCAATCTCGGCACAAACAATCCTGAGTTGGCCAAACCAAGGTGACATTGTAGTAGGTTTTACGACTCAGGGCATCAGCGACCACATTAGCCTTTCCAGGATGGTAATGGATTCCCAAATCGTGGTCCTTGATCAGTTCCAACCATCTTCTCTGCCTCATGTTTAATTCGCTCTGGATGCTTCCAATTGGCGGCAACTCAACTTTGGTTTTTTGAGTCACCGTGCCATGCCAAGTCATTGTGAACGAGTGCAAATACTACATCTGGAGTTGATCCAGCAATTTCTTCATCTTCTTTTTTTGCTCCTCATTTAGATGTTCAATTGTTATGGGGACGACATTGTCCTTCGTGACTTCAGTATTGCTGGGAGTCATGATGATGGAGTCCCACTGGGCGTGCCAATAGTGTGTTGATGCAAAACACGATGGCCTGACAGATTTGCTTTAATCTAGTGCAGGTCCAAAGCTTGCCTTCAGGTTCTAGGGTGTGCTAGTTGATTTCATCCTGCAATAAACAAGATTAAACATGCAAATAGCGTTAGTAAACGATAGCTGATCGGCTAGAAAGCCGATGTCGTATCGTATTTATGACCTAGCCGATGCAGGGCTCATGAAACGGCTGTAAGGTGTATTTATAAGAACAAATAAACCCTAAACTTGGTCCATTAGCTGTAGAAATTAATATTATATAATCTATACATCAACATTACTTTAGAAATCAGTAATTGGGATAGATCGGACTTAATGGAGATAGTATGAAATGCCTACATCCAAAATAAGATGAAATAATGATTATATGTGTTCATGTCATAGCCGATGTCCAAATTTAAGCATGTACCGGCTATACCTTTGATACTACCTTATAGTAGGATATCATTCTATAATAAATATATTAAACTAGTATCAATTAAATTGATAACAAGGTTAATATATTTAAATAGTTGAGATCCTAATATAAGGGGCAGATACAATATGTTAAACAAGATATAAATCAAAGTAAAACAACTATATCAGATGAGATCGGCTAAAATCCCGATACTATCCTTATTAATAACCATAAAGCAAGCTAGAAATCTTGATTCTAAACACGACATAGTAGATCAAACTGAACTGATGCAGCACTAAGTCTGAGGAGAAGCATAATATGTAGACAATCATTGTCAATCTAGATTATAAAACGTATATGATAATTCGGTGATTCACAAAAACAAGATTAGAGTGTCATAAAGATGTAAGGACTAATCCTGATAATGTAAACCATCATAAGAACCTTTATCTCTTGTCGAAGATAGAAACCGATGCAGCTCAACTTGAAAGCAAGAACTCATCGAAATATAAAGTAACAAAAAGGTTGGCGATGTGCCGAAATTGTATTGAACTGATGTTAATTATTTACAAGACCTCGGGCTTATGTTTATACCCGAATATATAACCTTGTCCATAACGGGCACGACTCATACTTTCTTAATTCAACTCTAACCGACAAACAACTCTTACCAAAAATATCTATAAGGAAACTACTTAAAATTCTAATTAATAGATACAATTGCCTATCTTGGACTCTATCTTTGCCTGGCAATATCATTGAAGCCATTCATTCGAATCCGACATGGATCATGTAAAAAATCTTGCTAATATCGGCTATATCGGCCAGCCGTATTAAACTCGGTATCAGTCGATGCAGGCTTCCAACCGATGCACACTCTATTTCCGAGTTTCCCGCATATCTTCAAATCCACTTCGGATTGAATCTTGTCTCTGATTCATATGCTTGCCAAATTTCATCATCAACACGTGTCTGCGCGGACACGGTGTCATGACGGTGGGTTGCATCTTGTGGGTACTGTTGTGCACCTCTAGCCAGAGTAAAACTATTCGAATAGCCATGCCCATGGTTATGGGCAATCAACTAGCTTCGCCGTGATTAGTCCCACTTTATTAACTAACTTGACTTAATGAGCTGGTATAGTTCAGGTGGTTTGGTTGGGCCTGTTCAACGTGGTGTAGCGTTGTTCAGTGGGTATATTTAATCCTCCCTTAATTAATCAACTGTTTTACCGCTTTCAACCATAAATGTTTACAACCGCCTTTATGCAAATAGCCACAAACTCTCCTTGTCTCCCCTTGCATGTCTGCATCATTGGTGTGGTTGTTGAGTACAGTGGTTGTACTCAGTCTTGCCATTATTCCCCCTTTTCAGAAGTGTAGTGCTTCCGAGCTGAAGAGGAAGTTGGAGGACCAAGGCTTATACCCTAGTTGAGTTTTAAATGTGGAGTGGAGGTTAAGCCCCGCTATGATCGCCTTTTCCACTGCTGTTGTTTTCTTTTCGGTGTGAGGACTAAGTGCCTCTTCAGTAAGTATTTACGCTTTATTTACGTTTGCATCTGTATATTCATTTATTGTTTTGTGTACCCTGGCCTTATTCCTGCATAGTGATTTATACACAAAATACTCTGGAAATTTGGGCTAAATTTCTGGGCATGATAGCATGTCCATACATCTGGTGTCAATGCCATATGCCATGCCATGTGCCTCACACAGAGCCCACATGCGCCACGCGCCATATGCCTGAACATTGACCCGTACACACAACCGCGAGGGTCAGCTCTAATACCATTTGTAGCAACCCTCCCTCCAGAACTGCGTAGCCAGCCCATCCAATGGGCGGGCCCACTTACACATACACCCCACTTACACTTTCTGTCGATGGTTGATACCTGTAGACCGGATGTATAGGGTATTGGGGTATGTTGATACTAGGATCTATGCAAAATGACTTCAAGAAAACAAGGAGACAAAGATTATACTGGTTCAGGCCCCTCGTAAGGTAAAGCCTTCATCTAGTTTATATGAAATTGATATGGAAAACCACAAAGTACAATGAGAACCAATGATTCCGACGTTATCGGTGAGATCCTTGTCGGAATGATGCGATGGGATCTCCCGGCGAGTGGGCTTCGTGTCCTCCGGCTTGTAGACTATAATGGATGTGTTGGTAGTCGAATTTGATGCCCTAAACACCTCAGGGGGTGTACCTTTGATACCGTGAATCACTTTAGTCCCCACGTAGGACTCGGAGACTACGGACCCCGCACGATATAGTACAAGCCTGATCTTCTTCGAGTAGGACTCCATTAATCACTTGCCCGTGAGAGAAAATTCCGCAATCTTTCGGTAATTCATTTATCACATATGGAAATAAACCGTATACGCAAAGGTATACCATATTCGTATATTCCATCAATCGAAGTATAGGAGGTATGCCATATCCGTAACCATGATACTTACATCCTCGCTACATCTAAAAGGGTTAACCCGGGAGTGATATGGTTGGAGGGAAGAGGCCTTATAAGTTGGTTCCACTCTTGCTAAACTAGCAAGGTGGTACTAAACATGCACACACAACTCTTATGGACCACACAGGCCAAATCCCAATTGGGCCAGGATGTCACATCAAACTAACTCGCACACCCTGAACCTAATTCCTAATTGATAGGACATGCACTGGAGCTAAGCAAATCTCCTAGGCCTTCGTGTGAAAGATGAATTTCTTGTGAACACAAGTATCACTTTAAGAAAGATCATAGCAACTCTATTTCACCATCTCATATCTCACAACAACTTAGACTTAGATCATGCATGTGCAACCCACAAGTTTCAAGTTCAAGGCATAGATTTTTGACCAATAAAATCAAAACTTAGGTGAATACTAAGTTTTAAACTACGCACTAGAGGAAAATAAAGCAGGACAACTATTCATCATTTCAACCATGAGAACTAAAACATTCTTAACGCGCATGGAAAGCAAATATTTTTTTTGGTATTTTATCTTTTGCAAGTTTTTATATTTTTTTTGCTTTTACACGTTATCTTACGTGGGGGACCTCCCCCAAGCTATCTTCTTACTCATGGTCCGCGATAGAGATCAAACCCTTAGAATGGAAGTAGGCCATCAAGTCAGCTAGACTTTGTTGCCTGGTGGCGTTGATGTTTGCTAGCTGAACATCAGTATGATGCTGCCATGTGTAGGATCACCTGGACTGGTTATGTGCCTTTGCTTTTCGCTAGTCGGGAGGTTGAACTCTCCAATCTGTTGGGTGATGATCGCAAATCCTCGGTTAAGGTCACGATAACTGTTGGTGATTTTCCCTAGAAGCAATCATAGAGATGATTGTATCATATACAATGTTTACATATTTATTATACGTTGTCCCTTGAAATAGATAACTCATTATTTTTATTAAAACTTGAGAAAAATACAAGAGAAACTTTATGAGAGAGAGAGAGAGAGGAATCCAAGGGTAATCAAATGCAACTTGGTTTGGGGCATTGGGAGCAAGAGCCATGGGGTGGCTTTTACAGGGGAGGAGCCACCCTTGGTTCGGCCAAACCAAGGGGTTGGCCGACTCCCCTAAGGCCGAAATGTTGCTCCCTTCTCAGGCCTGAAACAATGAACATTTGCACCAAATAAAAGTGATTGAATGGGTGCAGGAAAGATGTCAATTTAGACCTATTTAAATGTCCAAATGGTCCCATTTTTATTTTTAGAAAGTAAAGCCAAGGGACCACCTCACATCACTCAAAAGTTACGATTAATGGGTCTTCAATTCAAGGAAAATCTGCTCACTCTTTATGGTCCAGTCTCAAATTTTGTTTTTGTCAAATATGCAATTTAGAAAATCAAATATGCGATTTTGGAAATTTAAATATGGGCTAACTACCGATATACCTTATGAAGGACTCATCATTTTAATCCCAAAGAGCAGGATTTTCTCTCCATTATGTTCAATTTGTTGTCATGACATCCGGCTCCAGAGATGACGAGACGGATGACTGCGGTTGCTTCACCCGTCACACCTTCTAGGTTTTATTTGGTTTTGCTAGTGTCGAAGATTCCACGGACTTCAGGGGCTACTGCCTTAGTCGTGCCCCTTTCCTCCTTGGTGTTTTGGTATAGCAGTATTGGAGAGGAAGTTTGTCACGTCCTGATTTTTCGCTTTCCGTTCTTTTCGTCTAATTGCGAAAATTCACATTTGGTTTAACGGTCTAAAATAGCTTAATGGAAATTTCGTTAAATAAAAAGGGTTTAATGTATTTAATTAATTAATTACATCGTTGGTTTTGTCGTATTTTAATTGGAGTTTATTTGGATTTAAGTGGAATTTCGAAAGTGGAGCTCAATTATCTAATTAAATTTCTGCCAAATTCGTATTCCTTTCAATTCCTAATATTCTAAATCCTCCAAAAATTCCAAGTATTTTACATTTGGAATTTTCTAGAAAAGACCCTATCTATTTCCCTTTTTCCTTCCTCTCTATTCTCTATTCTGTTTCTTTTCCAGTTAGGCCCCTCCCTTTCTTTCTTTTTCCTTTTCCCTCCTTATTCCTCTACCTCCAGCCATCTCCTTTTTCTCTCTCTTCCTCTCTCGTTCCTCCCGGTTGCAGGCCCGGGGAGGCCAAGCCCTGAGCCCGTGCCTCGGCCTAGCCGCCCTCTCCCTCGCTGGCCCACTCCGCTGCCCCAGCCCAGCACCGCCGGCCCAAGCCGCGCCATGCCGCACGCTGTGTCGCCATCGCCGCGAACGCCGCCGCTTTCCAAAATTCCAAGCCGCGCATGTGCCCTAACCCTAGCTCCTCCCTCCCCTATAAAAGCTGCTGCCGCCACCCTCTTTTCTCCCTTTTTCCCGAGCCGCCGCTGCCAGCAGCCGTGAACCACCATCGCCGTTGTCCCCTGCCGCTGCCGCTGCACTGTGTCATCGCCGGGGGCTGCGCCGGGAGCCGCACCGCCATCATCGCCACCTCCTTCCCACGCCGCAGCTGCTGCCGGTGAGTCCCGAGGCTGAGCTCTCCAACCTTGAGCCCCTATTTCCTCTCTCCTTCCCCAACTCCGGTGAAGCCGTGCGCCGTCTCCTCGCCATCCCGGGGCCTTGTGCCGCGCCACCGGAGCCACCTCCACCTCCTCCTTCCGGCGCTACCGCTTGCCGCAGCCGACGAACGCCGCTGCGACGCCGACGCCGTGCGCCATGGCCATGTGCTGGAGCTCTGCTCCCTGCCTCCTCTTTTTCTCTTCTCTTCTTTTGTGCCAGCGACAAGTGGGACCTCCTTGCAAACACCCAAATCAACCACAGCCATCCATCCTTCAGATCTAATCTAAACCGTTGGATCTACATAAACCTAAACATCGCCATGTCAGCCCTAGATCTATCCACGTCATTGCCACGTCATCCATCTATGCCCATGTGTCACCACGTGGTAGTCCATGTCAGCAAGTCTACCATACACCGAGTCCACCAAATATTCGATGCCACTTACAGTGGGCCCCATCATATTTTTTCCTACTAACAATAATTCAATTCTAGGAATTAAATATTCAGAGACTATTCTCGGAATATTACTTTTTCTTTTATCCTTGGATTTTCTCTAAATTCAAACTTCCGGAGGTCATAATTTTTCCGTTTGAACTCTGATTCGATCCGTTCTTTTTCCTAATTTTTTCTAAAATCGAGCTCTACATCCTGGTTTAGTTGGTTATTTCATTTGATGTTATTAAGTTAGTTTTTCTTTTGTTTATTTGTTTCTCGTTTGCGATCGTGTAGACGTTGGAGTAGAAGAGCAGTTCGTTTCCGAAGACGCATTGCAAGGACAGTACTGGGAGCAAGGCAAGTGCACTCTTTCAACATATTGATCCTATGTTATAAAATGTTTTGTTTTCAATACATGCATTATTTTATTTATAAACTACCGATGGGTAGTGTGACCTAATTGTTTTTATACCCTACCTTTGATAAATGTTGTTTACCTATGATACCTTGTTACCCTAGTCTTTGTGAGTTGAATATTGGACTCAACTCAAGGTAGAGTAGTTATTCTTAGCCCCGCTTAAGATTGTTTTACAAGCAAAATATAATTTGACTAATCATATACTTATAGCCGATTTGATAAGAATTGTGTGGCTGTGTGCTATCTTTCCGGTAGCATGTGTTGCACCGTGTAGTAAACAACGGGCGGATAAAATGATTTGGGCTGGGGTGATGGGTGATTCTGTGTGAACCTAGTTTGGTGGTAATGTATCTGTGTGATCATTATCGCATATGGTCTATGTGTGAGCCTACTGCTGAGCTGTGTGCTAATATTGTTGGTAAGTTGCCCTGGTCAATTAAGGACTTCACTTCATAAGTCTTTGATCTGAGCCTAACGTGCAACCACATGTTCTCATGGGAAGAACCTAGCCTAGTAGGATTCTGAGTCTTGGCACTATCAGCCCAGGTGGCTAGATGATAGGTGTTATGGTTGGCCATGGGTACTTTCTTATCTGTGTGAGGGAAAAGTTGTCTCATGGGGGAAGACAGTGTTGGGGCGGAGTTTCTAAAAAGCCTTGTTATAGACTCCTTGGCCGTACACAACCTGAAGTGTGACATTTGCGCGTGGCCGTTAAAAGGACGATGTATCTTGTGGGTCAAGTTGTACAACCTCTGCAGAGTGTTAAACTAATCTATTCGAATAGCCATGTCCTCGGTCATGGACATGCTCGGTGATATCTCATGAGGGGTAGTTTGCGAAAACTGGGAACGATCTGTGTGCAGGTTAATGAATATAGCTAAGTGGTCCTGTGTGGACATATCCTGTGTGGATGGTTGGTTGGTAACACCCGATATTTATAAATGTTGTTTTAAACTTCTATTTCTGAATTGTTTATGACTGTAAATTGCTGTGTTATGCAAAATAGCCATTGTACTCACCTTGCAATTCCCCCCAATTCCAGAAGAAAGGTTTCCGCTGTTTCCTGAGGAGTTTGCTGCTGAAGACGAGGAATAGGCCGCGCGTCCTAGTTGACTGCCTGTGGCAAGTTGAATGAAACTACTACGCGTTTATTTTATTTTCCACTGCTATTTTATTATTTTCCTTAGGCCCTTCGTGGCGTAAATAAATGTAAACTCTAGCCATAAGGCTTATCACAGTCACTTTATTAATAAATGTTAGGTTTCCTGTGTGATGTTGGCTGTGATATTATCTTTGTGCCTGTGTGTGCTAGCTTGATCCTGGACTAGCACTTATACACAGGAGGTCCTATTTCGGGTCCTCACAGAGTTGGTATCAGAGCCTCGTCGACTGTAGGCCGCAGCCTTAGATAGTCTGGTCTTTTTCAAAACTGTTTTCATGAAAAGCAAACCACTATAACTTGCTCTTTCTTTCCTCACTCTTTCTGGCCTTCTCCCACTCTCGAATATCCTTCTATCTGTTTTGATTCCTATCGTCAGCCATGGAAGGAGGATCTACACCAGCATTGCATTGGAGTCTTCAAGAAGATTCGTCGCGAACCAGGATTTAGTCCTAGAAGTGGTTTTTGTCCTTGTGCCGCTTTGTCTTTAGTTAGTAGCTCACGTTAGTAAGACGTTAAGCTTGTGTACTAGAAGCGTTGCTTGTTTTTAGTTCTTGCTTCTTCTGGCTTGTCGTACGGTCTGTTTGTAGCCCTCCGGCTCCTAAACAGATGTATGTGTGTTTTGTCAAGATGTTCAGTCTACCCCTTTTAGTCACCTTTTTCTTAGAGCTGTTCTTTTCTCCTTAGTATCTTTTCTGACCAACCATATGTTGAACAGATGGTGAACACCAGGACTGGAGCTCATGATGGAGAGAATGAGAACAAAGATGGCCGCGCCACTGGTCAGCAACCGCCTCAAGCACCCCAAGTGAACCAGTAGAACTTTGAAGTCTTCATGCAGGCCCAAACTGAGCTCATGAGGATGATGATGCAACAACTTCAGAACCAACAGCGACAATAGCAACAACAACCCCAAGCCGCTCCACCTCAACAGAGCAAGATGTTCGAGTTTCTACACACCAAGCCACCAACCTTCAAGGGAGTAGGTACTCCCCTTGATGCAGAAGACTGGATTTGTACCATGGAACGCAAGCTAGAGGTCACTCAGTGCTCAGATGGAGAGAAAGTTCGTTTCACTGTCCAACAGTTGGAAGGAGCTGCCCTCGACTGGTATGAGAACCTTGGGGAGGCTTGGATGACCCTGAAGCCTTGACCTTTGAGGATTTTCGTACAGCTTTCCGTGATTACTACGTCCTCGTTGGTATCAAGGAGCTGAAGAAGGAAGAATTCCGTACCCTTCAGCAGGATAACAAGACAGTGCAACAGTACCTGACTCAGTTCACTTCTCTTGCCCGCTATGCACCCGAAGATGTTGCTAGAGATGCAGATCGCCAGAGGCATTTCCTGAAAGGTCTCAATTCTGGTCTCAAGGTGGGACTTGTTGCTCATGACTTTAGCAGTTTCCAGAGCCTGGTGAACAAGATCCTACTGTTAGAAGAAGAACGCAGAAAGCTTGGTGAAGATCGCAAGCGCAAGATGAACCAGCAAGCAAGTGGTTCAAGCCAGAGGCCGCGTGGAGCATTCCAGCAGTACAACAACCGTCCGCCAGCTGCTCCATAGTTCAGAACTGTTCCACATACACCACTTCCAGCAACTCAGACACCTCGTCAGGCTACTCTCACTCAGTCCGTGCAAGGTCAAGGAAGTCAATCTTTCATTCGTCGTTGTTACAACTGCAAAGACTCTGGTCACCTCGCCAACAACTGTCCTCATCCCAAGAACATTACTCCAGTGAAGTTCAACTTGGGAAATACCCAGGTCAAGACACCAGCACTAGGAGCAGCACAACAAACTGCACCAGCAACTCAGCAGACTATCGTTAGGGGACGTGTGAACCATGTCACTGTAGAGGAAGCTCAGACCTCTACGGACGTTGTTCTAGGTAAGTTCCTGGTTAACTCAATACCTGCAACAGTTTTATTGGATTCTGGAGCTTCGCATTCGTTTGTTTCTGTCTTTTGCTTCTCAACATAAGTTTCCCACTATTCCTCTTAAGTGTTCTTTGCTTATTCAAACACTGGGGTAAGAGATGAGAACCCAGACTGGTTGTCCTAGAGTGAAGATTGAAATAGAGGGTGTAGAATTCTTTGCCAACCTGATTATGTTAGATATACCTCAGCTTGATGTTATCCTAGGGATGGATTGGTTGCATAGCAAGGAAGTGCTAGATTGTAGAAGTAGATCTATCACCTACAGCCAACAGGAGATGGAGAGCCCCAATTATTACTTTGAAGGTGTCGTGGAGGGTTCGAATTTTTATACAAAGGATACTGTAGATGATCTTGATGGCAAGCTAGGACAAGGGTTTATGTTGGCCGATGAACTAGAGGAAGTGGATATTGGACTAGCCGATAGACCTAGGCCAACATACATTAGTAAAGTTTTGTCAAAAAAATTAAATATAAATTAATAGAGTTGTTAAAGGATTACAAAGATTGTTTTGCCTGGGAATACTACGAGATGCCAGGACTTAGCTGATCGATTGTTGAACATCAGCTCCCTATTAAACCTGGTTATCGGCCATATAAGCAACCTCCAAGACATTGTAAAGCTAAGATGTATGATGCTATTAAGGCCGAGATTACAAGACTTTATGATGCTAATTTTATTAGACCATGCCGGTATGCTGAGTGGATTTCAAACATAGTACCAGTCACTACTACGAAAACAATCTTTCATGGCGGCTACGATGTGCAATCGACAGCTCAAAAAAAGGGGGTGGGGGGTCACAGGCCGCCAGTGAAAACACATCTTCGCTAGCGGCCTCCTAAAGTTGGCCGCCAGCGAAGATGTGGTATTTTCTCTGGCAGCCATCTTAAGACGCCGCCAGAGAAAATATCACATCTTCGCTGGCGGTAAGGTGACGTGGCCCGCTAGCGAAGATTCCTACATCTTCGCTGGTGGCCCACTTAAGCCACCGCCACCCCTAAATATTTTCTATGGCGGTTCGCCTGAACCGACATATGTTGACCTCCAGGGAAAATACCATCACCTATATCAACTGTACAGCTAGCAGCCATGGCATTTGAGCACGATTTTCTCTCTCTTATGAACAAATACATAGGGGGGAAGGTTTTGATCTTCAATCTTTTGAAAGATCTACTGCACCAGAAGTTACATATACTTTCTCCTACTCTATTTGTCAAGTTTTTTTTCATTTTTATTGGTTGTTTGTTGAAATTTTGCATAGCAAAAAGTATGTGACACGGGGGAAGAAAAGTATTTTTTATTTGTTATTTGGGGCTTAAAATGGGCAAACTTTGTAAGAAATATTGTGCATGATCGATGTTCCATATATATATATCTAGTTTTGATATGTTTATTTGTAGCAGATCTATATATTAGTTCACTGCACAGAACAAAGAGAAGAAGAGAAAAAGAGCTATTTTTTTTATTTTTCTAGTTGTTTGTAGTTTGTAGGTTTTTGGGTAGCTTTAATGATGTTGTCTAGATTATAGTGGTTATAAATATTAATTAGTATAATTTTAATTTGACATATTATCAAAAATATATAAAGTGATGAAGTTGTACTTATTTTTTCGCAAATAATGCATAGGTGGCGGACAGAGCATGGATGTATAGAGAGAGATCGTGCCTCATACATTGAAGGAGTTGACATATTCATGAAAGCTGCTAAGAAGAATGCTGCATCTAAGAAGACGAAGGAAATTAGATATCCATGCTTACACTGCAAGAATTAGAAAATTTGGATTGACCCATCTATAATCAAGCAGCACTTGGTGACGCATGGATTTGTTGTGCACTACACAAATTGGTCACATCATGGAGAGATCCTAAGCAAACAAGTTCCCAAGCGGGCGATAGTACAGGATGAAGTGTTCAACTGGGACGAGGATTTGATGGTAGTAGCAGAAGAAGGAGAAGAGGAAGAAGAGGAAGTAGAGCCTATTAACGTTGATGATGATGTTGGTGGCGATGATGGTCAGCACAGTATAGCTGATGATGTCGATAATGGTAATGTCTGTGTAGATGATAGTAATTTTGATTTGGAAGAGATGTTGCGTCATGCTAAACCTGAGGTTGTAGCTGGGTCCGCTCGTGGGTTGGAGAACTTCGAATCATTACAAAAGGCAACGAAGGATCTTTTGTACGATGAGGCAAATGGTTGCAAGA